>CM060619.1:21447989-22047989 GCA_030578275.1 Meda fulgida
CGACCCGGAAACAGAGTGTTAATCGAGAGATGTTTGCGGCCAGGTGGCAGCAGCAGCAAGGATGTCTGTGAAGGCTCGTTGGTCTAGGGGTATGATTCTCGCTTAGGGTGCGAGAGGTCCCGGGTTCAAATCCCGGACGAGCCCTTTCTTAGGCTTTGCTTAAACTAGGGCAAACAGGATATTTCAGAGAAATTGGGGATAATAACAGTCAGAGCAGGGCCGGTTAGAACGTGGTGCTAATAACGCCAAGGTCGCGGGTTCGATCCCCGTACGGGCCACTGTTTTGCTCTCTGGGACTGAGCGTTAGACTGAATATCTAAAAGTCCCTGGTTCAATCCCGGGTTTCGGCAGAGGAACCTCATCCCTGTGTTTTTGGTCCGGTGACCAAACGCCACCTCCTGTCTACCTGATTCCACCTGACAAAAACAGAGGTTATTCGCAACTGCTGATGTGGGAGTCAAACTGGCCCTCTAAAACAGACGTATGGGGGAACGTGGGCTTAAGAAGCAAATGCTTCACTTGCTCTTTGCTATCGCGCTTCTAGACTGAATGACTTAACTCTCTGCTGCTCACTGAAAAGGGAAAAGGCAACCCTCGCCAAGGTTCCATGGTGTAATGGTTAGCACTCTGGACTCTGAATCCAGTGATCTGTGTTCAAATCTCGGTGGGACCTGCTTTTTGCCCGGAATGTGTGCAGGACCTCGTCCGATAAAAACTTTTCCAGACAGCAGTGATCCTCAAAAGCTCATCTAGGGAGTGCCCCTTAAACTGAGCGTAAAAGGGCAGTACGCCGCGTGGAGAATGCAGGCATCAATCCCGCTACCTCTCGCATGCTAAGCGAGCACTCTACCATTTGAGCTAATTCCCCTCAAACGATGTGGAGAGAAGGTGTCCATCGCTCTCGAAGACAACGGCGAGGAGCACTCCCTGGCATGTGCGCAGCTGCTGCAGCGCGGTTTCCAATGGCCACAAAGAAAAGAGACCGTATTTCCTCTGTGCTGGCAACTTTGCACGGGCCTACCGTTTAGTTGTAGATGTAAATAAAATACTGCTCTTTGAGCCATGCAAACGGAGATGTTTGCGGCCAGGCGGCAGTAGCAGCAAGGATCACTGTGTGGGCTCGTTGGTCTAGGGGTATGATTCTCGCTTAGGGTGCGAGAGGTCTGGGGTCAAATCCCGGACGAGCCCGTTTTTAGGTCATGCAAACAGAGATGTTTGCGGCCAGGCGGCAGCAGCAGCAAGGATCACTGTGTGGGCTCGTTGGTCTAGGGGTATGATTCTCGCTTAGGGTGCGAGAGGTCTAGGGTCAAATCCCGGACGAGCCCGTTTTTAGGTTTTGTTTTCAAGTGATTCAAATTGATGATGCAAGAGATTCAAATTAGATGTATGCTGTTGCTGATCACTATCAGGGGGATAGATCAGAGAGTGCTGAATGGTGGGACCGGCAGGCAATTGTCTAGGTATGGACCATAGTCTATTGTTGATACTGACAAAAGTGATAGCCAATCACAAGCAAAAACCACATTAGCCAAACCCTGAACGTCACTTCACCAAAAACAGCAAACTAAGTAGGAGGCAACGCACCCAGATAATAAGCAGTAAACAAACAACGCAACCGACAAAGAGAGCGCTAACTCACCCATCTGAGGAGCCGAGCGTGGTAGAGATCTAACAGGGTAGAGAGCTCGCAGCAGCCCGATGCCAAACTTATCAGCAGTTCAGTTCAGAGTTCAACAGTGAAAAAATGGAGTGACCCAACCAGGCGCAAATCAGCTGCACAGACACGCACGGCGTTCTCCACGTCTAACAGACAGCAGAGGTAGCCAGTGACAACAGTCCAGGTCAGAAATCAATAGTGAGAAACGGAGTAATCCAAACAGAGTTCCGATGAAAAATAAATACATTTCCGATATATGGCCAAAACATACAAACAATCCAGGTGTGAAGCGGCTCCACAAACACGCACAGCGTACTAGACCCGGAAACAGAGTGTTAATCGAGAGATGTTTGCGGCCAGGTGGCAGCAGCAGCAAGGATGTCTGTGAAGGCTCGTTGGTCTAGGGGTATGATTCTCGCTTAGGGTGCGAGAGGTCCCGGGTTCAAATCCCGGACGAGCCCTTTCTTAGGCTTTGCTTAAACTAGGGCAACCAGGATATTTCAGAGAAATTGGGGATAGTAACAGTCAGAGCAGGGCCGGTTAGCACAGTTGATTAGAGCGTGGTGCTAATAACGCCAAGGTCGCGGGTTCGATCGCCGTACGGGCCACTGTTTTGCTCTCTGGGACTGAGCGTTAGACTGAAGATCTAAAGGTCCCTGGTTCAATCCCGGGTTTCGGCAGAGGAACCTCGTCCCTGTGTTTTTGGTCCAGTGACCAAACGCCACCTCCTCCAAAAACAGAGGTTATTCGCAACTGCTGATGTGGGAGTGAAACTGGCACTCTAAAACAGTCAACGCAACCGACAAAGAGAGCGCTAACTCACCCATCTGGGGAGCCGAGCTTGGTAGAGATCTAACAGGGTAGAGAGCTCGCAGCAGCCCGATGCCAAACTTATCAACAGTTCAGTTCAGAGTTCAACAGTGAAAAAATGGAGTGACCCAACCAGGCGCAAATCAGCTGCACAGACACGCACGGCGTTCTCCACGTCTAACAGACAGCAGAGGTAGCCAGTGACAACAGTCCAGGTCAGAAATCAATAGTGAGAAACGGAGTAATCCAAACAGAGTTCCGATGAAAAATAAATACATTTCCGATATACGGCCAAAACATACAAACAATCCAGGTGTGAAGCGGCTCCACAAACACGCACAGCGTACTCGACCCGGAAACAGAGTGTTAATCGAGAGATGTTTGCGGCCAGGTGGCAGCAACAGCAAGGATGTCTGTGAAGGCTCGTTGGTCTAGGGGTATGATTCTCGCTTAGGGTGCGAGAGGTCCCGGGTTCAAATCCCGGACGAGCCCTTTCTTAGGCTTTGCTTAAACTAGGGCAACCAGGATATTTCAGAGAAATTGGGGATAGTAACAGTCAGAGCAGGGCCGGTTAGCACAGTTGATTAGAGAGTGGTGCTAATAACGCCAAGGTCGCGGGTTCGATCCCTGTACGGGCCACTGTTTTGCTCTCTGGGACTGAGCGTTAGACTGAAGATCTAAAGTCCCTGGTTCAATCCCGGGTTTCGGCAGAGGAACCTCGTCCCTGTGTTTTTGGTCCAGTGACCAAACGCCACCTCCTCCAAAAACAGAGGTTATTCGCAACTGCTGATGTGGGAGTGAAACTGGCACTCTAAAACAGTCAACGCAACCGACAAAGAGAGCGCTAACTCACCCATCTGGGGAGCCGAGCTTGGTAGAGATCTAACAGGTTAGAGAGCTCGCAGCAGCCCGATGCCAAACTTATCAACAGTTCAGTTCAGAGTTCAACAGTGAAAAAATGGAGTGACCCAACCAGGCGCAAATCAGCTGCACAGACATGCACGGCATTCTCCACGTCTAACAGACAGCAGAGGTATCCAGTGACAACAGTCCAGGTCAGAAATCAATAGTGAGAAACGGAGTAATCCACACAGAGTTCCGATGAAAAATAAATACATTTCCGATATACGGCCAAAACATACAAACAATCCAGGTGTGAAGCGGCTGCACAAACACGCACAGCGTACTCGACCCGGAAACAGAGTGTTAATCGAGAGATGTTTGCGGCCAGGTGGCAGCAGCAGCAAGAATGTCTGTGAAGGCTCGTTGGTCTAGGGGTATGATTCTCGCTTAGGGTGCGAGAGGTCCCGGGTTCAAATCCCGGACGAGCCCTTTCTTAGGCGTTGCTTAAACTAGGGCAAACAGGATATTTCAGAGAAATTGGGGATAATAACAGTCAGAGCAGGGCCGGTTAGAACGTGGTGCTAATAACGCCAAGGTCGCGGGTTCGATCGCCGTAAGGGCCACTGTTTTGCTCTCTGGGACTGAGCGTTAGACTGAAGATCTAAAGGTCCCTGGTTCAATCCCGGGTTTCGGCAGAGGAACCTCGTCCCTGTGTTTTTGGTCCGGTGACCAAACGCCACCTCCTGTCTACCTGATTCCACCTGACAAAAACAGAGCTTATTCGCAACTGCTGATGTGGCAGTGAAACTGGCACTCTAAAACAGACGTATCGGGGGAACGTGGGCTTAAGAAGCAAATGCTTCACTTGCTCTTTGCTATCGCGCTTCTAGACTGAATGACTTAACTCTCTGCTGCTCACTGAAAAGGGAAAAGGCAACCCACGCCAAGGTTCCATGGTGTAATGGTTAGCACTCTGGACTCTGAATCCAGTGATCCGAGTTCAAATCTCGGTGGGACCTGCTTTTTGCCAGGAAAGTGTGCAGGACCTTGTCCGATAAAAACTTTTCCAGACAGCAGTGATCCTCAAAAGCTCATCTAGGGAGTGCCTCTTAAACTGAGCGTAAAAGGGCGATACTCCGCGTGGAGAATGCAGGCATTGATCCCGCTACCTCTCGCATGCTAAGCGAGCGCTCTACCATTTGAGCTAATTCCCCTCAAACGATGTGGAGAGAAGGTGTCCATCGCTCTCGAAGACAACGGCGAGGGGCATTCCCTAGCATGTGCGCAGCTGCTGCAGCGCGGTTTCCAATGGCCACAAAGAAAAGAGACCATATTTCCTCTGTGCTCGCAACTTTGCACGGGCCTACCGTTTAGTTGTAGATTTAAATAAAATACTGCTCTTTGAGCCATGCATACGGAGATGTTTGCGGCCAGGCGGCAGCAGCAGCAAGGATCACTGTGTGGGCTCGTTGGTCTAGGGGTATGATTCTCGCTTTGGAGAGGTCTAGGGTCAAATCCCGGACGAGCCCGTTTTTAGGTTTTGTTTTCAAGTGATACAAATTGACTATGCAAGAGATTCAAATTAGATGTATGCTGTTGCTGATCACTATCAGGGGGATAGATCAGAGAGTGCTGAATGGTGAGACCGGCAGGCAATTGTCTACAATTGTCTAGGTATGGACCATAGTCTATTGTTGATACTGACAAAAGTGATAGCCAATCACAAGCAAAAACCACATTAGCCAAACCCTGAACGTCACTTCACCAAAAACAGCAGACTAAGTAGGAGGCAACGCACCCAGATAATAAGCAGTAAACAAACAACGCAACCGACAAAGAGAGCGCTAACTCACCCATCTGAGGAGCCGAGCGTGGTAGAGATCTAACAGGGTAGAGAGCTCGCAGCAGCCCGATGCCAAACTTATCAACAGTTCAGTTCAGAGTTCAACAGTGAAAAAATGGAGTGACCCAACCAGGCGCAAATCAGCTGCACAGACACGCACGGCGTTCTCCACGTCTAACAGACAGCAGAGGTAGCCAGTGACAACAGTCCAGGTCAGAAATCAATAGTGAGAAACGGAGTAATCCAAACAGAGTTCCGATGAAAAATAAATACATTTCCGATATACGGCCAAAACATACAAACAATCCAGGTGTGAAGCGGCTCCACAAACACGCACAGCGTACTCGACCCGGAAACAGAGTGTTAATCGAGAGATGTTTGCGGCCAGGTGGCAGCAACAGCAAGGATGTCTGTGTAGGCTCGTTGGTCTAGGGGTATGATTCTCGCTTAGGGTGCGAGAGGTCCCGGGTTCAAATCCCGGACAAGCCCTTTCTTAGGCTTTGCTTAAACTAGGGCAACCAGGATATTTCAGAGAAATTGGGGATAGTAACAGTCAGAGCAGGGCCGGTTAGCACAGTTGATTAGAGAGTGGTGCTAATAACGCCAAGGTCGCGGGTTCGATCCCTGTACGGGCAACTGTTTTGCTCTCTGGGACTGAGCGTTAGACTGAAGATCTAAAGGTCCCTGGTTCAATCCCGGGTTTCGGCAGAGGAACCTCGTCCCTGTGTTTTTGGTCCAGTGACCAAACGCCACCTCCTCCAAAAACAGAGGTTATTCGCAACTGCTGATGTGGGAGTGAAACTGGCACTCTAAAACAGTC
This sequence comes from Meda fulgida, assembly GCA_030578275.1. Taxonomy (NCBI): domain Eukaryota; kingdom Metazoa; phylum Chordata; class Actinopteri; order Cypriniformes; family Leuciscidae; genus Meda; species Meda fulgida. Next base: position 21,453,963 of record CM060619.1, read on the forward strand.
AACGCCCTTTCTTAGGCGTTGCTTAAACTAGGGCAAACAGGATATTTCAGAGAAATTGGGGATAATAACAGTCAGAGCAGGGCCGGTTAGAACGTGGTGCTAATAACGCCAAGGTCGCGGGTTCGATCGCCGTAAGGGCCACTATTTTGCTCTCTGGGACTGAGCGATAGACTGAAGATCTAAAGGTCCCTGGTTCAATCCCGGGTTTCGGCAGAGGAACCTCGTCCCTGTGTTTTTGGTCCGGTGACCAAACGCCACCTCCTGTCTACCTGATTTCACCTGACAAAAACAGAGGTTATTCGCAACTGCTGATGTGGGAGTCAAACTGGCACTCTAAAACAGTCGTATCGGGGGAACGTGGGCTTAAGAAGCAAATGCTTCACTTGCTCTTTGCTAACGCGCTTCTAGACTGAATGACTTAACTCTCTGCTGCTCACTGAAAAGGGAAAAGGCAACCCTCGCCAAGGTTCCATGGTGTAATGGTTAGCACTCTGGACTCTGAATCCAGTGATCTGTGTTCAAATCTCGGTGGGACCTGCTTTTTGCCCGGAATGTGTGCAGGACCTCGTCCGATAAAAACTTTTCCAGACAGCAGTGATCCTCAAAAGCTCATCTAGGGAGTGCCCCTTAAACTGAGCGTAAAAGGGCAGAACACCACGTGGAGAATGCAGGCATCAATCCCGCTACCTCTCGCATGCTAAGCGAGCACTCTACCATTTGAGCTAATTCCCCTCAAACGATGTGGAGAGAAAGTGTCCATCGGTCTCGAAGACAACGGCGAGGAGCACTCCCTAGCATGTGCGCAGCTGCTGCAGCGCGGTTTCCAATGGCCACAAAGAAAAGAGACCGTATTTCCTCTGTGCTGGCAACTTTGCACGGGCCTACCGTTTAGTTGTAGATTTAAATAAAATACTGCTCTTTGAGCCATGCAAACGGAGATGTTTGCGGCCAGGCGGCAGCAGGGATCACTATTTGGGCTCGTTTTTTCTAGGGGTATGATTCTCGCTTAGGATGCGAGAGGTCTGGGGTCAAATCCCGGACGAGCCCGTTTTTAGGTTTTGTTTTCAAGTGATTCAAATTGATTACGCAAGAGATTCAAATTAGATGTATGCTGTTGCTGATCACTATCAGTGGGAAAGATCAGAGAGTGCTGAATGGTGGGACCGGCAGGCAATTGTCTAGGTATGGACCATAGTCTATTGTTGATACTGACAAAAGTGATAGCCAATCACAAGCAAAAACCACATTAGCCAAACCCTGAACGTCACTTCACCAAAAACAGCAGACTAAGTAGGAGGCAACGCACCCAGATAGTAAGCAGTAAACAAACAGCGCAACCGACAAAGAGAGCGCTAACTCACCCATCTGAGGAGCCGAGCGTGGTAGAGATCTAACAGGGTAGAGAGCTCGCAGCAGCCCGATGCCAAACTTATCAACAGTTCAGTTCAGAGTTCAACAGTGAAAAAATGGAGTGACCCAACCAGGCGCAAATCAGCTGCACAGACACGCACGGCGTTCTCCACGTCTAACAGACAGCGGAGGTAGCCAGTGACAACAGTCCAGGTCAGAAATCAATAGTGAGAAACGGAGTAATCCACACAGAGTTCCGATGAAAAATAAATACATTTCCGATATACGGCCAAAACATACAAACAATCCAGGTGTGAAGCGGCTCCACAAACACGCACAGCGTACTCGACCCGGAAACAGAGTGTTAATCGAGAGATGTTTGCGGCCAGGTGGCAGCAGCAGCAAGGATGTCTGTGAAGGCTCGTTGGTCTAGGGGTAGGATTCTCGCTTAGGGTGCGAGAGGTCCCGGGTTCAAATCCCGGACGAGCCCTTTCTTAGGCTTTGCTTAAACTAGGGCAACCAGGATATTTCAGAGAAATTGGGGATAGTAACAGTCAGAGCAGGGCCGGTTAGCACAGTTGATTAGAGCGTGGTGCTAATAATGCCAAGGTCGCGGGTTCGATCCCTGTACGGGCCACTGTTTTACTCTCTGGGACTGAGCGTTAGACTGAAGATCTAAAGATCCCTGGTTCAATCCCGGGTTTCGGCAGAGGAACCTCGTCCCTGTGTTTTTGGTCCAGTGACCAAACGCCACCTCCTCCAAAAACAGAGGTTATTCGCAACTGCTGATGTGGGAGTGAAACTGGCACTCTAAAACAGTCGTATCGGGGGAACGTGGGCTTAAGAAGCAAATGCTTCACTTGCTCTTTGCTAACGCGCTTCTAGACTGAATGACTTAACTCTCTGCTGCTCACTGAAAAGGGAAAAGGCAACCCTCGCCAAGGTTCCATGGTGTAATGGTTAGCACTCTGGACTCTGAATCCAGTGATCTGTGTTCAAATCTCGGTGGGACCTGCTTTTTGCCCGGAATGTGTGCAGGACCTCGTCCGATAAAAACTTTTCCAGACAGCCGTGATCCTCAAAAGCTCATCTAGGGAGTGCCCCTTAAACTGAGCGTAAAAGGGCAGAACACCACGTGGAGAATGCAGGCATCAATCCCGCTACCTCTCGCATGCTAAGCGAGCACTCTACCATTTGAGCTAATTCCCCTCAAACGATGTGGAGAGAAAGTGTCCATCGGTCTCGAAGACAACGGCGAGGAGCACTCCCTAGCATGTGCGCAGCTGCTGCAGCGCGGTTTCCAATGGCCACAAAGAAAAGAGACCGTATTTCCTCTGTGCTGGCAACTTTGCACGGGCCTACCGTTTAGTTGTAGATTTAAATAAAATACTGCTCTTTGAGCCATGCAAACGGAGATGTTTGCGGCCAGGCGGCAGCAGCAGCAGGGATCACTATTTGGGCTCGTTTTTTCTAGGGGTATGATTCTCGCTTAGGATGCGAGAGGTCTGGGGTCAAATCCCGGACGAGCCCGTTTTTAGGTTTTGTTTTCAAGTGATTCAAATTGATTACGCAAGAGATTCAAATTAGATGTATGCTGTTGCTGATCACTATCAGTGGGAAAGATCAGAGAGTGCTGAATGGTGGGACCGGCAGGCAATTGTCTAGGTATGGACCATAGTCTATTGTTGATACTGACAAAAGTGATAGCCAATCACAAGCAAAAACCACATTAGCCAAACCCTGAACGTCACTTCACCAAAAACAGCAGACTAAGTAGGAGGCAACGCACCCAGATAGTAAGCAGTAAACAAACAGCGCAACCGACAAAGAGAGCGCTAACTCACCCATCTGAGGAGCCGAGCGTGGTAGAGATCTAACAGGGTAGAGAGCTCGCAGCAGCCCGATGCCAAACTTATCAACAGTTCAGTTCAGAGTTCAACAGTGAAAAAATGGAGTGACCCAACCAGGCGCAAATCAGCTGCACAGACACGCACGGCGTTCTCCACGTCTAACAGACAGCGGAGGTAGCCAGTGACAACAGTCCAGGTCAGAAATCAATAGTGAGAAACGGAGTAATCCACACAGAGTTCCGATGAAAAATAAATACATTTCCGATATACGGCCAAAACATACAAACAATCCAGGTGTGAAGCGGCTCCACAAACACGCACAGCGTACTCGACCCGGAAACAGAGTGTTAATCGAGAGATGTTTGCGCCCAGGTGGCAGCAGCAGCAAGGATGTCTGTGAAGGCTCGTTGGTCTAGGGGTAGGATTCTCGCTTAGGGTGCGAGAGGTCCCGGGTTCAAATCCCGGACGAGCCCTTTCTTAGGCTTTGCTTAAACTAGGGCAACCAGGATATTTCAGAGAAATTGGGGATAGTAACAGTCAGAGCAGGGCCGGTTAGCACAGTTGATTAGAGCGTGGTGCTAATAACGCCAAGGTCGCGGGTTCGATCCCTGTACGGGCCACTGTTTTGCTCTCTGGGACTGAGCGTTAGACTGAAGATCTAAAGGTCCCTGGTTCAATCCCGGGTTTCGGCAGAGGAACCTCGTCCCTGTGTTTTTGGTCCAGTGACCAAACGCCACCTCCTCCAAAAACAGAGGTTATTCGCAACTGCTGATGTGGGAGTGAAACTGGCACTCTAAAACAGTCAACGCAACCGACAAAGAGAGCGCTAACTCACCCATCTGGGGAGCCGAGCTTGGTAGAGATCTAACAGGGTAGAGAGCTCGCAGCAGCCCGATGCCAAACTTATCAACAGTTCAGTTCAGAGTTCAACAGTGAAAAAATGGAGTGACTCAACCAGGCGCAAATCAGCTGCACAGACACGCACGGCGTTCTCCATGTCTAACAGACAGCAGAGGTATCCAGTGACAACAGTCCAGGTCAGAAATCAATAGTGAGAAACGGAGTAATCCACACAGAGTTCCGATGAAAAATAAATACATTTCCGATATACGGCCAAAACATACAAACAATCCAGGTGTGAAGCGGCTGCACAAACACGCACAGCGTACTCGACCCGGAAACAGAGTGTTAATCGAGAGATGTTTGCGGCCAGGTGGCAGCAGCAGCAAGGAAGTCTTTGAAGGCTCGTTGGTCTAGGTGTATGATTCTCGCTTAGGGTGCGAGACGTCCCGGGTTCAAATCCCGGACGAGCCCTTTCTTAGGCTTTGCTTAAACTAGGGCAACCAGGATATTTCAGAGAAATTGGGGATAGTAACAGTCAGAGCAGGGCCGGTTAGCACAGGTGATTAGAGCGTGGTGCTGCCACTGTTTTGCTCTCTGGGACTGAGCGTTAGACTGAAGATCTATAGGTCCCTGGTTCAATCCCGGGTTTCGGCAGAGGAACCTCGTCCCTGTGTTTTTGGTCCGGTGACCAAACGCCACCTCCTGTCTACCTGATTCCACCTGACAAAAACAGAGGTTATTCGCAACTGCTGATGTGGCAGTGAAACTGGCACTCTAAAACAGACGTATCGGGGGAACGTGGGCTTAAGAAGCAAATGCTTCACTTGCTGTTTGCTATCGCGCTTCTAGACTGAATGACTTAACTCTCTGCTGCTCACTGAAAAGGGAAAATGCAACCCATGCCAAGGTTCCATGGTGTAATGGTTAGCACTCTGGACTCTGAATCCAGTGATCCGAGTTCAAATCTCGGTGGGACCTGCTTTTTGCCAGGAAAGTGTGCAGGACCTCGTCCGATAAAAACTTTTCCAGACAGCAGTGATCCTCAAAAGCTGATCTAGGGAGTGCCTCTTAAACTTAGCGTAAAAGGGCGATACTCCGCGTGGAGAATGTAGGCATCGATCCCGCTACCTCTCGCTTTGGAGAGGTCTAGGGTCAAATCCCGGACGAGCCCGTTTTTAGGTTTTGTTTTAGCAGGGAATGAGAGTGAAAACTAAGGATGGCTGGCGCGAAACAGACGTTCCGAAGCTTTGCGAGATCCCGAAGCAAAGATGATTCGAAACACTGATCCGAAGCGTGATTCAAAACACCCACGTCACGTGACAAGCGTCTAAGTGTTTCATCGGGTGGAGTGCTCCGCCGAATCAGGGTTTCATTGATTGGTCGGTTCGGGAACAAATCACACAATCACACATTATAAAAGTTTTGTCAACGCATTTTCATATCGTGGGTTTTTGTGAGAGGAGTTTGGTTTTGAGATAGCGGATTTTTGGTGATATAGTGACATTTATAGTGCGATTTGTTTAGTTATATTTAGGATTTAATTTACATTTACACATTGACTTAGAGACACACAGAGTACATATAGTGACACATTAATAGATGCATTGATAGAAATATATATATATATAGATTAATAGATAGATACATATATTACAGATACATATAGATTATTAGATAGATAGGCTACATATAAGATAGATAGATAGATAGATAGATAGATATATAGATAGATAGATAGATAGATAGATAGTAGGGCTGTAACGATACACCAAACCCACGATTCGGTTCGTATCACGATTTTTGACCCACGATTCGATTTGTATCGCGATTCTATCACAGGGATGGGGCTTGGGGTGAAAAAAAGAGATTTTGAGAGAAAAAAAATATACCGGTATTTTTATTAAATAACATTTCGAAAAACCTGTATAATCTGAACACCAAAAAACAATAATAACTATGCAAATTATTAAACTAAACTAGGCAGTGTTGGCTGCTGCTTTTGGGTTGTTTTCTGTGCTCCAACTAAATTGATTTCGGGATGGTGCCGTAGGATATGCATCTGCATGTTGGACGTGTTGCCGGTCAATTAACCCTTTACCTGTCACCCCCCCTTTTGATAATTGACATTAAAATGCACTATACAAACTTAAATTGTTGTAATTCAAGAATGCTTTGGAATATAGACCTAAGTTTGGTCTTGTTTTAAAGAAAACAATCAGCAGATTATTACTGAAGTGAAAGCACTTCAAAAAATTAAAGTATGAAAAAGTTATGGAAGTTATAATTTACAGTAAATCAAATATACTTTATTAATATATATTTTTTTTAATATAAAATAAATATTTTACAAAATATTTTTTACAATAAAATTACTATAAAATGAAAGCTATATATCTAACCAAGTTGTGTTCCAAATTTAAAGTTGATATCACAAAAATTGAAGTTCCCATGAGATTTTGTTTAGGCGTAATACCAAAAATAGCCACCGGGTGCCATTGAATTCCATTGAATTTAATTGTATGCATTCTGCCATAACAAATTAATACATTTCTATCCAAATATCACTTCTGTCACTAAATATGGAACCTTGAGACCCAGACCTTTCTGACAATATGTGTTTTGTCAAGATTAGAAAAGGTTTTGATAATAAATTATGAAAGATGATGCCCAAAAGGGGAGGGGCCTAATAAAAAAATACAATTTCTATGGTAACGCAACGTCCAATTTCAAAACGGTTTTCACAGGATGAATTCTGAGTTCGTAAGCTTTCAAATGATACCTAATTTATGATAACTACTAAAATATGTGATATAATAATAATAAAAAATATATATATTATATATATTATATATTATATATATTATACTTTTTAGAGGACTTCTTACTTTACTTTTTAAAATATAATTGTATCTTTTTTTATTGACAAATACTAGATTATGTTTTATTATGAACTTTTAGCACTAAAAACCAAAGTTTCAATTATTAAAAGTGTGTGCGTCGACTTTTTGTGACAAAGGTCAGAAACTCCTGTAATGACGTTGATTTTTTTGAGGCGCACTCTTGTCATAAATTCATATATTACTGTTAATTCGTAATTTGTAAGAAAAAAACAACGCTAAAATATCTATTTAGGAGTCTTGGACCTTTCCAACGATATATAGTTTGTCATGACTAGATTAGGATTTAATAGTAATATAGTGAAGTAAATTTAGTTTGCCCGTATACGGGCAAGTGACACTTAAGGGGGTAACATGTTAAAAGACGCTTACAAGTTAATTTTTTTTAAATAGTTGGTTGGGATGAGTCACTGAGTATTTAATTATAGAATATCAAATAGGTTGTGCGATTATTGTCTAAAAAAATCTCCATGTTTTCGGTGCTGATGCGGTGGTGACGCGTTCATGTAACGCAAGGGTGGCACTGCCAATAAAGCACCTAAAAGCTGACACAAAGAACCGGCAAAAGTAATGATTATGAATATGTCAAATATAGCAAGGAGACATTTTGATTGTTTATTAATAAAGTGTTTTCTGTCAGTGTCAGCTGCAAAGAAGTTGCGATGCTGACTCGCGATCTTCGCAGTGAACACGCCACATAAATGCACTTTTCATACGGATTACATAAGCAGAGAGCAGTCTGTTTTCTTTCGTTTTGAATTGTTCTGTTTAAAAGTAGACATTTCAATATAGATATACTTCTCAGGTCTATAGGCTTATACACTGGGTTTCGATTCATATGAGACGAGCTCCAGTTCACACGCCTTCACCTCCATGTCGTGATTATCTGTCTGCTATTTACTTCTTATTTATTCAATCCAGGCAATTGGTTGATGAAACATTTATTAAAATTGAGATACAATTAATACAAAATGAAATTCAATTTAAAGAAAGTCTTTAAAACTTTCAGAGACCTCAAACAGAAAGCACAGTGCTGCTTCCAGAGAACTGTCACGACATTGTTTTTCCTCTTAAATGCGAACACGAAAAATAATTTTATGTTCTGGGGAGAGCCAACCCTTCATCCGGTGGGTAGCCTAGTATTACTTTTGGTATGTACAGTGTAATTTACAGAATTATAAAAAAAAAATTTTTTTTTGCCACCTAAAAATTAAAGATGTTTTGTGTCGCGTCCGTGTACGCGTGTGTATTTCCCTCATATTAAAAATAAAATGCATGTGTAGACTTATATTTTTCTAATGTCTGGACATGTACTGGACTTTATTAAGGGAGTAGGCTATGGATATATAAACAGAAGTGTCAATATATTGGTATTAAATGCATTTTCTGAGAATTTATATTTCAAGTTTTGGCTGCAAATTTCAAGTCCTTACGTTGAAATTGCCAAATTTTAAATAATTTACCCTCAACTAGTTTTGTGGTGTAGGTCTACGTATTTTATAATGTTAACTTCAAATAATACTAAGTAATTTAAAGATGTGGTAGCATTGGATCTGGATGGGAAGGAAGACTCTGGGAGGTGGAAGGGGTGTCGTGATTCTGCCTTCTCACATCGCGATACAGGATCGTGGACCTGAGTATCGCGATTTCGATTTTATATCGCGTATCGTTACAGCCCTAATAGATAGATAGATAGATAGATAGATAGATAGATAGATAGATAGATAGAAATGGAGGCTCCACAGAAGAGATGCCGTACATCTGTGGTGTGGGAGCATTTCCATTTGGAAACCCCAAATAAAGTGAGATGTGTGTATTGTGATCGGCAGCTAGCCTACTGCAACAATACATCATCCATGATGCGCCATTTGAGGAGCATTCATCCTGCCATTCTGCAGGGTGCAGAGGATGGTAGTGTTCCCCCTGTACCAAGGCCTGCTACTGACACTGCTGGGCCATCTAAGCAAGGTATGCATTGTTTGAAATATAGGCTAATTATAAGTGAAATATAATAACTAAGTGTTGGGCCATTGTTTAGAAAGGCCATGGACTAAGACATGCCTAACATCCCAATCACAACTGCCAATCACTTTAAAAACAAATGTTGTCAATATAATATTATACTTTGTGAATATACATTTTATATGTCTACATATGAGTACCCAATCTACAGCCAAGACATCATTTAGTTTTTTTGTAATTGTTGTATTTCTATAATGCACTTTATCTTTCTCTGCACACTGAGCATAAATATTCATAACATAACTTTGTTTAGGAAGGTTTCCAAATGAACCAGTAGACTACTTTCACGGTAGGCTACTATTTTTCCAATATATTTGTCTGAAAGTATGTTTTATCTTTTCTTTTAAAAGGCAGACAGAGGGAATTGGATGAGGCTCTTCTGAACATGGTGGTGAAGGATCTGCAGCCCTTCACCATCGTGGAGGATGAGGGTTTCAGGGCCTTTGTGAACAAGCTTGATCCAAGCTATGTCCTCCCATCCCGGAAGGTGCTTAAAACAATGGTCAGCGAAAGGTACAACACAACCAAGGAGAAGACAATGGAGGACCTACAAAAGGCGGAATTTGTTAGCCTTACGGCTGACATGTGGTCTTCCATTAATATGGATGGATATCTTGGTGTAACATGCCATTACATAACACCAGAGGCAACAATGGCAACTGTTTTACTGGGTGTAAGGAGGTTTTACCAAACCCACACAGCCCAGCATCTTATGGAGGCTAAAGCCTTGCTAATGGCTGAGTGGGGAATAACCTCCAAAGTTCACTGCATGGTGACTGACAATGCATCCAACATGATCCTAAGTGCCCAGCTACTCAACCTTCGCCATGTCCCATGTTTTGCTCATCATTTGAATTTGATAGTGAAAAAGGCCCTGGATCAAACCCCAGTCATCAATGAAATTCGCCAGAAAGATAGTGGGGTTGTTCAGATCCAGCTGCAAAGTAAAGGACAAGCTTGTGGAGATGCAGAGCTTGATGGGCAGACCAAGTCTGAAAATGATACAGGAGGTTGAAACGAGATGGAACAGCACATTCGACGTGGTACAACGCTTGTATGAGCAACGTGAGCCAGTGGGTGCTGCACTTGCCAATTTAAACAGTGATACTGCTCCCCTGACAAGTCTTGAGTATGACATTATTCAACAGTCATTGACACTTCTTCAACCATTCAAACTAGCAACAACAGAGATGTCAGAGGAACAGAGAGTGTCTGCTTCAAAGCTCATACCATTGTACAGGATGTTGCAGCACAAGCTTGCACAGAAAAAAGGAAATGCAACGCAGGAATCAACTGTACAATTAGGTAGGACACTATGACCATACGTGTAATTGGCCATAACTCTCATATTGTTGTCATTATTTTAATTAATATGGTTTTCTCTTGTGTTGGCTCATAGGCTCACATCTACAAGAAGGTCTGCACTCCAGATGTGGAGGGTACGAGACTTTTAGAGCCTTGGCACTGGCTACACTGCTGGACCCAAGGTTAAAAAATGTGGCTTTTGGAAATCCTGCCAAAGCCCTGGATGCTGAAAAGCACATCACACTGGAGTGAGCTTCACTGATGCGTTCAAACACAACTCCTGGTGAGTTTCAGTCTATGTTATCTTATGTAATGTGATTCATGAAATTTATACTTCATATGTGTTGTCAGTTTATGATTTGTTACTAATTGCCGTTTTCTTTTAATTCAGAACCACAAATGTCAACATCAGGCCCATCATCATCAACACCAGTTGAAACACAAGACAGTTTATGGGAACATTTTGACAATCGTATCCGTGAGACCCAGATGATACACAATCCTACAGCTGATGCCACAGTGGAAGTGAAAAAATACCTCAGCGATGCGTTTTTGCCCAGAACTCATGATCCTCTAACTTACTGGAAAGAGAGAGCAGTAATCTTTCCTCATTTGTATGTCCTAGCTAAAAAATATCTTTGTATGCCAGCAACAAGTATCCCTTGTGAGAGAAATTTTTCAAAGGCTGGAGAAATTATCTGTAAAAAAAAGAAGTAGACTGAGTCCTTCAACAGCAGAGAAATTAATATTTTTGAATAAGAATCTATAAGAAAGGGAGACATTGTGGCTTGATTTATTTTTATTAATATTCATTTTTCATGACCAAAATCACATTAAGCAACGTGAAGAGACTACAGGTTACAAGCTTCATATATTACAAAAATACAATAATAAATAAAAAAAAACCACATTTTTTTATTAGCTCTTTGTAAAGGTTGTTTCAGATCAACACCTGCAAGTGACCACTAGGTGTCACCGTGGAGACGGGTTTCGGATTGATTCGAAGCCTAGCAACAAAATGGCACATTTACTTCGACTGTTTGATTGCTTCACTAGTGCCCATCACTAGTGAGAACCAGGCTCATATGGGGTGAGCTAAACAAGGTAATGACATACAGGTGAATATGATCAGTGATGATGAGTCCAGGCAGTGAGTTATGGGAAATGTAGTTTGTGAGGGAATGACAATAGTCTGATGTGGAGTGCCCTCTGGTGGCTCTCTAGGGCACTCCAGCTGGTGACCGTTACAGTCAGCTGCATAATCGATGGAGATTGCTTCAGACTATCTGTATATGTGTGGAAAATTCCCATGTTTATCTATTTCTTAGCCAATGAGAATCATTCAACCTGAAGCAAGGACGTAGCTTATGGTGCGTTCACGTGCTATGGTAATAATGGTAAATACCAAAAGCCGACGTGGAAAACGCACATGAACACCCCCTCATGTGGTATTTTTCCACTGGGCAACTCGTAGAATATTTTGATGCACGAGTTGCCGAGATGAGATAACCTTTGACCTTTTCAAAATGGCGGAGAGCAATGCGAGAGTCTTGAATGGTAAGCATTGTACACAATTAAACGTTTTTTGCTACTGTTAGCTAGGGGTGGAACGGTACATTCGTATTGAACCGAAACGGTACGAGTGTCACGGTCCGGTGCACGAATTTACACGGAGAATAAACGGTATAAAAATAAATAAAACTTTAAATAGCGTTTCGCTCTATTCGCGTTTGGTGTGAAAGCAGCAGAATGAAAGGGCATCGCAACCTGTTCATGCTGTTCACACCAAAGCGAATATGTGTGTGTGTGTGTGTGTGTGTGTGAGAGAGAGAGAGAGAGAGAGAGAGGCGCGATCGAACAGTGGAAACATAAAAACATACTCTGTCATTTTGTTCATACAGAACATCATTCAAACTGCAAAGTGTTTACTTATATTTGTGTACACTCGCAATAAAATACAACATTGTGCTTTTGTCAAACTGTAAACTTGTCAAACTGTAACTTACAACTGTCACCCAATCAAAATCTCTATCTCTCTGTCACACTCACACACACACACACACACACACACACACACACACACACACACACACACACACACACACACACACACACACACACACACACACACACACACACACACACATTTTTAAAAGCAAAACATATTTATCCAACAGTCTGTGGGTTCCATCTTTTGGACATTCATCATATTGCATTGGTTTTCATTTCTTGTCCTCGGAGCACTAATCTGTTTATTTTTTAAGTTACACATTCTACATTGATTAAAAAAGAAAAACAAATGTGTTTTTAATGGTAGTATTATTTTATATGGAAATTAATTATTTATAATTCAGATGAGAATAAAGTTAGGGTTAATTAAAATGAAGGAAAACAAATATATTGATCTGAATTATAGCAAATTAATTTTAACTTCATTTGGGTACAATTACCAAACATATCGCAAGGTCTTTTTGTCTTTTTAATAAATTTAATTAATAAACTAATTATATTAAACTATTGTCAGTGCACTACAAATAAACTGGTTCTATGCCTTTATTAATAAAACTTATTTAAAAAATACAAGGCTTAAGACATCTATAAAAATGCCTTCTGCATTTTTGTTTTGCTTTTCACTCCATTGTACTGAAATCGTACCGAACCGTGATGTCTGAACCGAGGTATGACCCGAAACGTGACTTCTGTGTACCGTTCCACCCCTAATGTTAGCGGATAGTTTTTGTAGCCTATACAATGATGTGTCATTAACAATTGTAATATAATGCATTAACACTCATGTCACTTTTAAAAATACCGTTATGGTTTGGTGTTACCTACCCAGAGCAGATGCTAGCCAGTCAATACGAGCCTCCTAGTAATGAGCGGTCAGGCAATTTACTAACGTAAATGTATTTTGTCTGTAGTGTATGCCAGTGACACCAGGATTTACTGGGACCAGGAGATGACCCAGCCCATAACTGAAACGCTCTATCAACGGGAAGGAGAAAGTACCCTGTACATGGACCATGATTTCACCACTGCTCTGCAAATAGTTACCCCCGTTTCGGTTTCTGAAAAAGGTGAGTGCCCGCTCGCATAACGAAATGCAGTTGCAGCCAGCCACGGCTCCTCATTGTCTGTAAAATTCCCCTGGTTAATCTATTGCATTAGGCTATGTTGAAATGCACCAACCTGTTAAATATAGAATTATGCTTGGTAATTGCAGACATACTTGAAAAATAACTTGCATGTAATTGCCAAGCATAAATCTAACCATTTTGTGTTTTATTCGTAGGCTACTTTTGAAAAATGTGTTCCATCTATCTATCTATCTATCTATCTATCTCAATTATTAATTAATTGTTATCTATCTATCTATCTATCTAGATGAGAACACTACAGCAGAGCTGCCCCAGAACCAGGGTTTCACCAGGGACCAGACCCTTTTTTTGATTGACCTGATGCACCAACATCTTCCTCGCAACCTTGCTGAACTTAACTCCAGGATCAAAATGTCCAGGGGGAAGAAGCGATCCTTCTTGCAGGAAATTACGTCGAAGTTGAAAAGTCAGTTCAACCAGCATTTTGATGTAGACAAGGTGTCCAGAAAGTGGACCACCCTGGAAGATGCATACAAGAAGGCAGTAGACAACAATGCATCCACAGGGAAAGCTCCTACCAAGTTCCAGTTTTTCAAAGAAATGGGGGAACTTATTGGGGGGCATCATGACGTCGATTTCCCGGTAATTGGGACTGCAAAGGTGGTTACTGTTAGGTGGCCAGAGGCCTTCAAGCAACTCTTGATGTTCGGCAACTCTTCTACTGAGGAAGAATTGTCTTCTCCCTCCATTGCACATTCCTCAGATTCTGAGAGCGCAGGGCCTTCAATCTTATCACCTCCTCACACCAGTGCTTTGGCACGGAAGAGGAAGCGTCGTGAAGACACAACGCAGGTGATGTCCCGTGTCATTAAAGAGTGCGAGGAAGCCATGCAGTGTCGACACGATAGCCTGGGAAAACCCAGGCAACTTCCGGCAAATTTAGATTTGCTCTGAAATTTAGTCTGGCAAAGAGCTCATTCACGCCCATTTCCAATCCGTTGAAATCGAGGCACCAGTCAGAAACGTTGGGGCGGGCTTTACACGATGACGACAGCGCTGGGATTTTGAAGCAGATTATTTTGTAGCGTACATTACAAAGATGGATGCCGCCGTCGAACATCACTTGTTCGAATCAGCTATTGCGTCTGTTTTAAGCGATTTGAACGTTTCCTTTTTGTTAAAAACCGAGCAAAGAACTACACTCTGAGATGTTTCTCCGCCGGCCGCCGCTCTACATACGTCATCTCCTTCAGCGCTCTGATTGGTTTTAGGTCTACCCGCGACGTCCGTTGGTGACGCCCCTCTGGAAATGATTTGTCTATGATGCTTTGTCAGACCGTTACTCAGTTTCAACTGAGAATGGTCTGGTTTTAACCAGGCTACCGACACGAAGAAATCATGGGGGAAATTAAAACCACTAATTCTTTATTCAAGCAGATGCTGCAGCAGTCCCATGAGCAACAATAGATAAAAGATATGAAAAGATGTTGATTTTTTTGTTTTTTTTGTTTACTGGTTATGTTTTAGGCCTGTTTATAATGAAGCCTACACCTCTGTATATTTTGTAATTTTAAAGGTGCTGGACATATTTTTTTACAAGAGTTTATATTTACAGAAAATTAGTTATGTTTATAAATGAGATTGTATTGTATTTCAAAGGTTTATTTTTACAGAACTAATTACTTGTTTACAAAAGAGATTCATTAAGAATTTAAAAAAATACAGTATATGTTCATATAATACAATACATTGAAATCAAACAGCATCAAAGTACAGCTAAATTATTTTCAAGATAGTGTTCTGAATTGTTGTGGAAAAGAGTCGTTAAATTAAACGATTATAAGGAACCACACCACTGTCTGATTTGTTTTCTTTTTACATCTGAACATACTGTCTTTAACTTGTTAATCATATTTTTTCATATGTTAGGCATTGCTTTAACTTGCTTGGGTGATAAGTAAAAGTGTCAGGGGACAAAATAGAATGCCTATGATAAAAATGAGTTTGGATAGGCTAGTAGCATATTCATATTCAAATACTGTAGCATACAGTAATGCTCATTCATTCTCATCCTCTTCACGAGGGCACCTGATTGGGTGCTCATCACATGTACTTTCAGACTCCCTAATACACATATTGTGAAGCGCACAAGCTGCTACAATGACTTTCACAACTACATCTACACAAGAGTTTTGTAGTTCACGGAGCCGTCTCCATTTACACTTTAAGCAGTCAAACGCCTGTTCCACTATAACCCTCCCACAGCATATCATTGCATTTCTGCGCAAGTCATCTTCACCCAAGGCTCCATTGTCTCGTTTTGGAGTGACAATTAATGGGAAGCTGTTGCAGACATATGCACCATCCCCGAGTAGTTTGTAGTCTCCCAACTTCTGTACATGGGTATTGAAGAATGGGGATAGCCTAAGCATGCGTGCATCATGTACTCTACCGGGAGGCCCAGCAAAAATACCTGTGAACCTTCCTAGGTCGTCTACAATACCCTGCAGCAGCACAGAATAGTAGGCCTTCCTGTTTAAATAATCTCCCCCCCTAACAGGTGGCCGCTGGATTCTGAAATGGCATCCATCAATTGCACCAACTATCCCATCAATTCCGCACGACCTTCTGAATAGTGCTGCTTGGATGGTCTTTTGACAGTCATTTGGCCAGACAATGTAGTGTTCTGCAATGGCACACGTACGGTCAAGCATTTCAATGATGACGTTATGTGCTGCTCCTTGACTGACATCAAATTTATCAGAGATCTCACGAAATGAGTTCTGATCCGCGAGATACCAAAGCAGCATTACCACCTTTTTCTCTACAGGAATTCTTGCAGGACCTCCTGGTGAGTGG
Source organism: Meda fulgida (assembly GCA_030578275.1). Lineage (NCBI taxonomy): Eukaryota > Metazoa > Chordata > Actinopteri > Cypriniformes > Leuciscidae > Meda > Meda fulgida. The sequence goes on from CM060619.1 coordinate 21,470,187, forward strand.
TCATCAGTCATCCCATGTTGCCTTAATTGATTACAGAATAGGTGGAACTGCTCTCTGGTGAGTCTCAGATGAGGCTTAAATGTGCTGTCCTGCGAGTCATCCAGGCAGTTCCGGTTTTTAAGACTGCCGGATTGTCTTGCTCCAGGCAGTAAAGTATGACAAGTCTTTAGAAAACAATAACCCGGGGTCAGTTATTCACTTTATGTATGCGTGTATGTTTGGTAGGCCTTATTACAACAATACTGTTTTTGAGCTAGTAGGAAAGATTAGGCTAGTAGCTATGCTTCACATAAGGGTAGACCTAGCGTTTGCAGCTAAAACAGAAATATTAGCTCTATTAACTCCCTTGTCCTTAAAAAAATGTGCACTATTCATGATCTAGAAAATATACAGCATATTATTCACCGTTTGAGTTTTGATAAATCATCTTCTTGCTGTAGCAGATGACTTGAGCAATCTAAAATAGTTTTAGCTAAATAACAGGTCTGCATCTCCATCTTTTTTACCACATTACGACAACAAAAGCACTTGAACTCAACACACTGGTAAATACCAATTCACAAGTGGAAATTATCATATTTTCCATAGCACATGAACCCTCCATTAGACCTTGGTGAAGGGTATAATTGCTGTGATCTTTGTAACTGTAAGCAGGACGGCATACGAACTCCTCCTTCTGCTGATGAAACTGCAAACTATCTTCAGTAAAACTTTTCTTTAATTTATTATAATTCTGACTCCGGGTCTTCATTTATCATATCTGGTTCTGGGTCTTTGACTGTAACACTTGTATAACCAATTGTTAGACCCAATTACAAATACCATCATTAGTATGCAAACTTTTGTTGAGCACTAAACCTTTTTCACTGTCATCTGTGTAAAACTCACTTCACGTTTTACAGAGCATGCTGGTCAAGGTGGAAATTGGGATGCCCAAAAATCTGTTAAAGTTACCAAGCTGAGCCTGAAGAATTTTTGTCTCTGCGTAAAAAGTTTTTGGTAATTGTCATTCTTTTCTGCCCCTTCTTAGATTGAGCAAGACTTTGTTCTAAAAAGTGAGCAGAGCAAATATCTTCCAACCACCAGTGATGTTGAAGAACTCTTGCTAGAAGAGGGTGTTCATTTAAGTAACATTTTTAAGATTAATTTAATACGTAGATAATGTGCTCAGTATTATTTATGATTCATATTTTAATCACTTGAGGAACTAAAGGGTGGGAAGAAATATTTAGTCCCCATACATTTTTTTTCATATTCTTTATTCTTAAGATTACATTTTCAGTATGGATCAAAGTTTTGCAAACTTTACTAATGTGTCTACACTGTTTGGGACAGTGACCTCTCTTCTATAATACCGTTTCATCGGATCCCACCTTCTGACCAAGGCCAGAGGAGACCAGGAAAGATGTCTGAGGAACAAGCGTTAAGGAGCATCTTTGAGGTATCACTGCTATCTCCTGGCTGTGGGACCTCAGAATTCAGTTCACCAGTACTTCATTCTCGATCAGCATGCCATTCCATGCAAACTGTTTAAGGTACATTTAGTTTTTGGAACCTCTTACAACACTATGCTACACATGTACATTTTCATTTAGATCAATGTGTGTTACATAGACTTTGGCAAAGTAAAAGTGTGTTTAAGTGTTGCTGAGGTTAGAGAAGGCTGTTTAGCGAGGTAGTACAACAGATTCTGCACTGCATATAGTGCCGTATTGTCCTTTCATGCAGATGTGATGTATTTTGTGTATGTTTCTTGAGTCTTGACAGTATTTTAGTAAATGTTTCAGACGTGACTTCGTTGAAGTTTTTTTCAAAACGCCAAGGCCTGGTTTCACAGACAGGGCTTAGATTAAGCCAGGATTAGACCTTAGTTCATTTGGGACAGTTAAGTAGTTTTTATAAACGTGCCTTAGAAAAAGAAAAAAAACATTACTGGTGTGCATCTTGAGACAAAACATTAGCACTGATATAATTTAAGATATGCCTATTTGTGTTGCTATTTGTACTGTTGTAAAATTAATTCATGAAGAACAAATTGTATTGAAGTAAATGTATTTTAATTAAATAAAATACATAAAATAGTAGCTTTTTAATGTCATGAAATATTGAAAAAACAGAGTCACAGCATGCGTCACTTTACATTGGGTAGTTCAAATGCATAGTTATTATGAATAGTGTATTATATCTAATGCAATAGTTTGAGCATTTTCTTTTAATAGTTTTATATTTCAATTACTGTGTGCATGAAGAACAATTGCTTTTCTAATCCCGTGTTGTGATCTAACACTCGGTAGCAAAAAGTAATAAACTCCAGCCAAGTACTTTTATGTAAAACCATAAATCTTTATCTACAAACCAAGTATAATAATGGGAACATTGAATGATAATTGAGTTTACGTGAACTTTAATTTAACGACTTAAATATCAATCTGTACATCACATTAAGCTATCAAATGGCTTCAGAAGACTTGGAATATAGTGGACGAAAACTTAATGCTTTATAATACATGCCTTTTGTGGGGCTTAATAGTAACAAAGAATCGTACGCACAGTATCGAATTTGGATCGGTGCTGTCTGACTAATACCTGATCCGGCAAAGAATGGGGATCGTTGCATCCCTACCCTAATGCAGTAGTTCCCAACCTGGTTATAATGATGAGTAAGGCAAAAGGCAAATAAAATGTCAAAAAATAAAAGGTCTGATTTCTTTCTGAATGCAATGTAGATAAACTTATACAATTTATTTATTTAGAGTATTATACTGAAATGTATGAGCAACAACTCAAATTCACTCAAAATTAAATTATAGGATGTCTACCACAACTTCTCAATATTTGAAACTATAGCAGGTTATAACAGATGCCACATAAAATGAGAAAATCCAGTTTGGGCCACATTCATCTGCGGTGTGAACGTAGCTTTGATTTCACACAGATAGATAATTTCTGGTGCCATTGTAAATTGCAGAGCCATTTAAAACGCTTTCCACAAAAAGAACAAGTATAGGGTCTTACTTCTGTGTGACTTTTTATGTGTATCTGTAAGTGTGATGACAAAATAAATTTCTTTTTACACTGGTCACAATTAAATGGCCTTCTTCCAAAGTGAATGAGCAGGTCATTTCTTGAATTGCTCCTTTTCGTAAATCTCTTGTCACACTCAGATCTTTGTAATTTCTTTCTAGAATGAGTTTGCAAATGCAATTTCAGATCTCTATGATATTTGAAAGTACTTTCACACCAAAGACACTTGTAAGGCCTCTCTCCAGTATGAACCCTTGAGTGAATGTCAAGGTTTCCTTTAACCGTGAAACTCTTTCCACACTGAAGACAGGTGTAAGGCTTCTCTCCAGTGTGAATTCTTGTGTGAATCTCAAGGTTTGCATTTTTTTTGAAAGTCTTTCCACAGTGATGGCACATGAAAGGCTTCTCTCCGATGTGAATTTCTACATGATTCTTGAGGTGCTTCTTGTCTGTAAAACTTCTACCACACTGATGACATGTAAAACAGTTATCTTTTGAGTGAATCTTCATGTGGTAATCAAGTGTTATTGTAAATCTGAAACCCTTTCCACACTGACCACATACGAACGGCTTCTCTCCAGTGTGAATTGACATGTGCTTATTAAGGGTTCCTTTATGTGTAAAACTCTTTTCACAATGAGGGCATTTGAAAGGCTTCTCTCCAGTGTGAATTCTTGTGTGGCAGTTAAGGCTTGCTTTTTGAGAAAAACTTTTTCCACACTGTTGGCAGGTGTAAGGGCTCTCTCCAGTGTGAACTCTCATATGGACTTTCAGATTTCCTTTTCGAATAAAACTTTTCCCACACTGTTGGCATGTGTAAGGGTTCTCTCCAGTGTGAATTCTCATGTGATCTTTAAGGGTTCCTTTTTGAGTGAAACTTTTTCCACATTGTTGGCAGGTGAATGGGGTCACTTTAAAGTGAATTCTCATATGGACTTTCAGGTTTCCTTTTTGAGTGAAACTTTTTCCACATTGTTGGCATGTGAAAGGGCTCTCTTTAGTGTGAACTCTCATGTGGGATTTAAGACTACCTTTTTGAGCAAAACTCTTTCCACATTGCTGGCAAGTAAATGGCTTCTCTCCCGTGTGAATTCTCATGTGAACTTGAAGGTTTTTATGTTTTATGAAACTCTTTCCACAATGTTCACAGGTGATATAACTTCCAGTTTCTGTATTTTGAGCTTTTTTTCGTGAGAAAGTATTTTCATTCTGTGAACAACTCAAGGATTTCTCTCCAGGTATTAAATCATGTTTCGCATACAGATCTTTGACTTCCTTTTTAGTGTCCTCTTGACTCTCCTCTTTTAGTGCCATCAGATCTAAGGTATGAAAAAAAAGAAAAAAAAAAGAGAGAAGACAAATGACCCCAGTTTAATGGCACAAAGCGACAATTCAAAACATTTAGACATATAAAGCATGTACACTAGATCCTATATACATTCGCAATTGACTAATGCCAGGGACACACTAGCTAGCTGAAACATTCTAAGACTGAACTGACTTACAGACTGTTTCCAACTGCAGCAGATTTTAAACAGACTGAATGTAATTGTCTCTGACTCGGCTTGTTTGGGCATGATCAATCGTATCAAATTACATTCATAATCGTTAAGTGTGTCCCCGGCTTTAGCTAACTCTTCTCAATATTGTGAACTCTTAGCTTTATGACACATCCCAAATACTTTCAAGCTGACAATTATCAAACCCCCCTTGTCAAAAAGAAAACCATTTGATTTAGAAGTAGTAGTCAGGTATAGTTTAATCTCAAATCTGCCATTTATGTCTAATATATCAGACAGATATTGTCCTCTCAAATGTGTTCAGTTTGGCAGAAAAAGTAATTAAAGAATTTCAGTCAGGATTTAGACTCCATCATAACAGAGACGGTGCATATTCAAGTTACAAATTACCAGCTTTCTCTCTTTTCTAGTGCTATTATGGCTCGTTTCCACTGAGCGGTACAGTACAGTTCGGTACGGTACGCAATTATTTATGTTTCCACTGTCAAAAGTTGTGAATGGTACCAAAAAGCCGAACCGTACCGTACCACTTTTTGGGTACCCTTTCGTTGGGGTACCTAGCACCACTGTGTTACTAGGCACCGGTACTAAAGGGTGGAGCTAGACTCACTACAGAACGTTGATTGGTTGAAAAGCGCCTCTCTCTGTGTGTACGGCTGTGTACAGCACTGTCTGACCACTACCACTTTGTTGTAATGAGACGTCTTTTCATTTACACAAAGTATGGAGTAGGGGTACACGATATATCGATTTAATATCGTTATCGCGATATCACGTTGCTCGATATCATATCGAAAGTCTCGTGATATTTTGTTTAGGATGCGTCCCATCCGACATATACCGTTGCATTTCCCGACTCATTTCCTGGTTCTCCTTCTTTATAAGCAACATGAAATCAAGGAGAGGGTTAACTTTTCATGCTACAGATTTCCCACAGAAAGGACTGTAGAGTCGGTACTCGCTCCATAGCTAATCGCCGTCACTCTCTCACTTCTCCCTTGCTCTACCACACAGTCCCCCCACACACACACACACACACACACTTGCCGGCCTGGTAGGATGTTACCCTGGTAAGATCATTTCATTTCTTTACTTTTAATGAAAATAATTGTGTGTAAAGCGTTTGCGACTGACTTTCACTTTGATTTTGCGATAGTTTGCGGGTTGGCTTGATGAATAGATGCTCATCTGCGGCGATGCGTGTTGCAGTTGCGCCGTCATATCTGGCCATAACATGACATGTAGCCTGTAACACGTTCTCACACGTTTATTTTTTAGTGTTTTTGGCAGGAGTAAATTTTACATATGTGGTTTTAACAACCATATGCATTTACACTTGTCCAGTTTCATCTGGAACTTCCTCCTGAAGTGGTTTCAAAATCCAACTTGAATGCGTTTCACCTAGTCTTTTCATGATCGGATAGCTATCCGATCACAGAAAAAGCATGAAATGGCCAGGTGTGGCGAAACCTCTACCTGTGAGTTGTTGGGGAAAGTGCAAATTGCCTTCTAAAGATTACACGGTTGTTGATGGGCCCTGTTTCCCATGACATTTTCTTTTTACTTGTTCTGTAGACTTGTTTTACTGGTTGTATGTACACTACAGTGTAAAAAAACAATAAAGAGCATGTCCTGTTATGTGTACATGGTTGTTTATTTATTCATATTGTACCAGTCCAATATGACTGTTAGTTGAAATAAACCTTATGTTGTAAGAAAACTTGCTTTATTTGTTGTGAATCTATTTTGATGCGTTTTCCCATAACTTTTGTAGTTTTACATATGTTTAAAAATATCAAAATTAATATCGATATCGCAATATCCCTTTTTTGTCAATATCGTGCACCCCTAGTATGGAGTGCCACATGGCTCTGTATTAGGTCCTCTGCTTTTCTCCTTATATGTTTCCCACATCATCATTAGTTAGTTTTCATTGTAATGACAATGATATTTATATTTCGTCACAACCCCAAGTTAGCAGAGTGTTTTAATGCTATTAAAGATAGAATACTTGTCAGAGCCAATAATCTTGTGGGCAGAGCTCCGACATGTAGCGGGGTTGCACTTCGGGCGATCCAAGACAGGATCAGGAAAGGTGCATGAACATTTTCTGATCCTTTCCCCCTCTCTCTCCCACTTCGCTTCCTTTATTTAATTTCTCTGTGCTGTACTTAATAAAGGCAAAAACACCAAAAAATAAATTCTTAAATTGAATAAGACTTGTCTTGGCATCAAAAGACTTATTTGATGTCTGATTTAATTCTGTCCTTATGTAAAAAAAAATAAAATTAAAAAAAATAAATGGTGATGGGGATTCCCCATGAGAGAAGTACTTAAGGAAGTCCGTGACTACATTAGCTGTGTCCCAATGTGAAGGCTGCATCCTCCGAAGGCCGTATTTGAAGGCCGATTGCATCACAGCAGCACGATGAAGGATGTCCCAATTGAAAGGCTGCACACTTCGAAGGCCGGTTGCGTCATTGCGGCGCCACGAAGGCTACCCTGATTCAAAAGCGACGCCAAATTCACCCTTCGTTTCCCAGTGAAAGAAAGGATACATAAATTGAGTCATTGCGCTGGTGACGACAGAATTTTTATTAAAAAATAAATAAAATAAAAAGATGTCCGAGAGTTTGGTGGTGGACAGCAAATTCACATTTAAATGTAAGTATTGTGTTTTCATTTACTTATATAGCTAGCAAAACCAGAGTTGAACGCCTCGTTTTTCTTTCTTATAAACTTCTTAACATATTTTAAAAGGAAAAAAATAATTTCTGTACATTTTTTATTTTTATGCTACTTTAAATGTGTTAAATAAAAGAGACTTTCTACATGAAACAAATTCTTCTATACCTTTTTTCCCCAAATAAAATTGGTAAATGAAACTAATCTGTTCGAGGCTACATAAAAGTACTTTTCCAACTATTTACAACATCCACAACGACCTCAAGCCGCGAGGCAAAAATCGAGCTCCGTTTCCACTGTTAGGCCAGTAGCCCTACCCTTAAATTCGCTCTTAACACGCCTCTGTAGTACATCACACAAGTAGCTGACTGAAATCTACTTAAAAAGAGAACAAGCATTCTTATTCAGTCACGGATGCCTCCATTTGTGATCACAGGAATGCACAAAACAACTCCATAAGGCTTAAGTCCAAAGCCTTGCCTATTTAAAAAAATATAAATTTTCCACAAAATTATGTTTAAAACTAAAAACTTAAAAGTAAGTTTCTCCATAATTATTTAAAGCGTGTTTAATTCATTTGAATTATTTTTTTTTTTATTATTGTTTGAATGAATGATTTAATTACTCGCTCAAAGACTTCACTTGTTCCATTACTGGATGAATCAGCTTTTTTGAACAAAGTGGGTTTTTTTTATAACCACCTGATAGAGTAATGATTATCTGTGATAATTTGAATGACTGTAACACAATGGTTGCACAAAAAGTATCCTATTCTCGTTGCTTGATAAACTTAAGATTGAGCCACTGTAATCACCTGGACTATTTTAATGATGTCTTTAATAACTTTTCTGGGGCCGGCAAGTTTTAATCCCTTAGAAGCCTATGCAGGTGTGATCCAGCTCTCAGATTTAAATAAAAAATATCTTAATTTCAAGATGCCAAATCAAATAGGCACCATTAGTATATTTATGGTCATCTTTCTACCCCCTTCACAACCCCCCACCAGACAACAAATCCACATACGGCCAGGACTTATCTACTTAAAATGACATTTATCATCATGCAAACAAACAAACAAAATAAAAGTAAAAAACTGAAAGCACAAGCTTTTGTGTAAAGTAGTTATACTGTAATGATAAAACAAACAGTAGTATTTGAGTATTAAGGTGTGTCGGACTCGGGACCGATGTGAGATACACCAATTAGAGACATTCCCGAATCTCAGTTTTTTTATTGATTGGTTTAAAAATGAATTGAGGATATCATGTTTTTCCAACGATGCCTGTGTCAATATGCCTGTCCACACGAGGCGACCCGACCCGCTCCATGTCAAATAAAACCACTTTAATAAGGACACTAAAACATTCTTCAGGAATATCATTCATAGCCATTACAGAAAAGTTCTGCTTTGAGAATGAAACCCACCTGTTTGTTCCTCAATATCTTCTTGTTTCACACTGAATGTTTCTTCAATCTTCATTTCTTCTCTCTCTTCTTTAATAAACGCCATCTTTATAAGCGTGTCTCAGTTGCTTCGCTAGGAGATTTAGACATAATGTCGTGTTTAAGATGAGAATACAAGTTCAGTTCACTGATAAGAGAGCTACAAAATAAGAATAAAAATATATAGAAAGTTCGTATTATATGCTTAACATTTGGTATTTATTGATTTGTGGATTATATTTAACAGAATACAGTATTAGGAAAATATTTGAAGTTGGTTAGTGAAGTTCTCATTCTCATGTCTCGTCATCAGAGATAGATCTGTTTCCCAATTCAGAATTATAGGCAGCATTTCCTTTAATTTGACTCATGAGTTTCAAAAAGCTCAGTTTCTCTCATCTCTACTTGTCAGTGAACGATTCATGAAATAGGGAGCCTGTTTTGTAAGCCATGTGCGGATGCGTTTTATCTACAAAAATAACGTTCTTTAATTATATATTAAGCATTATAATGTTACATTCCAAAATAGATAATAAACTTTACATCTCTTGTAAAAACGATTATAAAATTGAGTGAACAGTTTGTATCATTTAAACCGTTTAAATGACTAAAATATACAAACCTTTCTTCAGCCGAATTACATCCTATGTAGTGGCGCCGATTTGTGACGTCATATTGCCGCGCCAAAATAAAAGTCTTTTTTTTTAGCGCATTGCATCCTGTGTACGGTGCTGTTATACAGTCAGGATTTATTTAAGATATTTTTTTAATTATCTCTTCCATAACAGATACTTAGATTTATACACACGTTACTTGTTACCCTGCCCCAACTCTAAATCCACCAGAGCTCAGGAATAATCACTGATCCCTGAGATAAGGGGGACAAAACACACAAAAGCCCTCTTTATGTTAAAAATTTAAAAAAGTATTTAAACACTTAATTACATCTAAAGGAAATCTGGATACTCGGGACATTCATGGCTTTTATTTTTAAATAATTTTGTTAGTATTTTTTTAATACTTGTTCTATATTTGGAAAATACATGTAATTTAATATTTACTTAGTTTTCAACAAAGCTCGCTCTATTTTGCTGTAGATCATTAAAGCGTAACACTGCCTCAGAAGTCTGTCTGAAATCAGTTTCGTGAGGAACCTTTGTGTGCAAACGCTGCCTGCAAAGTCATTTGCATAAACTTTTAAAACTTCTTCAAACTATCTGGTCCAGTTTTCTCAAGCCAACTTAAAGTTTCTCGACAAACTTTTTAATCTAGGGAAAATATTAATTTGTTAATCTAAATTTGACAATCTAGAAAAATCTAACCATTTATTCTTTATTATCACTTTTGATCAATTAAACACATCCTTGGTCAATGTTATATTGAATTTAAAAATATATATTTATATTTGAAATAAATACTGTTTTTACAAACTACACCTTTGGGTATGGTCATATCCACACTTCACTTGGCTACAGCATAAAGAGCTCAATACATTTTACATGGTTGAAGAGGTTGCTTTAAAATGGTCTGTAATGTCTTTATTTTATCTTAAAACTACAGTTAAATATTTAACCTCAAATAAACTTTTTAATTTTAGGATGACTTGTCTGTGTTTGTATGACATGTCCTGTCCAGGCGTGTGATGCCAATGTATTGCAATAACTGTTAAGTGTTTTAATTTCCTTTTAATGAATACAATTTTATATTTCAAAGGACATGTAAAATCTCCTAGATGCTCCCACCTGCATCATGAACTTTCAACATATTTTTAGTGGTTGCACAAACCACTTATTACAAATAAGTGTTATATGTTATAACCACGTTATTAATTTACTGTCAACGTCCCACCAGTGGGACATCTGCTATTATATATTTAAAACAATAATCTTAGTCTAAATTTGCACTAATCTAGACAAACTATATAACACTGGAAAGCTCTGAGATTGTACTTTTCATAGAAGATTATGCATTAGATGTTATGTAGTGAGAGAATTTTATTAATTTATGTCAAGGGTTTTCAGCAAATGATAGCTCTTCATTGGCTCGTGATTAGTTCATGTTATGTCTGAAAATGTTCAGCATTGTTTCCTGTTGGACTCCGTATGCTATGCACTGTTAGTGACATGTTACGGGACCTTTAAGGCTTACGGCAGTGATTTACGGCAAGGGTCAACAAATGGGAGTTTTGCGTCAGTTCAGTAAACGCAACATGAACGAAGGTACACGGTGTGGTTATTGAGTCCTTCACAAACACAACATTTGGCGAACGAGGATGTCTGAACTCGTCTTACCGCCACCTTTCCTACCTGTTCCCGGCGACCCAGCTGTTCCTTGGGATCGCTGGCTGACGTCGTTTGAGGATTATTTGCTAGCTTTGGGACACTCGGATCTAGCGGAGGCGAGGAAGTGCGCGCTCCTGCGCCATTGTCTCGGGCAGGAGGGACAGCGAATCTTCGCTACGCTCACTTTATCGGATGATAAGTACGTCACAGCCACGGCCGCCTTGAAGACCCACTTCAGCTCCGGAAGAAGCCGGCGGATGCACCGTTTTGAGTTTCGTCAGAGAACGCAAAAGCCAGGTGAGACCGTTGTCCACTATGTGTCAGCATTACGTGAGCTGGCTAGACTTTGTGATTTTGGGGCTTTGGAGGATGGACTTATAGTTGACCAGTTAATAGAGAAAACGTCATGTAACCAACTTAGGGAGAGACTTTTACTAGAGCCAGACTCCACGACATTAACGGACGCTTTAGTAATTGGAAAGCAGTTAGAAACGGCCCTAATGGAGGCGAGCAAGTTCGGCCGCGCTGTGCACGAACCTGTGACATCACCACCGTCAGTTCAGCACACAGAGACTGCAGAGGTGGCTGACTGGGTGAGTGACCGTTTGGACGTACAGAGAGTGGACAGGGGGCCCAGGGAGAGGGGGCACAAGAGCTGTAGCAACTGTGGCTCCCCTAAACATGCAACCAGAGATCAGTCATGCCCTGCCCAGGGGAAACGTTGTCGTAACTGCAACAAGTTGAACCATTTTGCACGCTGCTGTCGCTCCTCCCCTGCTTGCCATGATACTGCGGCTGTCCCCATAAACACTGTACAGACCTCACAGCCTTCGTTCAAGCTCTGCACATGCCGTGTGGGCACAGCTCTCATTCCACTCCTTGTGGACACAGGGGCAAAAGTTTCAATTCTGAACAAATGCACATATGACCGCTTTTTCAGCCACGTGCCTCTGGAAGCAGCGGCTAAACCCCTGTTAGGCTACGGCCATTTTCCCATCTCCACTCTGGGTGTGGCCCACCTGCCCGTCAGGTATGATCAACAATGTGCGCCTGCCACCAAGTTCTGCATCACCCGGAAGGGAGCTAGGGCCTAGACTTGTTCCTTGCCCTGGGTTTTACTGTGAGTGATGCTAGGGGCCTGCATGTCCTGCAGGTTGCCGCCTCCTGGCCTGACCGCTACCCACAACTGTTCAACGGGCTGGGACGCATGACTGGTTTTGTACACCAGCCCACTGTGGACCTGTCAGTCCGCCCTGTTATCCAGCCCCTACGGCGCATTCCCCTGGCCCTCCGTGACGCGGTGGAGGCCGAACTGCATCGCCTGGTGGAGGCGAACGTCATAGAGCCCGTCGACGCCTCGCCGTGGGTGTCTAACCTGGTGATAGCCAAGAAAAGGGGGGGCGGACTGCGGCTCTGTGTCGACCTCACAGATGTCAACAAAGCCATCATCCCTGATAAGTACCCCTTACCTACGGCTGAGGAGCTCACTAGCCATTTCCACGGCTCCACTCTTTTCAGTAAGATGGACTTACGTAACGGCTATCTCCAGGTCCCTCTGGCACCGGCCAGCATGGATCTTACAGCGTTTGTCACACACGTGGGGGTTTTCAGGTTTAAACGCATGGCATTTGGACTTTCATCAGCCCCGAGCTGTTTTCAGAAGATAATGTCGCTTATACTGGCTGGTATCCAGGGTGTCTCCATCTACCTGGATGACGTGGTGGTGCATGCGCCCTCCACCGCACTGCATGACGATCGCCTGGAGCAGGTCTTTCAGCGTTTCGAACAGCATGGGGTCACACTGAACTCTGAGAAATGCATGTTCGGGGTTGAGGAGGTCGAGTTCCTGGGTTTCAGGCTCTCGAAGGAGGGCATCGCCCCGATTATGTCCCACACTGAGGCCATTCTGTCCCTGCCAGACCCGCATTCACCATCCCAGCTGTCTTCCTTCCTGGGGATGGCCGCTTACTACCTAAGATTCATGCCACACTACTCTGACGCAACGGCCCCCCTCCGCCGGCTGCTCAGGAAGGATGTTACGTGGGACTGGACCCCGGCCTGCCACGAAGCCGTGTGCATCATCAAACGGCAGCTCACGTCCCCACCCACACTGTCCCATTTCAGCCTGACCGCGCCCACTATGGTCACCTGCGACGCCTCCGGGGTGGCGCTAGGCGCTGTGCTCTCACAGATTCAAGAGGGGGTGGAACGCCCGGTGGCTTTTGCCTCACGGGCACTTACTCCAGCAGAGCAGAAGTATTCAGTGGGGGAGAGGGAAGCCCTGGCCTGCCTGTGGGCGTGCGAACGCTGGCATATTTACCTATACGGGAGGCCTTTCACCATCCGCACAGACCACCAAGCGCTGACGGCACTGCTGGCGACTAAGGGCTCGGGGCACAGGCCCATGAGACTGCTGCGGTGGGCTGACAGGCTGAACCAGTATAACTTCAGTCTGGAGTTTATGCCTGGGCGGGCCAACACGGTGGCCGACCTCCTGTCTAGAGCTGTGTCTGTGACGAAGGACACGGGCGAGGTGACACCAGACACAGAGAGCGACGAAGACTGGGTCCACATCCTGCACGGGCCCCTCAGTTAAGTAGTCACTCTGGCGGAGCTGCAGCAGGCCTCAGCTACAGACGAGGCCCTCACAACTCTCCGTACCTACGTCCAGGACGGCTGGCCGGCCAAAGTGGATGACAGGCTGCTCCCCTATTACCGCTTCCGCAGCGAGCTCTCCTGCTGGGGGGTAGTGTGTCTGGCCCGGGGCCACCGTGCGGTCGTTCCAGAGATTCTCAGGTCCAGAGTACTACACATGGCGCATGAGGGACATCTGGGGGTGGTCAAGGTGAAGCAGCGCTGCCGTGACACAGTGTGGTGGCCCCACATAGACTCTGATGTTGAGGAGCTGGTACGTAACTGCGCCTGCTGCCTCCTCAGTGGGAAAACTGGTCAGCCTGCCACAGCCCCTCTCACCCCGACCCCTTGGCCGTCTTCACCCTGGGAACATATTCAGGTCGACCTCTGTGGAGAACTTCACGGGGCACCTGCTCATGCTCGCTACCTGCTGGTTGTGCATGATCTTCATTCAAAGTGGCCAGAGGTTTTTCAGCTGAGCTCCATTACTGCACACTCCATCATCAACCGCCTGGACAACCTGTTTGGGCGCTGGGGCCTCCCCAGTGTTGTCACAACGGATAACGGGCCCCAATTTGCGTCGGCAGAGTTCACTGAGTTTCTAATGATACGGTCCATCAAGCACATCAGGACGGCAGTGTATCACCCAGAGAGTAATGGGGGGGTGGAAAGACTGAATAAAACTCTTAAAAATGGAATCCGAGCTTGTCTGGAGGAAGGGAAAACCTTTAGCAACGCACTCGACCAAACTCTCCTGACCATCCGGGCATCCAAACATTCCACCACTGGAGTGTCACCTGCATTGCTCATGATTGGGCGCGAACTAAAGCAACCACTGGACTGTTTGAGAGCTGAGCCAGCTCCTACACGTGGAAGCCCAGGGCTCCAGAAAGCCAGAGCTCAGGTGAAAGGTTCGCAGGCTCGGATGAAAGCAAGGTTTGATGCCACGCACAGAGTGCAAAACCCCTCACTTTCTGCAGGGGTTTGGGTCAGGATCAAACACCTCCACCGCCAAAATAAGCTGCAGTCATACTGGTCAGAGCCCCTGCGGGTGACTAAGCAGTTGGGTCCTGCCACTTACAGACTGGAGAATGGGACTCGTTGGCACTCAAACCGCCTGCACAAAGTCGCAGCCCCCACAGCACCTGTATCACCTCTGTCCCCAGCAGTGGCTCTAGGTTGGCAGCCCAGGCCAAGAGCTAACCGGTTGGGGGGTAATACACCAGTGCCGCCCGACGCAGCTTCACAGCCAGCACGCCCTCAGAGAATGAGGGTCCCGCCCGTCTGGCATGGGGACTATGTGACAGGGTGATTGTGACACTGGGGAATGTGGGCTGAATGTTATGTTTCAGTTACCAGGGGGGGGAGAAAATGTTATGTCTGAAAATGTTCAGCATTGTTTCCTGTTGGACTCCGTATGCTATGCACTGTTAGTGACATGTTACGGGACCTTTAAGGCTTACGGCAGTGATTTACGGCAAGGGTCAACAAATGGGAGTTTTGCGTCAGTTCAGTAAACGCAACATGAACGAAGGTACACGGTGTGGTTATTGAGTCCTTCACAAACACAACAGTTCATATGTTCACTAATCATGAGTTCATGTTGAAGTTGCTATTAATTCAGGTATTAGCACATGATTATTCATGTACTGTTATTGTAAAGTGTTAACAATAAAATTGTTAAAGTGCTTTGCTTTTTTTTTTACAAGCCTGGATTTATGTTTCAATAATTTTTCAAAAGATTTCTCAAAGACAACTTTAAAAAACTTGTTTGCATCTTAGAGTGGAAACAACATTTATAAATGGCATTACCTCCACCTTGAAATTTCAATATCTTCTCCATTTATGCACATATTGGCCCAAAAGGATTTTTATTATCTTTGAATGAATGAATGGAAACTTTATTGAACAACAACAATCAACACAAAGTGTTCAAAAGGATAAAAAAAAAGCCCAAAGGCTTGTTTCCATTGTGGTTCTTAAGATGGAAGATGAGTAACAATACATGGACTAAAAACATTGAGGACAATGAAGAAAGGGGGCATAAAAAAATACAAACAAATAAAACAGATAAAAACACAATAAAAAGAACGAAACAAGGGCTAAATTCCCAGACAGACAAGCAGACATAAAAGCAGACAATACAATATTCCTACAACTTCAAGGATTTCTATTTCTATTTCCTTTCTTTTTTCCTTTTTTAAATTGTTTATTGAAGATTTAAAATGATAATAGGAAGAGCTCAACGGTTTAAGGTTTAAAGGTAAACCATTCCACAAGACAGCTGCAGAGTATAGGAAAGAATACTTTCCCACACAGCTCTTAAAACGGCAGGGCCTGTAATCTGCGGGACTTCCCCTGGTACAGTAGTTGTGCTTATCACTCATTTTTGAAAAGTAATCACATAAATACTTAGGTGCCAGATTATTTCTTATAAACTAAACACAGTTTAAGTTGAGAGACCCTCTCCTCCACTCTGAGTCACCCAAGACTGGAAAAATAGTCAGGAAAAATATGAGTTCTAGGATGTAATTTAGGGATCACTCTGATTAGTTTATTTTGACAGATCTTAAGGCCTTTAGTAATGCCTGTGTACCAAGATATACAGGCATAGTCGAGATGACACTGAACAAGCGCATCGGCCAGGATTTTTAAGGTTTTACTATCTAAGAGGCTGGATATTCTTGCTAGGAACTTAGTCCTTTGGTTTACCTTTGAGATAATTTTTCGGGCCATAAGCTCCCCTGATAGTTTGTTATCTAGTATACAGCCCAAGTAACTGCTTCCTTGGTTCTACATTTCGTACAATGACCCTAAACCCAATAGCCTTTTTTTAGTTTATCTCTGGACTCAAAAATAATTGTTGAAGGTTTGGATGAAGTCATTTTGATTTGAAGGTCTATAAACAACACCACACAAAATTGGTTTTCTTTTTGGAAGTAAAATATCAATCCACACAGATTCAAGGTTAACATTGCCCAGGTCCTGACTAAGATTGAAATCAATATCAGACCTCACAAATATGCAAACTCCACCCCCTTGTCTGTTCCGGTCTTTGCAAACGATAACAAAGTTTTCAATTTCAACTTCAAAGTCAGTAATATAATTGATCTAACCATGTTTCTGAAAACATAGTATACTTGCCTTGATTTTCCTGGCCAGCTCACGTACCTCCGTGATCTTTGGCAGTAAGCTGCGAATGTTTAAATGAAAACGATGCAAACCCTTCGATGCAAAAACTGATATTTGTTCCTCAGTGAAGACCAAGTTGCTACTTCTCACGGTAATGGCCTTCGGCAGCGATTTTGTAGCCGATACTACTGGTGTCTTCAGACAAACACAGTGCGTGTCCGCCTCCTCAGTCCTCACCTCCGCCAGGAAGCAGTCCCGTCAGTGTTGCATGTCCTCCAGGCGCCAGAGACTCCGTTGACCGCAGCTGTCCCGTCCTCGTCCCCTCCAGCGCCTGGTGTCTACTGGCGTTGGGTATTGCAGCCTCAGCAGCACACTGCAGCCGCATACTCGTCCGCCTCGGCACCCGGTATCCGCTGGCTCTTGAGTTCACAGCCGCGTTCGCACCAGGCATCTCCCGCTGCGTCTGCTCGTGTCCGCTAGCTGCATCGCAAACCCAATTGGACGGTACAGCATCCAGTAGACCTAAAGACAGCCTGTTCACCAGGTTTACGTTCTCGACCGTAGCAAGCTGAAGGTGGCTGATCGCTTACTCTATTTGTGCCTTTGTTGGAAGGTTTCTTCTGAGTGCAGTCTCTGGACCAGGGCATTGGTGTATATCGCCAGATAGCAATAAGTAGAGCGAGATTATCAAACCGTTGTTATTTTTGCGTTTGCTGACGGCACAGGTTTTACGCTTTTGCCCAGTGTGTGGAGACTTAGCCCAAACACACGTATGAATTAGACCCCTTCCAAAGCCAAAATGTTTGTAGCATGTGCCCGTTGTTTTTGAACTTATACTTATATGGATTTCAACTCCTTGGCATTGGGAGGAAATAGTTTTCCTGTTCAGAATAACTTCAATGCTATCAGTTGGATTTACACAAAGGCTTGATAATAAAGCATACAACAAGAGAGCTGCAAGCACACCTGTCTCACCCACCGCCATTTTGAAAAGTCTTTAAGCATTGTGTAAATGACATGCTACATGCTATATGCATATATTTTTAACATATAAATTGGTTGTGAAGAAACTATGCAGTCACATATTTTTCAGAAAAACTACTTTAATGAAAAGACATATTTACATTTAGGAAGAGACATTCCATTTGCGCACTCGTGTCGATAATCTGACTACAGTTGATTTGATTCAGTTAACAATTTGTCACATGGTCACTGAGAATATAACTTTACATTACTTTGCCAACTGAAATGCCTGGTGAACAAGCAAGCTAGCTTGCAAATTATGTAGCGTTAGGATAACGTTATTAATGTTAAATGTTTTCCACCAGGTCTGCACCCCACCCAGTCACACAACTTTGTGCTATTCCTGTTAAGGCAGTATTTTAGAGTAAGCACACACACTTACTACAGTACAGTACATGGTAAAACCAAGTTAATTTTTTGTAAGTGCTGATTTATAAATGATTCTTATTACAAATAGGGGAAAATGTTTATACATCTTGCGATCAAGTGCTCGTTATAAGTGGCAAAACCTGACAAATGAGTTTGTGTGGAGCAGCAGTGAAATGAGCTGAAATCAGTTTGCTGGTTGCTGGATTTTGAAGTTTGGCTAATGATGGTCCTTTTCCTCTTTTTCAATTGGCTCTTGCTTGCCTCAGTTCACTACCTCAGCCGTTTAATTCTTTTGACGATTTTTTCTTGTACTCCACGGCATGAAGGAAGCCTGCTGGAGAGTGACTGAGCTTCTTTCTCCAAGACATCCAATGTGTTTAGGATCTCCATGAGGGAGGCCTTCATCCTAAATAGTTTCTCAATATGTTGAGTTAAGTCATAGGCTTCTTGGTAGGGATGACAAAGAGCACCTCCCTTGAGCTCTTTTAATTTAACAGTTTTGTATTTTCCACAGATGCTGGCAAATCTGACGACTTTGTAGCCTACAAGATGGAAGAGAATACATTTCTCGGTTTTTGTGAGGTCAGGTGCTGTTCTGTTCTCCACCATCAGCTGTTCCACTCTGACTGATGGAGTGACATTTTGTTCCACTGTGTCCAGGAAATCTTCCTGGTAGCTGAAATAAATTTAGCAAAAACTCACGTTTATCGCAAATAAGTTTTTACGCTCGCATGAGGTGGTTTTTCAGGCAATTCGAAAAAGGGATATTTTGCTAAACTGCAATGGAAACAGTTTATGCGCATTTACAGTCCCCTGACTTAGAAGGTGCAGTGTGTTTGAGATCCGTGTAGGCTACTTTTGCGTCCATTTATTTTTCCTTTAACTCGTAATTGAAAAACTAAAAACATGGTTTCTTCTTTATTAGTTTTTAGACTGGTGAAAAAATATGCACATACAAACTTATTTTCCTTATATACATTGCTTATTTAATTGAAAATCAAATAATTGACATAGGCCTACTTTTTTTTTATTGTTTTTTGTACAAAAATGCGAAAATGTAATTTCTGCATTTTATTTGCGTTGACCCGGAACATTTAGATAAAATGGAGCGTCTGTGAGAAAAAATAAAAATAAATCCGATCCCTAAAGTTTATAAACGTAGGCCTATTCACAAATTCTTAAACTGTTCCCTCGATCGGTTTAAAACTGTAGGCCTACCTACGATATCCTAATCCGCGCTCTCAGATTTGTAAATATCAGTTCTTTGTAATTTCTTGAATTTTCTAAAAAACAGGATTTACTTGTATCTTTAAAGTCGTTTTTTGAGGGGAGAAAAAAGCTCAGTATAATAGAATGAGCAAAAAAAGACTTCACATACAAAAAAGTAAACATAACACAAACTCATTTCCAAAACTGTAAAAGGTTAGGTTATATAAAAATAAAACATTCATTAGTTATTTTATGATAAACATTACTGTCTAAGGTGAACTCATTTATAGTTATAAACGCAAATAATAATAATTAATAATAATAATTATTAACATTTATTAGGCTACATATTTAGAAGACGCTTTTATCCAAAAAAAGGAACAAAGCAATGTCAAATGTCATTCATAATACAGGTTAGACAATAATAATACAGGGCTAAGATGATCCCAAGTAAACACAAGATTTTGACGCATAGAGGGTTTGTGTGGAGCGTGCACTGCACTGCATGGCAAGGAGGCGCGGGTGCGAACACTTGCATTTTCCTATCAATGGTGGAAACAACTTAAAATACTCTATCATTTCTGGTCATACAGAAAATAATAATATATAATCCACAACTACTTTTATTTATGTAAACTCACAATAACAAGAAAACATTCTTCTTTTGTAAAATAAAAGAAAACAATCAGGCGCGCTTTCATGGTCTCCATGAACTGGAACACGTCTCAAAAATGAACTGAAACAAAATATAGCCTATCTAGGCTAAAGCTTCAAATGTCCACTTTTAAACAAACAAACTCGAATCGAAAGCAAATAGGCTACCCTCTGATTATGTAATCCATATGAAAGGTGCATTTCATTGCCTCGTTATTTTTTCAGACACATTTATTATGATTAGCCTATAATCACCTCTGTAGGCTATGGTTCCGGAGACATGGCTCTTTTCATTCAGCACTGTGGGAAAAATATCATCGGGTTCTAATTTGGCCTTAGAAAACCAATAAAATAAAATAAAATTCAATATTAATTTGTGAATATTTTGAATGTTTAATATAGGGGCAAAAAGTCATAAACAAAAATCTAAAAATTCATCTTTTTTATTTTTTTTGCACAGCATTTGGTGTGTAAAGTTCAAATTAAAATTTTGTTCAACTTTGCGTTTTAAAAATACAACAATCGTTCATTTTTCGTTTTTCAATTACGGGTTAAAAAAAGGAAAACCAAATGGACGCAAAAGTACATGGAACGTTTGGACAGAATACGAGACTTTCTTTTATTAAATTCATGGTGGCTGGATGGCTGTAATATAGGCTATAAACCTAACAACGTCCGTTGCCATGATTTTTGGAATTACTTATCGCGAGAGGAAAAAAGGACGTTTTAGTCTCATAACATGGCTTAATGGAAACGCCGTCATTTCGCAATAGTTTTTTATCGATATTTAGAAAATAAATCGTAAAGGTTTTGCACAAATCTGTAATGGAAACGCGCCTAGAGACTCCTGTCTATTGTGGCTGGACGAGGCACAGATGTTTTTGTTGTGGTCGACCCCAAAAGATTTGAACATATAGCCCTTTGAATGCTGCTCTCTGTATTATTTTGGTAATTGGCCTGTACTCGGCTCCATTGGTAGAATTGCCACTATAATGATATGCCACTACATGTTTCCACCATGTTGTGTTTCCAGTCAACATAAACACACAAGCATGTATTGCAACTCCTGTGTGACCTGCCAAAGTGACATCCACATAGGCAAAGACCTCTGTCAACACACCAGGCTCAAATTTAACACATTCCATCCTTTGCAGAGTTTTGATTGCTGACAAGGGAATCTGCAATTCCTGTAGGGTTGAACTGTTAAGCGAATTTTTAATGCCGTCTTACACTGAACAAAATTATAATCGCAACACTTTTGTTTTTGCCCCCATTTTTCATGAGCTGAACTCAAAGATCTAAGACTTTTCTATGTACACCAAAGGCCTATTTCTGTCAAATATTGTTCACAAATCTGTCTAAATCTGTGTTAGTGAGCACTTCTCCTTTGCTGAGATAATCCATCCACCTCACAGGTGTGGCATATCAAGATGCTAATTATTGCACAGGTGTGCCTTAGGCCACTCTGTCATAGTCTATATGGTCGCCCTCGCCCAGTAAGTTTAAAAAAAATATATATATTGACATATCTTAATTTATTAATAATTATTTGTAAATTACACAATAATGTGTAACAACATTTAGTTTTCCATTAAATTAGCTCAAATTATATATAGGGAATTTTAATAATTAACCATGAATATGATTAATATATTGCATATTACAGTTAAATTATCGAAGTTGAAAATAGATTGATTGTACACATGAATGATCAATCACAACGAATTATAATTCCTCATTCATATGTCAATGGTCCATTTTCATATCGATTATATGAGATAACCTTTAATGGAGTTAATTTAGCTATCGAACTGTTTGTCCAGCAAACGGCCGTAAGATTAACTTATCAACTTCTCAACAAAGTTATCCCTTCTTATAAACTCCAAGAAATATCAATTTTCTGGCCGTGAACATTAATTTTCCTGTGTTTATAAAATTAGACTACGCAACGTAGTCAATAATGAAAGCTTTGTTGCTAGGATCGAGATCTCATTGACTTTGTAAAATGAGCATTTTAGACAGAAGGCAATCAAGAATATAATGGTTTTAATAGTTGGACCAATAATACATCGAACTACAATTCACACAGAATATATGTATATACACCCGAAACAAACAAAACGAAAAACATTACAAACACGAATTAAAATAGGATGAGAGAGGAAGATAAAAATGAGAGGGAGAGAGAGGGAGAGAGAGAGAGATCCGTAGGATCACAGTTTGGCAAAATTCACCTGGACATTTAAACCTTTAGGAGACAACACGGAAAAACAGTCTTAATGCTCTAAAATCTTGGTAACTCAATTATACTTGCATATAGTTCTCATGTGTTAGTTCTCCGAGCCCTGCGGCGTGTGTGAGCTGCTGGTCTTTGTGTGTTCCGTTGGAGCGTCACGTGGTTTGCTGCGGTCTGGAGCGCGCAGTTTCAAAGAAGGCTCAAAGGTCTTTGACGTAAATTACCAAATAAATAATTCAGACTAAGTTAATTTCTGCTGAAATGAACAAAGGAAAAACAAACTTAAGCAAAAGAAAAGAAGAGGAAAGATCCCCCAGGGCGGGGGGATCACGAGTATGATGGTTACATCGGATCGAAGGAGAGGGAAGAGTCCAGTCAAAAGTCGAAGTTCCCTCGAAGAAGGGAGTTCCCCCAAAGATGCAGTTCTTTCTCCCCCCTCCTTACTCTTCTAACTAAAGATGAGGTGCTTGGTGGTCTTCTTTAAAGACACTTCTGTTTACGCCTCCTCTGGCGTGAATGCACCAATCAGCTGGGAGGAAAGCGTGCGAATAAGTGTTCCTTTGTTCCCTCGAGATCGACTTTGCATGTTTCATGACCGTGATGTAAAAATGCGTTCAATTTTACTTCAGAGATGATAAAACATAGTAACATACATTTTATGGTTTGCACCCATATATATATGGTTTGGTCAGATCAAGAGGATTCTAAAGATGTGAAGAACGACATACAAACATTATAGGAAAACACAGTTACATTAAAAATGCATCTAAAAGCACCTCTGTTCATTTAGAATTATAATACGATCACATCTAACCCCAATGGAACATGGGCAAACATAAAAACATATCGAATATATCATAGTACAAGTCTCTCAATTGAGGAGATTGGAGAAAAGTTCTTGTGTGTGTGTGTGTGTGTGTACTGTGGACGTGGCTGGGTCATTCGTTGGTGAAGATGTGGTGAACTTTTGCTCACCCCCCTCCCGGGCAATGATATGTGTGTGCGTATTCTTTGAATTGATGAGTTTTTAAGTCTGGATTACAATGACCAGTGTGGTTCATTACACAAGGTTGTCTGTGTTTGTGAGGTGTCCTGCAGAGGGGACACCACGGGATCTCCGGCCAGAGAGGCGCTCCTGTTGGGTCACATGTGGTAAGACAGAGGACCCTGTGATTACTTATCAGCGAAAAACGCCGCGGGGGCACTTCTGGCATCGGTAATTTAATTAAGTCCAAGAACCATTTGCTGGTGTGTGAATCGGTAACTTAAAAAGTCCCATGACATCTGTTTTTGTCACAATCTGAAGAATGGAGGAGTGTTTACTTAATTATAATTTTAGTTGATTAAAACCACATGATTGCGCTGATCATCTGATTATTGCTACAATTGTTCTCAAGATACAATAAGACAGACTGGTGTCGCTGGTCGCCAAAGAGCCGCTCCATCAAACGTTGGAAGGTGCCTGGAGCATTGCACAGGCCAAAGGGCATTCGGTTCCATTCATATAGCCAGAAGGGGGTACAAAAAGCTGTTCTATGACGATCAGATTCAGCAACAGGGACTTGGTTGTACCCGCTGGCCAGATCTAACGTGATGAACCAGCGAGCCCCTGTTAAAGAATCTAATGTCTCTTCAATTCGAGGCAGCGGGAAGGAGTCCCTTCGAGTCTTTGCATTGAGCTGACAGTAGTCTACGCACATGCGTAGGCTACCGTCCTTCTTCTTGACTAAGACTAGTGGGGATGCATATGGGCTGCAACTTTCCCGAATCACCTGCGTCTCTAAAAGCTGGCTAATATAAGTCTTAACTAACTCATACTCAGACAGAGGGATTCGTCTATAATGTTGTCGGACTGGAGTCTCATCCATTAAGGGAATTTCGTGAGACAAGAGGTCCGTGCAACCCAGGTCTCCCTCACCAGTGGAAAACACACTCTGGAATTCCTGAAGAAGAGCTCTTACCTGTACCTGCTCCTGGTTGGACAACCCTTGTAGTTCTACACTTTCAACGCGCTCTGCCCCTGATGCAACAATGCTATCGCAGGTTGCTGTACAGTCGTTAAATACACAAAATACACTTCCCGCAGCTTCCCAAGGATAGTTGTGGGATATAAAACAGCGTTGAGAACACCAACGTTAACGACGGGCACCAAAACCGTACCACCACGCACATACACTAGAGACGGGGAGGCCAACAAACCAACAGGCAACCCGGTCTCAAGGGGCTCAAATAACACGGTCTTACCACCAAAAACGGATGAACGTTGCAGTAACAAATTTCAAAGTGCCGCCTGGAACACGACACACTCGGCGACCACGAACTTTTATGTTACCTCCACCTATGAGAACGCCATCTACCTTTTGACAGGTTTGAAAGGCTTGAGACAATTCCACCTCCTGCGTCACGAGCAGAGCCGGACATTAACAGAGTACATTTACTTGAGTACAGTACTTAAGTACAATTTTGAGGGATCTGTACTTTACTCGAGTATCATTTTTGGGGAGTACTCATGACTTTACTCAAGTACATTTGAGAGGCAAATATTGTACTCTTTACTCCACTACATTTCTATCCATAACCGTGAGTACCCGTTACTACTTCTAAAAAAAAAAAAAAAAGGAAAAAAGAAAAATCTCGGAAACCCTAAATTTGTTGTTTCCCTCTCAAACGTGATTGGATTGTGCAGGCGCCACTGATTGAGACAGCCTATCAGCAATCACCTTCAGCTTTCCGCCAAAGTCAACTCATGGTCAGATTTATGCCAGGCAACCTGTAACCCTTGTTTTTCCAACCTTATACCCGTGAAAGTGCACTGGAACGGCAGTCAAACCCGTGACTTCCCACCCGTGAACTCGTACTAGATCGATGTACTCCCAGTTACGAGCTCACATAGCCCGCGAAACCATACAAAACAACAATGGCAGCCCATACGGATGCAGTGTTTCTGCAGGCGGTACACGGTGAGAATACACTTTTGGACAATATAACGTTGCAGTCAAATTAATAATAATATAATAATGATAATAATAATAATACACACGATTATATATTACAATGTTATGTGTCTGAAACTAACAATAAGTATGTCGTGAAAGTGTATTGCCGCATGGAAATGTTAAGGTGACGTAAACCTGAACTTGACAGCATTGATCATGCTTATGAAAAAAAAAAAAATTCCTTGCGCTCAGGTAACTTTGTTTGGCGTGACTGGCCTGGAACGCTACAAAGTCATGAGTCATGATTTACGTGCTCAAAAACCTGCCTGGAACGCAGCATTATAAGAGACTGAACCATGGACAAAAATGTAAGAAGACGCAGCAGGTCCATCCCGGGAATGTGCAATCCGTGGCCCCTCCTCGCCAGACTATTTACATTTTCTGAAATTCTCGTATATGTTAAATAAAGCAACATGGTAAAAAGATGAAAATGACTTGATTTTACTTTCAATTCCTTTTACATTCTCCAGTATTAACATTAACATTTTTCATAACTCCATGTAGGACGTTTCTTTACATAAATGTAAGCACTGTGGCAGTAGTAATGCAATATTAAGAAAATGTACTCTTGTACTCTTGATACTCAAGTACTTTTAAAAACCAAGTACTTCAGTACTTTTACTTAAGTAGACATCTGACTGTAGTACTTTTACTTGTACTTGAGGAAAATTTAGCAAGGGGTATCTGTACTTTTACTCAAGTAATGAAGCTGTGTACTCTGTCCGCCTCTGGTCACGAGTGGCAACTCAAATAAGGTGGGTCCGTACTGCCCGAATAGCTCACGGTAGCAGCGATTAAGAACATTCATTCCCAGAATGCCAGGAATGCTAGAGCTGCTGCCGGGAGTATCACGAACCACCAGTATTCCACACTCTGATACCATGCGACCACACAGTTCAATTTCTAACTCTATGTACCCAATATAAGGGATTCCCAGTCCATTGGCTGCTCTGAGCTGTAACCAGTGGCATGACTGCAAACGATCCTGGCCCCATGGTTCGAACGGTGACCTAAAACAGCTCTCTGTAATTGTCGACACCATGGAACCAGTATCGATCAAACAGGGTACTGAGACATCCTGTGGGCATGAGGAGACTAAATGAGACACTGATACGCCCTTATGGAAAACACGGGAGTCATACATACCCCCAGCCGGACTGTGGCTCTGTAGCCTGGTGGGAACTAGTTTCCCGGCTGATTAGGGAAACTGGGCCTAACTGGCCTTGTGTTGCTAGATGAAAAATCAGCGCGGGGATGGACTGGAGGACCAGGAGAACGAGGTTGACAATTACACTCCCGTGCGAAATGACCAGGCTGCTGACACCGTCGGCAAATCACAGAAGCGGAACGGGGCGAACGACCACCAAACTGGGGACTTTGGCTACGGGCAAACATTTGAGTAAGCTGGTCAAGTTGCTTTTGCTGCTGATTCAGCATTTCCCGCAATTCACCCAATTCCGACAAACGCTCCCCACACTTCAGAATTGGGGGATTAATCTTGCCTGTCCATTAAACACAGCAACTACTTTTGCTCTCACCACACAACACCAAATCACCCGCAGTGGACACTGCAGACCGATAGCCGAACCACCACCACACACAGAGGACTCTGGCTAATACTGGAACACCAATTCTGAGAAGAAGAGAAAGCAGTATGAGATACAAACAAACGAATACACATTCCACGTAATGGTCTGTCAATTAAACACTTATCACATGTTGCCAGAAGGAATCAGTTTGTCACAATATTCACTGGCTGACATTGGTGGACTCTTGTCAGCACAACACTGCCCTATAAAAAATGTAATCTCAGACTACAGTACAACAGAATACTCAAAAACACATTTACAAACAACATCCACAGTGACATCATATTCACAAATGAAACACAATAGTAGCGACAAAACTAGTAACTTCTCGCCACTGTACTCAGGTCTGAATGTCAATTCTATTAAAGACTAAATTTAGAAGCGCCACCAAAGGCTGTGACCGCACTATCGATCCGGTCGTCAAGGAGACCCTCGTTCGCTAACAATGAGACAATCAAACAATTAGAATAAAAATACAGTACAGATTGGCAACAAATGCATCGTCACGGTCGTCAAGGAGACCCTCGTTCGCTGGAATGAGATCGTCAAACAATTAGAATTAATATAGACGGTTTCAACGGCAACAACATAAACAAACGTTACTGCGCATACGCGCTTTTGTGGCCCAAACTTTACTTCCGGTAGAATCGATAACAACAGAGTTCATCTGTAGCAGAGCCGGTCTTTCTACACAAGCAAATTACATTAGTATGTCTAGTCAGTATTATATGGGACTACCAATAGAAGAAAAGAGCCGTTACTTGGCCAAACTTAAATGTGATAATGTTACACTACCAGACCCGTTCAACAAAATTTTGAGGCAAACTTTTTTTTCTACAGACCTGTCTGATTTACTGGAGGTCAGTCAGGTAAATATCTTTGAATACTTAGTCGAGAAGGAATGTGTGTACACAAGGGAGGCATTCAAGGCATATCGTAGCTTGGATGCCGATAACTATTTTCATTCCGGAAAAGTTAAACAAATTCTAACACACACGGATGGAAATACCTGTATCGTTTACAGGGAAATCGAGGCGGGTCAGACGCTTTCAAAGAGCTACTCCGCCTGGATCATTGCGATGAAGTCCGGCGAAATCCAGAGTAGGCATTGCACCTGCATGGCAGGGTAAGTATGGCTGGCTAGCTAACGTTACATTTTACAATAGCATTTAGATACACTTTTTCAATACTTGCATTTATCCCGCTGATAAAATGTCTATCTGGATCTATGCAGCAATGGAGTGGTGTGTAGCCATGTGGGTACGATTTTGGTTGCTGCGGAGCAGTGTGTTCAGGATGGACTCCAGAGTGGCCCATCTTTCACTTCAAAACCAAGTGTTTGGTCACGGGTGACTAAAAAGGGGAGCATTTTAACAATTATTATATTTAATAATTATATCCTAGTCTTTTCAAATATCAGTGTACATTTGGTGGTATTTTGTACAACACTACATATGCCAATCTTCCTTAATAATTATTTGTATTATCATGTATATTTATGTATAATGTACATTTCAAATATCCTTTCAGGCTGAACCACAACCAGTAGCTCAGTGTGATTTCTTGAAACCTGGCAAGAAGATCAAGCTACAAGCTCCCCTCTGCCTTCCCCCACTAAATCCAGATGGGTCATCAAAAAATCTTTTTAAAGCCCTGAAAGTAAGTTATAGTTCATATATCTCTAACAAATCAACTAGTCTAATGTAAAAGATTCAGTACATATATATGGCAGTGTAGGTAAGGTCTTTTCACCATTTACAGGTGAAATTAGAAAAATTAGAATATCGTGCAAAAGTTCATGTATTTCTGTAATTCAAATTAAAAGGTGAAACTAATATATTTTGTGTATATATAACTATATACATATGCATGATTATACTTATCAGAGGGTTGACATTTCTGTATTTAAAATCCTTTTTTTATTGATTTCTTGTAATATTCTAATTTTCTGAGATTTTGAATTTGGGGTTTTCATAATAATCAAAATTATAACTTTTGCACAATATTCACATTTTTTGAGTTTCACCTGTATTTTAGGAAGTTGTGCCAGGCTGTGCTCTCTTTTCTGTCATGTGTGACAGCAGTGAGACAGACACAACCTCTGAGTCAGGTAGTCAGGATTTCACCAGCAGTCAGGGAGAGCAGGATGCTCAGGGAGAGGAACTCTACGTGTTCAGCAGCTTAGCTCAGCCCCACAGTGAGCATAGTAGTGCTCTGAGCTGTCCAAAGTGCACAACATTTTATGATGCGTTCATTAAACTGAACCCAGATCAAGTGGTGGAACTAGAGAGAAACACTAGAAAACAGAGCATAGAACCACTCTGGCATGATGTGCGCAAGCTACGCATAACAGCAAGCACAGCCAGCAAGGTGCCTCAGCGTGAGACAACTGACCCGGCTAAGTTTCTCACTGAACACCTCTTCCCAAAGTTCCAGGGGAGTGTGGCCACAAGGTATGGGAAGGAAAGCGAGGGACTTGCTAAGGAGCAGATTAGGGAGAGGGGCTGCATAGGGATGGACAAAGGGTTGGTAGTGTGTGCAGGAGACCCATGGCTGGCATCAAGCCCTGATGGTATCATTGATGACAAGCTGCTAGAAGTAAAATGCCCTATCACACTCAGTGCTTGCACATCCCTTAATGATGCACTCACTGCCACAAACCAAGACATCAGAGTGAAGGTTGGGCAGTACATTGTGAACCCAAAATGCCCCAGAGGTTACTACAGACAGATACAGTCAGGGATGCACTGTCTCGGGCTGAAAACATCCTGTCTTGTTATTTGGACCCCAGAACAGCACCTGGAACTTGATGTGCCTTATGACAATGGTTTTGTCTCCAAATATATGCAAAGGCTACGCAGCTTTTACTTTAAACACATGCTGCCAAAAGTTGTGGATGCATTTGTAGAGGGAAGACTGCAGTTGAGTGACAGCTACATGAAAATTGTCTCAAAAGCAGCTTAATAGTACTGATCTGAAATCAGGTTTACAAGAAAAATAGTTATTTTTCTTAAAGCATAGGTTGTTCCTGCCTTTTTGAGCACCAAGCTTTTTCACTTTTTACATCAAATACATAAATACATTAAAAACGGAAATCGTAATCTACAGTACTTTATTCATCAGTCAATAAATCAGTTACTCAATAGTTGTTGGTGTTCATTACTGTATATATAATTTCATTTTATAATTACAATCCATGTGATACAAGTGCAACACTACAAATATCAATGCATGTGTTTGGTATTTTAATATATTTAATAATAAAAAAGTAATCCCATAGGTAAAAGTATCAAATGAAAGGGTTAGTTCACCCAAAAATGAAAATTCTGTCATTAATTTCTTTCCCTCATTTCGTTCCAAACCTGTAAGACCTTCGATCATCTTCAGAACACATTTTTGATGAAATCCGAGAGCTTTCTGTCCCTCCATTGACAGCCTAAGTAATTAAAAATAGCTTAATTTGTGTTCCAAAGATGAACAAAGGTCTTGCAGGTTTGGAACAACATGAGTGTTATTAGGTGAACTATCCCTTTAAGTTGTGGTTAAGTCCTGCTTTATTTTGGTACAAGTGGTTTCCCCAGATTTGAAAGTGCTGCACAAACAATTAATATTTTATATATTGTGCAAAGACTGTTATCATTTCTCCGTTTGACCATACTGACTGGCAGGGTGTTCTGCAGAATTCTGAATGTCTTCAGTTTTCCTATGGCCCTTTCCACGTGGATTCTCACTCAGGACATTTTTCTAGAGTGTGTCACCTCTTATCCTGTCAATTGTTTTCTTCCCTTTGTAGATGCTGGTGCAAGAAGACGAACACATTTGGTGGCAAAATATTCAGGAAAATTGAAGCCTCGATCAGCCATTACATGGTCTCCTTGTTCAAGAAGGTCAATTAACCCTGAATTTTTTGTTATAACCTTGTCACTAGCACGACCATCCCAGACTTTTGATAAAAATGTAATAGCTCCTTTTGGACTAATACCAACAAGGAACTTCACAGTATTATGTAATTTGTAGTGGGAGTATGTGACTGCCCGTGTTTGCAAACTAGTTGGCCTCTCAATGAACACTTCAGTACAGTCTCTTATACATCTAACTTGTTGGAAACCTGTAGTCTTGAAGAGGGTGGGGAGATTTCTTCTGATATCTTTCCTGGATGGCCACCGGACAAGGCATTGTAACTCTTTAGCCATTACATCGAGCCATTCATGAAAGATGTTTGAGACAGTTCCACAACTCACTCTGAAGCGAAAAGCGAGGTCTTGATGAGTTAAGCCTAGGCAAAGCTTCATCAGGACCACAAGAAACTGCTCGGGAAGGGTAAGTATGGTTGATGATGCGTTCCATGTTGTTGTCAGGTAAGTGAGGAGGGTGAAGAACACAGAAGCAGATGGTAGACCAGTGTAGAAATTAGTGTGCTTGTCATCATTTAAAATAAAATCGGACGGACTGCCAAACATATGATCTTGTAGTCGTTTTTCTTGAGATTCCAGTTTCTTCTCCAGTAAAGCCATTTTTCTTTTTAATTGAATATTTTCATTTTATAGCTGGTCAATGTCTGCCATTGACAGATCTGTACCCACAGCAGTGCATCCTTCTTCAGGGTCAGCATGGGTGACCTCTAAGGAAGGTGAATCCATAGACTCAACCACAGATGGTCTCCTCTTTCTCCTCTTGTATCGCTCCAACTTCTGTGAACCATCAATGGTGTTTTTATGAGCGAAAATTGATGGAACATAATCTGGATGGCATGGGTCCACTGATGGCGCACCTAAAATTGTGGGCAAACTGTGTGTTTGACAGTATTGCACCTTTGCAAGCATCATACATGCATGATTTGCATAATCCATAACTCTTCTGGTTTCATGTGCATTTCTATGATATTGATTACAACTTATTGATTAAAAAAAATATTAGTAGCCTACTAGTACAATGAAATTAGGTTAAAGTCAAATTTATTTCACAATGCACGTTGTTTTAAAGCTGCTTTACAGATCAAATATATCAGTGAAAATGTAGTAAAAGTCCATATTTAGTACTTTATTTAAAGCTTCATTACAAGAGCTTTATTCAGCATTATTGTATTTATGTCCCCAGGGAACAAGCCTAAGGCGACTGTTATTTGTAAATGTATGTAGGTTATTTGTAAAGCATTGATGGAAAAACATTGTGGCTCTTATGTTTGATAGATCTCAGGTATCATAACACTAGTTTAAATCATAGCTAAAGCGTATCAACTACAACATTGAGCTAACGTTGCTGTGTAAAATGAATGTATACAATGTTAGCTACGTGTGTAGTAATACATTTAGTTAATACATAACTATTGCAGGTTTGTTACTGGTCAGCTAGCTATTATCTGTTGCTTATCATGAGTTTGTTACCTGTAACGAAGTGAGTGCTACAGATCCTTGAACTCTTGCCTGGCTGCCAAGTCTCCCTTCGTTTTTAGGAATCCGAAACATTTTTATTTTCGATAAGGTATTTGTTCCAGAGGTCAGGTTGCATCCCACAGCACAACAACCTGAGCCCAACTTCAGTCTACTCATGACCTTAATTTTAAATGCATTTGTAGTCAGCACCATATTACCGACAAAGAGTATAGAAGTAACGTTACTTTGTTACTGATAAACAAACAGACAGGAAGTTAACTTCGGGCCAGCGCGTAACCCTGGCAACGCGCGTGCGTCCGATAAAACCGTCTATACAGATCGACAGTCGATGCCTCGTTCCAATTCCAGGCAGAGGAATGGTCGAAGACAGCTTGCAGAGGAGAATATAACTCAGTTCAGAAGCGCTCCAGTTCGAATGACTACCGGATGCAGGTAATACTCACCGGACCATCAAATGGGTCGCATAAAGCCTAACAGCGCCCACAAAGCCTGCTGCAACACCTCCTGGCCCCCGTGTCACTGTTAAAATATAATACACATTTCAATTGTATTTCAATTGTACATTTCATTTCAAGATGTTTGGTTGACTCTTTTATTTTGATAATGAACAGGCTGCTATGTCAAGTTAGCAATGCCAGAAGTGAACTGATAATACTGTGTGAGCGTGCGATGTGCCATCACTTGAGGTGGGTCAAGGCTGGGAGAGGACGCTGGCGTCGTGTGTTCGCCGCTTCTCCGCTTGCTAAAACTGCTATAGCTATTCTGTGTATCTGTTTTACTGATCTGTTTAACTGATATCAGATATTGAGCCTTCTGTCCAGCTTCGTTTGGATATTAAAACGTCTACCCTCGGATATTTCCTACCTGGAGCTGCCCTTGCTGCTGGAGTGGTGAGTGACTGGAGTTGTTTTCGTCGCCCTGGGATGTTGGGGATCTCGTCGATCTGAGTGGTTTCAGTAATTTGAACAAACTGATGATATAAACCTTCGGACAGCCGTAGTTTTGTGGTTAGCTGAAGCCTTTTCGCTCGTCGAGCTATGTTGGCTCGTGGCCGGGCTAGTCGGCTGCTACCACCAGATACTGTCCTGAAACCAAACTTTGCAGTCCACATGGGCTTCCACCACTTCCAGTGGATGCCACACTTGCACTCTGAGTCACTACAAGTATTGCCACTTGTCCTGGTGAACTAACTTATCATTTATCCACGTCTGCCAGATCCATGGATAGCTGCTTACTGTAGGATTACAACGACTCCTACACCCATTATGCTTTGTTATCTGCCGAATCAGCTCTTGGATCTTAACACTCGCCTCATTCCATCGAACATTACTGCTCTCAAGGAACTGGGCATCCTTCACCGACCCCCCTATATTCATAGAGGGTAACGGCTGCGTCTTGTTTACTCCGAGAGTATCACCGAGAGCTCTATTCCGAGCCTGTGGACAGTTGCTTGTACCGACGCACACCAACGACATCATCAGAAGCGTCATCAGAGCGCCTATGGTTCATGCTTCAAAAACTATAACCGACCACACCCACGCCCCCTGCCAGAGGAACTACCCACTGCGTGTCTTGAGAAACGCTGAGTGGATCCTAACGTGCTGCGCTCTCTGATAAAGTGGACTCTATCTTCAAGTATTAAAATGGAACTGTTAAACAGTCAATCACTTACGAATAAGGCATCTTTCATCCACAACTATATATTTGATCAGAAGCTTGATTTTATGTACCTCACTGAGACCTGGCACAAATCAGAAGTGTATTCTGCACTTGGCTATACATATCTGGAAAAAGCTAGGGGCAATGGTCGTGGAGGGGGTTTGGCGGTCATTCATCGCTCTGATTTTCACCTATCCTTTGTGACCTTGCCAAAACTGATGTCATTTGAATGTTTGGCTTTTAGGTGTGAATTACCCAGCCCACTTACAACCATCCTCATATACCGGCCACCAAAACCACACCCGTGTTTTATTTCAGAATTAACTGAGTTACTTTTGCCAGTGTGCACCACATCAAACAATGTGGAAATTCTTGGAGACTTTAACATCCATGTTAAATCTCCTACAAGTCTATATACTATAGAACTATTACAACTTTTTGATACACTCAACCTCAGACAACTCGGGACAGTCCATACACATACAAAAGGGCATACATTGGACCTCATTGTAACAAATTTTCCAGTTAACAATGTTCATGTACATGATTTAGGCATATCTGATCACAATGCCATATCATTTGACTTTTCATTGTTGACGTGGCAAATAAGAGAATCTGTCCCACAACATTGATTACTTTCACTTTCATTTTAGCGTGATTTTGGGTGGAGCGTGTCAATTAACAACGGAAGGAAGTTGTATTTAAAGGGGTTGTGTAGTACCTGAATCTGGAACGTCATCCGTTTGTTTGCACATGAGGTTTGCCAGTATGAGTGATGAGTTGGTGGAAAGACGGCGTGCGTGTCAATCAGCTGTTTCATGTGAAACGTAATATGTCTGGTGCGTGACTGAAGCAGTGCGCTTCCAGACCGACCGTCGTGAGCTGTTCTGAAGGCAACGCAGAAAACTGCTTGTCCACCTATCTTGGTGTCTGATGACCCGCGATACTCATTGGTGCCTTCAATATCTGCAAACTTGGTCAGTACCTCTGCGCCGCCATTACACGCACTTCTATCCAAGCACGCACCCACTCGCATAGCTTTCATATTCGCACATTCTGTGTGCTTATTTAAAATTATTGTGCTGTTGATTTAATGTTGGTAATTTACCACGAATTTAATGAGATGTTTATCCAATGTTTTCTTTTTTTCCTCTCTTTTTTCCTTATGGACATTTCGTTTTTTGAATGAATGTGGACACGACTCTGCAAACGTGGATAGCGTGACGCGGTCGGTTCCCGGCACAGATCTCGACAACCAGAGACCGCTAGTGTGAATTTCACTTCTTATTGTTTTTTTTCCTCCATTTTTTTTTTGTTGTGGGTCCATTTCGTTTTTTGTGTGATTTATGATTATGAACGTGTGGAAAAATAAATATCCCTTCCAAACTGACCTTTTTTCTGGGATTATTATTATAATTTGTTGTGTAACAGGTGGTTAGCTTTTCTGCTATCCTGGGTTGAGTTAATTGTTTGACAGGTTTAATCCTGTCTGGCGCCCGAACTTTTCTTTAAAGTCATTTATTTGTAGTAGGGCGGCTGCCACCGTTACAGAGTGGCGCCCGAACAGGGACTTGAAACCAAACACTTGGACACTTGAAACATGAGCATTTGATTTTGAAAATCCCTGTGAACTATTGAACATTTGGAAAAAAAAAAAAAAAAAAAAAACCTCTGGAACATTGTGATTTGTAAACTTTATTTTTTGATGGAAAACTAGTGAAACAATGAAATTGTCTGACTTAATCTTGTAAATTGTTTATGTTTCTGAAATTAGTTTTTTGTGTGTAAACTGTGAACGTTAAGTGAATAATTAGAGTGTTATCTCTAAGGAGTCACAATAATTGAGATAATTGAAGGTGATTTACTTTGAATGCTTTTTGTTTTTGACTTAATGTTTTATTTGTGTGTTGAAAATATTGATTGAACATTTGTGAAAAGTTGTATTTTGTTGTTTTGAAAATTTAGGGGGACAAACAAACTGACACACATCTCATTTACTGATACATTTATTTTATTTTATTTTTTTCACCCAACATTCTTACACTCCAACACTCATGGCAAATACCCCTCCTTCCCAACCCACTTTTGTGGAAATGAAGCCTCCACCAGACATCTCAACTCCAGTATGGCCGCCTGTACTGTGACCTCCGATGTCTCTGGTACCACCTCCAAGTGTTCCTGCCTTCTACCATACCCCCATTCCACTCAGCCCTGTTCATCCTGGAACCCATTTGCACACGTCTTTTCCTGTTCTGGCTGGCAGCACTCCAGTTCAAACCCTCACCTGGGCACCACAAGTGGATAACATGCAACTTTGTACTTCATCTGAAGGTGGAACTCCTTCTTCAGTGGCACAACATGACCTGCCCCACATTCTACCAACTCCTGGAAGGGAAATACAACAACATCACTGCTCAGGTTCAAGGGAATTGGGATACCTTGTTTGATTTAATGGCAAGACAAGAAATAAGAGTGAATGAACTTACCAAGGAAGTGAAAGATACCTCTTCTCATGACCAGAGCCAGATGGCTGATCTTGCTGCAAAAGTGGAGGATAACAAAAATCAAGTTTTAACTCTGTTTGCTACCACTAAGCAACAAGAAGAGTCTGAAGCAGACAATCTGACTAAAGCAATGAAGTTGATGATCACAGGAGAACTCCAAAAAATGCAATCTACCTTGGTATCTGAACTACGTTTCATGATTGATCAGCTCCAGTCAGAGGTTCAGCAGGACATCAAAGCTGTTCAAAACGTATTCCAAACAAGCAATGATAAGATAAATTCACAACTCCAACAATGTGTTATACAAACTGATCAATGTCTCACCAGTTTCAAAGAATTGAAAAGTGAAGTGGAGAAAGGATTTCAAAGTGTCAAAGAAAGTGCGGATCAACGAAAGTTAAGTTTATTGACACCACCAGATCCTAGCACCACCACTTCATCTCTGCCATCTGTTTCTGCTCCAGTGATATCATCTTCTTCAACCCCTCTTTCAACATCTGTGGTTAAAAGTGACCATATAAGATTAACTTTCCCCACATTTGGAAGGCCTTCAGACGATGCAGACCCCCTACTGTACTTAACCAAATGTCAAGATTTTTTGGCTCTACATCCCCTGACAGATGCAGACATCTTGGCTACCTTCCGTACTGTTTTATACGGAACAGCACGTGACTGGTGGGAAGTCAGACGGTCCAACATAACCACCTGGAATGAGTTTGAGGCTGCATTCTTATCTGCTTTCCTTTCTGAGGATTATGAAGACGAACTGGCAGAACGTGTCCGTACTCGAATTCAGAGAGAGACAGAATCTATTAGAGATTTTGCGTTTTCTTATAGAGCTCTCTGTAAAAGATGGAAGGTAGATTTTACAGAGGGTGAAATTGTGAAGATGATACTCAAGAATATCAAGCCATACCTTGCCAGCCAATTGCGTAGTCGGGTGAATACTGTGGAAGAGCTGGTAAAATTAGGACATCAACTGGAAAAAGATTATGAGCAACAGCTTCGTTATGATTGTGGTCGAATGGGCCCTAAACATCTATCCACATCACAAAGACCCTCCTCAAACCAACCTACTGAGAAAATCCCAGTTCAGTGTTGGAGATGTAGAGGACAGCATCCACCCGGAAAATGTCCACACTATACCTCTCCCCAGTCATTCCAAGCACCTGGTCCACAGTATTCTATCAGCGGCAAACAACCTTATCACCCCAAGTCAGGTGTTAACCCGTCCAACAACTCTGCTGCAACGAGAATTCATAAGTCACAATCAGCAACCAAGAAAACCTCCTCCTCATCCACAAGCTCTAATGAACGTGTAGCGGTACCTCAACAACTAGTTGTCCCCCTTTGTATTGATGCCTGGTCAGGTAAGGCCATTGTGGACACTGGTGCAAGCTACACACTCATCAATGAGAATCTCATGAGGCAACTTACATCCCCGGACTAGCTGCAACCGTGGTGCCGTGGTCCTCTTTATCTGGCAAATGGAAAAGCAGAGATTCCATTAGGATGGCTGAACACCACAATCCATTTACACGACCAATCATTTACCTTACCTACTGCTGTACTTTCCTCCCAAGCTCTAGCCTATGCTGTAGTCTTGTGGTTGGACTTTATTTTCTTCAGTGGCCTGCAACTCAATGTCATTGATCAGAAATACTCTTTCAAGCTTGATCCTTCAAAGGAGTACCCCTTTCAACCAGGAAATCCAAGTGTGCCGAATGCAAGTCCCCAAAAAGAGAGGTGTCAATTTAAGGAAGCCACACAAAACCTTTCCTTATTAACTTCTGTTCCCCCTCCGTCATCCCCATTGCAAATTCAATACCCGGACGGTATTGATGAAAAAACATTGATACAACATGCTGTGGATGCTGCTCATTTACCCTTTTAAGGTAAGCTACAGTTACTCCAAATCTTGAAAGGCAGCCCTCAGGTGTGTACTCTCCGTACTGGACGTACTGAGGTACTCCAACACCGCATCTATTCCACCAGCCAAGTACCCATCAAACAATGACCATACCGTTTGTCTCCCATCAAGCAACTTGCACTGGATGAGCAACTTGATAAAATGTTGAGACAAGGAATAGTTGAACCCTCCCACTCTGGTTGGGCATCACCGGTGGTCTTGGTGCCTAAAAAAGACGGCAAATTCAGATTCTGTGTGGATTATAGAAAAGTTAATTCTGTAACAGAAAGTGACGCTTATCCTCTTCCCAATATAACAGAAATTCTGGAATCACTCTCTGGGGCAGCCATCTTCTCTACGATTGATCTAAACAGTGGATATTGGCAGGTGACCATGGACCCCAATAGCAAAACCCAGACAGCCTTCATCACTCCTGCAGGTCTCTATCAATTTAATGTTATGCCGTTTGGGCTCAAAAATGCTCCCGCAACTTTTCAGAGGCTCATGGAGACAGTTCTGGGAGAACTAAGGAGGAAAATATGCTTTGTGTACATCGACGACATCATTGTGTACTCGCCTTCAATAACCCAACATTTCCATGATCTCCAAACTGTCCTCCATAGACTCGAAACTGCTGGTCTCACCATTAATTTAAAGAAAAGTCAATTCTGTCTTCAAGAACTCACTTTCCTAGGACATGTTGTAAGTGTCCAAGGCATTTCAGCAGACCCATGTAAAACACAAGCCATTCATGCCTACCCTGTGCCTGCGAACGTAAAGGAAGTGCAGCGTTTCCTCGGGTTAGCGGGGTGGTATCACAGGTTTGTTCCAAATTTTTCTAAGATTTCGGAACCCCTCAACGCACTGAAAAAAAAGGGACATAGTTACAAATGGACAACCCAGTGTCAACAAGCGTTTGACCAACTCAAGACTTGCCTCACCTCACCACCTATTCTTGGCCATCCCGATCTTCAGCGTCCATTCATCGTGTACACCGATGCCAGTGACACCGGTCTGGGTGCCATATTAGCACAACGGAGGGATGCTGGCAGAGAGGAGGTTATCGCCTATGCAAGCCGAACCTTAACTGGGGCCGAACTCAATTATACTGCAACAGAGAAAGAATGTCTTGCAGTCATCTGGGCCCTGGAAAAGTGGCAACATTACTTGGAGCACAAGCT
The DNA here is from genome assembly GCA_030578275.1 of Meda fulgida. Lineage (NCBI taxonomy): Eukaryota > Metazoa > Chordata > Actinopteri > Cypriniformes > Leuciscidae > Meda > Meda fulgida. Next base: position 21,509,629 of record CM060619.1, read on the forward strand.
TTTTACAGTTGTTTCCGACCATGCTGCACTGCAATGGGTCATGAACTCCACTAAAACCAGCAGCCGCCTCATTCGTTGGGTTCTGCGATTGCAGAAATTCGATTTTGTTATTGAGTACAGAAAAGGGAAGCTAAATGTAGCTCCGGATGCTCTATCCAGGTCTTCGTATACCCCAGGATGTAACTTATACACCAGCGGAAAAGACCCAGCACTGCCTGTATCAGATGTTGTCCTATGAGAAGAACAGCACAACGACCCAGAAGTTTCAACATTATTGCAATCAGTTGCAGATAATTGTGCCAGTCTGAGTGACCAGTACGAAATCATTGAGGACAAATTGTATCATAAAACATACCTGTCAAACAACCAACTGCATTACAGAATCTACGTTCCCAGCACTCTCAGATCCACCCTTCTCCAGCATTATCACTCCACTCCCATGAGTGGCCATGGCGGAATCTACAAGACCTATAAACGACTTCAGGAAGTAGCATTTTGGCCTGGCATGTGGTCAGCGGTGAAACAGCATGTGAGAACCTGTGTTAAATGTCAAACTCTGAAAAGCGATAACCGGAAGCCTGCTGGAAAATTACAGCAAATCACAACAAGCCGTCCAAACCAAATGCTGGGAGTCGACCTCATGGGTCCGTTGCCACGTAGCACCAATCAAAATGAATACCTGCTTGTCTTTGTTGATTATTATTCTTGACGGGTTGAGTTGTTCCCCATTCGGAGTGCCACAGCGAAGAATGTTGCCTCCATCTTCAGAAAAGACATCCTGACACGATGGGGCGTACCAGACTTCATTCTCTCAGACAGAGGCGCTCAGTTTGTTTCATCTGTTTTCAGAGAGTTATGTGAGAACTGGAGGGTTACTCCTAAATTAACTACAGCCTATCACCCCCAAACCAACATGACAGAAAGAGTTAATCGGACTCTCAAGAGCATGATGGCAGCCTATGTGGATGACAACCATCAGAGGTGGGACCAGTTCTTACCTGAATTTAGATTCGCCCTTAATTCAGCTGTTCAAGAGACCACTGGATTAACACCAGCAGAACTCCAGCTGGGTAGGAAACTCCAAAGTCCAATGGACAAAATGCTCTCTGGGCCTAATCTAACCCCAGACGCTGCCTCGTATGATGTAGTTCATCATCTTCATCATCTGCAAACTCAAGCCAAAGAAAACAGCAAGAGAGCCAAAATGAGACAACTGAGAAACTATAATAAAAATAGAAGAGATGTAACATTCAAAAGCAAGGATCGAGTATGGTTGCGTAACTATCCACAGTCTGATGCACAGCGTAAATTTAGCGCAAAACAAGCCCAGAAATGGAAAGGTCCTTACCGTATTCTCAAACAGCTGGGTCCGTTGAACTATCAAATAGCCCTTGAAGACAGTGGAGAAGATGTACGTACAGCTCACGTTTGTAACATAAAAATGTGTTATCCAACAGCTGCGGAATGGGAGTTACAGGAAAAGAAAAAACTCCTGGATATGTTTCAAGAATCCTCTGATGAAGAAGATTTTCTAGGATTTTAATCTGCATTTTCTCCCTTCTAAACAACCATAGGTTGTTTTCTTCTAGGGGGGGAGAGTGTGGCAAATAAGAGAATCTGTCCCACAACATTGATTACTTTCACTTTCATTTTAGCGTGATTTTGGGTGGAGCGTGTCAATTAACAACGGAAGGAAGTTGTATTTAAAGGGATTGTGTAGTACCTGAATCTGGAGCGTCATCCGTTTGTTTGCACATGAGGTTTGCCAGTATGAGTGATGAGTTGGTGGAAAGACGGCGTGCGTGTCAATCAGCTGTTTCATGTGAAACGTAATATGTCTGGTGCGTGACTGAAGCAGTGCGCTTCCAGACCGACCGTCGTGAGCTGTTCTGAAGGCAACGCGGAAAACTGCTTGTCCACCTATCTTGGTGTCTGATGACCCGCGATACTCATTGGTGCCTTCAATATCTGCAAACTTGGTCAGTATCTCTGCGCCGCCATTACACACACTTCTATCCATGCACGCACCCACTCGCATAGCTTTCATATTCGCACATTCTGTGTGCTTATTTAAAATTATTGTGCTGTTGATGTAATGTTGGGAATTTACCACGAATTTAATGAGATGTTTATCCAATGTTTTCTTTTTTTCCTCTCTTTTTTCCTTATGGACATTTCGTTTTTTGAATGAATGTGGACACGACTCTGCAAACGTGGATAGCGTGAAGCGGTCGGTTCCCGGCACAGATCTCGACAACCAGAGACCGCTAGTGTGAATTTCACTTCTTATTGTTTTTTTTCCTCCTTTTTTTTTTTGTTGTGGGTCCATTTCGTTTTTTGTGTGATTTATGATTATGAACGTGTGAAAATAATAAATATGTAACAGGTGGTTAGCTTTTCTGCTATCCTGGGTTGAGTTAATTGTTTGACAGGTTTAATCCTGTCTGGCGGCCGAACTTTTCTTTAAAGTCATTTATTTGTATTAGGGCGGCTGCCACCGTTACAGACATCACTCAATAAACCTAGACACAAAATCTGCTTTCGCAAAACAAAAGAAATTAACCTTGAACATCTGTCACATGATTTACAAAAACTAATCACATCCGCCGACCACTCTACTACTGACACGCTTGTCAATCATTACAATATTGGATTAAAAGGGATACTTGATGCCCATGCGTCCCTCAAGACACGGATTGTAACATTTACACGCTCTGCTCCGTGGTACACTAATGCGCTGCGTGGACAGAAGGCGGCTGGGAGGGTCCTTGAGAGGCGCCATGTTGCCACTGGGCTGACTGTCCATAAAATTGCTTATAGAGAGCACCAAAGATCATATTCCAAATTACTCAATCAGGCACGGTCACAATACTATTCCAATATCATTAACAATAATCAGAGAAATTCAAAACAGCTCTTTAAAACAATAAATTATCTTCTCAGTCCACCTGCCCTGACGCATAAAAACAAAACTGATGACCAATGTAATAAATTCGTTGATTTTTTCACCACAAAAATAACTACCATCCGCACTAACCTAATACCCAGCAATGTCATTCCATCCATCACCCCAAACTCTGCACCAATATTCTCTCATTTCATTTTTCCTACACATAGACAGGTTGAGACACTCATACACAGTATGAGACCCTCAACATGCTCATTGGACCTTTTTCCCACTGCCATGATCAAATCAATTACTATTTCTTTAAGCCCTCTTATCACTACCATCAAAAACTCTTCCCTGCAGTCATTTTCCAATCTCGCTGAAAACTGCGTTTATCAACCCTCGGCTTAAGAAGCCATCCCTTGATCCTGATATCTTCTCAAATTATCGGCCCATTTCCAACCTTCCATTTCTCTCCAAAGTCATTAAAAAAGTGTTTTCAACTCAAAGTCATTATTACCTTCACTCACATCGTCTCTATGAAAAATTTCAGTCTGGTTTCCGCTCCGGCCATAGTGTAGAGACAGCCCTGGTCAGGGTCACAAACGATCTTCTTGTGGCTGCTGACCGACCAACCTCCCTTCCTCCCCGCTGAACGCGAGCTATTACAAATGCATGAAATGCACTCACGGTGGTTGAGCGTGGTAAAGTAAGTTTTAGGTTCGATATTTCGCCGGACATTTGTTTTCCCTTGCCACTGTTCTAGGGTCGGCAGTCTTACAAAGATATCAATACCAGGATTAGTTTAAACATTATGTAACCATTATCGACATTAAATATTCGTTCAAAATCACCTACGTGCATTAATGGTGCATTACATGCGAATGCTTTGACGCGTTTCCACAACGCATGCCTAGGGAACGTCTGGCAATTCCACCAACTGCGTTAAACGTAGCCTATAATTTGTATTATTTAAAATTACTTTTCAAATTCCAAAGCTTGTAGAAGGTTCCGGCAATGCTGATCTGGTGGCCTTGAGTAAATTAATCTAAGAAAATGATTCATAAAACTCATCAGTAAACTGCTTCACTGACACAGATGAAAATGAAAAGACTATCAGTCGTAGCAGCAGCAACTACATGCTACATGCTTGTATAATAATAATATAGGCTACTATAATGCTGCAGAAGCTACTGCGCGTCTTCTATTCCTTTATTTATAAGCTTTTTACTTAAATGTATTTTTATTTTATTTATTTAGGCTATATTTTCTTTCTTATGCTAAGATGCTGGTCTGTTGTCTGAATAAGACATTTCGTATTTTGTAGGGGTGGGCATTTCAAGCAAAAATAATATTCGACGATTGCTGTGAATTATTTTATTATTATTCAAAAAACGCACCCCTGCCCCACATGCTCCCCGGTAACACGGCGTTCGCTCAAATTCCACTCGACATAATTCCACTCGACATTAAATTTCTCTGTAGGCTAGGCCTACTTGTTGTAGCCATTAAAGAAAATGTATTTAGTTTCATATTTATGTCTAAATAACATATTCGTTTTTTATTTAATCTAAACTAGATTATGAAAAGTGAACAGCATGAGTAGGCCTAATCAAGATGCGCAATATATCGGGAGACCATATACCTAATTTTGACCACATTAATTTTTGTTTTGTATAAAGCCTTTCTTTAAAGTGAATTTCCTTTTGTATAAATTGTATCGTAATTTTAATCAATGTTTCATCAACCAATTGCCTGGATTTAATAAATAAGAAGCAAATATAGCAGTCAGTTTTAATATAATCAGGACATAGACGCGCCGGCGTGATATAACTTGTATTGTTCGTGAACTGGAACTCGTCTCATAAATGCACCTCAGAAATATATCTATAGAAAGCTTGAAATGTCTACTTTTAAACAACATCGAACAACAATTCGAAAAGAAAAGAAACAAATAGGCCTAACTCTCTTATGCCTAATCCTTAGACAAGTGTGCATTTCTCCATAGGCACGTTCACAATATTGCGAGGGTGGCAAGTTAGCATCTTCATCTTTGCAGCCAAGACTGACACAGAACACAGTTTATTAATAAACAATTAAAATGTCTATATTTGGCACATTCATTACTTTCGCCAATTCTTTGTGGCAAGCTTTATGAGTCCGCTAACTAATCGAATATCGTGACTCATCCCTATTTTGTACCAGGACTTTTATGGTTGTTCAATAAAGTTCTTGGAAAAAAGAAAAGAAAAGAAGAAGCTAATGTGCCTAATATTATTGTATACAGCGCGCAAAGTTTATACCATTATACGCGTGCTCAAGTCTTCTTCTCCATTTTAGTGTATATCTTTGGCAGAATTACAGCGCCACATACTGGTCTGGGATACGTAGCCTATACTACATCGTCTGAGTCAGTGTAAGTGGTTTCGTGCGTACGCAGATATTTCTTGAGATGGCGCCATGTTTACAGAATTTTTTTAGAACAAGGAAAAAAAACATGGGATAGGGGCTTTGTCTGGATGTGGCTTAATGCACAATGACATGGTTTTAAAGTTATTTATTATAATTTTTTTTGGCCTTCAAAAGTCTTAAATTGCACATATGTAGTTCAGAGAAATCAATTTTTCTCGGACCATGCCCCCCGAACTACCTCACATTTAACTGCACATGACTGTGGAGGGTAATGTGGGCTGATGTGGCTGAGGGGTAGGGCTCAATTTTTGTCCCAGTGATCAGCAATTTTAACATAGTATTGTCATCATATCATAAATAAAACCATTAAAATATCAAGTATAAGTATTGTGATATTTGGTGCCACAGTGACACTCTTGTCCCAAAAAATATTGCTATACCACGATACTCAATATGTTGTCCCACAGTGAGTCATTTTTTTTTCCCTGTTGCACCTACACAAAATTTGATGGTTTCCCCACCTACCAAATCCCACTTTAACCACTGACCACAAGCAACAACAACCGACAAACAACAACTGAAGAACAGAGGTATAAATACACAGGGAAACAAGCTAAACAGGATAACAAGGGGGCGTGGCTAATCAGAAGCACCTGGGGAGACTAATCAACATAAGGGAACTGCTAACATGGGACAAGACAGGGGAACACAGACGAGAATCATGACAATGACATCATTCGAAAGAGTAAAATGTATATTTTTATTTGTGTATATTCGAAATGACTACAAAATGTCATGCCTTTGAAAATTAAAGAAAACAACACGATGCACTGCTTTAGCGCGTCTCGGTCTCCTTGAACATCTTTCTGGCGCACACCAAAAATGATCCAAAATACAGCGAATAGCCTTCTTGGCGTGCCTACTTTTGAAAGTCAACATAAATTATTTGAATGAAGTTAAATGGATTATATAGGCCTAAGTCACTTTAGAATAAATCACAGCATGTTTCATGATAAAAAATATGACTTTAGTTTACAGTCCGGAAAATACGGTAGCCTAAGCTATAGCAAATTATTTCACGGACCCCCCTGTACTTAAGGACTGCTGGTCTACACTAGTCTATGTTCTACACCAGGGGTACTTAATTAGAAACCTAAAAGGTCCACTCACCAAATTTTCCTTACGTCCAGGGTCCGGAACAGTGATGATAAAAATCCAAAAACAGAACTCCAACAAAAAAGGTAGTAATTCCCCCAAAACGTTCAAACTATGTACAAAAGTTGATGTGGTCTGGCCTTATTAGTGTGAAAAGTGACACCTTTTTTTGTGCCACCAGTTCTTTAAAGGATTACTTCACCTCAAAATGAAAATTCCCTAAAAAAAATAAACATTTCTATACTTTTTAACCAAAATTGTTCGTCTTGTGCTGGTCTGCGACGCGCCAGGTATTACGTCATCACGTTGGAAACGTCACGCGTCACATCATCTATCTAAGTTATTAGTCTGTGTACTCCGGTTCAAAAAGGCAGGGAAGGGCAAAAAATTCCATCTCATTTTCTCCTCCAACTTCAAAATCGACATGCCTGCTTTACTTAATGTATAAAACTTCGTCAGACCACAAGGCAGAGCTTCATAATGGCTTCAAAGTAGAAAATGTACTGTATATGATTTCGTGATTATCCATAAGCCCCTTCCACACATGCACTGCAAGCCTGCAATTATAAAGACATCACCTGAAGGAGAATGTGTGAGCAGCACAAATCTTTGAATCTGGCATTTAACCCGGACAGCTCTATAGTACAAAGTCTGTGTCATGTCTGAATTACCCGATGTGCGAATACAACAGTGAATTCTCCGGAGGATTCACAGCGAGCGATTGGAGGTATTAAAAAGGGTTAACCCTGTTAAAAAGGGTTTTCTTGGGAGTTTTTTTCTCAGTCAATGTGAGGGTCTAAGGGCACAGGCTGTTGTCATGATGCTATGTAAAGCCCTTTGAGACAAAATGTTTGTAAAATGGGCTATACAAATAAAATTGCCTTGCCTCTGATCAATTTGTAAAAAAATAAAAAAATACAGCATCTTAAAGGCACGAGCTGTTATTAGTTTTTCCTTTTCTAAAAAAGGGCAGCAGCTAATTTCTGGAGGACAATTGTCTATCATTCAGGTTGAGTACCTTATTCATATAATTTGGAAATCTTATAGAACAAAGCTACTTCTAATTTTGAAAATTACTGTACCTCCAGCAGTTCCATTATGATCTCCAGTCTTCTTCCAAGTGCTCCACCTTTGGCACGAAATAGTGTCAGTAGCTTGGGAGTGTGACGGTCTAACGCAGACATAAATTTCGGTTCCAGAAGTACAGTAGTTGTTTTTTGAAATTCTGCATTGATCTGAAACACAAAGGCAACAAAAGAGACAAAGGTATCACATTAGTTCTTAGCCTCTTAAACCTCTTTCGTATAAATTGTCTAATATTCAATACTTTTTGCCACTGTCAAGAGTACTTGAAGTCCCCCTACACAATATTTGCATATTTAAACATTCAAACGAGTTAGATGTAATTTTAAGGATTTTAATAAATAATTTAAACTTTTTTGTAGAAAAAAAAAACGTTAGACAAATTATTATTCAAAGTAAGTCTTTTTTTTTCATCTTGAAGTCAATTTGACAAAATTATTTGGAAGCAATCCCTTGCAGGTCTTCGTTTTCACATTTTCATTGTCTCTTAACAGGAATTACAAATTCCAACTTACTTGAGAAGGGTCAAACAGGGCAGGCCAGCGGTCCTTCATGGCTCGAACAGTTGGACACCGATTGATGATTTCATGTCGTCTGAGGGCAAATGTTTTGCTCATTTTGTCTTTGACTATAATTGACTATTTTCGTTGTTCTTTTTTTTTTGACTCGGTGAGCAGCTCTTCCCTTACTTTCTCCAAGCTCTGCTCATTTTCACCAGCTGGGTAGGGTGGCAGATAATTGACCTCTGCTCTTTTTGCCTTTTTCACATTTTTTGCAGACTTCCTGTCAGCAGGGCATTTATGTTTTAGAGCATTGCATGTGACATCTGGAATACCAAGGCCTCTTAGCTATGTTCTGTAGTTAGCCATCTTGTATTAAATGCTATTCTGCCATCCAATGACGCCTGAAGAGCTCCCTGGATCCTTCAGACATGGGTGAGCCTTGATAAGTGCTTCAGCGACAGAAAGACGATTCTGGAGTGATGGATAGGGAGTGTATGTATAAATGGACTGAGCTAGCTTTTCAAGTATGTCTGACTTGATGTTTGGCATAGTCAGCAGTGTGCCCTCTTTTCTGTAAACTTCATTGGTGGAATAATGAATTCAGTTGGCCATGGTTTCTTTTGTAGGCTGCTGCTTGCTGACCTGATGGCTGAGCTTTCAGATGATGACTCAAATGAGCCACAGGAGTCTTGTACAGTGGAACTTGTGGAGCAGGATCATGGGATTGCTCTGAGGTGAAACTTTCATCGTAGCCGTCATTGTGTGGTACTGGATACAAATTGAGAACAACTAGTTTGATTGTCACAACCTTAATTGTGGCTTTGTGTGTAATTTCAGTAGTGGAGTTGAGAGTAAAAAAGTAAATACTGCAGGTTGAAGTTGTCGGGGATACTTAATGTCTGCTTGATGGCCAAGTTCAGCTCCTCCATTGTCTCTGGTATTCCGGATGGAAGAGTCAGTTTCTCTATTCTGTGACCAAAGATGACCCGGAGCATTGCTGAATCCATGTCAGGTGGCCTATTGTGAAAAGAATATAATCTTTCAAAAAATAATGCTTATACCTCCATTTAAGCAAAAATATTACTCAAACCCTCAAAAACAAGTGATGTGTGGGCATCCATTTTTTTTGGAAATAAGCCAATTCACATAAATCACCAACACCCTACAGTTTATGATAGAGGGAAAAGATAGAATCTACTATGTACAACAAATGTAACATTTCAGTTTAACCACACACATTCCTGCAAGTCTGTAAGCTGCAAGTGGATAGATATCTTGAAGGCTGAGGTGATGAACAAGATTCACATCCTTACAGATTTCCAACAGAAAAGATCTGAGGTGCTCCAGGTACCGAGCATTGAGTTTCTTGACAATGAAGTAAAGGCTTTCCAAGATCAACATCTGTATGATCTCTACAAAGTCTGGGAGCCCTCCTATAGAACCATACGTCTAGATCATCCCAGCTAAATACCTTGTTCCATGGTATGTCACAGTGTTTGACAACTGTACACTTGTTAGCTGAGGGAATAGTTTCTTTACAGACTCCTGGATGTCAACATGTAGTACTTCCAAAGGCAAAGATGACACTTTACTGATTACCAGGGCAGGCTTAGCCATATTTCTTTGCCAATTGTAAGCCATCATCAGCTGATGATTTGTTGAAAGTGACAGCAAGACATTCTTGAAATTGCTTGAGAACCTTACAACACGCTTGAAGAACTTATGCTTGGCCTCAAAGCGCAAAGTCCACAGTCCAACCAGAGGACCAAAGGCTTCTATGAGCGCAGGATAGTGCTCCAGAAAATGGTGTTTGGGTGTCAATCTTAAATGAGGGAAAACTTCTTGCAGTCTATGACGATGCTCAGATATTTTTTGGTCAAGATAAGCAACACTTTCAACGGAGTGGAGAGGGGCCACAGAGAGCTCTACAATGTCCTTAAGGGTCATGAGAATTTGCCACGCTGGATCATCAGAGGGTATCCTTGGGCCAATGATTAGGGGCAGTGACCTTATGAGTGCCCAGTTCTCATGAGCATTTCCTCCTACAGTACCACGACTTTCAAAATCTACTGGGATGGACTGAGGGTGGTCAAGATTGTCTGTAAACTTAAACGGAAATTGCTTTATTAAGTCATTAACTTCTGATAATGTTAAGTATTTGTTCTTAATGAAAGAATTGAGACAGTGTGCTAATTCTTCAGGGACAATGCCTTCAAATAGGTCGTGGAGTATGTCAGGAGGGTAACCTCTAACAAAATTGAAGTGACTCAGCTTCTTAGTCAGTTGGCAAGCTTTCTTGACTCCATAGCAATGAGGCAAGGTGGGGTCATCTTCTACAGTTTTGAGATGCAAGTTATGGGTTTCCTCAGTCCGGGGTGGAAATTCCCCACAACGTACCTCCTTTTGAGTGTATTCAGATTGAGATCCTAAGCAGAACCTGCAAATGTAAGGACCAGTGAAGTTTTCAACAAGTCCACCAAGAGAGTGTGCACCAAGATTGTCTGCTGCCACACAATATACTGTGCCTTTTATGTTCTTTCCAGCACAGGCAACAAAAACTCCTTCTTGTTCCAAGACAGACAGATCATTCAAGAGAGGCTCTAAAACAAAATCATAGCCAAATCTTTTGACATCAACGGCTTTGCAGAGAATGGCCAAGTTTATTGCAGAAAGAGTAGAGCGCAGTCCAGGTGGTACATTTGCCAGGATCCAATAAACTGCAGTGATCTTGTGTTTCTTACGTGACGTCCATAAAGGGTTGCAAACCTCAAAATCATCAGCATAGAGAATTAACACTATTCTTGGTTCATCTACAGCAAAAAATGGATTTTGCTTGAAAATTTTCCCATCTTGAAATGATTCATACTGAGTGGATGAGATTGTTTTTTTCAAAACCTCATGTGCAATATCCTTATTGGTCAATATATGCTCCAAGGTCTGAAGAAGGGGCACATATTGAAAGCTGAGATTCTCCTGCGAATCAAGAATATACTCTACTGGCTGGACAAATTCAAACTGTGTCTTGAGATACTTTCTTCTCTTATACACAGAACCAAAGGGCCCATCTTCTCACAGTGCCTTGCTTGTAGGGTGTGACTTGCATATTTCCACCACAAATTCGTTAACAATGTCCTCCTCCACAGCACAATTAAACTTTTTCAAACTTGCATCGACAAGCTGACGGATTACTGGAGCAGAAGCGGTATATACAAAATGAAGCTCCTCCACCAAATCAAATACATTTACCAGAAACGTTGTGCACACTTTTCAACTTCAAGAACAGTGAGCCAATTCTATATATCCACTGGAGGATTTCTACTGGTATCATCATGATCACTATCACCTGGGACTAAAGGATCAGTTTCATTTGGTAAAGTAAGTTTGGTGTTCACCAATGACATCTGGCTTTAAGTCTTCAAGTGAATGAGGGTTGTGCTTTCTGCTTTTGTGCACAAAATTTTTTCCATATATATTTGTCTTAAATGTACATCCAACAAAAACACTCTACGGACTCCTTGGGTGATTGCCGAGGTGTTGGAAATATTCTTTTTCAGTTGGATATTAAGCTGAGCAAATAACACGTGTAACGTAAGAGCTACGGAAGCAATTGCAAGTAACAATATTTATTGGAATACTCAGAACATAGTCCACAGACAGGCAAGGTAGAGAACTCAGTACACGATCCACAGACAGGCAGATAAGAGGCGCAGGGACTCGATGGTCAGACGGATACAGTGCAGGTGAAGTGAGGTGACGATCAACAAGACGAATCCAGAACATCCACAGGGAACAGACAGGAACAACGAAGGATACTGGAACGTAGCAGGAACAAACACCGGACATCACAAACAACGATCTGACAATGGAGATGAGAAATGGGTGAGATTAAATAGACCGGGATGATAGACTGCAGCTAGTGATGAGTTATACTGAATGAGCTCTGATGAGCAGCCACGCCCCTCTAATCAGCACACACACACATGAAACAACAGAAACACGAGACATGAATGAGACATAGGATTTACCCACCGTGACAACATGTGAAAAAGTCTCCGCTTTGCGCCGGGGTCCTGATCAGCCTGTAGGAGTTGTATTCGCTATACCAACCGCCTCACTCTACATTATCCCTTACTTATTACATGATTGAATTCCAATGTAGAATGCGGTCTGTTATTTCTTGATAACAGACTGCTGCTAAGTATAACACACCGTTGCCATGAAAAACAGAGCGTTGCCATGGATTCTAACCGTAGAGACGGAACAGACTATTTTCTTTAGCGGAAGCAATACACTCGTTTTTTAATCGAACTCCTTTTTAAATCAATATTTTTTTGTCAAATTATTGATTTATTTGGAAGGTAGCCATGTAATAAGCTGGATATAACCGCGAGGCGGTTGTTATAGCGAATACAACCCCTTCAGGCTGATTCAAGACTCCTGTGGGCGTTGTAACGTTATTCGCTATAACAACTGCCTCGCTCTATATTATGCCTTACGTATACCACTACATGCGTTCTTTTTTCTAGCACAGTGATAACAAAATACGTTTTTTACATTAGTCAACCAGTTAAATTTTGCAAGATGAGCAATGTGGAAGAAGACGAACATTCACTGTCTGTAGCCTACTCTCTTCAAATGTCGTCTTGTGGCTAGATGGTAGCCTGCTGCATTTAAAAAGGCGCACTTTGACAGGAAGTGCTTTTCATTTAAAATTTGCCTGATTACATTAATTTGAATTCACTCAATATTCTCTCCATTTGGGATTAAATAAATAAATACTTAAGTTTTATTTAACAACAATGGGTGGATTTTATTCCAAACATTTTTATTTGAAATGTAATTAAATATTTGCCTCAAAATCAAAAAACACAATTATATTTAATACATTTTAATCAAAAACATTAATTCAAATCTACATGACCACAGAATAATTTCTTACAGTGTAGTCCAGTCTGGATAGAAAAAGATATTGGACAAGGAGTTGTGCAGCCTGCTCTGATAGGAAGGAGCTGATCCCCCTAATGTTGTATAAGGCAAATTATACAGTTCTAGCAATGTGGTCTGTGAAGTTCAATTGATCATCAACCACAACTCCATGGTACCTGGCTGACTTTGAAGGAGTTATGGATGACAAACCTAGTTGAATGGAGAAGTTGTGGGGTAGTGTTGGGTTGGCTTTGACCACAAGTAGCTCTGTCTTCACATGGTTTAGTTGAAGGTGGTGGTCCTTCATCCAGCCAGAAATGTCTGTCAGGCATGCTGGGATGCGAGCTGCTACCGTCGGATACTCTGGTTGGAATGAGAGGTAGAGTTGTGTGTTGTCAGCATAACAGTGATATGAGAAACCGGGTGATTTACGGGTGTATTTCTATTTATTTACGTTTCGAATTGCATTATGGGACTTTGATCTCTGCTCCAACTGCCGTGGCCAAAGACGGACGTCTCCTTTTCAACAATCTGCCTTTCAGTGGTAAGTAATTTTTTTGGAAAAATGTACGTTATCCAAGTGACTTTTTTATTTGCAGTAGTTTTAAATGTTATATGGTCTGGGTTTATTGTGTTTAACATACCATTTTGAATTTCTAATTAAGGTTAGCTAACTTAACGTTTGTGAGCTGCTGTTATTAACCAGTGCTTGTTTAGGGAGCTGTTTTTTCTCAGAAGATTTAAAACTGACCAGGTTTGTGTGAGTTGTTTTTTTGTAATATTAGGCCAGGGCAAATTATCATCCATTATTTGGTGATGTCCCGCTTTTCCATTCTTTGTGGCAGTGGGTCTGAATTTACAGAACTATGTCAGTATTTTTATTTGGAGCGGGAGTTTGACTGCTGTTTGAAAAAAAAAACAGCGTCTCCTCGTTATGTGAACGAGCTGGCTGGGAACGAGCAAAAGCTTAATCACCAGCTCTACTTTGCGTGTAAAAGGTAATTTCAAAATTACCTCAAAATCTCTCACTGTTTTAATATACCAGACAAACCCACAGACAGTGCAATGCTGATCTTATTTACCTATTTCTCATCTTAACTCATTTTTGATTCGCTCTTTTTGCCCATAAGGGAGCGCAGCGCGTCTCTTGGCTCCCTCCTGGGTCACACCAGCCACAAGATCTCTCACCGTTTACATCTTTCAGACACTCCTAATGATACGCGAGAGCACACACAGTGCAATACTGATCTTATTTACCTATTTCTCATCTGATCTTATATTTTATTCGCTCTTTTTATCTGTATATGGGAGTGCGCTTGTGGCTCTATTAAGCGTCGCACCAGCCACAAGATCTCTCACTGTTTACACCTACCAGACACTCCTAATGACACACGAGAAGGTGTTGCTACTAAACGAAGAAGTAACAGCATAAAAAAAAAATTATTGGTATTTTATTTAGTAGGAAGGGAAGGTAGTGACCCACTGATACCAATGTTACCACTGCCAATACAGAGTCCTGAGCATTGCTGGAAAATTCCACAGAAAAACAACATTGTGTGATTCAGATATGTCTGTGTCTTCACCTCTCACAGGATGCCTTAGCAGAACTGCCAAGCATCATAGTTGTTGTGGGTAAGGATATTCATGTCTGCTCTTAAATATTTGGAGGTGCTGTATATTTGTTTCATTGATTAAAAAATGTATTGTTGTTATTTACATGTTTTGAAGATGAAGGAAGATACAAAATATCAGTCGATGAAGTCACAGTAAGCCACATCATCAGCTGTTCTCTGGTTGCTTTCAGCTATGTGTTCAGCCTCTTCTACGTGCTGAACATTATGTACCCCAAGGCAGCCCTGACTCACGAATTAATCCAGAGGTATGTTTTGACAAAGTTCTTTGTCAATTTAATTGTATTCTTAGTTTTGCAATGCCATGCCAAAGTGACATGATACATTTTTGTGTTGCCACAGGAGCCTGCTGGATATCAATCCGGAACGTGGGTTTAAAGCAGAAAAAAGGGCACAAAACAGTACAACATTCCACCAAAACTGCTTCGATTGATTCCTGTCAGACCTGAGTGACTTCCAGAATCCTTGGAAGATTTAAAGGTCATTACACAAACTCCTTTGTTACTCATACTGTCTTTTTCTGTTGAAATCTTGTAGATTTTGCACAACTCTGTAAACTCAGCTAGTGGCTGAGAAAAAACGGCCACTCCTCTCTACCAGGTAATGTTACCTGCAGGCAGGAAATAACAGCAGAGAGAGAGGAGGATGAAGGGCTGATACCTGAGTTCTTCATTCTTTTGCAAATGTTGCTCAGTATTGTAATGACCGATGTTGAGTTTGTATTGTGACTTTGCTGTTGTAAACTTTATTGTTGCTGCTCTAGTAAGTTATAATTAAAATATTAAATTCTACTCCTATTCTGAATTTAAAAATAACCAACGAGCTAATATGCACACCTTAGTGTTTGTTTATTTATGGCAAGTCATATTGTCATCTCAATATATCAATGTTATCACACATATCAGATTTTCCTTCTATCATGCAGGCTGTCCTTACACCCTTGCTTGCTTCATTTCTCATTTGGTCAGTTGATTATTTGCTAGGATGCCTGAATGTGCGATGCAATGAAAGGCTTGGCTAAATTTCACTAAAGTCAAAGATAAGGAGGAAGTGAAATGTTCAATCCCCGACTGTGACACATCTATAGCTATGTTTCCATCAACACATTTTTATCCGCATTGAGTGATATAGAATGAAAAATGCCTTATGGAAACAGTAAAATTCGATTGAATTTCATGAATATCGACTCAAGCGAAATATGCTCGGTCTCATCGGATTTTATCTTGATGGATATACGGCTTATGCGATAAACGCTGATGGAAATGTTATTATGGCACAATCTATTTTGTCTAGCAAATCTTTGGTCGCAAATGTTTGCTTGATTGTTGTGCAATTCGGTGAGAAAATGAATGGAAACACCTTAAAATGTCTCCAATCAATTCGATATACCAATTTGATCGCAAAACACCATGTGACGTCATTACGCACAGGTTTTTATTCGCATGAGGTTTTTTACCAAACTTCAGATAATTCGATTGATAAGTGGATGGAAAGCAAGATACTTAACCTCTAGTTGCTCCAGAGGCGTACAACCTCTGACATATATAGCAATTGTATTTCGCTTTGGGTAAAAGCGTCAGCTATATAAATAAATGAAATGTAAATGTAAGTTAATTTCTTGGGATACATGTTCAATGCTATTTAAAGCACCTCAGCATGATCCTTTTCCTAATTAATATTTTGTTTTACAGCCATAGAAGTAGCATCTAGACCGGAGAGAAGTGTGTGTGTGTGTGTTTGTGTGTGTGTGTGTGTGTGTTTGTGTGTGTGTGTGTGTGTGTGTGTCTCAGTCTCTCAACAGGCACACTATTGTACTCCCATCATCAACTAGGCATTCAAAACTGTTAATTTGTGTTTTGTTCTTAATAGTTCATTCCATTTACTGTGATACAACAAACTGTTATAGTACACAAATGTTTTTTGACAGTATATTGATTTTTTTTTTTTATTGATTATTTTTCGCACAGTAACTGTAGAATGTATGTATCAAATTTTCTAGCTCAATCTGCACTGTGTTCATGAACTGGGTTGGTTTTGTTTCATTGCTATTCAGGACAACAAGGTCAATTCTTTTTAAATATTTATGTCAACTATGACGTTAAGTGTCATTCTTAAAAGAAAATGTTTCAGTGTGTTTCAGTTATGTTAAACTGTGAAATTGGTCATTTTGACCCAAACTAATGATAATCTAAAACAATGGAGAGATGTCCCAATGTTGTTGTTTTTTCTACACTACTTTACCGTTTAATACAACAGTGGTTTTACAAAATATTGGATATCAATAAATAATTTAAAAAAATATATATTTACCATTGTAATGATTCCTGTCTGTGTTTCCCTTGTCTTGTATGAACTTTAGTTATTTCCTGTTTTGTAGTCCTTTGTAGTTTTTCTAGTTTATTAGTATCCCCAGGTGTTTCTGATTAACCACGCCCTCTTGTTATCTTGTTTAGCTTGTTAGTCTCTGTATTTAAACCCTGTGTCTTGTTACAGTGTTTGTGGGTTCATGATGTTGTTAGATGTTGGTTGTGCTGTTCTCTATGTCTGAGGTTTTGTGTCAGTCTAGTCTTTAGTTTATTTAATAAAAGTACTACTGCTGCATTTGGATCCTGCTTCCTTCTATGTTCCAACCTGCCACGTTACAACCATTTTATGTAAGAGCATTTATTTTAGCTTAGAGAACAAAATATCTATGACCAAACTGTCTGAACAAGCCCTCCATATTGCATCACATCTCCAAGATGACACCAAGAGCTTTAGAAGGCCAACCCCTCACCTCCAGGGAAATGGATCTATATTTCAGCGATCGTCATGTTCTCCTAGTCCACAAACTGTAAGTTCTTTTTTTTGGTCCCTACCTCTTTCTTACCCTGTCCCTCTCCATTTCTTTAACAGTTCAAGTGTTTTGTTAGTATTGTGTATGTCCAAAAACCGAATATCATAGTTTTCAGTCACGTGACATGCGCGGTGACCTGGAGGGCAAAACAACAGACCAACATAGCGATTCACAGTGCGACTCCCCTGTAGAGACGCTGCAAAATTTATTTGGATCATCTCTCAACGTAAAAAGAAAGATTTGAACACAAAATGCAAGTGTTAGGCACTTCCAATCCATGTTACAGCAGACACTGCCGCATTTCTACCGTTAAAAACTGCCAGGTCCCTATCGTCACTCGATTGTGGTAATGTTTAGGTTTACCATGTGGAGAATCCCTCACCTAATGGCGCTTTTCCATTACCAGTACCAGCTCGACTCGCCTCGGGTCGCCTTGACTTGGCTCGCTTTTCGCTCCGTTTTCCATTGCAGATAGTACCGCCACAAATAGTACCCGGTCGTCATAGCGACGCCGCAGGAAACTGCCGTGACGTAATCTTATACGCGACACACATCCGCTACCCACACACACAGGACAATGGAGGAAATCGAGTGTATGCTGTTTTTGATCCTCGGGATGTGGTTGTTTCTCACAGCAAGAAGACAAACGTTGTTTCATGAGAGGCTGAGGGCAGCAAAACGAAACACTGCTGAAGAAAACAGGAGAGTTTGAGAATTACTGCAGAGTTCAGACTACGAGACGAATCCGGTTGTTCAAAGCCGACGCAAGAGGGTAAGTTATGCTAACATAGCTAACGTTTGCATATGTGTAAATACTATATTATATGCAAAGTATTATAGCTACCAGTATTACGTACTAAAATGTGCATGGTTTATGTGTTTCAGATCTGTTTCGCTCTGCAAAGTCGCCGCAGCAGACCGTCTGTTTGGGCTTTCAACCGAGCTACCGAGTGGTGGGATGTTACTGTTCCTGGTTTCACAAACGCGCAGTGGGTTCAGAACTTCAGAATGTCGGAAGAAACATTCATACATTTGTACAACAAACTGCGTCCAGTGATGGAGAGACAAGACACAAGCTTCCGCAAGTGTGTTCCTCTAAAGAAGAGAGTGGCCATCGCTCTATGGAAGCTTGTGACTGGTTCAGAGTACAGAACTGTCGGTCATCTTTTCGGAGTAAGCATAACAACTGTTTGCCGGTGTGTTCAAGAGTTCACTGCTGCTGCGAAACGTTGTTGGTTCCCGAACAAATCCGTTACCCAGACCAGAAGTCTGAAGAAATTGCTGCCCACATTGAGAACAGATGGGGGCTCCCGCAGTGTGTTGGTGCTATTGATGGGTCACACATACCCATTTTGGCACCACAGGAGTACCACTGTGACTATTTCAACCATAAAGGTTGGCACTCCATCGTCCTTCAAGGTGTTGTAGATGGAAAAGGACTGTTCTGGAACGTGTTTGCAGGACTGCCTGGAAGCTTGCATGATGCTCGTGTTTTAAGACTGTCCACATTGTGGGAGTTAGCCTGCCGTGGCAACCACTTTCCAGCTTACACCAGGAATATTGGTGGGGTGAATGTTGCCTACTACACCCTGGGAGATTCTGCCTATCCCCTGCAGAACTGGCTCCTAAAGCCATTCACTGACACTAGACGGCTGACAGTAGAACAGCAGATCTACTACAAAAAAATATGTCGAGCACGGGTAGTGGTTGAAAACGCTTTTGGTAGACTGAAGGGAAGGTGGCGTTGCCTCATGAAAAGAAATGACTGTGATGTTACAATCGTGAAATGTATGATTCTTACTTGCTGTGCTTTGCATAACCTTTGTGAGAGTCATGGAGAGGACTATGACAATGACTGGGATGCACCTGCAGCAGCAGAGCCTGTGGTGCCAGTGGCACAGGGTGTTGAGGAGGGCAGAGATGTACGGGAGGGTCTGATGCGTTGTTTTAATTGCTAAATACATTATCATTAAATATGTTGTCTGCTGTTTTTCATTAAAGGTTATCACAGTATAAAATCTGAAAATACTTCAAACCCTTGTAAAACAGCAAACCATCAAAAAAAGACACTTTGTAATACGTTTCAAAAAGGTTTTATTTAAACACGCATACAAATAGAAAAAAAAATATTAAGATAAATTCACACATCCAACTATATACATATGTTACATGTAGTGAAAACATTAAATTAAAATAAACAAAGGGGTTTCAGTCCAGGGGTGGTGGAACAGCATCCCGCCGGTTCAGTGCCTGGACAAGCTGGCTCAGGGTTGCCAGAAAGGCCTGGTTGAAGGACGACATTGCAGCAATCTCCTCTCTCCTTAAAGCCGCTTCTAGTTCTCGGGCATGTGATGCATCATCGAGTGCCATCTGTAAATGGCGCTCCCGCTGTGCCCGGTTCAACTCCAGCTGCTCGACATCCGATGTCTGCATCTCCCTCATGACAGTCAGATGCTCCTGTTCCCTCTTTTGTTTCCTCCGTCCTGGCCAAAAAATAATTACAATGAATGAGTTATAAAGAAAAACGGACAAGTCACGTTTCATTCAAAGGTTGTGTGTGTTGTAAATTGTTCACATGTATTATCATTACAGCTTCTACATAAAAAAAGACAAGCCCACAACTTACTATTACCTATATAGTATATAACGATTTAACATCTGAGCCCAACTATTTTAGTAAATGTCAACTTTAAAATACCATGTGTACAGTATAGGTGTACACTGTGTACGTCTGGAAAGTTATAAAAATACTGAACAGGTATATTAATGAATGCTTCCTGTTGTTATGCAAGTAAGTTTACGTTATATTAATGAGTTATTGATACGATTAATGAAATATTAAGTGTGTATAGATTCACAGACAACAGGCTAGAAGAGTTTACTTTTTCTCCAATTATACTAACCGGTTGCCGGTGTCAATGCTGCTGTGGGTCTCGGTGTTGACGCTGCTGATCTTGTTGGTGTCGATGGTGCCGCTGGTTCTGGTGCCGACGTGGCACCAGTGGGAGTCACTGAACCGTCGAAAAGGAATCTAGATAGATTATACAAACGTCAACACAATACGAAAATACCAATGGCAGATAACGTTAGTTAGCAACTAGTTAGAGACTAGTTAGCAACTATCTGCGACACAAGTTTACAGTCTTCGTTGTTATAAGTGAGCTTCAGCTTTTCAAAAGCCAGCCTACAGAAAACAAAACTCTCAAGCAGAGTGCGCCTACAGGATTAATGTAATGCAAACTTAAAACACTTACCATTCTCCATCAGCGACTCCAACAAACTGGTGGCCGAGTCAAGTCCACCCTCCCTCGGGTTGCTCGCCGGTCTATGGCCGTAGATACCGTCCATCTGTTCGTACCACTTCCAGCTTTTTTGGTTTGAACCACTGCGGCCGTTGTGGTCCTTTACAGCTCTGTAGTCACTTTTCAGTTTTTTTAACTTTTCCCTACATTGCTGGAAAGTCCTGTTGTAGCCATGTGTGGACAGCAGTTCGGAGATTTCTTGATACACTTTTTCGTTCCTCGTTGCCCCATCAAGCTCTCGCTGGATCCTTTCTTCGGCAACCAAACAAAGGAAAGTCTGCACCTCCTCGTTTGACCACGGCGAATTCTTCCGAGTTGCCATAATAATAGTAGTAAGTTTAGTATATCTGGGCAAATTATTTAAAAATGGCGGGGTTATTCTCTGGTTATTCAGGATACTCCGTTTGCCGCGTGCAATGATGACGCAGTGAATAGTGACGATTCTCTCTGACCAATCAGCAGTCGGCATTGTATTACGTCACATTTTAGTATCGCCTCAGCTCGCTCAGAACCTCGCCGGAGGTGGTACGAAAAAAAGTACCCAAAAGCAGGTACAGGTATAACTTTTACACAGTGGAAAACCAAACAAAGTCGAGTGGAGCCAAGTCGAGCCGAGTCGAGCTGGTACTGTGTAGTGGAAAAGCGCTATAACACAGTCCAGGCTTGTCTCTTCCTCGATTAGTGCATCAGAAGGCACAACTACCTACCAGCCAGCATTTTGACAACGCAAAGTTATAAAACTCATAGTAACAGTATATCGCTTGCTGGTCTGTTTTTCCATCTAGGGAGCGTTTTCCTTGGAATGTGATGTCATAGGAAAACTAAAAATTTACATCCTGTTTGCCTGCAAGGATCACTCCTTCATCTACGTAATAGACAGGGATTGGCACCTCCTCATCAAACAGATCCAGGATAATCTACCTGATGAACATCTACATCCAGCCCTGAACCATCTACCTATGTCGGCTCAAAGAGAGCAATGACAACCTGGAAGGACAGCTGGGCCGTGATGCAGGCCTCTCGCCGCGAGACAGACAGGTACGGTTAACCGAAGACACAATCATTACAGTACACGGTAACTAAATTTGAAGCATCATGATGGATAGACCACATACTGCTGCCCGTACATTCTCTGTTATCTTACGGATTTAACATTTGTGTTTTTTTTTACTGTAGTTATATCATTAAATAACAGAAAGTGTCCTGTTTTTTTATTATAGATACACCATTAAATGACAGAAAGTGTCTTGTTTTATTACAATAAATATACCATTAAATGACAAAGCGTCCAGTTTTTTATAGATAACCATTAAATAACAGAAAATTTCTGTTTTTTTTTTTACTATAAATACACCATTAAATGACAAAAAGTGTCCTGTTTTTTTACTATAGATACACCATTAAATAACAGAAAATTTCTGTTTTTTAATTATGGGACAAAGTCCGGGTAATGAGCTGCCAGTACTTTTTCAGTTATTTTACGGATTTATTTTTTAGAGTGTACCTGTTAAGACGTGATCCATTGGAGAGCAGTTCCTGAGATGCCCTTTGTCTTTAGGATTGATTGGAGGATCTGGTGGTTAACGGTGTCAAACGCAGCAAGACAGATCCAGCAGGATTAGAACTGGGGATTTGGAAGCTGCTCTCGCCAGTTTAGAGTTTAGAATGATGTTCGCGGAGAACATCAGATAACCTGGGAGCAAAGGGGATGGCGCGGGCTGGCCTGGATGAAAGAGGGCAGAATTTGAGGCTATTTAGTCATAACATTGTAGTAAGCTATTATTGATACAGTCATAGTCTTACTAGGATCAGCCTAACATACCTGGAACAGTAGCAGATGCAACACAATCTCCTTGCACAGCGTTTAGTCTGTGTATCTATAGCACGAGTTTATGCTTTTATTTGGCATGCTCTTTATATGCAAACGTAATCTTTTATGTGCATCTATTATGCAAAATTTATCAATTTGGTAGAACTGGTTAGATGTGTATTTATATTTAGCCTATGCACTTAAAAGTGTCTATCATATTCACAGATGCACCTCAAAGGTAATTTCTCTGTATAAAGAGCATGCAAAAATAAAGCGTGAACTCGAGATTGGGCTCTCTGAATCACTCTCAGAGTCAGTGTCAGTTGAACTGTCAAGAGACTAAGAGATATCGCTATCTGAACCTGCTCCTCCATCAGACTCAGCATCAAGGCTCTGAAGCAAGGCTAAAACCTCTGGCAGTCAATCTCTTAAGGTCTAAGTTCTAGTTTAGCAATAGCATTGTTGTAGAAATTTTAATAGTCATTTATTCCTAACAGATATCATAAGGGATTGAACCTATTCAATGTGTAAAAGTATATGTGTGTACGTGCTTGTGCGTGACGTTTCAGGAATATATGGGACAGGACCTCTTGACCTTAGGAATGGTCAAGATTTGGCTAGTTTATTTCAGGGCCAGGTTGTGTCTTTAGTAGAAACTGAACAGCAGTGGGGACCTTATCTGAGTGGGTGAAAGGGTAACTGCTGTGAGGAGGAACCTTGAAAAGAGTATAAAGACTGTCTCATGTCTTCCTGGTGTGCGTCACTCACTTCACAGGGTAACTGCTGTGTTGGCGACTGGGCCTATTCTTGCAAGAATAAATACTTTTCTTTTTTATTAATTTGACTCTGAGTGTCTCTTACGCAGTGATGATGTTTAACAGAAGTTTTGCCACAACAATTTGGTGTCAGAAGAGTGGGATTCCTTGGAAGTGCCTTCTGGACCTGAGAGCGGACGGTGTTTGGCCACCTGGACTGAGCAGTTCCAGCTCTACCTCGTAAGTTTCAGAGAAAGGGGCCGACCGCTATCAGGGACAGGAGAGGCTCCACTGGAATCAAATGAGAACGAACCCGTGGCAATCCAAGACATCTCTGGTAAGAGACGGCTAAAATATTTTATTTTGGGTTAAAATATTATTCAATTGTGGGTAAAACCATAGTGGCTGGGTCTGTTCGTTTCTGTGGTGTAAGTCAAGAGCACCGGTACAACACTGCTAGGAATGTGCGAAAGTGCGTATTTGCGAAACAAGGCACTGGGTGCGGTTTTGCAAATCGAGTGAGCTTCGTACGGCAGTCAATTGGGGGTCGGTTGAGACTTACGGGCGGGTCAAGGGTTAATGCAGTGGGGCTAACTGCGTGAGGAGCGTATTTGCAAAATAAGGCACGGGGTGCGATTTTGCAAATCGAGGGATACTCACGTAGCAGTTTACTGGGAGTTAATCGATCCGTCAGGAAAAGCACTGGGTGCGCCCTGTCTGGTCTGAGGGTAAAGGGATCAGATCTGGTGGAGACGTCCATCAGATTAATAGACGCAGCGTCGAACTGAAAAATCCACAGAGTAACAGAAACAGCCAGTATGGGAAAATCTCAGAGCAAGCTTGCCAAATTTGACACACCGGTTTTTATCAAATGAGGAAATATTATGAGGGAAAATGTATGTTAGACATTGAAAAAAACTGAGAAAATACCATGATTTCCTCAGGGAGGGAATCAGTTGAACAGGGCAGTGAGAAACAAAGAGTTTGTTCAAGGCTGTGTTCAAACGTGTGTAAGCAATGTGGACAAACAATGGATTGTTGTCTTAAAGGGGAAGAAAAAAAAGAGAGAAAAAAAAAAAGAAAAAGTCGAACTGCAGAGAGAAATAGGGTTTTACTCATGCATCCAGTAAATGGATGCATGACATTAGATGTCTATAGAACTTAAATGTATATGATAAGGATTGAAGTAGCAAGCAGCAATAAGGCTGTCTGTGTGAAATAGAGTGATAGAGTGATAGAAATAGAGTGGAACTGTAAGTGAGAAACTTGATGGAAGAGGGAAGTGAAGGGAAAACAAGAAGGTTGGTGTGTGAGATATGTGTGTGTGGGGATTGTAGTTAAACAATCATGTACTGGTTAGATAATGAAGGAACTGGCATGTAGGGAAAGATTGAGAAGACATATAGTGGAAACCTATATGTGATGAAAATAAAATGTCTGGCAGAATTTATGGAAATTATAGTTTTACAAAAAACGAATGCATATAGCCTGGTATTTATGATTGTAGACGATGTCTGTATTTAATATCTGAGGAGTGACTGAGGGTCCAGCTATATGCTGGGAGTACAGCAGCAGTGTTTGCTTATTCAGCCCGGCTTCCGGACTATAAATCTATACTTGTTCTGTAATCAGTGTTGTTGCTGATAATACCAAATTAGTAAAATGTAAAGACAACTTTGACCAAAGATTCTGGAAATCAATAATGTATAATGTCGGATATTTGTTGATATTAAGTAATTGACGCAAAAGATGTCTGTTTTATAATGGAAATTCTGGGTCAGGGATCATTTCCCTGGACAAGTATGACTAAAGTTAAATGAAAACTTTGTGCAAACAACTTATGCAGCTTAAGAAAATTGATGTGCGGCCAATAATAATGATAAAGATTATGATTCGGCTATTGGGATTGAATCCGCCACTGGTGGATTGTAAAAGAATACAGAGAACTGCTTATCAGCTCTGTTTGCATTCCTGAATGGGACACACTGCTTCAGTGATGTGCAGTAAGTTGGAGCCGACAGAGAGTGCTTTAATTGTGGTCAGCAGGACCAATTAACACGTAACTGTAAATGCCCACCGAGAAGGTGTTTGAAAATGTGATAGTGACACATTTCTGGTAATAATGTGGGTTTGACAGTAGATCAGTGTTTAAATGACGACATTAACATTTTCGTCTGAGAAAGAATAAGAGATAAAAACAGGGTCAAAAGATCGAAGTCTTAAAGTGAATCCTTTTGAAGAAAAGATCTATAATAGTCATTTTTTTCTGAAACAGTGAAACAGTTTGATGAAAGTTGCAAAATATATAAAAGTAACTAAAAGGATGATTGTGTTTTAATTCAACATTTTAAGAAGGGTTCAGGTTATATATAGAGAGATTTAGATTTATAATAATAATAGTGTGGCGAACAGGACGGCCGAGGGACGTGAGAGAACGGCGCGAGGCCGGTGGTGCGATTGCTAATGAGCAACACCTGTGAGGCACACCGGTCTCGCATCTCTCACGGAGGAGCGGAAGCATAAAGGAGGAGCGACGACGTTGATGATCGAGAGAGGAACAGGCCTGTATTTTAGTTGTTTTGTTTTTTGTATTTTACTTTAGCCAGCAGTCGTCCGCGAGGGGCTGCTGGCAGTTCCTTATGTTTATTTTCGGTAGCCAGCAGTCGTCCGCGAGGGGCTGCTGGTGGTATTTCGTTTGTTTGTTTTATTTAAATAAATTATATTTTGCTTGTTCGCCGGTTCCCGCCTCCTTCTTCCCTGAACATTGCTACAAATAGATTTATAATAACTGCAAAGGATGCAGAGTAGCCTTGTCAAAGTTAGTGTGAATCCCGATTGGAGAGTGATAAACTCCTAGAAAAAACGTTGAAGTCAGATATTAAGCTATGGTAATTGAGAACTAGAATAATTATTTGTATTTAAGATCAAATAAGTAGAAGTAATAGGCTACTGGATTAACAGTTGTTAAATGTAAAATGTGTTCTGTTAGTGTTTTGACCATGAAAGAACTAGAAGCTGATGTTTTGCTTTCAAAAGATAAGTTTGTTATTGGCTGTAATGAAACAGCTCGCTTATCTGAATCTGATGTCTGCTGTGGCTGAAAACCGCCAGTACGACAGAGACTCAATCTGAGTGGAAATTTCTAATGTCTAAATTCCATGAGATATGGGCAAAAGACAACTATAAAAATGTTTATTTGGAAACACATGTTATTTCTGGCAAATATGCCTTAAGCTGGGATAGAGTTAAAAGATGGTGGATAGAGTTTGATGTTAGAAGTTTATGAGAGTGCAGTGTGCCAGTCCTGAAAGTCTCAGAGTCTCTCTCAATCATGTCAGCTAAAAGATGTTATTTGAGCCTGTGTCATAAGTAATAAGCTATTTATAGTAAAAGCACAGTGTTTCGGTTGAAAATCAGACACAGAGATGATAAAATAAATCATTGCCATTAAGTGGGCAATTTGTATTTGAGAATGTTTTAAATGTAAAACTGAATGACTTTAAAGAAGTCTTTAAAATAATGCTGCAGATCTTAAACGATAGAGGACCAGTAACTTTAAGTTTCCACCATGAAACAGGGCCGAAGGCTACGGCTACAGATGTACAGTAACAGTACACCGAATGTATGGCTGTGATCTAAATTCACTGAGTAATCTAAGTAGCTAGGTTGATGATTAAGATGGTTAATGGATTTAAGTGATTAAATACTGCTATTATTAACCTGTCTCCCTGTGTGAACACTATTAGGCAATCGGAATGGCTCTGGTGACTCTTGAACGTGCCTTTCCTAAGCTGCAGAAAACAGCTGAGTTCTGTTGAAGAAAACTGATTGTGTGATGGGAAAGAACGGTCACCAGTGTGTACGAGTGGCTACTCAATGACGGGATGATCTTCCTGTCCAGGGGACAGCCCAACGCAGGGGGTCACGAACACTGGGCACCTCCGGATGGAGGTGTTATACGTGAGAAAGGTATGAGAGTTGAGAGCTGATTACTGGAGGCCACTGGGATCAGCAGAGCATTGAGAGGTGAGATGCGCTGTGAGGAGTTACGGCAGTCTGACCCAGAAAATGTGAGTTTCCTCTATACGACTCGCAGGAAGAAACCGCATTGGTTGTATGGCTTGTTTTTCATTATGACAAGTGTCTGCAACTATACCAGGGGGACAACACCCTGATGGAGATTATAGCTTAAGAGCCAATAGCCTTTCAAGAGCCAGCTGACCCAGGAGGGATTGCCATTATTTGATGTGGAGACAGTAGCAAACTTGTATGTATTGGTTGCCTTATAGGCAAGAAAATGTATAGAAGTGTTGATTTTGAACTAATATGTCTATAACATAGTTTTAACTCCTGAAGGTCGTTAGACATGGTGACTAAAGATGAAGACAGCTTTCGTAGATTTGAGAAAGGTCTGCATAACAAAGATGAATGGTCAAAGGTTATTGTAATGAATTTAAATTTTGTCTAAGTTACAGTCTTAGAAGGCTGTGGAAAATACTATTTGTTGATAGTGAGAGAGACTGCCTGAGTTGGAGGAAGGGATGGTAACTGTGTCTTTCTTTCTTTCTTTCGTTCTGTTATCGGCCTGCTAGAGCAAGCTGAAGAAAAATAATGATAAGAAACCAAAACAACCCAGCTGCCTTTTCTAAAAATCAAATGAATAATGAACAGACATGATTTGAAACTGGTCAAGATACCATGTAAAATTAGGTAAACCTAGAGGAAAATGTGAAGTTTAAAATCGTACTTAAAATTGAAATCTTTTAGAGACGATATATTGAAAAGGAGCAGTTAACGTGTGTCTAATATGAGTGTGTGTGATGGTGACAGCACTTTGTCTTGTATGCGACTATGTGTTAGTTTGGGGTACTAATACTAAGTCTGAATGGGGTGTATATTGTGTCATTACCCACTAGGATGGCTTTTGGCAAATGACAAATTTTACAGGAAGCGGCTAAATACTGTTAGGTGAAAAGATGATACAGAACATAGGACGAGCTTTAAACTGATTGGTCATCAAGCTATGTCTGGTATTAATTACTTTTGTCTTTATGATGTTGATTTGAATTATGTTCTGGATCAGTTTAAGTATTTGATGTATATTGGAATTGTGGAGTTGTAGATTACCATCTGCCATGGGCTGAGATAAATGAAAATGTTACAGATTTGATGGTAACAACACAGTGACATATTGGCTAAGTCAACATGAAATTAGCAAGAGAGCCCCTCACATTTATGAGTATTGGGATGAAAAGGGGGGAAAATGATTGACTGACATTGACCAAGTCTGTACAGCACGACCTGACCTGATAGAAACAATTGATGACTTTGGAAATGTTTGTAGATGACTGACTTGAGAGACCAAACAACAGGCCTGAAAAGCAGGATTCGGTGTGAGACTCAGGGCCGTTGCCCTTCAAATTCTTCGATAAAAAGATGAGATTGTGGCTTTAAGTGAAGAATGTAATACTTTGTTTCAGAGACAGAGAAAGATGTCTGGAGGAAATTTGGCTGAAGGACGCCGTTTGGGTTGGTGTTGATGGCAAATCAAATTAGTTTAAATTGATGCACGAGTTGAGTCGTGCATCAAAAGGGAGATGGTAAGGATTGGCAAAATAAGGGTTACTAAAGGACAATATATGTTGGGAGGACACTGGGTTTAATTGGGTAAAAGGCCGTTCCAAACAAAAGTTGCTGTCTGTAAGTGTGCCGCACACACTGATAACAAAATTGCAGGACTGTTTCAACAGGAGACGCCAGGGCAGATGCAGCAGCGAAGGCTGCGGCAGCACAGCAGACAAAAGAAACTACGTGTACTTTACTATCTGAAAATAACCTCGACATTTGTTTTTCTCTACAGATCATGCAGACTTTTGATACAGGGCAGAATGTGCCCAATAAAATGATGGCTATGGATGAATTTGGCTAACTATCCTGGCCTGGGTTATTATTGTAGAATAAAGGTTCCACACCTGCGCAGCGCATAACTTAAGATTTTCCTTTTGCAGAATGTCAGGATGGATTTCAGCAAACAGAACTGATTCTGTTCCAAATATATAAATATTGTGTTGTGGACATGAGCAAAGTGGGTTGAGTGTTTTTCAGGGGAAAAGGACCCTGAGTGCTATTAAATGAGCAAGAAATTATCCGGTGATAATATGTTTCAGGCTGTTGATTCCACAGGTCACACCAAAAGGGACGAGCGGCTAGACAAGCATCACTAACAAAATAGTTAAGGTCTCCATTCACAGGTGACAGCAGGCAAGGTATGGTTCATTCCAGGGGGGGGTGCGGTCGTGATTAAAAGGGAAGACCTTGTAAGGATCAGAAAATGGTTGGAGAGTGTGACACCTGGGTCCAAGCCTCTCACCTTAGACAACACCAACAGGCCTCAACCATCCAATAGAGCAGAAAGTGAGGTTTAAAGAAGACTGTGCTAGTAACTGTCTGCCTCGCCTACGAGGGAAAGACCATTGCAACGGCACGCAAAGTGTCACCCTGGCGAACACGGAACGTCCGAGGGGCGAACAAGATGATCAACACACCTGGAGGAACCAACTGCCAACTGACGGTTTAAGTTTAACAGAAGAATCTGTTTTTGTGATGATTTTGATGATTTTGTTTGATTGAATCGAACTAGGTATTGATTTGATTGTAAATGTAGAAAATCTATTGATTGATGTGTCCGTACTAGAGATATTAGAGTTAATTTTGAACAACTAATTTGGTTAGAGGAATGGATAAAATTATAAGACTTCTCTGGTTAGATTTGTTAAACAGTGCATTCAATAGAGCTTAATAAATTGAATTAGAAGTGAATAAAATGTGGAGATGGACATAAATTTAATGGAAAAGGCTTAATGGTAGGAGTTAGGATTGTATGTGTTATGATAATTTTGTTTTTCATGGGTGAATACGATAACAGAGACAGGTGAAAACCTGCTGTCTGTTCAATTGGTAAAAAATAAAAAAAATAAAATAAAAATGACAGTCTATCCCAAGGATTAACAAAATTATGCGACGAGACAGGTAGCGGAAGCTACAGTGAGATGTGTTAAATGTATGTTCTGGTTGTTTTTCTTCTATTCTTCCTTTTATTTTCTGAGAAAGATTAAGGGCAAAGATTTAAAGAAGGTTACAAACAGCGGTCATCCGTGTTACGAGGTGGCGTACAAGGAGAGGGTTTGAAATGAAGGATTCTATTCTACTTTATTCTTTGTATTTTTGATGACCTGCTAAAATAACCAGTGTGAATTGATGGTGTTGTTTTCCTAAGTAACCTGTACACTATTTCTTATTTAATTGAGGTGACTGAGGGTTCGATCTAGGTCGAGAGTGCAATAGCAGTGCCTATTCATTTAGCCCGGCTTTAATTAAATTCTTTACTTGCTTGCTAATATTTAAGGGACTGTCCTTGCAAAACAGCCTAAGCTTTTTCTTTTCTAAATAATATTTCACAAATGTTTATGAAGAGTGATCAGTTATGCGAAAACCAGAGATGAAGAGTAGTGTGATGAAATGACTTAAAATTTGTTTTTTTGTTTATTATTGTGATTATGGGTAATCAGAATGATAAAAAGTGGGGAATTGTTGTAGAAATTTTAATAGTAATTTATTCCTAACAGATATCATAAGGGATTGAACCTATTCAATGTGTAAAAGTATATGTGTGTACGTGCTTGTGCGTGACGTTTCAGGAATATATGGGACAGGACATCTTGACCTTAGGAATGGTCAAGATTTGGCTAGTTTATTTCAGGGCCAGGTTGTATCTTTAGTAGAAACTGAACAGCAGTGGGGACCTTATCTGAGTGGGTGAAAGGGTAACTGCTGTGAGGAGGAACCTTGAAAAGAGTATAAAGGCTGTCTCATGTCTTCCTGGTGCGCGTCACTCACTTCACAGGGTAACTGCTGTGTTGGCGACTGGGCCTATTCTTGCAAGAATAAATACTTTTCTTTTTTATTAATTTGACTCTGAGTGTCTCTTACGTAGTGATGATGTTTAACAGAAGTTTTGCCACAACAGCATATAAAAACAACTATATAAAAGTTGTTAGGCAACAGTGATGCACATCTTCAAAGGCACGAAAAAGTAACAAACGCTAAAATGATACACCGTCTTTTTCTGTTTTTTAATTATGGGACAAAGTCCGGGTAATGAGCTGCCAGTACTTTTTCAGTTATTTTACGGATTTATTTTTTAGAGTGTACCTGTTAAGACTTGATCCATTGGAGAGCAGTTCCTGAGATGGCCTTTGTCTTTAGGATTGATTGGAGGATCTGGTGGTTAACGGTGTCAAACGCAGCAAGACAGATCCAGCAGGATAAGAACTGGGGATTTGGAAGCTGCTCTCGCCAGTTTAGAGTTTAGAATGATGTTCGCGGAGAACATCAGATAACCTGGGAGCAAAGGGGATGGCGCGGGCTGGCCTGGATGAAAGAGGGCAGAATTTGAGGCTATTTAGTCATAACATTGTAGTAAGCTATTATTGATACAGTCATAGTCTTACTAGGATCAGCCTAACATACCTGGAACAGTAGCAGATGCAACACAGTCTCCTTGCACAGCGTTTAGTCTGTGTATCTATAGCACGAGTTCATGCTTTTATTTGGCATGCTCTTTATATGCAAACGTAATCTTTTATGTGCATCTATTATGCAAAATTTATCAATTTGGTAGAACTGGTTAGATGTGTATTTATATTTAGCCTATGCACTTAAAAGTGTCTATCATATTCACAGATGCACCTCAAAGGTAATTTCTCTGTATAAAGAGCATGCAAAAATAAAGCGTGAACTCGAGATTGGGCTCTCTGAATCACTCTCAGAGTCAGTGTCAGTTGAACTGTCAAGAGACTAAGAGATATCGCTATCTGAACCTGCTCCTCCATCAGACTCAGCATCAAGGCTCTGAAGCAAGGCTAAAACCTCTGGCAGTCAATCTCTTAAGGTCTAAGTTCTAGTTTAGCAATAGCATATAAAAACAACTAGATAAAAGTTGCTAGGCAACAGTGATGCATATCTTCAAAGGCACGAAAAAGTAACAAACGCTAAAATGATATACCGTCTGTAATGCGTACGGTCAATTTGAACGTTATGGCCATTCAAGGTAGATATACTCCAAACTCTTTTGTGTTTTGTAATTTTAATAAAATAACAATGTTAGAATAAAATATGCACACATTTAAGAAAAGTCAGAGTACAAAAGCTATATGAAAAATAAATAATTGCATGATTTTCAAAGTAGTTAGGTCACTGTTCTTTTCACACTGCACGACTATCTGGGGTAACATTTAGTTGCTGGTGTGTTCACAACTCACTGCACGATGGATTGGCGACAGGAGGTTTCACACTGCATGACTTTGCAAAAGAAAGAATCACCGAACCCTTCTGTCTGGTCCGCAAACTACGTTTCTCAACCAAACGTTGAAGTGATAAGGAAATAATGCAAGATCACGCATACGCGAGAATGAAATTGTTATTAAAAATTATAGCCTGCAGGAAGATTGCGATCCAAACTGTCTGTGCGCGGATTTGCAGTGAAAAGGATTAAAGATTAATAGATTATGCTGGAGGAAATGATTGGGGAGATGCGGGGAGCAAGGATTGTGTGTTCTGCAAAGAGAGTTGGGTGTAAATAAATGATTTTGCAATGTGCTGCCGCTTGTCAAGCAAATGTTTGTGCTCTGTTTCTGTTTGATATAATTGTAAATAGATCTATTAAAATACTGATATTCTGGTCTATAACTCCTCCCCGAACATCCCGCTGTCCTGTTTCTTGCTTTCTCATTGGCTGTAGGTCATCGCTGATGTAGTTTTCAATCAGAACACATTCTAATAGCAGGATTTTGAATTTCCGACAGGTCCAGATATTTATCATGCCAAATATCTCACGGGTGTCTGCGACTCGTCAGCGATTCTCTCAGATCGCATCTTTGATAGTTCACACTGCGTAATTGTCACTTACGTGAACGAGCACCGATTTGCCTATGATTTCGGGCATTTGTCGGCGATCTCATAAAACCTGTCGGGAAGTGAAAATCGGGCCTATAATCGTTCATCTCGGTATTGATGATTGTTTTGGCTTATTCACAAAATCAAATTTAAATTAAACAAAGTAATCTGACTATACATTTTCTTTATGCAAAGACTTTACTTAAGACGTTAGACCCACACTACCGTTCGAAAGTTTTAGATGTTTATTTTTAATTTTTTAAAGAAGTCTCTTCTGCTCAACAAGGCTGCATTGATCTGATCAAAAATACAGCAAAAAGAGCGATATTGAAATGTTTGTACAATTTAAAATAAATGTTTTGTATTTAAATATATTTTAAAATTCAATTTATTCCTGTGATCAAAGCTGAATTTCCAGTATCATTAATCAAGTCTACAGTGTAACATGATCCTTCATAAATCATTCTAATATGATTTGCTGCTCAAGAAACAGTTCTGATTACAATATATTTAAATTTCAGATAAATGCTAGCCTGACGTCGTCATACTCATATTCTAGACAGAATATGAGTCTGATACTGCTCCATAGGCTGTGATTGTGGGACGTTTCAACCGAACCAGGAAAGAAAATGCCACTGCACTCAATTGGATATGGAGTAAATGACAAATGTTGAGGATTCCGGGCTTCCGAGAAGGAGCTGGCAATGACCGCTGGTTATGTCCACCTCGTCGTGCTTGCCGAGTTGCATCGCCGTGATGCCCATTTCGGTTACTTCTTTCACTTGGTCCTCCATGAGTGCGACCAAAGGAGAAACAACAATGACCACAGGGTTTTCATTTCGCCCCATCTTCTTAGTGACCATTGGGGCCAGCTGATAAATTAAACTTTAGCTGAATCCCGTAGGAAGGACGCCAAAAACATCTTTCCGATCGACAAATGCCTTGATCGCGGTGCTCTGTTCCTCTTTTAAAATGAATGCACTGTCTACATCTTCTATAACAGACGCGATGTCTGAATTTACACATCTAAATTCTCCAGCGGCAGCCATTCTTTGTTGTAAACAAATTCAACCCAAGCGCTCTTTGGTGACGTGAATGATTACGTTACTGTCGATCATCTGTCCATCATTGTATAAAGCCTGCCCTGATAATTTAATTGGTCCGAACAGCTTTGGTTCGGACATACTTGCTTCACAACGGATCAAGTCCAGACCAAACTTCCCATCCTCAAATGTTGTGGGCGGGGCTAAGTTCGGCTGGCATCCAGGCTAGATAAATGCTGTTCTGGACTTTCTATTCATCAAAGAATCCTAAAAAATATATACACAACTGTTTTCAACATTCATAATAAGAAGAAATGTTTCTTGAGCATCAAATCAGCATATTAGAATGATTTGTGAAGGATCATGTGATGATTATGATTTAATGATTAATGTAATGATCTCTTCCGGTGTGAGAACGCTAGGCGCGCTTGTGCTGCCGCTTCACGCTGGTACCTGTTTGTCTGCTGTTACGTTTTTACTCTTTGGATATGTTTCTCTCGGATTCAACCTTCTCGGATTATTCACTGGTCTATTTTCACACCCTCAAAAGTTTTTGAAAAACTGACCTGGCTGTCTCCGTGATCCTGTCACACAGATCGGCTGCGAGCCCTCTCCATTCGTATCCTTACATCCGACACTTACAAATGGTGTGAACAACTTGGGGTTTTACGCCGACCTCGTTACATACACTGGTCGCGGAAGAAACTTCGGAATTATCACTACTCATCTTCCAATAATATTCCGGTTGTCTGTACCGACACCCGTGTTCCGGATATAACACAGCTGGAAAAAAGACTTGGGCCTATCAACTTTGGAAGTTTATGATCGCTGTGTCTTGATCCTGAATTTGGATTACGTGTATCCCCAGACTTGCGATGTGCGCTGCTTAACACTCGTTCTCTAACTGATAAAGCATCAGTATTGAATGACATAATCATTGACACTAACCTGGACATGTTACTTTTGACGGAAACCTGGCAGGTGCCTAATGACTTTTTGAACTTGAACCTCTTAACGGCACCTGGGTACATCTTTTTTCTCAACCGCGTCTTCACCGTAGAGGTGAAGGGCTGGCTGTAGTTTGCCGTGAGACTATTAAATTATCCAAGATCGAGTTCCATGATGTTACAACATTTGAATACCTAGCGCTGAAAATGACTGGCCAAACGTCACTGGCTGTAATCTTAATTTACCGAAATATCCCTCTGACTTTTTCTCTGATATTAGTGAGTCAATTAGTCTTGTCTGTGGTAGTCATTCATCTGTTATTTTGCTTGGTGATTTTAATATACACGAAAACACTGCACAGTGCAAAGAATTGATGTCTGTGCTGGACTGTTTCAACTTTTGCTACTCACTCCAGAGGTCATATACTGTATCTCATATGTACATCTGGCTTGAATAATATTCTTGTTAGTGGCTCTGATTTTGCATTTTCAGATCACAAACTCATAAACTTTGGTTGTAGTTTTCTAATATCCATATCACCTCAGAAGAAAATGCTGCAAATCAATTCTGTGAATCCAACTTCTTTCTCTGCTTCAATAAGGGCTTCTACTTTGTCAGAATGTCTACTATCTAACTGTCCGTCAGAAATCTGCTGTATCTACAATAATGCTCTGTCTCAAACATGTGAGATGCATGCTCCTGTTAAAACTAGACTGGTTCCATCTACTCGTACCTCACCCTGGTTCACTCCTGAACTTCGAATGATGAAAACTGAGGGTCGCCGCCTAGAAAAACCATATAGGAAAACTGGACTCACTGTACATTCTTTGGCTCTTAAAGAACATTTGCTCAAGTACCGTACAGGTCTGAACGATGCAAGATCCTCTTATTTCTCCTCTACCATTAGGAATTCCACGTGCAGGCCCAAATCACTCTTTGCTATGGTTAACAAACTCACAAATCCACCTCAACATGTTATTTCAGGCTCTGAGGTGCTAGTGAATGGCTTTTCTAAATTGTTTTCAGACAAATTGAAGTCAATCACTAAATCCATCACCAAAAACACTGCTCATACAGGTGACTCAAATTTAATGATATCTGGTCCCGCTCACTTAACGAACCTTCTCTCTGCCTTTACTCTGACTACTCCTGTTGCCATAAGTGATCTAATTGTGAAGTCAAATTCCATATCCTGCCAGCTCGATCCTACTCCCACTGTTTTGCTTAAGATGTGTGTGCCCGAGGTTGCACCCTTCATAACGCATATGATAAACTGTAGCTTGGCTTCCGCCATTGTCCCAGCAGAATTAAAAACGGCTGCGGTGACCCCCATTCTTAAAAAAAAACAAGGCCTTGACCATCTAAACATGGACAATTACTGACCAATATCCAATTTAACATTCTTAAGCAAAATCCTTGAAAAGGTTGTTGCTTCGCAATTGCGATCTTATTTGGATATAAATGGTCTTTTTTAACCTTTTCAGTCAGGTTTTCGTCCATCTCACAGCACTGAAACTGCTCTTCTGCGTGTGGTTAACAACATTCTTTTGTCCATGGATTCAGGGTTGATAAACATCTTGATGCTCCTCGATCTAAGCGCTGCTTTTGACACAGCCTGCCACGAATTACTTATTTCTCGGCTTTCTGATATCGGCATCACGGGTTCCACTCTTTCCTGGCTCATTTCCTATATCAGCAACAGAAAGTATTATATCAGCATACAAGGTCATAGTTCTGCCACTGCTTCACTTACACAGGGTGTTCCTCAAGGTTCAGTTCTTGGTCCACTATTTTTCATCATCTACATACATCCACTTGGTAACATCATACGCAGGCATGGACTTCAATTCCATTGCTGATGACATTCAAATTTATCTTACCTCCAGCTCTGATAGGCCATCCCTGCCTGACTCACTCACTGCATGTATCAGGGACATCAAGCATTGGATGTCCCTGAATTTCCTCAAACTAAATAATAAAAAAAATGAGATATTAGTGATTGGCTCTGCTGACTCAGTCAAAAGGATGGACCAGTCCTTTTACATTGATGGAGTTCATGTTAAGCCTTCGTCATTGATTCGCAACCTTGGTGTCTTATTCGACTCAACTATCTTTTGGCTCTCATAT
The DNA here is from genome assembly GCA_030578275.1 of Meda fulgida. Classification (NCBI taxonomy): domain Eukaryota; kingdom Metazoa; phylum Chordata; class Actinopteri; order Cypriniformes; family Leuciscidae; genus Meda; species Meda fulgida. The sequence continues at coordinate 21,547,001 of CM060619.1, forward strand.
TTCTTCTCTTGTCAAAAACTCTTTCTTTCATCTTCGCAATATTGCTCGTCTACGATCTTCTCTCAATTTAGCTGACGCTGAAACCTTAATTCATGCACTAATCACATCACGGTTAGATTATTGCAATGCTTTATTTCTTGGTCTGCTCAAAAAACTTATTGCAAGATTACAGTACGTTCAAAACTCAGCAGCAAGATTTCTCACCTCCACCAGACGTTCTGCTCACATTACTCCTCCGCTTCATGACCTTCACTGGCTACCCGTGGCATCACGTATCCACTTTAAGGTTTTGCTCCTAACGTTTAAGGCATTAAACGGTCTTGCACCCCCATATTTGTCTGATCTACTTTACACCTACCACCCTGCACGGTCTCTCAGATCAGCTGTACTTGGTTTATTGTCCATCCCTCGTTTCCGGTTGTCTACAGTAGGTGGAAGGTCATTTAGTGTCAATGCTCCAAAATTATGGAATTCATTACCCCTTACACTTCGAAATATCTCATCTGTGGCCACATTCAATACTCAGTTAAAAACGTATCTATTTAACATGTATTTCGTTTAATGTGACTGTATGTATCCTATGTAACTGTAATGTTTTTGTGTAACTATATAAATGTATCGTAATTTACAATGTAAAGCGACTTTGAGTACGGAAAGGCGCTATATAAATAAAACTTCTTCTCATGATTTACATCGCAGGAATACATTTATATTATATTGTATTATTGTAATACATTACAATACAAAATGTAATCTCTTCGTCACTATCCAGGACGAGCTGAAGAGCTTCCTCACCTTGTGGAGCGTCCAAATGCGCAGGAACGTGAACGATTTCTGATCTCCTTTTAATTTATTTTGATAAAGGTGATCGAAGTTGTGATATTCAATAATTTTTGGTTGGTTTCTCTATATCCAGTTTATGTTAAGTCTGCATGTTTGAATTAGTTCTTTATTAATCCTGTTCATGCCTTCGCAATAAAAAAAAGTGTGCGAATGCAATAATAAAATGTTGAAAAGAACATTAAGAAAAATGTTGATCTTTATATTCAACATTTTACCTAAACTCATTACTCCAGACTTGATATATATATATATATATATATAATGTTGATTATATCTTTATGTGAAGGTTACAAGGATGAAAAATTACAACATGGAGGCACTAAGAGATATTAATTGAATCTTTTTTTTAAATCTGCAGTGAAATTAAGTGTTTGACAGTTTAAATATTTAAAAGATACAAAATGAGAAACAAGGTTTAAGATTTCAAATACAATTATTACGATAATTTATTATATATATATATATATATATTTTTTCTTTTTTTTTAACGTCAATGCTCCACATTTCTTCTAAGTCGTTAGCGGAATATGCACAATAAGCTGGTTTGCTAACTGCCATAAAACTTTAAAGATTAAGGACTCTTATTTTGGTCTGGTGATGTGACGTTATAAGGCTGCGCCCAGGCATGATTTTTTTTCCCCAAACCACTTCAGCGGAAATCCCGCCCTGCAGCCGATTCTAAACTTTTCATTGGCCATGTCAATCGCTGTACTGATTGCCTACACCAAACACTGATCCCTAAACCTACCCGTCACTGTAACCTAAACCAATGAAATCGGCTACAGAGCCGGATTTCCGCTGAAGTGGTTTGGGAAAAAAAATCACGCTGCGCCGAGACCCCGCGTCTGTTGTGATTCGGCTGAAGAAAGGTTGGTGTTTAAGCATTTAAATCGATGTCAAATTTACAGCTTTTTCTATCGATGGTGAATTATTATTTGATGTAATATTGTATTGCTTTATCTAACGTTAATGAATGTTATTTTTATGAGTAATTTGCATCAATACATGAGTACCAGAAAAGGTAACGTTACTTCTCATCTTGCTCCCCGAATCCCGGTAATGTCGAGAGCACAATGTAATGCTCGAGCGCGGACTCACGCACACAACTGGACAGATGTACAGTGCTCTCCTATGAACTGCCTCTCCTCTCGCTCAGATACTGATACTTAAACTGTGTCTTGTGCACTCGCGGATTTCGACGTGCTCTTGCTCTTGAAAGATTCTGAATTAAACTTGTTCAAAAGTTATGAACCAATCCGAATAGATTTCCACGACTGAGCGATGAAAATGCTACATTCAATCTTGTCGTCTGAGAGTGAACTGCACCTGGAAATCTTTTGAGAATCAACACCTTTGATTTCTTTACAATTTGAAATGTAACAATATAATGCATCTTAGTATGGGGCACTATATTTAAAATAGGCTATTTGAAAAACAGTTATGGCACTTTAACGTTAAGTATAAAATTGATAATGCAATGCGTTAAATTTAGAAAAGAGATAGATGAAATGAAAGTAAATGTATAACAATAATTATAATTTAAGTATTATATATCAATACTAAACCATCAGTAAATGGATTTATAAGATTGGGATAGGATGAATAAACGCTTTTTTCGTGTTGTGGATATTAGGCTAAATGTTTTATTATAATGTTCTTTCAACATTGATAACAAATTATTCAAACTTAATTTGAATGCTATCATGGAGATCAATACACACACTATATAATTTAGCTGGTTTAAGCAATGAGGCAGGCAAAATCATTAAAGCCAAAACTGTAGTTGGTGTCTGTCAGGGACCAAAACAGGGAGGCAAAAGGACACAGGCGTTTAAAAAAAGGGGTTTATTACCCAAAAATATTGGAAAGTTACATAAAGCCTTAAAAGAGATAAAAAAAAAAAGGTAACTACATATGAGCTTAATTACATAGATTTGTAAAACAAGGTTAACTGAACTAAAACTGACCTCTTTATCTACATATTTAAAATATTTAATTACATATTATTTGTAATTATGTTCATAAATGTTTAATAATAAATGTTAATCCAAAATTGCTCATGAGTAATGGATTAGGGGTATAATAATTATATAAATCATATATAAGTCATAAATAATAATCATTGCTAAAAGCAAGACAATTTTTAGTATTTAAAAAAAAAACATTTACTTTGTAGTGACCTTTAATTTGGAGCAAGACTAATAGACTTTTACTGCGTCAGAGATGTGTCACTTTGCTTTCAAGTCCAAGTCAAGTGGTAAAGTCGTTGTTGTGAAAGTCGAGTCGGAAGTTGTCCATTTTGGGACTCCAAGTCAAGCCCAAACTGCTTTTCCACTATCGGTCTGAACAGTTCTGAGAACAGTTGGGAATGGTTCCAGTTATATTTCCACTTCAGCTTCTGGAAAATGAAACCATATCTGTACCAGATTGCCACAGAATGGAACGATTGAGCAATGCAAACGGCTTGGCTCGACGGTGGAAGAGTGGCTGAAGTCATGTGACTCGTCCACAAGCCTGGCAATTAGTGATGAAACAGAGCTTTTTGAAACTCCACGTCAAATGAACTAAAGGATATGCAAAACGATTCAGTGATTTGAAGTGCTCGATTCATCGCATGCTGACGATGCATGTTGGTAAATCTAGTTGATTATGCAATGGGAACACCAAACAATGACAACTTTTATTAACCAGTTGCATGTAAAGTTTCTGTATAGCTTTTTTATTTATTTATTAATTTCTAGTGCTAGTTTTGAGGCCATTTAAAGCCATTCCCTCTGACTGTTTCTTACCAGTGCACTGACTACTGAACTAGGGAACTGTTTGAGACGCATCCAGAGATTTAGTTTGGATTTATTTTTCTTTCTGTTAATTATTCTCATCTTAAACAGGACAAACACACAGAAAAAACCCTGGTGAAGCGACTGAGATCCACGCTACACTAATATAAAGATGGCGTTTATTAAAGAAGAGAGTGAAGATGTGAAGACTGAAGAAACATTCATTCATTGTGTGAAACAAGAAGAAACTGAGGAACAAACAGGTTGGTTTCATTCTCAAAGCAGAAGTTGGTCGTTTTTCCTGAGTCAATTTCCAGCTCTACAGAAATTAATATGTTTGGACGAAAGTCATAAATGTGTCCTAATTAAAGTGGTTTTATTTGACATGGAGTGGGTCGCTCAAAGCTTGGCATCTGTTATTATGACATGTTACACATTAAATTAGGAAAAATAATATATAATATATATACACTATGCCAAAGTCAAGGAAATTCTGTTCAATCGGCGGCCATATTTAGGCCATATATAGACTAAGTCCTATTTACTTGAAAACTGGAATTCTGAAATCTCAAACTGCTCGCCAAAACTCACAATTAAATAACATATTCCAAATCAGCAACAAAATTTGACATGAACTGTCCCATAAATGTTTCTTATGCTCAAAGACCGTATTTTCCAGGCTGGACCAGCCAGTGCACCTGTGCAGTCCTAAGTGCGCATCTCCAATCACTGACTGCTTCTATAGCAACCGGAGCTTTAATAATCAGGGATTGGCTCTTTTATTTAGATGGCACTCATTGCACTTTCTCCCATACATGAGTAATATGAGTGCATTGTCTTTGCTTTGTATATGTGAAGTCTGAGACTAAACCCGATATCTATTTCTGAACCGAAAACCATTCATTTCTTTCACTTAATTATGCAACAGTATCTAACAAAAAAGAAAAAGTTACTAGGTAGAAGCAAACTCTGATTTCTTTCATACTCGAAGTCATGAGTTTATAAATTTAGATATGTCTAGGTTATTTTCCCCTTTTGTTATGTTTGGAGATGATTGAGTGTTTGAGGACATTTCAGGTTTCAAAAGCATACAATTGTTAATCCTGCGAGAAAAATAAATGTTAGTTATGATTCATTTAAAAAAAATCACACTCTCGAACTGCGCCGCGATTTGAGTGAATGTGAAAACACCGACTCGGGTGTGCGTTTGTTCAGGAAGTAAAGTAACCTGCGCATGCATTTTAGCCGATTATAATGTATTCAGTTAAGTAAAATTCATGTAAAGGATGATAGTGTTGATGATTTACCTTGGATACGAGAGAGAGTGAGCCTGCAGTTTATTCAAAAACACAACCCTCAGATGTACAAAAATGACAGTAGATGTTTTTAAATTTGACAAATATGTTACTGAAATATATTACTAACTTTGATAACTTGAAAAATATCATAAGGAAACTAATAAAACAAGAACAAATAAGCTAGAAACTATAGAACAAATAAATACAATATGAATTATTTTTATTTCTTCTAAACTGCTTAAATTATTCTTATTTCTTTGGATTATTTTAAGTTCTTCTATGTAAAGCACTTTGAATTAGCATTGTGTATGAAATGTGCTACATAAATAAACTTGCCTTGCCTGTACAAATGGAAAAAAAACGTTTTTAGTTTTTCAGGTAGGTCTAACTGTAGGCTAGTATTCAGGTAAAATACTACAGAAATTGAATAAAGTAATTAAATGTAAAACAACACTGGATAGTCTTCGTTGTAAAAATTAAATGCAGGTTAATCCTTACAATTGAAGTTATAAAAGTTATTCAGTCAATAGCAGTGAGTAACTTTATTATTGAGTAGTGACAAAATTACCATTTTTAACTAGTAGATGGCAGCATAGGACCACTCAGTGGCTCACAGGTTTTGTTTTTCACCAGTAATCTCCACAAAATCAAGGAAAATTTTCTGTTAACTCCATTAAGCGTGCTTACATGCATACAGACACAAACAGATATTTTAAATAAATGATAGGTAAGAAAATGCTTACTCCAGGTCTCCTTTATAACACCATTTTCAGGTTTCACTGAAATCATAGTGTGATATATAGATGGAAAAACTCATAGCGCAGTACAAATTAAGTGGTAAACTTTGAGAATGTTATTTCTAATGTTATTATTAGGGTAAAATATGGCTTCAGCTAGGTATCCGCGGACATTCAAAATAGCAAAAAATATTTACTTTACTTTCTTTACAGGGTCCCCGCGGATCCTTAAAAAGTCTTAAATGCAACTTTCTGTTTTTAAGGCCTGAAAAAATCTTAAATTGTCTGGAATGTCCTGAATTTTCGAAAGGGAGGTATTAAATTTCCCGATTCACCAAGCGAGTGAAATGTCTCCATCTGGTTTCATGTATTTTTTTTAATCGCAATTTTATAAGTGACCAGCGCACCTTTAGGGGCAGCATTTGTTCTTTGCGGGTGTCATCTGCATTCCGTAGAACTAGAAGGCTACTGGAGGAAGTGTAGTGATTGCAGAGTGAGAGGGAGCAGGAGAAAGCGGGAGAAAGAGTTGGTAAGCCAGTTAGCGAAACGCTTAGTGACATTATGGGCAAATGTCAGTTTAACGACAAGTGGTTGGAGGATTATAAATATAAGGGTTGGTTGAAGAAAACTGGCATGAGGGAGGCCTGATGTGATCTCTGCAAAAAAAATTCGGACAGATATCCGGACCCAAATAACCGGACAGGTGCAGGAATCACTTATCAGTATTTATAACAGGAGGACAAAAACAAAAGGAACACAGGTGGACTTTAATTTTCGGTCGGGAGACAGAGCTATGGCTAATGTGAGGCGTGCTGCTTCATGTGGAGGACCGGACAAGACGTCATTAATGCACTCAAATGGCTCTGACAGTCGCGCTGTACAAAAACAAAAGCAATACAAAAGCAATATCTATTTTTCCAAACTGTTAATCATGCTAGAGTGCTCTGGGATGTTGAGTGTAAACCAAAAGGAATACTAGGTGGACAATTAAACATTCGCAGCCTAATTTCTAAAATGGATCAGATCTCTGTACTCCTCTTCGACTCAAATTCAGATTATCTTTGTTTAACAGAATCCTGGCTTCACTGTAATGTACCAACTAATATGATAGACATTGCTGGATATCAGGGCCGGAATGGGGACACTTTTCAGCACAGGAGTTCAGCCCAAGACCGGCCCACTTTTTCCACAGTGGTGGAAATTGGATAAATGAAGAAAGTTCAACTCTTACTATTGTGTAGTTTTTATTAATACCATTGTTCAGCAAATGATGTAAAGGTTGAATAATAATTAACTTAAGCTGAGAAGTTAACAAAAAATATTCCACAAGGATAGGTTGATAAAAATGAACAAAAGTAGAAAGAAAGAAAGAAACATTTGAAATGTATCCCACTCTTCCACAAAGAGGCATATTGAACAAATGTTTACAGGTCAAGCAACAGTACAGTTTACAGCGAATAGCACCAACCGCATCTACAGCAACAGTAGCCGCCTAAGCAGTGCACTGGTTTTAATATACATAAAAGATACATTTAAATGTATGTCATACAGTTGAATTAAAAACCCCTCTGGAATGTTTAGCTTTGAATGTAATTTTATCACCTACAATGAATTTTAATATTGTTGTTTTTTATAACCCACCTTTTCATAACATTACTGTTTATGATGAATTAAGTCTTGTAGCTAAACAACTTGATTCTTATAAAGAAACTGTATGGTATGGTGATATTAACATTAATTGGTCTGACAAAAGTGGTAAACAATTACATTTTGTTATGATTGTTTTTAATTTTTATCTACAAATGATTAAAGGGCCCACTAGGACAACAAGGCAGACCAAGACCCTTATTGATATGGCGTTTACTAATAAACCAGAACGTATAACAAGGACGTACAATCTGATAACTGGTTTCTCAGACCACAACATGTTTCTGAAAGTTAGAAAACGAACTAGAAAGCGGCTACAGTACTTTGGCAAACCTGGTTGTGATAAATTAACATTTATCATACCTGAAGCTAAAACTGCAGTTCGAAAGAGAACTTGGAGCAGATCATGGCTGTGAATGATGTAGATGAGTGCTGTGATTCTATGACTACAGCTATCTCAGGACTAATGGTGCGTTCACACCGGACGCGAATAGCGCGTCAGGCGCGAGTGATTTAGTTAGTGCTATTTGTGCATTCACGCCCGAGTTGAAAAATCTGAACTTTGGCGTCAATTCGCGCCTTGTTAACCAATCAGGAGCCTGGCTGCTTGCTGCTGTCACGTGGTGAAGTATCCGGATGCTTCAATATGATCAATTGCCTGGTGTGGTTAATGCACAACAAAGCAAATATTTTATCACATAAAACTTGATTTCAATATATGAGACATTCATTTTGTATTGAATGCTATTTATTCCATATCTAGATTATATGAAATATTATTATAAAGACAACCAACATAGTAGTGCATAAGTTCGTGTCTGGACAGTGTTGTGTGAGAGAGAAAAAAAAAATCACAGGACAGGTTATACTTTTGGAGGCTGACTCCATTTATCATCAAAACAAAAATAAATGACTTATTAGGTGGATGAGGTCCTCGCTCCGATGCGGGACAACAGGTCATCAAGCTGGGCGCGGAGCAGGCGGAAGTACCGCTGAAAGCGGCCGTCATCCAGGCGCAGCTCCTGGAGCGAGCAAAGGTTGAAACTAGCCAAACTGGGTTCGCCTCCGAGGGGTCTGGTGGACACAAATACGGCAACGATGATCCTACGCCAGTGTTCTGCTATCCAGAGCAAATACAGAGCGGTGACTCCCAATGAATGCTCGATCAAATGAAAAAGATGGCCGCGAACGGGTTTCGAATCCGACGCGCGTAAATTTCGCTTCAAACTTTCGTTTTTACGCGCGTCAGTTTCCCTCTCGCGCGCGAATTGACACAAAGTGGTCAAGCGTCAAACTAGACGCTGTAGACGCGAGTTTGACGCGCTATTCGCGTCGGGTGTGAACGCACTTTAATAGATACATTTATAAAACAAAAAAGATGTAGCCAGAAATAAACTACTATACCATGGATAAGTAATGAAATCAGAAAGCTTAAGAAGAAGAAAGATTTGGCTCTGAAAAAATCGTTATGCTCAAAAATGAATACTGATCTGTTAACTTACAAAAGTTTAAGAAATAAAGTGGTACTAGAACTACGTAAACAAAGGCTTATTATTATACTCAACTTATAGGTAATGATAAGGGCAATGATAATTCCATCTGGAGACGCATAAACAATCTGACTAATAAAACAAATAAATACAAAGGGATAAACGAACTTACCATATATGGAAAGAGCATAAATAATTATGCCACTATGGCTAATGAATTAAATCCATATTTTGTGCAAATCAGTAGAAGAACTAACAAAAGATTTTGAGTCTATACATTTCAATTATCCAACTGGAGTGACTTTTCCTTTTATATTACAGAGGTTCCGGAGACAAAAGTTGCAGAAATGAATACATTTTCAAATTCCAAATCAAATGATATTTATATGATAAATAGTTGCTTTTAAAGAAATATATAGAACTGTGTTAGTTAAACCACTGACACATCTTGTCAATCTTTCAATAAGAACTAAGAAAAAAGCAGTCATTGTGCCAGTATTGAAATCAGGAAATCTATTTTACCTAAAGTAATTGAGAAAGTTGTTGCAGCACAACTGGTTGACCACTTAGAAGCCAGTCAGTTCCTCCATCCACAGCAGTTTGGTTTTAGATCGGGTTATTCAACTGAAATTTCAAACTTCTGTTTTATTGAAAATGTGAAAAAAAATCCCTGGATAGGGTGATGTGGTGGGAGCTGTATTCCTTGACCTTAAAAAGGCTTTCGATACAATCAACTAGGGTTGGGTGATATGGCCAAAAAAAATTATCACGATAATTTTTTTTATATCAGTCGATATCGATAATCATCACGATAAACGTCAAATCTTTATTTCTTTCAAGCAGATTTTTGCTCCTAAGTGAAAGTTGTAGAAACCAGAGTGTTAATTGTGGTTTTAAACTACTCCTTATTTTCAGAACATATCATGACAAACAAATCTGAGGTAGAACATTCAAACATTTTGTAATTTTTCCTTAACAAAATAAATATCTTAATAGAAAAAAATATTTCTTAGTTTCTGCATGTGCTAATTTTTATTTGGTAAAATGTAATATTCTGACTGAGTTTAATTAAAATTAGCCATTGGTCATCCAGCATCATGCATTTAGATCATGATAACCACAGATAAAAGCACCTCACTATGTTGGCTAAATGTTACTTTATGGTTTCTATGGTATTTGTATGAAAAACAGTAGCCTAAATACATTATTAAATACTGTAATTATATTCCATTAGTCCTTTAATACATTGTCTACAATAATAATATAATACAATTCAATATGTATATCCCACATTTCATAGTGCAGTTAATATTAGTAGGCTAACGTTACAGTAAATCCATGGTAAATGATGGGAGTTTGTAGCCGGAAATGCTTCTGACTGTATCGTTGCGCGCAGTGTTCCTCCTGTTCGTCAGCGCTGTTTCATCTGCCTTAAAACTGGTTTAAATCACTGAGACATTTGTGTTCTTCGCTGAACTCAAGCGCTTCTCACTGGATCTCGTGACGAGACGATCAGAGTAAACGCGTCTGCTAGTGAGCTCGCGCTGCGCTGCCGTTTGGACTCGGTTCAAATGAGTTTCGTTCCGCTTTTGGCGCATAAACATTATCGAACATTTATCGACCTCTTGATATCGTTTTATCGAGAAAAATGATATCGCGATAACTATCGTTATCGTTTTATCGCCCAGCCCTACAATCAACCATAGCTTGCTTCTAACTAAAATGTCATCTTTTAATTTCTCTACCGAGGCAGTACATTGGTTTGCGTCCTATCTTCAGGCTAGAGTACAGTGTGTTAAAATTGCCCAGGAAAAATCCTCACTCTTGAACATCAAAGTGGGCATACCACAGGGCTCCATACTTGGTCCTTTGCTGTTCAGTCTTTTTATAAATGACTTGCCATTAAACTGTTCAGGTGCCATCTTCCAGCTCTATGCAGATGATGCAGTTCTTTATGCACCCGCTAAGTTACCAGAGCTGGCTGCTGATGTACTGTCTGCATGTATGGCTGATGTCAGACAGTGGCTCAATCAAAATCAGTTGGTGCTAAATTTTACAAAAACAGTCTCCATGTGTTTTTCTATTAAGTAACTGGATCTAAGTGAAAGATTTCAAATTAACTTACCAAATGGAAAATTTCAATCTGTTACAGAATTTGAATATCTTGGATTGGTCATTGATCCTCAACTTAAATATGATAAACAAAGAAAATCTCTAAAACAATAAAAAGCAATCTTAACTTTTTTAAACTAATCAGAAATTACATCCCAAACCTGCTGTACATGCATGCTATGGTCTTTTCACATATTTCATACTGCATGACAGTTTGGGCACAAGCAGCTCCGTCTGCAACAAAACACATTGGTTCACTTTACAATCGGGCAATAAAAATGATGGATAAAAAGCCAATCCGTTACCATTACTGTTACATCCTCAAGAAATATAATATATTAAGCTTTGAAAGCTTCAGTATTTTTTTTTAAAAAAAAAATAATTTTCAAGTGTATTAATAATTTAGCACCCGAGCCACTTAAATTTATTCAAATACAGAACAGAAAAAGAGAGTTACCAGAAGCAGCACAAATCATAACTGTGCAATACCGTACTGTAGGACAAGCTTCGCACAGACAGCCTTTTCTGTTAAGAGCTGTAGGCTCTGGAATTTGTTACCATCTGACATTAAGGTCATATCTGACTTGAAAAAGTTCACTTCCAGGATTACGTTGTGGCTAAAAGCAAACCAAAACTGTAACCATTTCTAACTATTGTTATTTTTCTCTCTCTCTGTGTGTGTGTGTGTGTGTGTGTGTGTGTGTGTTTGAAGAAATGTAAATTATGTAGTTGAAAATTAGCATTAGGTATAAACTTTATGCTGCACATCAGTTACAGGCTTTGTATTGTAACTAAGTTTGACTGTGTATGGTCTCTGTTAAATAAATTAATAAATTAAATTAAATGCGCATTCTCAACTCTCTTGGTATCGGCAAGGCATCATTTTTCCTTATCGGGCTGATAATTTCTTTATATGCCATTATCGGCTGATTCTGATGCCGTGCCAATAATATTGTGCATCCCTAGTTGACAGGCAGGTAAGACATCCTATCGTAGCCCTCGTATCAAAGTCCTACTCCTTCCATAGACAATATAATACATTTAGAGCACTTAACTAAGTGACTGCTATCAGGATATGAAGAGACTTTCAACCAGCATAACAATTGTTTTTTGGAAGCAAATCACCTACCCTGCCTTTAAGCACTCTAGATACTGATTTTTTTTAACCAACTTGAGCTTAATTATTGACCCTGCAACTTTTTTAAGGTGGAAGAAGGCTGTTCTACAAACGTAATAAATCCTTTAGAAAACCAAATAAAGACGAGGTGCAGAAAAACGCCTCTTTCAGTGTCTTGTTGTTGATTTTGATGCCTTACATGTCTAAATGTTTGTTGCTTTGTGCCATTAAACTGGGATTAACTTTTATTTGTCTCTTTTTCGCTTAGACCTGATGCCACTGAAAGAGGAGCGTGAAGACCTGAATGAAATAGAAGAGAAAGGTCCGTACCAGAAACAGCATGCTTTAACTCGAGAAAAATCATTTAGTTGCTCACAGACTGACAAGACTTCCTCACGAAAAACAGCTCAGAAGACAGTAACTGAAAGTTATTTCACCTGCTTTCAGTGTGGAAAGAGTTTTGCGCAGAAAGGAAACCTTAAGAAACACATGAAAATTCACACTGGAGAGAAGCCTTACACATGCACTCAGTGCGGAAAGAGTTTCACATATAAAAAATCCCTTGACGCCCACATGAGAAATCACACTGGAGAGAACCCTTTCACCTGCCAACTGTGTGGAAAGAGCTTCACTCAAAAATGTAACCTCAAAATCCACATGGGAATACACACTGGAGAGAGCTCCTTCACCTGCCAACAGTGTGGAAAAAGCTTCACTCAAAAAGGACACCTTAATATCCACATGAGAGTTCACACTGGAGCGAGCTCTTACACCTGCCAACAGTGTGGGAAAAGTTTCACTCAAAAAGGAAACCTTAAACTCCACATGAGACTTCACACTGTAGAGAAGCTTTACACATGCCCTCAGTGTGGAAAGAGTTTCACATATAAAAAATCCCTTGCTTCCCACATCAGAAATCACACTGGAGAGAAGCCTTTCACCTGCCAACTGTGTGGAAAGAGCTTCTCTCAAAAATGTAACCTCAAAATCCACATGGGAATACACACTGGAGAGAGCTCCTTCACCTGCCAACAGTGTGGAAAGAGCTTCACTCAAAAAGGAAACCTTAAACTCCACATGAGAGTTCACACTGGAGAGAAGCTTTACACATGCCCTCAGTGTGGAAAGAGTTTCGCATATAAAAAATCCCTTGATTCCCACATGAGAAATCACACTGGAGAGAAGCCTTTGACCTGCCAACTGTGTGGAAAGAGCTTCTCTCAAAAATGTAACCTCAAAATCCACATGGGAATTCACACTGGAGAGAGCTCTTTCACCTGCCATCAGTGTGGAAAGAGTTTCACTCAAAAAGGAACCCTTAACAGGCACTTAGGTATTCACACGGGAGAGAGCTCTTTCACCTGCCAACACTGTGGAAAGAGTTTCAATCAAAAAGGAAACCTCAAAACACATGAGAATTCACACCGTAGAGAAGCGTTATACTTGCATAATTTTCCTGTTATCGCTGTAAAGCTGCTTTGAAACAATCTGCATTGTATAAATTGCTATATAAATAAAGGTGATTTGACTAAGTGTAAAAAAAAATCACTGTAGAACTAAAACTTGTGTATCAAATGAACAGTCACTGATGAAAAGCCATTCAGATGAGATAAGTGTACCTTTTCCAGTTTTCAACCCGCTTTGTATTGTTAAAATATTGGTAGTACTTGCAAATGAAAAATGTTTACCCGTTCTCCATATTACGTGAACTGAGAAATTCAGTTTATTGATCAACAACATTCTAGGCTTTTGTGAAAACTATAGATTGTACTTCCACATTCTCTTATCCCCACCCATGGACAGTCAAATCAACAGAAGGTTATTAACAGTAGAATACAATTTTCACTGATAATCCTAACCTTAAATAACTGTTTTAGGTCTACTCTTTAAACATCATTATGGTAAAAATGGAACACTATGGACACATCTTTCTTACCTGTACGTGACAGCATTTTGCTTCGTGGGGAACTGACAGAATGGCAGTTTCTTTCCGTTTGGCCTAAAACTGTGTTGGTGGTCATCCTGTTTGAATTGTTGACTGCAAACACTTCACTGGGAACCGAAAGTAACTGACTTGTGCTATACGTTTACTCTTTGAATTCTTGCATCCAGAAAGAAAAAAGTGTTAACACAATTATGACTAAGCATTTGCTAAGAAGCATTTCCTACTAAAGCAAGGTGCTATGTGACTCTTGTAAGCCCATCCGTAGCAGACTGGTGGGAGTTGCCTTGGTGTGCCAAGCCATGCTCATGCATTATAGGTATTGAAGTTTTCGTACCTACTTGGCAAAGCATTTTCCCATGTTTTCTCCAGTCTGGTAGCAATTATTTACATTTTTTTATGCAGGTGTAGGGAAAAACTTATTTCTTAGCATTTATTTCTGTTTTGTACTTTATATGGTTTGTCTCTGTATGGAATCTGCTTATGTGGAAATTTAATGGCAGCCTCTGATAAGAAGTTACAACTTGTTTTTGTGTCTGGACACAGCTGCAGATCCTTGAAACTATATTTGCAGGAGCTAGACTTGACTGCTAGGAACAGAAGTGAGATTTTGAACTCTTGTATTTTTCCATTTCTTAATATGGTAATGTGCGTGTGCGTATATATAAAAAAAAACCTGCACTAGGCGAGATTGTCTTTTCACGGCAGAAAACTCTGATGTCTGTGTGTGAATGGCCTTACAAGAATAAAACTCAAAAAGGACACAGTGTGGTCTACCTGGTTTATTGCATACTCACCACAAATAACTGAATATTAATATTTCCATAACAAATGGTGTCAGAAGTGTGATTCCGCATGTGCTTCGTCTGGACACGAGAACGTTTGAGGCTAATCATCCTGGTTTCCAAAGACTGGTTCCCTACCCCAAAGTCTTCAGGGAAGAGGGACGGATTTCTGAGGGCCTGGAGTTTCACAGTCGGACTTAAGGTAAAAAATACTTCAGGTCTCCATTCACAGGTGATAGCAGCCAGGATCGAACTTGATTGGATCACACTAGGGCTGAGTATTGATATAGATCTCTCCACGGTGGTTAACACGCTGGAAACTTAACACGTGTCTTAACTCGCTGGAAACCGAGACCCCTTTGGGAAGAGAGAAGGCTAATAGATACGCCCAACGTGGGGCTCAAACCCACGACCTGTCTCTTCTGAGGGGCAGTATACAATGCCCTTGTATTGGCTGTGCCCAGTCTCTGCTGTTCTGAACTGCACGCATTTTTTGCACGTGTTGTGCTGCACTTTGCGGGTCAGTTTTCAAACTTGAGTTGGAGCAGGAGGGGCAGAGGAGAGGCTGACCCTGAGAGCCTGTGGAGCAGCAACCAGGACGGGCCCCTGTGAAGCGACTGGCGTCAACATCAGGAGTTGAGTGCCTGGGGGTGGAGCAGGAAAGAGTTGCCACTGGGTTGGTGGTGTCTCAGCTGCTGGTGTCAAAACCACTGGGGCTGAAGGATCTTCCTCTTCGCCTGTGCCTGGCCCACGGTGCTACTTGGCAAGTGGTACTGGTGAGCTGGGCCTGGCTGGGGGGGTGCAGATGGGTGGCGCACATTGGCAGGGAGCAGAGGGTCAGCAGCCACAGACAAGCGGCTAGGCAGTTCCAGACCCTGCATTACTACCACATTGTCCTGCCTTTTTACCCGGCTGTTGTGCCACTGAACCAAGGTGGTGTGGCTCACGTCCACCAGCTGGATGGTGGTCTGCTGCACTACCGTTGCATTGCCCAGAATGCACCGCCCGATTTTCCTGTAGTCCTCCAGGATGAGGTCCCATCTGGACACTGTGCCAGTCCTCTACTTCTTGGGACTCCGGTGGATGGCACAGAGCCTGACAAAAATCGTCTCAATCAGGCGAGAACAGTCTGGCCACTGGGCAAGTGGGGCAGTGGTGGTGAGTGCGTGCCTCTTCACACTCTCCACCCCTAGAGTGAACTCCTGCCTCTTCTCAGGGGACCTGAACCTCCCAGTATCCAGCCTGCTCTTGTGTCTGGCAGAAAACACGACTCTTCGCTTGTCGTAGTCCAGCATTTTCTGCCAAACAGCAACAATATTGCTCACACATTGCTCACCTAAGCAGAGAAGAGCATATAATACAGAGAAAATGAGAAAAAAAACAAGCAAGTGTAAACATGTATGAGAAGCCAAAGAGGGAAAGCAGAAGTTAAATGATCCTGACCTGCTGGTTGGTGAGGGTCAGAGAGGGATGGTTCCTGAGCTCCACAAGACACTCCACCAGGCTGTCGAATCTGTCCAGGCCTGGCACACCAAAGTCATCCACAGCCTGAAAAAAATAAAGATATGAGCAACAATATGAGGACAGTGAAGTGGGACAAAACACTGATAAATATACACTGGTCTATATAACTACCAGGATTGATTATTGCATTCTAAAATGTCAGCAGACGGTGACAATAATTTAGACATTTATAAATTAAAATGTAAGGTGTCTTGCACGGTGGCTTCAATTTTTATTACGTCATGAGCAATCCAGTCATTATATAGAGCAGTGCACATTTAACATAGTATTTACATACCGCAGACTCATCAGCAGATGCTGAGGCACCTGGCTGCGGCAGCAGGCTGGGTGGGGGAGGCAGCAGATTGGTTGGAGGCAGTATGGGTTTAGCCAACGGGCTGGCAGGAGGGAACAGCCAGGGCAGCAGCCATGGTGAATGAGGCAGCAGGCCGTGTAGAGGAGACAGCAGACTGGGTGGATGAGGCAGCAGGCCGAGTGGAGGAGGAGGAGGCAGTAAGGGTTGAGGAAACAGGCTGGCAAGAGGGAGCAGCCAGGGCAGCAGCCAAGGTGGATGAGGCAGCAGGCTGAGACGGGGTGGCGGGATGGCAGCTGGCTGAGAGAAGGTAGCAGGCGTGGTGGAGGAGAGAGACTCAGAGGAGGGCATAAAGCAGGTGGAGACAGAGAAACTTGGGTCATCAGTTAGACTTGACACAGTAATGTCATGAGTCTGGTCTTTCCCGAAGCTCTCGTCGTCTTCATCCACGCCTTCGTCCACATCCTCCAGCATGTTCTCTGTCTCTGAGTCGCGGTTCACCACCAGGGGCTGTCCAGTTTGACTCAGGAGATAGTCAACACCAAGCAGCTCTCCAATGAAAAAGAACAAAAAAGCACACACATACATGACTAATTATATTTAAAGCATTCTGTCAAGATAGAAAGCAACTGTAATCAGACTCAGTGTATGATAGGCTTTGTTAATGGGAATAATACAATTATAGATTCAATCT
This sequence comes from Meda fulgida, assembly GCA_030578275.1. Lineage (NCBI taxonomy): Eukaryota > Metazoa > Chordata > Actinopteri > Cypriniformes > Leuciscidae > Meda > Meda fulgida. The sequence continues at coordinate 21,564,259 of CM060619.1, forward strand.
CTAGTTGGTACATAAAAAAAACCCCACAAATTAAAAGTATATTGTAGCCAGAAAAGGGTAAGACATACCAGTGTGTTTGGCAGGTGCCCTGAAAGTTGGCACAAAAGCCTGGCCAAACACCTTTAGAGTAGGTGAGAAGGGATGCTGGCTTGGTGGTCACTGCCGCAGTCTCCCGATCCTGATTCAAACCTGTTCAGGCCTTCCAGGAGGTAGAGCTGGAAATTCAGTGCATTGGCACTGGTTCCTAGAAGAACAAAACATTTATACCACTGTAAAAGGACTTGCCTCTCAATCTGAAAAATGCATAGCAGTTATTTAAGACATCATACATGTGAGACACCAACCTGCAATAACCTGTTCAGGTGGCAATGAAAGGATTCCAGGGATGTGGACCCTCTGGCACAGCGATACCTGGTCAGGATGACCCCCGCCTTTTTGGTGGTGCCAACCTCAGTGTACTTCTGGCAAGTCCTGGATGCACCTGACATGGCGTTTCTGCACACGCCAGATGTGCTCCATGCGCACTTGATCCAGCAGTGGCACACCCATAAGGTCTCTCCCATTTGCCCCACCAAGCTCCTGCAGCAGCCTCTCAATCAGGCGAATGGTATCCTCCTCACTATCCTCCTTTTACTGATGCTCCTGTCCACCAGGAGGTCAGTAATAGTTGGCATACCTTCCTGCACCAGCTGTTGTTTCTTGGCCTGCTGCAACAGGTTGAGGTCCCCCGCATCCCACTCAAAAATGGCGGACAGGCACCTCATGAAGGTTGGGTAGAGGGGATGGGCATCGGTGGTGCAGCCCACGGCCAGCCTTCTTATAAAGTGTCAGATGTCCAGCCGTATGTGGAGGTCTGGCCATTCCCCAAACCTGGTCTTCAGTTTACTAGTTGCCCCATCACTTATGCAGCAGCCACAGTCCACATACAGCAGCACTGGGGGTGGAACGGCTGCCTGGTGGTACCGCTCCATGACACCAGCCATCATCCTGTCCAGTCCTGGCCCCTCCTGCAGCGACAGGATACTGCTCAGTATCTGGCCGACCTCGTTGCCAATGGAGCTCACCCAGAGTGCTGTCCCCCGTCCATGGCCAGCCAGCTTCTTTGTGATCTGTAATTTACAAATTTAACAACACATTCAGAGATCTGAACTTATTGTTTTGTGAGAGAAACATCTCATTTGAGAATTGAGCCAAAGCGATTGAGAAAAGTGTTTTGGTGGAATCCATCTTTAAGATGGTGCCAAAGGTCGACGTGATGCTGGCCTTGATGTGGTCTACACGCCAGAGGATGTCCCTGCCATATACGGACAGCAGCCAACGACTGGTGGGTATATCGATGGGCTCTGAAGGCTCCTGGCAGACCACTGGAAAGAGGCTGGGTCGATCCACAAATTCAGCACACTCCCCAAGATGTGTGCCAACCGATTCAGACATTCATCCCCATGGTTCTCTTTTAACTGCCTCACCAATCGAGCTGGACTGTTGCCCAGCGTCCAGTCCCGAAGCAGCCTAATGACTTGGATGTCACAGGCATACCTGAAAACGCATTGATGCTGTGATTAATTACATGTTAATTGAAGGGTCAAATCAGTGGTTTAAGTCTTCACTATCAACATCTTTTCTACACTGCTTTACTCGCTTGTGGGTCAGGATCAGTAGGAACATTTTCTGGTGAGGCAGGTCAAGCTGGTCCCGGACAATGTGACTAGTCGACAGATAGTTTAGAGAACACACAGTGCAACTGAGTGTCTCTGTCACCATCAGGTAGTACCTGTCAATGTCCAGGACCTTCCGAGCCCTCTTGTGAACACCATAGCCCGTCAGGTTCTTGACACAATCTGGGCAGGACACCCTCACCTTCCACAGGTGGTAGGGCATCCACACCATCAATTGATGGGTGAAGAACCGGTCTGGAGTTGGTGACTGGTGATAAATGAGGGCTGGGACAGGGGGCTCATACCACAGCTTCAAATCTGGCCGTAGCTTGCCAGAGTGAAAAAGGTGTTTGCAATCCACCTCTGGTCCTGCACAGGGATGGTCTTGCTCATTTCTCCTGGCAACCAGAATGAAGCCGAGGCCCCAGCAGGGGGTGGCATGACTCCTCCAGGCTCCTCCTGTTTGAAAGACAATTTGTTTATTGTATAAATAAAGGCTGTTCTAAAAGCATCACAGCCTGTCCAATGGTGTTTTTTAATTGCTTTGGTGCAATTCCCACAAGCAATTGGTACATTTTTAAAACTCTTACAACAGATCATCAAAAGTGCACTTTTTTTTTCTAAGCATTTCAGTGTATTTACATTTGCAGAAATTAAGACATTGTTTAAATTACTACATTATTAGCTTACTATAGCTTAATAACTGTGTGATTTTTATATGTACATCTCAGATAACAGATCTCTCTAAATTATCTAGACGCGTGCATTTTCTGTAAAGCTGCTTTGAAACTATGAAAATATGCATTTTAAATACATAATAAATGTAATAATTTAAAACATAAAAATAAAGGTGAATTGAATTGAATTACTAAAAAACTTTTGATTTGCATCTCTTCTCGTTTAGTTTAACTAGATTGAAAGCATGAGATCAGGTTTTGAAAGAATGACTAGCTGTGTGACAAGTGTGATCAGTTTGAAGTTTTGTAAAGATTTTTAAAATGTATGCCTTATTTGTGAAACAGTACCAAAGTAAATTAAGAAAAAAAGTAAATTGGTGCTGCTATACTCACAGAGGATGGAGCAGGACTGGGGCTCATCACAGAGGATGGAGCAGGACTGGGGCTCCTCACAGAGGATTGAGCAGGACTGGGGCTCCTCACAGAGGATGGTGAAGGGGTGGTGGTCCTCACAGAGGCCATAGATGGGGCCCTCACAAAGGATGGAGAAGGGGTGGTGGTCCTCACAGAGGATGGAGGAGGAGACAGGCTGGGAGAAGGGCTGGGGGTCCTTGAAGAGGGTGGAGGAGAGGGGCTGGGGGTCCTCCGACCCACTAAATTTGGCTTCAGAGAAGACATCTGGGACCCACCAAACCGCGACTTACATTTTCAACATAAACATTTTTATTTAAATCTAGTGTTTACACGTGTGGTGGGTAGGTTTAGGGGTAAAGGTTGGTTTGGTGACAGAAAATGTCATTAAAGGCAATTGAAGTCTATGCAATGTCCTCACTAATATAGTCCAACAAAAATGTGTGCGTGCGTGCGTGTAAAAATGTGAATGGCCTGACTGATCAGTCTGGTGGAGTATGCTAGAATTATTTTGATGATGATGGGCCGTAGATCATATCAAACATACAAAATGAATCTAAGTAAACATTAATTACAGATTTAATATTCACCATTGACAAACTTGGAGGGGGCCTCAGGAATGTCCGTGGGGTAGGAGCCGTGTCTGAAGCCTCAGACTGGGGAGCAGCTGTGCCAGGAGCCTCAGACTGGGGGGATGCAGCAGAAGACTGAGTTGCAGCGGCAGGCTGCATAAACAACACCAGAAGGGCATAAGATGTAGTGAAAAAGCATAACAGTGTTGCAACATTTGTGTAATGTAACATTAAATGTAATTTTCAAATGCGTCGCCTTAGTGGTGTGGAATCCACAGTTGCAGGCCATGGACCCTCCAAAGAGGCTGGTCTGTCCATGGACCTGCATGGGGCATTTCTCAATCTGAAAAGACAAGAAGCATTATTTACTGATATTCTCGGCACCATTCATTTTCAGGTGACGTGCATACTACATACTATGTAATGAGATGCAGGTAACTTTGATTTACCTTCTGATAGAGGTCGTACCACTTCCGCTGCCTTGGGGCTGGTCTATTTCCTCCTCCAGAAGACCAAACCCCAGAGCTGGCAAAAGCCCTCAACCTCATCATCCACTCCCCATCTCCCATGGCCTTGTGGCTCTTTGGCTTTGTGCTCATCTAAACATAACAGGGAAATAAAAGTAAACAAAGGCATTTTTGCAAGTACTGGACAACTACACTGATTTTTTTCCATTCAATTATAATGATACAACTATATGAAAAAAGAATTCAAACAAAACTTCAAGCTAACTAAATGATGGCACCCCTTACGAAAAATGGTTTTACTACAAATAAAACATGATTCATATAGTTTAACCATGGTAACACAAATTAACCATGGTTTTGCTACACTAACCATAGTCTAACCATTATATTCGTAGCAAAAACTGTGGTTATATAAATGGCAATCTCCAAAATAAACATACTATAGTAAAACCATGATTAATTTTCTTAAGGGATGACTATATCTACTAGTATAACATTGTTTTTTTCATTCAAACTAAACTTCAAGCTGACTAAATGGTGTTTATTTTTTAAGATTATAGGCAACTGGTGATAAAGTGACCACAGTTTATAAACAGAAACACTTATACTATAGTAAAACCATGGTTATTATAAGTGATAACTTTATCTACAACTATAAGAGGTTTTATTTACTCAAACCGAACTAAATGGTGTTTAATAAGCAAGAATAGAGGACACTCGTGATAACGTGGCCACAGTTTATAAAGACAATCACTTTTACGATAGTAAAACCACGTAAACATCACGACAGACAGATCTATCATAAAGGAACAATGATTCCTAATTACATATCACAAAAATAAAGTATTCTAATATGAATTTAATGATGATTTAATTTATAATTCTCCTCAGAACGTTAGGTTAGTAGCTTAGTGATCGCTGAAAGGAAACACTCGACAAAACGACTTTGTGTGAGGGATGAAAATGTAACTAATATATGGACAATTAAGAATATAGTCAACAGAAGTAGAAAAACAAACATTTAATACTTGCTTTGTTCGGTAATAACTCAGTTATAGAGGATTCTGAAGAGTGCCGTGTCGTCATCCAATCTCACAATGAATGTAAGTGTCACGGGGTGACTAAAAAATGGAACCTTATGTGCTGAAACTGGGCACGGGGAGCGCTGCCGGCGTAACACGGGGCCCGTTCTGGGAAAATACGGAAGTAGGGAGAAACAATGAAGGAGCACTGACGAGTGCGATTGTTGTCAGCTGTGTGGTGGGGAAAGATCCCGAAGGGCGATTGGATCATGAGGAACATAAAAGAGATTGATATGGAGCGGAAGAAAAGCAGTGGGGGAGCGGAGAGCGAGCCGAGGAGACACATCGAAGGTCGAGTGAAGAGACAGCGAGGAAGTGGCCAGCGTTAGAAGAGCACGTGCTTAAGGAGATAAATGACGGTCTTCTTTCACTGAACGTGATATTAGGATTTGTCATAGTATTATTGGGTGGAAGGTTTACTTCACTCTGTTTCTTGAAGAGGTTGTAATGTGACCGCGTCTGGAGACATTAATCGGGGAAAGAAGAGGAGCGCTGTTGATGTGACATTGCAGTGCAGAGTTTGTTTACATCTGTCATAGAGATTCTGTTTGCCGAGGCTGCCGTCTTGGGCCCTCATGCTGATTTGATGGGTGAGGTTTGTGAGTGCAGTGCTGGTCACTTTAATCACGTGTGCAGTTGAGTGTTTTGCAGTGGATGCACGAGTGGGGGGAGAAGAAGCTCCGGCTTGTGCAGTGTCTGAACAAACAGAGCCTCGACGAATCGCATTCCTCACTGTTGTCATCCGAGTCAGTGAACCGAGCCCCATTTCCGCTGCTGCGTCCAGTCCTGTATCTAAGAAGAAAGAGTGAGCATATTGAACCCATACTAATTCACTTTGTTTACCAGTCTATGCTGAAGTCCCGCTGAGCCAGTGCATCGAGCCACATCTCCGCTGCTACATCCAGCCCTGTATCTAGGAAGAAAGAGTGAGCATACTGAATCCATACCAATCCACTCTGTTTACCAGATGCTGAAGTCCCGCTGAGCCAGTGCATCGAGCCACATCTCCGCTGCTGCATCCAGTCCTGTATCTAGGAAGAAAGAGTGAGTATACTGAATCCATACTAATCCACTCTGTTTACCAATCTATGCTGAAGTCCCGCTGAGCCAGTGCATCGAGCCACATCTCCGCTGCTACATCCAGTCCTGTATCTAGGAAGAAAGAGTGAGCATACTGAATCCATACCAATCCACTCTGTTTACCAGTCTATGCTGAAGTCCCGCTGAGCCAGTGTATCGAGCCACATCTCCGCTGTTGCATCCAGTCCTGTATCGAGGAAGAAAGAGTGAGCATACTGAATCCATACCAATCCACTCTGTTTACCAGTCTATGCTGAAGTCCCGCTGAGCCAGTGCATTGAGCCACATCTCCACTGCTGCATCCAGTCCTGTATCTAGGAAGAAAGAGTGTGCATACTGAATCCATACTAATCCACTCTGTTTACCAGTCTATGCTGAAGTCCCTCTGAGCCAGTGCATCGAGCCACATCTCTGCTGTTGCATCCAGTCCTGTATCGAGGAAGAAAGAGTGAGCATACTGAATCCATACCAATCCACTCTGTTTACCAGTCTATGCTGAAGTCCCGCTGAGCCAGTGCATCGAGCCACATCTCCACTGCTGCATCCAGTCCTGTATTAAGGAAGAAAGAGTGAGCACACTGAATCCATACTAATCCACTCTGTTTACCAGTCTATGCTGAAGTCCCGCTGAGCCAGTGCATCGAGCCACATCTCTGCTGTTGCATCCAGTCCTGTATCGAGGAAGAAAGAGTGAGCATACTGAATCCATACCAATCCACTCTGTTTACCAGTCTATGCTGAAGTCCCGCTGAGTCAGTGTATCGAGCCACATCTCCGCTGTTGCATCCAGTCCTGTATCTAGGAAGAAAGAGTGAGCATACTGAATCCATACTGGCCCACCCTGTCCACCGGTCTATGCTGAAGTCTCGCTGGCCTAGCGACTCCAGTCCAATCCCCACTGCTGTCATCTAGGCCGGACTTGTCGACACAGGAGGAGCGGTTGGCCTGTTCCTTCTCCTTGAGATTGCCTTAATTAAATAAACTTGAGATTCCATTTACTCTGTTGTCCGTTGTCCTTGCTGCCAGACCCCAAATTATGCCAGTCTTAAAGGGGGCCCCCCTGGGCGCAAAGATTCGGAGGACCTGGCTCGGAATTGAAACCGTCGGAGTGAAAGGCACAAATAGAATATTTGGCCGGTCTACAAGAGCTGAATGAACAACAGAGGTTACAGTTCGTACTGGGGTCCCTGGAAGGAGAGGCCAAGAGGGAGGTTCAAGCTGCTCCAGGGGCTACCCGAGCTAACGCAGCGGCTGTCTTTGACTTCCTGTCTGAACTCTACAGGGATAACAACCCAGTGGCTGCCCTCCGGGCTCAGTTTTTTAATTATCGGCAAGGCCCCCAACAGGACCTTCGAGCGTACTCTTTACAGCTCCAAGAGCAGTTTGCTCGTTTGAAAGGGAGGCATAACCATGGACTCGGGGATGAAGACACCCTATTACGGGACCAATTCCTCTTGGGGCTCCGTGACGGGCCAATACGACAGAACTTACGGCTACAGCTCCGACAAGACCCCCTGTTGAAGTTCGACGATCTTCGTCGAGAAGCCTTGGCTCAGGAAACCGATCACAGCCATTGCTTCAACCGCTTGCATGGCTGCCAGCGAAACCTTTACTCCCACTGTTTCAGTACAGACGGACTGGAAACAGGAGCTACGTTCAGAACTTATGAAGAATGTCCAGGAGCAGATGGCCGAACTCTCTCAGACACTTTTGGCAGAAATTCGCCGGGAATGGCTTGGAGAGGCATCTTTGCCCCGTGAGTGGTCTTACTCTGAGGGGAGTCGAGTGATGGGACGCTGCCCTGGACGATCCAATCCTGCCAAATTCCAGTGGGATGACAGGGGCGACCAATTTGTAATCACTGCGGGGAGTCAGGACATATGAGCCGTCAGTGTGGTCCACGGCGTGGTTCGCAAGGGGGTTTTTAGGTTCGCCGGCCACTGTGGGTCAAGTGGTCGGGACCCCATTGATTGACTCCTATTCTTTGCTTGCTCCCCCTGGACCAATTGGTTCCTCCTATTGTCGAGGTCCAAGTTAACGGCAATAGGCTCCAGTGCCTGGTTGATACTGGCTCCCAAGTAACTTTGGTGTCAGAAAGTCTGTCAAGGGAACTCTTTGAGGATTATCAAGAGCAGGGGACTGAAGCACCTTGGCTCACTCTCCAGGGGGCAAACGGACTGGACATCCCCTAAGTTGGATATGCAGTGGCGGACTTTCACATTCATGGGGTCCACGTTCTGCAGAATGGAGTTGTCATTGTCCGGGACCGGTGCCTGGGAGCCCATTGAGCCCTGTTGGGTATGAACATCATCTCGGAGTGTTGGGAGGAGCTGTTTCGGAGTCGGGCCGCCCCAAGATCCCCTTCTACGGAGGAGCTGAAGTGGGAACACATAATAGCAGACTGCCTTAGAATCCAAACTGCTAGAGCCCAGTGGGATCGGTATGATGTCGGTCGAGTGGCTTGCCGGTATGCCTTAACTGTTCCAGCACAGAGTGAAGCCATCGTATGGGCTCAGTTGCCGGCTCGCCCAGATAGATCAGACGACTGGGTCCTCGTAGAGCCCCATCGGGATTGTCAAGCGATTGAGGTAGCCCGAGGGCTTGCCATTGTTCACCGGGGATGGGTGTCCATGAGGGTAAGAAACACCAGTTCATATCCGATCACCCTCCATCGGCCCCGGGTTACATCGGGTGAGCCCCAGCAAGTGAGAGAAAGCTGGGATGTGTGTTTCAGTCAAGTAGACGTGGCAGTGGTCGAAGTGGCCATTGTCCAGGAAGATCAGCGGGTCGGCTCAAGTGGAAGTGGAGTGACGGAACACCTGATGGGGGGATCCCTGTGGGGAGAGGGACTAGAGGAAGATCAGCAGGGACAGCTCCAGGATTTTCTGAGCCGGTGGCAGCATGTGTTCTCCACGCATGACGAGGACTATGGCTGTACTGGCATGGTGAGACACCACATACCTACGGGCGACGCAGCCCCAAGCCGGGAGCGGTACCGCCCTGTACCCCCAACTCTATATTCAGAGATCTGTACCCTGTTGAGGGGAATGTTAGAGGGGGGCATCATTCGGGAGAGCAGTAGTCCTTGGGCAGCCCCGATCGTCCTAGTGCAGAAGAAGACTGGAGCTTGGAGGTTCTGCGTTGATTATCGAAAGCTGAACAACGTGACTAAGAAAGACGCCTTTCCCCTACCACGGATTGAGGATTCACTTACCAGCTTAACTCAGGCCGCCTGGTATTCCACGCTGGACTTAGCTAGTGGGTACTGGCAGGTCCAGGTGGCAGAAGAAGATCGCGAGAAGACGGCCTTTACCACCCCTTTCGGGCCTTTCAAGTGGGATAGGATGCCCTTCGGGCTCTGCAACGCTCCGGCCACCTTCCAGCGGCTCATGCAGCACTGCCTGGGGGGGCAGTTGGTCGATACAACATTGGTAGATCTAGATGACATTGTCTTTTCTCCAGACTTCACGGCCCATCCGCTTCATCTCGAGCAAGTGTTCCAGGCAATGGAAAAATACGGACTGAAATTGCGAAGAGGAAAGTGTCACCTGTTTCAGAAGGAGGTAAAGTTTCTGGGTCACTGCGTCAGCGCTGCGGGAATTTCCCCAGATCCGGAGAAGGTGTCGGCCGTACAAGGGTGGGAGCCCCCTACGACGGTCCGACAGGTGCCATCCTTCCTGGGTTTTGTCTGTTATTACCGACGGTTTATTAAAAACTTTTCAAAAACTACCAAGCCCCTAAACCAGCTTCTCGTGGGCACTGCACGGTCGCCTTCAGTGTCTTTTTCAGTGACTTGGAGTTCGACTTGTGAGACAGCGTTCCAAACCCTTAAACAGGAGTTGTTACAGGCCCCGATCCTCGCCTATGCTGACTTCACCCAGCCGTTTATTCTCTACACTGACGCTAGTAAACTAGGACTGGGAGCAGTATTGGCTCAGAGGCAGCCGGGCGTAGAGAGGGTGATCGACTATGCGAGCCGGAGCCTCCACCCGGCGGAGAGGAATGATTCGAACTACAGCTCCTTCAAGCTCGAGCTCTTAGCAATGAAGTTGGCAATGAGCGAAAAGTTTAAAGATTCTGTGGGGGGCTAAGGTGCTGGTCGTAACGGATAATCACCCTCTGGTCCACCTACGCATGGCTAGGTTGGGGGTGATCGAACAGCGAATGCTTATATTTTAGCATTGAGCTTTCACCGTCTACCCCTCCGCAACCGGGAAATTGTAAAGCTGTGGTTGGTTGCACTTCAGCTTGATGTGCAAACTCCCTTGCAAACAATACGTGAAAGAGATTATCGTGTTTGCAGCGAACATTTTGATGAGGACGACTTCACCGAAAAGAGCGTCAAATCCGGGTATCTGAAGGCAAATGCTATTCCAAAAGCTAAAAAAACCAACGGCAGACAAATTGGAGGTAAGGCTTTATGATTTTTACTTTATACGGCTGAAATATTACTTATTTTTTCGTTTCCTGTGAAGAAATGTTCCGCTGTGTTGGTGAAAAACAAAATCTGTTGTATCTATATGCTAGACAAATGCATCCTCAATGTTTTTGTTTTGGCCATTGAGTCTGACAAAAATGTTAATACATCTTAATTATTTAGGGGAAAATATCCAGTGACATAGAGAAAGAATTGGCTGCAGTGCCACAGTCAACTCCAAAGAAGGCGTCAAGCAAATCTGATCGGCACTCAACAATCCAACAACGACGTACAAAGCCTTCATTATCTGGCATATATCTTGTACGAACTCCTTTATGGCGACAAAAAGTAAGTTTTTTTTTTTTTTTTTTTTTTTTTTACTTTTTAAAATGAGATTTTGCTTTACAAACATTTTCCTATTTTATTAAAAGGATGTTATTTAAATCATTTTATGTTGTGAATAAAATAATCATCCTGTCACTGGATTTAGCACATCTTTCAATGCCCCAAAAACAGCCAGTGGACTTCTGTCTCAACTGAGTTGAATACATTTTATTTTTGTGGACTTTATATTATAGTTAGCTGTTTTCGAGATAATCCATGTAATTGTCATAATCATGTTGATACTATAAACGGACATCTCAGACAAATCATTGGAGTGTCCTCTTTTTTGTCAATTGTAGGACCTAAGTGCTAATGCATCTAGTCCATCTTTGACTGTCTCCTGTACAGCCATTGAAGATGTGTCACAAGTAAGTGCAATTAATTTTCTTTGATGTCTTAGCACATTGTCAGATACATATATTAATGCTTTATGTTGTATATATGGCTGAAAAAGTCATAGTCCGCTATTGAGTTGTTGATTTTCTCCTATGACATTTAATATGTTTTGTGAACTGTAGGAGCAGGGTGCTGCTGTGTGTGCTCCAGTGTGTGCTCCATCTTTGACTGCTCCCCATACAGCCAGTGTGGATGTATCGCAAGTGAGTCCAGTATCTGTCTTTACCTTTTTAAAAACTTGCAGCTTTGTCTTGATAATATTTATAACATTAACTTCTGTTTTCACGTTTAACCTCACAATCTATGTAAAATTACCAATAGCGATGCACATAAAATTCTGATGTGTTGGAGATGAGCACAAGCCTTAGGGAAATGGCTTTACAGGATCCGTCTGACACCAGCTATACAATATCAAGCGAAACCATCACATCTAGCAACGAGTGCGTTTCTGATTCTGCCCCGTCCAGTGTAAATGGAAAGGTGTGGTCTGAAAGAAAATGGCTTGTAAACGAAGTAGGACTATTAGAACTATTTGCTCTCTGCAGAACATGTGGCTCTGCCATCGAAGACAAAAAAATATCTACTCAGTCTAGCCAAATTAGAATACAGTGGAATTGCATAAATGATTACTCCAGATTATGGTCTTCATGTCCTGACGTCAGAGGAATGGCATCAAACAATCTCATAATCAGTGCAGCCACCTATTTTACCGGCATCACCCACTTGGATCGATTGCTCCTGTTGGTGATCGATTGCCCCTGTTGGTGATCGATTGCCCCTGTCTGCCTTCCAGCTGTTTGTTTGCGTCGAGGCTGTAAGCTCTAAGCCTTGTATTAGCTTGTATTTCTTTCTGTTTTGAACCATCATTTACTATCATTTCTAGTTGTTTATATTACTAAATACAGTTTACCCACCATCTCAGATTAACCTTACATCGCTTACGCTTCCGTTATTGTTAGCACAGCACGCTAGTGTTAACGTGCCATCCGCGCTCATTTATTTATTATTTATTTTCTCTCGCGCCCGCGCCTTTGAGTTCATCAAAGCCCAGGTAAGTAAGAATCAGTCAACACAAACGGTGAGTAATGTCTTGTCCTGTTATTGGCACCTGTGTCACATGTCATATGTTTAGTATAGCCTTCTCCGATGGCAATATAGGATTTATTTGTGATAAATGCAAGGAGACAGTCAGGCTGACAGAGAAGATTTCAGAGCTAGAGACACGCATCCAAACTTTAATCGAGGATAGTAAGGATAGTACTAGAGCTTTAGATACTATTTTGGATGCGCCTAGCATAGTGAACTCTGTACATGATTCGGTTCCGGCTGAAGTAGAGCCCACGCAGCAGGAGGGCAGATGGGTGACCGTGAGAGATCGCTCTAGTCGCGGATTAAAAAAACACTCTTCCGTTCCGATTACCATAACAAATCGATTTGCCCCACTCAGTGAAACACCCACTGAGAATTATGTTGATAGTGCCCTGGTAATTGGTGATTCAATCACAGGGGAACGTGAAAATAGAGACACCAGCCACCATAAAAAAAATAAAAAAAACAGCAAAACGCGCCGCGTTTGCCGTCCCCAGAAGGTTAAGGTCCAAACTGACAACTCCGAATCCCTCATGCTCCAACTCCTCCTCCGTGCCCACATCCTCCAACATCTGTTCTGTCACCTCAGAGTCAGGATCCACGTCGTGCATGGCCTGCCCTGTTTGACGGTACAGGTAATCTATACCTATGAATTCACCTGGGACAGACAGGAGAACACAGTAGAGGGAAAACAGTTTTCAGAAAAATAGTATAAATATTCTATTTTTATTCAATATAAAAACAATTTAAAGATAAAACTCACCAGTATAGACAGATGGTGGCTGAAAACATGGTACAAGCTGTCTTCCAAGTACCTTAACACTGTGGGTGTTAACACAGTGCACCAGGTCCCCGGAGTAGCTTAACGGGGACGAAGGTGTGCCTGCCAGAGATGCCATTTTACAGTCCTGATTCCACCTGTTCAGGCCTTCCAGGAGGTACAGCTGGAAATTTAAGCTGTTGGCGCTTGTTCCTTTAGATAAGATCAATAACGTTACATTACTTTTTTGTGCTATGCTATTTGAAAGACATTCATTGTGTCACTCTTAATATTTCTGATGAATAATGATTTATACTGACCTGGAATGAACCTGTTCAGGTGGAGATGAAAGGACTCCAGTGATGTGCAGCCCCTTGCACATCTGTATTTTGGCAGCACAATACCATCTTTGGTGGTGGTGCCAGTCTGTGTGTAGAGCAGCACACCTGGTTCATCCTGAATGCACTTTACATGCCTATTCTGGACTTGCCAGATGTGCTGCATCCTCTCCTGGTCCAAGAGAGGGGCACCAAGAAGGTCTCGACCCTTTACCCCCATCAGCTCGCTGAGGAGGTGCTCGATCATCAGAATGGTCTGCTGCTCTCCTCTTGTACACCTTCGGCAGTGCAGGGCCAATTCCTCCTGGGTGATCCGTTGGTCCACCATAGTGTCGGTGATACCAGGGACACCTTCATGTTTCAGCTGCTCCCTCTTGGCCTGCCTTAGCAGAGACACATCCCCACTGTCCCATTCAAAAATGCAGCAAGACATAAGTGCATGAAAATGGGGTAAAGAGGATGTGCATCTTTAGTGCACCCAGCTGCCAGTCTCCGCATGAAGTGGTAGATGTCCAGCTTCACCACCAAGTCTGGCCACCCACCAAATCGCTGCTTGAGCTTAGTCTGCCCAGTGCCCTCCTGACAGCAGTCGCAGTCCACATAGAGGAGCTGAGGCGGAGCCACACCCGCATCAGTGTACCTCCGGATGAGGTCAGCTGCCATTCGGTCCAGGACTGGACCCTCCTGAGCTGTCAGAACACTAATGAGGATCTGGCCCACCTCATTGCTGACAGGTGTTAGCCACATATCTGTCCTCTTTGCAAACCCCGACAGCTTTTTTGTGATCTGTAATCACACAGAAAAGACAGTGAGTGATGCTAAATTATTTATATATGGAACATTACTTGCATAGTACTGTACTACTACTAATAGTGAATTTTCAATTCTTTTGATTGAAATGTAAAAATAGTTACCTTTTTGGTGGAGTCCATCTTCAGGATACAGCCATATGTGGACGTTATGCTGGCTTTAATGTGTTCAATCCTGCACAAGATTTCTCGCCCATAAACAGCCAGCATCCACCTGTGGGAGGGGATAGTTTCGGGCTCATGTGGCTCCTGAAACCTCACAGGGAGCAGGCTTGGCTGGGAGATGAAGTCTGAGCAGGCACCAAGGTATCGGCAAAGATGCTTCAGCCACTCCTCGCTGTGGTTCTCCCGCAGCTGCCTCAGTAAGCGAGAGGGGCTGTTGCCCAGGGCCCTCTCCCACAGGAACCTTATGACCCGCATGTCACAGGCATACCTGAATAAAACAAAGGGAAAGAGAGACAAAAAGAAACAAACATTAAACCAGCTCAACTCAGTTGTGTTTTAAATGACAAACATTTGTTACACAAGCTAAGTAATACTTACTTTCGAGTTAGGATCAGCCTAAATTCCAGTCTGTGGGCTAAGTCCAGCTGATCCAAAATGGCCTTGCTGGTGGAAATTAAGGCCGTTTTGCACCCACTGCACCAGAGAGTCTCTGTGATCATCAGGTAGTACTGGTCCACATCCAGAACCTGACGGGCTCTCTTGTGTGCCCCATAGCCTGTGAGCTGTCTCCCACACACAGGACAGGACAGCCTGACCTTCCAGAGGTGGTGTGGCATCCACAGTAGAAGCCTGTGTGTAAAGAAGCACTCTGGAGCGGGGCCTTGGTGATAGATCAGAGCTGGCTCTGGTGGATCATACCACAGCTTCAGGTCAGTACGAAGCCGATGTTGTTTCCACAAAGCTGCTGAAATCCATTTCTAATACTGTGGTGGTATGGTTTTCATCAAATTTTGCGGGAAGCCATCCAGACTCTGAACCTGGAGCGGTCACCCTATCCTCGGCAGGTTAAACAGAGGATCCAGCCACAGATGGAGCAGCAGACAGAACACAGGTGGAGCTGATCACAGGGGTGAGAGGAGCAGAGGACGTCCCAGAGGAGGATGCGGCTGACACTTCCTAGTGTATTAAAAAAGGCAAACACATACAGTAGATATGATTACAAGCCACTTATGAGGATTGTTTGTTCAAAATGTAGCATATTTATGTGATCAGACAATATTAGTGTGAAGAAAACGATTAAATGAAAGAGTTTCTCACAACTCTAGAAGCAGCTCCTGGAGCACAGGAAGCAGAGGTGGCTTCAGACACAGAAGAAGGAGGAAGAGACAGGGGGGAGACGGTCTGAATATACAGCCTGGGACTGCGAGCAGGAGATGGTGTCTTAAATGCAGGGCTGGATAATGCAGAAGTGTTAATAGGCTGCAAGATTAAGAGAACACAGTTTACAATATTGAATGAAATAATCTCATTATCAGGTACTGCAGTAACAATGATTAGAAAAAATCAGCATATCTTTATGGAATGAAATTTCAATTTTTTGACTATATACCTTGGTTGCATGCATCCTTGCCACACCTAGGTTTGCCTTTAAAGCTGCACCATGGGCCCCACCATACCGTGGCTTTGTAAACTGACAAAAAGAAATTAGTAACATTATGTGAAGCATTTTAAAATGCCATAACATATGATAACATAAATATCTGCAAAGACATGCATTTACCGATGCCAAAGTTAAAGTAGGCTTTAAAGGTGCCTTTCCAGATGTTGTTCCTGACTGCCCTGGTGTTACAGGTATTGACGTGGATGGTGTGGATGACACAGGGGCCACAGGGGCCAAACTGGAAGGCTACAGTTTCACAGAAAAGGAAAAAAATAAAATAAAAATACAACCGTATTTTTAACAATACACCATCAACACATCACAGTTTTATGAAACACTTATACCTTTTTCGTATGGAAACCACAGTCACATGTCTGTGTCCCCCTAAACAGAGACATTTGCCCCCTGTGTTGCAGTGGACACTTCTCAATCTGTAACATATGACAGTGAATCATAACTATCTGCTCACTCTATATATGACATAGCTTTCCTGTGTTTATATACATGCCCAAGTTTACCTTCTGATACAGGTCATGCCATTTCTTCTGGCGTGGTGCCGGTCTGTTTCCCTCCTCAGAAGGCCAGACCCCCTGTGTGGCAAATCTACGCAGGCGGGCCATCCATTCACCCTCACTCATAGCCCTGTGCTTCTTGTGCTTGGAAGCCATCTTCCAATAAAAGATAGCGTGTGGCAAAATACAAAGTTTATGACTATTCAGTAGTACTAAGTATTTAATCAATTTCATACATTTATTTCACATTGCACATATTTCATCTCAGTTTTTTTGGACAAGGTTATAGTTTGATATTTTGGGAGGAAGGGATATTGTGGTGTGTGAGTATAATAATATTCTATAACATAACTCCATAAAAATCAGATTATTTCACACCATTTCGATTACATAGGCTTACAATTAGCCCACATTATGAGTATTATCGGTTATAGCCCACTTAAACAACACAAGGCCCATATTATGTCATAAAACGTCATGTTAATGTTAATAAAGGCACAGTTTTATGGTTAGGCTATGTATTGAATTACAGCTGAAATGAACAGACAAAATTATTTTACCTCAGGTAAAAACTGGCGCCCAAAACTGTAGGCTAATTAACGTTAACGTAATGCATAATTCAGCCATATAGCGGTACGAGGTAATCTACATGATAGGCTAGCTATTTTTAGCCAACTTAATGTAAGCATAACAACGTAATAACATATATTATGCACGATAATAATTATATTGATATAAACATGTAAAACTGTAAACATTCATTAAAAATAATGAAACTGGCCACTACCCTTGACCTCTACAAGTCACTTAACTAAATATAACAACATTGTCGGTTTCTTACCTCGATGTAGTAACGTGAAATCCAAAGTAAAACTAATACTTTGACACCTGTAAAGTTTCCGTGCCTAAATTGCGCCTGTGAAGCGGAGCCTCACATTTCGCACAGGCTTGGCATAGCGTCTTGCGGGAAAAGTCAGGGTTAAGCTTAGAGGTAGGCTGAGAGTGTAGTTTGTTTGTTTTAGCCATATCTGTTGTTGGGGGACACAATTTGACCCCAGTAGAGCAGGCCAATAATATGCACAATCACAGCCAGGAGCTAAAGTCCCGTTTCGGTCTGTCGAGTGAGAGAGCGGTTGCCGAAGGCAAACTTCTCCAAATATCCAAAGGCAAAAGTGAGCCATACAACAAAGAGTTAGAGGTTGGGAAAGAGTTGGGAAAGATAAAAGACACTTCGGCGAGCTGGAGGACCCTCAGGATAACTCATTAACTGGCACTTCCCCGGCTCGAAAATGGGGGAGGCCAAGCGAAGAACTTTTAGGGTCGGCAATTCTGGATGCAATAAACACTCTGGGCACCAGATTTGACAAACAGGAAAAGCAGCTGGAAGCTATTAACGCTCAGATTAGAGAGAACAGCGTAATGATTGGTAGCCTGGCTAAAGCGATGGAGTTCAATGCAGCAGAACTCAAAGAATGGAAGAGTAAAGTGTCGACCTTGGAAGAGAAAGTGGCAGTGTTGAAAAAAGAAAATTCAGACCTCAAAGAAAGAAAGGGGGAGCATGAAAGGTACAGCAGAAGGCGGAACCTGAGGATAAAAGGCATTAAAGAAATGATGAATGAAAACAAAGAGAGGAGGTGATCACTCTACTTAAGAAGGTGTCACCGCACTGGGCACAGAAGATAGAGGAGATAGTAGACACGACTCATAGGGTCGGGAGAAAGGAGGAGAAGAGAACACGCCAGGTCATTGTCCAGTTTGTGAAACGTCAACACCGAGACGGGATATGGAGAATGACGAAGGAGTCGGAAACGTGCAGGGAGCTGGGTGTTCGTTTCACTGAAGATTTAACCAGGGAAGACAAGCAGGCGAGAGAAGCTCTCTGGCCTAAGATACAAGAGGCGAGGAAGGCTGGGAAGAAGGCTTATTTTAGAGGTACCTTTGGATTAATTAATGAGCAGAAGATATAGTGTGATCACGGACATATCCTACGATGTTAAAGACTTTGGAAAACGACAGAGGGGGAAAGACATTTTTTTCTTTTTCTTAACAGGAACTGCTGAGTGGAGCTTGCACTTGAAGAGGTTGGTTCTATTCCTAGTTCATCACAAAGAGCTGTGTGTTAACAGTTATATTGGTTTAGATTTTTTTTCTTTAGTATATATGTTCTTGTTAAAGTCAGAACTTTCTTTTCTATCTTTAAATCCAAGAGATCTAAAGGACAATGTAAAGCGCAAGGCAATCTTTCTGTTTTGTAAAAGACTTAAAGCAACTTGCATACTGTTGCGCTACCTTTTGGAAGAACCAGTGGGGAGACGAGATCTTTTTTTCCCACGGCAGTAATAGATCTGGGGGTGTGGCAATATGTCTCCGGGGATTCCCGGGGGAGGTAGTGACATTCAAATGTGATAAAGATGGTCTTTGGATTCCTATGGTAGTGAATTTAGAGAGGTCGTTTGCGATTTTGATTAATATCTATGGATATAAGAGTAATGTTCAAAACAGAATATTATTGGGAATGCTTACTGAAATTGCTGATTATAAGAAACTGTATGCTATAAGGTTTACTTTGATAGATGGAGATTTTAATATGGCACCGGACGAGTGGTTAGATAGATGCCCTTCTATTCATACCGATCACCACTACAATACTGCATTGAAGGAATTCTTAGAGGTAAATTCACTTATTGATATTTGGAGAGGGAAAAACCCATATAGAAGAGACTTCTCTTGGATAAAAACTAATGGGAGATCGAGGTCCAGAATAGATCTGTGGCTGTTGACTCCAGAAGTAACAAATGCTGTGACAGATGTTTCAATATCTGCTGCTCCCTTAACAGATCATTGTGCTATTGAAATAACACTGAAGCCCGATAGTAATTATAAAAGTAGTAAAAACTATTGGAAGTTTAATGCAGATGTCACCGGGTGACGAAGGCGGAACCAAAAATCAGCGCGTGATTGCCTTGGGTAGCACTTCCTGGGTAACATCAGGCCGGTTCCGGTTCGTTGTCATGTCCGACCAGAAAGGTAAACGGGGAAATTAGCAGCAGCTGGATTAAATCGGAGTTGATTATGGTGGCGACGAGGACGCGTATGTTCAGAGGGGATTAAAGCAGAGATTGGAGAATCTAAATAGCAAGTTCGAGGAAGAAGTAGGACGCGAAGGCAGAAGGGAGTGTGTGAGTGAGGATACCAGAGCTGGCTGGGAAGAAGATCGTCATTATGAGTGTGAAGACTATCATCTGGAAAGAAGTTAAGTACATGATTACTAATCGTTTTAGAAGCACCGCATCTGTGTTCAAGGCATTGTGATATATTGGAGGGCTCGTACCTGCTTGTTGTTTCTCTCTTTCGTGTGGTTGAAGTTGGTGATTGGAAGGCATGTTCATTTTCTCGTGTCAAGCTCCATGCAGTCATAATAAGGTCCCACCCCCCTCCTGTCTGAATACGAGCCGCTGGTGGAATGATCCAGGCCAAATGGAGTGAAGGCTTAAATCCACTGTGAGGTATTTGTAGATTTGCAGTGCTTATGAATTGAAGTGTTCACGTGTGGGATTGTGGAGGGATTGATGTATGCACAAGTGTGAGGAAGATTGAAATATTCCGTTGCTCAAAATCTTCTCTGGGATCATTCAGCCCCGTGGGGTGTGGGGAGGTTCTACAATTTGACTGTGTGTATAGATGTGTGCAGGTCCCCATTTACTCCCATCCTGAAGAAACAGAGAAAACCAGTCACTCACGCCGCCTTGAGTTCACCGACCTCGAAGACCGCCATCTCCTGAGCTTCTTGGTAGTTCCAAAGACCCTGCACCTCAGGTATTTCAAGCTCTATTGCTGTAATGAAGAAACAGAGAAAACCAGTCACTCGCGCCGCCATGAGTTCACTGACCTCGAAGACCGCCACCTACTGAGCTTCCTGGTTGTTCCAAAGACCCCACACCTCAGGTATCTTGAACTTCACTGCTGCCCTGGAGAAACAGAGAAAGCCAGTCACCCATGTTGCTCTGAGTTACTCACCTGAACACCCTCGTAGTTCGAGCATCCTGAACTCCACCGCTGTCCTAAAGAAGCAGAGCAAGCCAGCTCCTCCTGCTGTTCCGGGTTACTCATCTGAAGACCATCGTAGTCTGATCGTTCTGAGTTTCACTGTTGTCCTGAGGAAACAGAGAAAGTCAGTCACTCACTCTGCTCTGAGTTATGTACCTGAAGTAGAGGATGACACGGGAGTGGATTTTCACTCCTGTCCTGTCCCACTCCCATAGAAAGAAATCTTGTCCCGTCCCACTCCCAGACCAAAGTTTAAAAAATAATCCCATCCCATCCCGCTCCTGGTAAACTGACTCCCACTCCCATCCCGCTCCTGTTTAAACTGACTCCCGCTCCCATATATTTTTTTCTTCAATTAGTGTTGTTAATACATAGAATTTGATCTAATCTGCTCTCCATCCTGTTTTAGACCAGCTGCTGAGCCCCGGTTTCTAGATTTTCTCCAGAAAATGGACGACAGCAAATAAAAGAAAAACAGTACATAGTTCACACCATGTCTACAATAGTTTAATAAACCCAAACAGCACATAAAGCTGCATTTTACTCATTTATTGTTGAGTAAACAATACATTTATAGTTTACGTTTATAGTTTTTTTTAATTACATGTTAACGATTTTCATCAATTATGCTCTTGCATAATGAGTCCATCTTAGTTATATGTTGCTGTGTAGGAACAAAAGTGCATCTACATTTTCTGGATTGAGGGTAGAACGCCTCTCCTCTCATCAGTCTTCCCGCAACACTGAAGCTACGCTCAGAAGGAGTACTTGTTGCGGGGATAGCTAGCAGCCTCTTGGCAACTGGTACGAGCCCACCTGACATCTCTCGCCAGAAGTCAAGAAGACACTGGAAACGTGTCAACTTAGTGTCACTCATGTATTGCAGCACCAACTGGCGACCATGTGACTCCATATCACCACTGTCCTCCTTCCTCTCCTCCTCTTCTACACAACTTGCAAAGAAGTTATGCACCTCCGTAGCTCCTTGCTCTGGGGGTGGATCTTCAGGAAAAAAGACAGATTCTTATAGAACATTGTCATTTACAATCTAGTTCTTTGTAGTCTAACATACTCAATTGTCTAACACACCTATATTAAACATTACCAAAAGGTACTCCTCACACCTGTCCTGTATGTGTGTGTCACTCTAAATAAATGAAAATAAATTGTCATTTGCTCTGCAAATGCTGTTGATGCTAGTGTTATTCACCCTCTTTCTCCACAAGGCCTCTCACTCTCTCCTCTGTCCCTGCCGTTTCTGTGAGTGCTGTCAGGGTGCTGATGACCTCCTCATACTCCTGACCGTTGAGAGTTTTCCTTCAGAAACTCCTCAGGCTTGGAGAGAGAGCTGTGGCTACCTTATGGTACAGGTTGACTTTGAATTTCATCTCCACTGCCTGGGCTAACTTCCCTTTCAGCTAGGGGAGGAGGAGCATGACGATACATGCAACATCATTGCACTGTGCTTATGTTTGCTATTTGAATGACCACCAACTAAATTAAAATCAGAAATGTATTGTATGAGGTTTCCGGTTATGGCGCCTGAGGAATAGACGTGTGCGCGGCTCGCTCCCTAAACTTTTCAGTGTTTTCTCATTTAAACCTCAGCATTTTCGTTGGCATCTGTTAGTATTTGTTTATTAACTGTTTCGTGACTTCAATCACTTGTGAAATGTCGAAAGGAAAGGGCAAACATGTTGATAAAGACCGAGAAGGCGCCTCTACACCGGGTGCTAGCATCACGCTAGCCGAGATCAGTGCTTTGCATGACGATCTCAGAGCCTCGATCGCCGCGGACTTCAAAACATCTTTCGAAAGCTTGGCAACCAAACTAGATAGCATTCAGTCCACTGTGGCAGATCATGATATTCGCATCGGTAATCTCGAGTCTGGCACTACGGAAATCAGTCAACAGCTTGAGCAAGTCGAAGCTACGTGTTCGAGGCTCCAGAAGGATAATGAATGGCTCAAGGCTAAAGTTTCGGACCTCGAAAGCCGCAGCCGGCGCCAAAATATTCGAATTCTGGGCTTACCCGAGTCAATCGAGGGGCCACGTCCGACTACATTTTTCTCCCAGCTTCTGGTGGATGTCCTTGGATCTCAGGTATTAGCCTCGCCGCCTGAGCTGGACAGAGCTCATCATAGCCTCGCACCTAAACCAGCGCCTGGGCAGAGACCGCGACCTGTCATTCTGCGATTTCATCGCTTTCAAGTGAAAGACCTGGTCGTCCGTGAATCTCGCAAAAAGGGTGAGCTGCTGTATGAAGGACATAAGATCCGTATCTTTGAGGATTACTGCCCTGAGGTTTTGAAACTACGCGCCGAGTATAAAGATGTGATGTCGTCACTGTACAAACACGGTCTCAAACCTGCGCTTCTCAACCCTGCTAGACTGCGAATCACCCTTCCGGGCGGTGAGAAGAGATGGCTGGCTTCTGTTTTGGAAGCCAGCGACTTCATCCAGAGCTTGGACTCGTAGTAGATTCGACGGACGGCATTTGACTATGAACAGTCTTGATCTTTTTTTTTGTTCTTTTTTTTTTCTTCTCTTGTAATTTTGGGGACAAGGTTGTCTGTTTGCCAAATTTGACAGTGTTTTATTTTATTTTTATTTTATTATTTGTTCTCTTCTTGGTTATGCTTTGAACAGCCCCTTTTTTATTTATTTATTATTATTTAAAAATAATAATAATAATAATTTCGTCCTTTCAGTCTCCTATTATTTTAGGGACAATTTGGGCTGTTGGCTAGTGAATTTAATATAAGACTGTTTGCTAAATTTGACAAAGGTGAGTGTTCGGTATTACTTTTAACTTGTTCACCTCAACGATGCGTCTGTTTGATCTTTAAAACTTAATCTATACATAGTGTGCTAATTTTAGACACCTGGTTTTAATGCCCGTTTGCCCAAGTTGAGTTTTATTTATTTATTAATTTGTTACCTGGTTCTTATACATTAGATTTGTTTTGAAGTCTAACTCTGTCAGTAATTTTTTTTTAATTTTTTTTTTTTTTTATTTGACAAATATTATTGAGGTTACGTACCAAACATGGGAGGACTAGGAGTTAGGAAACTTACCTGTTATGGTAAAGTGGATCCAGTTGCTGGTTTTGTTGTCAGCTGGTGTAAGGGTGGGTGGCTGGTTTTATTGGGTTCTTTGTTCGTTTTTTTTGTTTTGTTTTTTTCCGTTTTTTTTTTTCTTCTCTTTTACATTTGTCGGTTCGTGTGCAATCATTACTATGCTACTTTATATCCTCATATACTGGGTTGGGGTTGTATATGTGGACAGGGGCTCATAAATCTGGTCATGTTTATAGAATTAACTTTCCATGTCTGTGATGAGTAACAAGGCGGCACCTCGTGGTGCACTGAAATTCACCAGTTGGAACGTTTAGGGACTGAATTCTCCGGTGAAGTGAAATAAAGTTCTTAATTATTTTAAACATTTGAATACTAGCATAGCCTTGATTCAGGAAACACACCTCAGGCCTGCAGATCATCTTAGAATTAGAAAGGGATGGGTGGGTCAGCTCTACCATTCCGGCTTTCAGAGTAAGTCTCGAGGGGTTGCTATTCTGATTCATAAATCAGTTCTTTTTCTGTGTCTGAAGTCATCTCCGACCCCAATGGGCGTTTTATTATTATTAGAGGACAGATCAATGGAGTCTGCTTGATTTTGGCCAATGTATATGGTCCTAATTGGGATGATGAGGCTTTTTTCAAAAAAGTTATGTTTTCCCTCCCTGATTTGCATTCCAACCAACTAATTCTAGGTGGGGATCTTAACTGCTGTTTAGACCCTGTTCTAGATCGCTCCTCATCTAGGCCCTGTGCGCAGTCTAAATCCAGCAAGATTATTCAGCTATTTATGGAGCAATATGCGGTGTCTGATTTGTGGCGCTTTTTTAACTCCAACACAAAACAATTTTCTTTTTTTTCACCCGTGCATCGTTCTTTCTCCCGCATTGACTATTTTCTGGTTGATAACAAATTGCTTCCTTTGGCTATCTCATGTAAATACAATACTATTGTTATTTCAGACCATGCTGCTGTTACATTTGACCTGGCTTTACCAGGCCTTTCAATGTCCCGGTCTCCTTGGCATTTTAACTCCTTAATGCTCAATGATTCCGATTTTATTGCTGTTATTAACGATAGGATCAACCTTTTTATTTCCACAAATATTACTACGGACGTCTCAGCTGAGACAATTTGGGAGGCATGCAAGGCTTATTTAAGAGGAGAAATTATTTCATATTCAGCTTACAAGAGAAAAGTGATGAATGAAAAGAGAGCTAATCTTTTGAATACTTTGACAGACCTGCAGTCTACCTATGTTAATTCTCCTAACTCGTTAAGCTTCTCACGGCGAAGACAGAGTTTGATCTACTTGCTACAAATGAGGCAACTGAAGCACTGCATAAGACTCGTTGCAATTACTATGAATTCGGTGATAAATCGAGTAAATTGCTTGCCCATCAGTTGCGTCAGTCTGCTGCCTCGCACCTCATTACTCAAATCTCCACCCCAATTGGGTCTTCAGTTAATCCACTTACTATTAATGACGAGTTCAGAAACTTTTACACTTCCTTATATACCTCGGAAAACATAGCTGAAGAGGCTCAATTCGATAACTTTTTCAGTTCCCTAAATGTGCCTTGCATTGATTTTGATATCTCCTCAAATTTAGTAGCCCCTCTTACTTTAGATGAAATTAAGACTGCTCTTAGTCTAATGCAGAATGGTAAATGCCCAGGGCCTGGTGGCTTTCCTGCAGAATTTTTAAAGACATTCGCTGACAAATTATCACCTCTTTTGCTCAATATGTTTAATGAGTCTTACAGCTCAGGTATCCTCCCTCAATCTTTACGGCAGGCAATTATTTCTCTAATTCTCAAGAAAGATAAAGATCCTTCTCAGTGTAGTAATTATCGCCCCATCTCCTTACTTTGTTCAGATGTGAAATTATTAGCTAAAGTCCTAGCGAGGCGTCTGGAGACTGTTCTTCCGACCATAATTTCTCCTGACCAAACAGGGTTTATTAAAAACAGACACTCTTTTCATAATATTAGGCGCCTTTTGGATATTCTTTACTCTTCTTCTTTGAATGAATCTCCAGAATTAGTTATTTCCATGGATGCTGAGAAGGCGTTTGATAGAGTCGAGTGGCACTACGAAATTTGGTTTTCCCCACCAATTTATAGCTTGGATTAGGCTCTTATATACGTCTCCATTGGCCTGTGTACGAACAAACAATAACTACTCTGAGTATTTCTCCCTTGGTCGCGGGACTAGACAAGGCTGCCCACTTTCCCCACTGCTGTTTGCAATAGCTATTGAGCCTTTGGCAATTGCTCTGAGATCTAGTGCGATGGCTGGCATACAAAGGGGAGGGTTGGCGCATAAGCTATCCTTATATGCGGATGATCTTTTGTTATATGTGTCCGACCCTGGCACCTCTATTCCCTTGGTGCTGAATTTGCTAAAAGATTTTGGCCTAATTTCAGGCTATAAATTAAATCTGAGCAAAAGTGAATTAATGCCTATCAACACGGCTGCCTTGGAATACCCATTAGCATCCCTGCCTTTCAAAAATTCATCTCAGAGTTTTAGATATTTGGGCATAAATGTCACAAAAAGCTTTTCTGATCTATTTGATCACAATTTTATCCCGCTGCTTAATTGTCTTGCACAGGATTTTAATCGTTGGTCTCTCCTTCCTATATCCCTGATTGGTAGGGTTAATTGTATTAAGATGAGCGTGCTCCCGAAATTTTTATATTTATTTTTGTGTACTCCTATTTTTATTCCAAAGTCCTTTTTTGTTGCACTTGATAGTTCTATTTCTAAGTTTATCTGGAATAAAAAAAACTCCAAAGCTCAGGAAAGGTATTCTGCAGAAGACAAAACAATTGGGTGGCCTGGCTCTTCCTAATTTTTTAATATACTATTGGGCAGCGAATATACGCTCAACCCTTATCTGGTTCCATTCAAGCAATTTTGTCAATCCCCCATCCTGGCTTCACATAGAGAACGCATCGTGTACGTCCTCCTCCTTGGCTGCTCTTTATGCCTCCCATATACAATGTCCCCGATCAAATATTCAAATAATATAGTTGTAAAAAACAGTCTTAAAATCTGGACCCAGTTTTTGCGCCATTTTGGTCTTCATAATACCCCCTTGTTATCCCCAATACATTCTAATCCTTCGTTTCACCCCTCCATTTTGGATTGTGCGTATGCATCCTGGAGAGACCATGGATTGGTTTCTATTGCAGACCTTTATATTGATAGTGTTTTTGCCTCTTTTGATCAATTGACCTCCCAGTTTAATATTCCCAAAAGCCATTTTTTCAGATATTTACAAATTCGAGACTTTGTACGTAAAAAAATGGTTAACTTTCCAAATGCCCCTCCCCCTTCAGATTTGGACACCATTCTGAGTGTGGATCCTTGTACTAAAGGGTCAATTTGTAAATTAGTGAACATAATTGTTAATTTGCAATTCTCCTCTGATAACTTGCGCATTGTCTGGTCCCAAGACATCGGTACTGACATCAACGAGGAGACATGGAAAGCAGTCTTGAACAGGGTTTACTCCTCCTCTCTTTGTGCACGTCACAGACTCATACAGTGCAAGGTGGTTCATAGAGCACACTGGTCCAAAACCAGGTTAGCTCGCATTAATCCCTCCATTGACCCGGAGTGTGACCGGTGTCATTCTGGTTCAGCCACTTTAATTCATATGTTCTGGTCCTGCCCTGCACTGTCTTCCTTTTGGAGCCACATTTTTATCTCATTGTCAGCTATAACCTCTGTGGAAATACCACTTTGTCCAATTATTGGTTTATTTGGGGTTTTCCAGCCTGGTCATTCTTTGCCTTCTTATTTCTCAGACTTTATAGCTTTTTTAACTCTTTTGGCTAGACGGTTAATTTTATTGAATTGGAAGAGCCCTCACCCTCCATCTCACACTCGCTGGGTTAGAGATGTTCTTTATTTCATGAAGTTGGAGAAAATAAGGTACTCTCTTCGCCGACCTAGCACTATTTTTGTCAAGCTTTGGAGACCCCTTCGTGAACATGTCCAAACTCTCCAGCTTGACCCTGCTCTCTGTGTTTGATTTTGGACCCCATTCCCAGACCCCAAGCCCACCAATCACCAGCCTAGATGATACTACTCCTGTATTGTCTGGTCAATATATAATTGGGTCTACTGTATGCAGGATTGTATTAGATTGCACTTGTAATTTGTTTTTTGTTTTTTTGTTTTTTGTTTTTGTTGTTTTTTTCTTTTTTTTTCTTGTGGGACTTCGGTGTATCTGTTTACTGTTATATATTTTAGTGCCTTTTTTGTCTCCCACTGTTTTGTAATGTATCTTAAAATTCATAAATAAATCATAAAAAAAAAGAAGTGTATTGTATTACCTCTTTTACAATCACACTGTCTCTATCCTGGATCGACAAACCCCTCAGTAGAGTAGCCTTGGTCGGGAGGACAAGGTGAAGGGTAGGTGTCTGATCAGTGGAGAGATGCCTGGTAGCCTCATCGAAAGGTTTCAGGAGTTGGATGATGTCTTCAAGAAGTTCGCAGTCTATGTTGTTGAGGTAATGGAGCTCGCTTCGGCGAAGCAGGATGTCATGCAGCCTCCCAGATCTCAGAGCATCATTAACAGATTGGAGCATTGCTAGTCCGGTATTCCACCTCGTCTCCACAGATTGCTTCAGTGACTGGTCCAGTGCTTTTTGCAACCTAAAATATAAAGAGATTGCACAAGAAAAATGGATGTTACGGTGACATAAATTCCAATTCATTGGCCTCTCTTTTGGGAAAACAACATTTAAAAAAAGAGATTTATTTAAAATTGAGTAAAAAAAACAAAGACCTGTGCAGGTATAAATTACAGTAGCTTCTTTTTATTTATTTTACTTTAATTTCTTTCAAATTATATAAGCAGCTTTACCAGGAAGACATCAAATTGTATGCTATTTTACCCTGCTCTTTTGAAGTGTGTGACAAGGGTCTTTGTGTCCTTAAACAGCTTGATGATGTTGCTGTGCACTGGGTTGTTCTCGTCCAAGTGGTCAAATACATGTTTTAAGATTAAGTTGATATTATGGCCAGCACAGGAGAGTCGGACATAATCCTTGAATGCTGCAACCACATTTGAGCCATTATCCGTTACAAAAGCGGTGTCGTTGCTCAGGATGCCAAATTCCTGTTTGATGTAAAAAAAAAAAAAAAAAAAAAAAGACTAACACAAAAGCTTTGCAAAAAGAAGTCCAGATATAAGAGCATCAAAACAGAATGACTAACGGTCCTGTAACCGAACAGAGAACTTTTCAATAAATGTTTATAACTATATTAGGACAAAACATACAGTGTTTACACATGCTTAATGCATATCAGCACAGGAGGACACTTAGATATGAAAATATGAAAACTATTTTTAAAAGTTTGAAATTTTTATGAAACGTTTTCCTTAATCTATCAAAAAAGTAAAACTGCCTCCGACACAGAGCAGCAAATACAGCTGCCTGCAACAAACTGATGTGCAGTTCAGTAAGGGACAGTGACACACACATGGCTACTGTTGTATTGATATATTTCTCTTATTGTATAATTTTTCTTGTAAACATATTTTTTCTTGTTGTTACTGTTGCACTCTGTTCTCATACTTTTCCCAATTTTATCATTAATTAGCAATATTAATTACATATGCCTTGTGGATAAAGATGATCTGATTTGAGAGACAGACAGACACACGGAGAGAGATACCTGAAGGATTCTCTCCACAGTCCTTCTGATGTGGTCACTGGATTTAACACCTTCCATCTCTCTTGTGGCCAGAATCCGGTTTACCATCTTCCAGTCAAGGATGTAATGCACTGTAACAGTGATGTAGTGTGTGTTGGTCCTTTCCTCTGTCCAAAGGTCTGTGGTTACAGCATGGTCTCTAGTCTGCATGAAAGGAGGAATTATATTTTTAATGGGCCACAAAATATCTTACATGTAAAAAAGATTACCAGTTTAGAATATGGAGATATTATGGCGTTTAAAAATTGTAAGTAAAATCTAGTGTATAGGGTTTAGAATCTATAGATCACAGACTACTGCGTGAGAGGTACAATTTATGTATAAAAATAGTGCAGAGTGACATACCTGACGGAGCTCCTCCATGACCAGCAGTTTTATTTCCTCATACTCCCCTTCTACGTGACTGGAAACTGTGCGTGCACATGGCAGTATGTCTTCCACCTGCACGTTACTTCCATATTTGGCTCCAATGTCGAGCAGCTCCTGTGCTACGTTGGTAAAGCCTTTCCCCTCTACAACAGCAAAGGGTCTGAGATCTTGGCTGCACATGCGAGCAATTTTTTCGGTCAGACGAGACTTGACACCTGACGGCAATTTTCGCTTGATGAACGAAGCGATGCTTGGCTGATTCTTTCCCGAATTTGCCTTGCAAGTGTGCCTCTTCAGACCGCTCGTCCCTGAATCACTTGCGTACTTGACTAAGACTAAGCATGTCTTACAAGCAGCGTACATCGTGCTATCATCGTCACATTCTACTCTCATAAACTTAATTAATATTTCAGACTTTCCGACCAGTTCTGTGAACTTAATAGACATGTCATTACTTCTGACTTTGCGCTGTAAATCATTTTTTGCCACATCGACTTCTCCACGGCTGTTAGCTCCCTCCATCACTGCTCTTTGAATTCCGGCGGTAAGCCGTGACAAAAAGCACTGATGGCTTCTGGGACGGCTGGGTCGTGTAGTTATTTTTTAATTGCGTTACATTGTAGGCGTATTAAAAGGAAACTATAAAATGGTGCATTTACTTTTTTCTTTTTTTGTCGTCTTTGCTATTGGTTGATTCCCGCTCCCGTCTGCTCCCGTTAACCATTTATCCTGTACCGTCCAAATCCCGTGATTAATAGCAAAGATGACTCCCATCCTGCAGGAATCCCACGGGAATCCCGTGACCCGTGGGATTCCCGAAAAAATGTCAGCATCTAACCTGAAGACCCTCGCAGTCTGATCATTCTGAACTCTACTGCTGTCCTGAAGAAGCAGAGCAAGCCAGCTCCTCCTGCTGTTCGGGGTTACTCACCCGAAGATCCTCTTAGTCCGAGTATTCTGAGCTCCACCGCTGTCCTGAGGAAATAGAGAAAGCCAGCCACTCGCGCTGCTCTGAGTTACTCACCTGGAGACCCTCGTAGTAAGTAGTGAGCCAGCTCCTCCTGCTGTTCCAGGTTACTCACCTGAAGACCCTCGTAGTCTGATCATTCTGAGTTTCACTGTTGTCCTGAGGAAACAGAGAAAGCCAGTCACTCACGCTGCTCTGAGTTATGTACCTGAAGACCCTCGCAGTCTGATCATTCTGAACTCCAGCAAGCCAGCTCCTCCTGCTGTTCGGGGTTACTCACCCGAAGATCCTCTTAGTCCGAGCATCCTGAGTTCCCTGGTCTCTCGGAAGAATAGAAAGAGTTCAGTTCTCCATGCTGATACTATTTTAAGTATGTTTTAATATCTAATAAAGACAACTCATTTATCGGTAACGCTTCCTTTTACAGTCCAGTTACCCATGTACATACTCAGTACTTATTTTAGTAATTACAATTACTGGGTAATAACTAGGTATTAACCCTGAACCTACCCCTAAACCATGTACTTACCTTATATTAGCCAGTACTTTCTAGATAAATACACTGTAAGTATACTGTCAGTACTGTACTGTAAAAGGAAGCATTACCCATTTATCTTACCTCGTGTCCGGCCTCGTGGTGTTCCCTTGGTGTAGCTCCTCAGAGTGGTAGTTGGTACGGGTGGTGGGCTACTAGGCTTTGTCCCCACCCCGGCCGGTGACACAGACCTGTTAAATGATGAATTATATGTTAAGGAAGTGAAGGCCTTATTGGGGGAAATTAAAAGGGATGTGGAGATAAATACATATTGTGGGAAATGGGAATATTTTAAATATAAGGTTAGGTGTCTTTCCTTTACGTACAGCAAAACCAGGAGTCAACAGTTAAGAGAAAGGACATTTAAACTGTTCAGGAAATGAATGATGTTTGAAAAAAAAATTGAATTGTTAGAGGAAGATAAGGCCACGTTATTAAGTTTACAAGCCAGGTTAGATAATTTATTCATCCATAGAGCGAAAGGTGCTTATGTCAGATCCAGAGCAAAATGGATAGAACAGGGGGAAAGGAATACCCTTATATTTTTTTTGGACTTGAAAGGAGGAGACAGGAGAGAAATAAAATAAATGTCTTGATGAATAATACAGAATGCTCTGACACAAAAGCAATTTCTGAAGAAATATATAAATTCTTCTCTAAATTATACTCTTCATCCTATTCAGAGGAGCATTCATTATTATTTCTTGAAAGCATTAAGCAATATATTCCTCAAATTGAGACAGATTATAAAGAAAGATGTGACTCTGTGATTACTATGAAGGAGTTGGATTTAGCTTTAAAGCAAATGTCAATAGGCAAATCCCTGGGTCAAGATGGTTTAACCTCAAACTTTTATACATTTTTCCAGGAAGATATACAATAATTATAATTTGCTGCCCTAAAAGAATGTACTGAAAACAATAATTTGATGATGACCATGAAACACGGTATTATTACTTTGTTACCCAAACCGGGAAAGGACAAGAGTACAAAAATAGGACAAAACAAACAAAAAAAAAATTAAGAGATATATTGATAACCTGAGGCCAATAACTTTATTAAATGTGGATTACAAATTATTTACACAGATTTTTGCTAATCGGTTGAAAGGGGGCATAGGACAGATAATAGTGAAACTCAGTCAGGATTTCTTAAAGACAGATCTATACACAACAACATTAGGCTGGTTCTTGATTTACTAGATTACAAGCACTTTATCGAGGACAATGGTTTCATATTGTTTTTAGATTTTTACAAAGCCTTTGATTCAGTTGAACATCCATTTATAATGAAAACTTTAGAGCATTTTGGGTTTTGGTCAGAATTTATTAAGGTGGTTAATATGATATATAAAGATATTAATAGCTCAGTTTCTCTTCCACAAAGAACGTCAAGAAGATTTGAGGTTAAACGAGGGATTCGGTAGGGCTGTCCTTTCTCCCCTTTTTTATTTATTTTAGTTGCAGAATTATTGGCGATTTTTATTAAAAAAAAACAGCCCTGACATAGAGCCTTTACATGTGCTAGGTAATTATCTATGTATAACTCAGCCGGCAGATGACACTACTATCTTCCTCAAAAGTTCAGAACAGATCCCACTCGTTATTGAGAAGCTTAAGGGGTTCTCTACAGCATCTGGATTACAGTTAAATTTAAAGAAATGAGAACTAATGGCTATACATGAACACCCTCTAATGGATCTGTATGGTATTCCAGTTAAAACGGAAGTGAAATATTTAGGTGTAGTGAAAACCAGAGACAGAAAAACCAGAGAAGAACAAAATATTGAGGTTGGCATAAAGAAAAGTAAATCTATACTTAACTCTTGGCTACAGAGGGATTTATCTATTTTCGGAAGGTGTTAATTACTAAAATAGAATGATTATCTAGAGTTATGTACCCTGCATTTTCTCTAGCCATTCCTGATCATTTAATTAAATCAATGAATCAAACTAATTTTATTTTGTAAAATCGCTAGAAGAAGGGGGGTTTAAATGTGATTGACTATGAGGCTATGAATGGAGTGATAAAACTTAGATGGTACAGAAATTCATACAAAATAGTGAGGGCTTCTGGTTTAATATTCCTTCTAAAATATTTGATAAGTATGGGGGATTGATTTTTTATTAAGATGATTTCTGTGAGGCTAAACTTCCAATTAAGCCGTCTAAATTTAATGAGCAGGTCCTCCTGTATTGGAAAATGATTTATAAACACAACTTCCCTCCACATAGTAGTCCCATATGGAATAATAGATGTATTTTGGTTAAAGGAAAATCTTTATGTCACTGTGGGTGGAGAGGGGTGTCTGTTCTATTTTACATTTAATGGATTCAAGTGGGAATTTTTTTTTAATTACAATGTATTCACTAACACATTTAATGTGAAGTGTACGCAGAAACAATTTTCAGTTGTTATTAAGGCAATTCCACAGGCAATGGGGAACTTGGTTAGAGGCATGTTGCCTTATGAGGTTGTTGAAGCGTGCATGCCAGCACTTTATATAGGCGAACTGGACTTTAAGGAGAGAACATGTGCAAATAACATTATAAGGGGCGTCCCTTACCACTTAACTTTTCCCTTTACCATTAAAAAGAAAAAATATACTAAAAGATCATTCTAAAGAAATTATAAGTATATTAAGAACCAGATACCTCACTCTTCCTATCCCACCAAAAGCTAAAGAAACTCTAAATGATATTTATCCCTGTAATGTGTTTCTGAAACAAAGGTTTAATATTGATAATAATAATTGTACTTTCTGTGATTTGGAGATGGAGACTTTTGAGCATTTGTTTTTTGATTGTAATTATACAAAATCCTTTTGGGGTTCGGTCCAAAAGTGGATATTTGAAAAGGACTCTCTAGCACTAGTGTTAGAGTTTTGCGAGATTAGATTTGGGGTTATATTGTGGGATAAAAAAAGAGACTTGATGTATAACAGTTAAATTATTTTAGCTAAGCAGTTTATACATAAATGTAGATTTATGAAGGTAAGACCTTTGTTTTAGTTTTTTATGAAGGAGTTAACTCTGTATAAGAAAGCTTTGAGAGATATAAAAACAAGACGAGCCTTGGAGGTTTTCAAACTTATACAAAATTTGATAACTGATTCGACCTCTGTATTATTTTATGTTCTATTTATTTATTGTGTTTACAAAAATATTTTATTTTATTTTATATTTGGTTGGGCATGTATGTTATGTATGTGGTTAAATTGTTTTGACATTGAAGGTACGTATTGTTAATATGAATTTGTAATGCCGGTTTGTTTAACAAAAAAATAAAAATAAAATATTTTAAAAAGTATGTATAAGTTCCTACACACTTTTGTGATTTTAGACAGCAACGGGACTTCTGTTTTGGTTGGTTATGACGTCAAAAAAATACACTGTAACTGTAACACTAAATAGTTGTTATTGAATACAACATTTAATGCTTTATCTAACATTAATGAACATTATTTTTGTGATGAGTAACAGAAAGCGTTCGTCTCATTTCACTCATTGTCATTGTGCTATCTTTAATCAGTTTGTCGTAAACAAATCTGTTTACTGAAGGAGAAACTCAATAGAATAAATTGTTTGGCAAAATTTGAAGCGCTGACGACAACACAGGTGTGAACTTTTGCAAACCGATAATGTTTTTATTAATATCTAATCTTTTAAATGTAATATTCCTGCAATGATCTTAAAACCTTGTTAAAAAGTCATAAATACCAGATATAAATAGTAATAAATGGGAAGTTTCTGTTAATGCACTAATTTAGGCAGCTGATTGACACACACCTAGATATTTGGTATGGATTTATTTTTCTTTCTGTTAATTATTCTCATCTTAAACATGACAGAGTGTCCAAACACACAGAAAACCTCCTGGTGAAGCGACTGAGATCCACAAAACATATGATTATAAAGATGGCGTTTATTAAAGAGGAGAGTGAAGACGTGAAGATTGAAGAAACATTCAGTGTGAAACAAGAAGATACTGAGGAACAAACAGGTTGGTTTCATTTTCAAAATCTGAAGTCAGTCATTTGATCCTTATTAAAATGTCCAGCTATACAGAAATGAATGATGTTTTTGAAGAATGTAGTTTAATTTAAATTTGGGTATGTCACCTCATGTGGACAGACATGTTGAGATCACATGACGAGACAAATAGTGCCTTCAAGTGAACCTGAGAAGATCCTACTAGGCTTTAATTATCACAACATGCATTCAATTGTATGGAAGCAGTCTAAACAAAACAATTATTTTCTGTAACATTAACTGAACTGAAAACTTTGAAACCCATTCATTTCTATCACTTAATTATGCAACTGCATCTGAAACAAAACATTTATTCTTCTTAAAGAAAACTATTAAATGCGAGTGATCAAAGTTACATTTTATTTCTTCTCACCCTCAACAGCAATCACTGTATCAAACTGGCGTCTTGTAAGCACGACATTGTTTTAGAGAACCTTTATGAAAATTTCACATCACGATTAGGGATCCTAATGATTAATTGGCGATAATAATTTAATCGATAAAATGTAACGCTGTTCGTATTAAGCGAGGTGTGTAGTTTTGTGTGATGATACAAAAATGCAGGGAAAACACAGGGTATGTGGCGCAGATTCATTGAATTGCGTTAGTTGGGTTTCTTGCTTTAGTAGTGGCATTCATTCTTGCTGAGTGAGATACTGTCTGTGATGTTTGGCGTGCTTGTCCATCCCGTCCCGTTCTTCACCATGAGAAATCTGGTCACCCACCCAAGTCTGATTATGTGACTCAGATAATTATGTAAACAGCACAAACCACATGGAATCTGATAAAAAAAAAAAAAAAACATTATTCTGATTTCTGGCCATATGTAGATGTACAAGTTGTATATTTGAACTTCTGGTAAATTTGAGATTTGCTCTGCAAGTCAGTCTGGCCAAGAGCCCATTCAAGCCCATTTCCAATGTTTCCAAGTCGAGGCACCAATCACAAATGTTGAGGCGGGCTTTACACGATGATGATCACTCTGATTGGTTTAGGTCTATCCAATTGCGCCCAGAGGCACTTGAGCAACGTCCGTTGGTGACGCCCCTTTGGAAATGGGCTGTGAATGAAGCTTCCCCAGACCCACTCACAGTTACAACTGAGAAGGGTCTGGTGTCAACCAAGCAAGACATTCGTCACAATACCGTATATACCCGAATATAAGATGAGGTTTTTGTCCTAAAAATAGGCTGAAAATGCGGGGGTCGTCTAATATTTGCGATATAGACAAAATCATGGGGGGAAAGGGGAGAAAGCAGGCGGAAACAGTAGAGGGTGCCAACACGATAGGCTAATTAGTGACAGTGTTATGAATGAAATAAACAGTAAAGTGCTGCCATGGAGAGATTAAGAAATCATCTTGAGAAACGCGCTTCAGAAGTTGGTCAAATAAACCAGCACGTTCGAAACAGTCATGACGCCAACTTTAAACTTATGGTCGTGAATGAGGCGAAATATCTAATAATTGCAAAGCTGGCAAAAAATTTGGAGTCACAGAATGCAACGTTCGAAGGTGGCGAGCACAAAAAGAAAGACTAAAAAATACCAACAGCCAAAGGAAAGCTTTCCGTGGACCTCAACGTGGCAAGTTTGCAGAACTTGATGATAGAATCTATGAATATGTGATAGAAAAACGTCGGGATGTGATGCCAATCACAAGAGAAATCATTCGGCTGAGGGCTCTGGAGATAGCCAAGGAGCTGAACATACCGACAAATGAGTTCAAAGCTAGCACTGGGTGGTGTACACGAATGATGCGGCGCAAAGGGCTGACACTGCGTCGTAGAACAAGTCTGGCCCAGCGCCTACCCTCAGACTTCAAGGAGAAGTTGCTGTCTTTTCAGCGATATGTGCTTAAACTGAGGAAAACTCACTCATACCCCCTGGATCAGATAGGGAATGCTGACCAAACACCAGTGTTTTTTGACCTGCCAACATCTGTCACTGTTGCCAAGAAAGGGGACAAATCAGTTATTGTGCGATCTACTGGAAATGAAAAAAAACCGAATCACTGTAATGTTGGCGTGTCTCGCTGATGGGACCAAACTCCCCCCATATGTGATTTTGAAACGCAAGACTATGCCAAAGGAGACGATGCCAGCTAGCATTATCGTACGTGCCCAGGAAAAGGGCTGGATGGACACTGACCTGGTAGTGGACTGGCTCAAGGTAGTGTGGGCCAGGCGCCTCGTTTTGGATGCATTTCACGGACACTTGACGGAAAATGAACGGCGATCTAGTGATCATACCGGGGGGATGACAAGCCAGCTACAAGTATTGGATGTAGTTGTCAACAAGCCATTCAAGGATAATCTGCGCAAGAGGTACACTGAGTGGCTCCTGTCAGGCGATAACTCACTGACGCCTACTTGAAAACTTATGAAGCCAGCAGTGCATCTGCTCTGTACTTGGATCCTCCAAGCTTGGGATGCCATAAGCCAGGAGAGCATCATTAATGGATTTAAGAATATCTGCATATCAAATGCCCTTGATGGGAGCGAGGATGGCATTCTCTGGGAGGGGCTCGTGGAGCATCATGATAATGATGACAGTGAGAGTGAGCATAGCGAGGCTATCTGTTTTTTTATTTTTTTATGTACAAGTACTATATTCACATATTACATTTTCTCAAAAAAAAAAAATAATAATTTCTCAACTAATGTTCTGCCGGTACATATATTAAAGTTTAAAATTAATAAATGAATAGTATGCAATTGCATATAACGTATTTTCCAGACTCGCATCAGTCAAAAAATGCGTCATGAAGAGGAAAAAAGCATATATAAGTCGCACTAGACTAAAAATCGCATTTATTTAGAAATTTATTTCACAAAATCCAAGAACAGACATTTCATCTGGGAAGGCAAGTTATTCAGCTACACAGAACAACAGGCTGAATAGGTGTACACATTAACAGTCATTCAGCTACTCAAGCATAAAGAACATACCTGGTTGGCTGAATAGGCTAAATTAACATAAGCATGGTCAACAAGCTCCCGATCTCATTCCACATCAATAGCTACGTTTACATGGACACCTTATGGGCTTAGTTGCTCTTTTTAAAGATGTTTATCAATGTAAGCAAATATCATTTGGGAATTACCCGTCTTTCGAATATCCAGGTATTGTGTTAAAAGGTGCTCCACGCATTTTACTTATCATTATTTACAGGCCTCCAAAATACTCTCCAGCCTTTGCTGAAGACTTTACAGAACTGTTATCAACAATTTCCTCAGAATTTGACTGTTTTGCTATTGCTGGAGATTTTAACATTCACATAGATAATGCAGAAACCAATATGGCAAAAGAAATCAACACCGTTTTAAAAACTTTTGATCTGACTCGGCATGTACATGGACCCGCACACAATCGTGGACACACTCTAGATTTACTCATCAGTAAGGGTCTAAACATTTCATCGATTGTTATTAAGGACGTAGCACTGTCTGATCATTTCTGTATTTTCTTTGATATATTGATTTCTCCTGCCATTGAAGCTAGATCTGTGTCTGTCAGGAAGAGATGCTTAAATGAGAACACTAGTGTACTATTTATGAAGGCTATATCTTTAACACCAAGCATATCTGCTGACTCTGTTGATTTTCTCCTTGATTCTTTTAACTCAAAAGTTAAAAGTGTAATAGATGATATTGCTCCTGTGAAAGTCAGGAAGAAAAGTGGTAGACAAAAAGCACCTTGGAGAAACTCAACAGCAGTGCAAAATATGAAAAGACAACGCATAAAAGCAGAGCGCATGGAACTAGGCAAAGCTAGACCGACTTTCTTCACGAATATTATAAACATTAATATAAACAACACACGCACTCTTTTTGCTACTGTAGAGAGACTGACGAACCCCCCAAGCCAGATTCCCAATTAAATGCTCTCAGACAGCAAGTGCAGTGAGTTTGCTTCTTTCTTCTCTGAGAAAAATCAATAATATCAGAAAGGTGATCAGCACATCCTTGAGCCACACTGGGGTCAGACAGATCAGACCACAGCCTGATAAAGGTCTGTTTTCAGTCTGTTTTCGAAGAAATTGATAGCAAAATTTAGGAAGAAACCGTACAACAGTCCCTCCAGAAAAACGCGATTATGCGATCGCATGATTTAATGC
Organism: Meda fulgida; assembly: GCA_030578275.1. NCBI lineage: Eukaryota > Metazoa > Chordata > Actinopteri > Cypriniformes > Leuciscidae > Meda > Meda fulgida. The sequence continues at coordinate 21,603,398 of CM060619.1, forward strand.
ATAATCAGCCAAAGTCCGCATATTTATGCGGGGGCCGCATTTTTTCAAATACACCGTACTTTCGCAGCATAAATTGCAGATTTCCGCGCAAAATATGCGGGGCTTGTATGATTTCATAATCCCTGCATTTTCGTTGTAAAAAAAGTCATATATCTTAGCAGCAAGTTGAAAAATGCATTTGCTTCACACAAGAGCAGCCTTTCCCCCCTGTTCACATGGGAATGTTATGAAGTGACGTATTTACGCGACGTGAACATCTTAAAAAGCTGTAAAACAGGAAGCACGCATTTTTTTAAAAATATTTTATTAATTTTTACAGAAGTTGTAGCATATTTCTTTTGTAAAGCTACAGAACTTGTTTGACTCATCAATGTTTTGTAAGTTTGAGCCATGTGTTTATTAAGGTCTAAAATAAAACAAGATGAGAACTTAAATATTCCCAGCACTTTCTGTGATGTAGTATGCTTGCTAATTATAGGAAGTAATAAAAAATTACTCTTTACATTAATGTAGTAGCCTAGTGAGAACAGGGTGTTGGGGAATCACTTTTTTTTTTCTCTTTTTCATCAAACCGCAGTTTTTGCAAGTTCCCGCAATTTCATTGCATAAAATTGCATAAATATCCCGCATATTCCATCACATTTTTTAAGAAAACGTGCCACACAATCAAGGATTTTTGCCCGCAACAATCACAAAAAAACTCCGCGTTTTTCTGGAAGGACTGGTCCAGCACCTTAAAACATCAACCTGCGCTCTTGACACACTTCCCACATCTTTCTTCAAAAGTGTGTTAAACTGTTTAGAAGCAGATCTTCTAGAAGTGGTTAATGCCTCACTTCTCTCTGGGAGTTTTCCAAACTCCCTGAAAACTGCAGTTGTCAAGCCCCTCCTGAAAAAGAGCAATCTGGATAAGATCATATTAAACAACTATAGACTGATCTCAAATCTTCCTTTCATAGGCAAGATCATTGTTTTCTTCAATCAGCTGAACAAATTCTTAAGCTCCAATGGATACTTTGACAATTTTCAATCCGGTTTCCGATCGCATCACAGCACAGAGACAGTGCTCATAAAGATAATAAACGATATTCGCTGAAATACTGATAAAGGCAAATTATCAGTTCTAGTACTACTCGACCTCAGTGCTGCATTTGACACTGTCGATCACAACATACTTCTTGACGGGCTGGAAAATTGGGTGGGGCTTTCTGGGATAGTCCTAAAATGGTTCAGGTCATACTTAGAAGGGAGAGGTTATTATGTAAGGTATAGGAGAGCATACGTCTGAGTGGACATCCAAATAATGAAAAAAACAAATCTCTTACCACAGCTATGCAGACGACACACAGATCTACTTAGTCCTATCACCTAACGATTACAGCCCCATTGACTCCCTGTGCCAATGCATTGATGAAGTCAACAGTTGGATGTGCCAAAACTTTCTTCAGTTAAACAAAGACAAAACTGAAGTCATTGCGTTTGGAAACAAAGATGAAGTTCTCAAGGTGAACGCTTGCCTTCACTCTAGGGGTCAAACAGCTAAAAATCAAGTCAGGAATCTGGGTGTGTCTCTAGAGTAAGACCTTAGTTTCAGTAGTCATATCAAAGCAATAACTAAATCAGCATATTATCATCTGAAAAAAATTGCAAGAATTAGATGCTTTGTTTCCAGTCTAGACTTAGAGAAACTTGTGCATGCTTTCATCACCAGCAGGGTGGATTATTGTAATGGACTCCTCACTGGCCTTCCTAAAAAGACCATAAGACAGTTGCAGCTCATACAGAACCAGAACATATGAACACATCACACCAGTCCTCAAGTCTTTACACTGGCTCCCAGTTACATTTAGGATAGATTTTAAAGTATTATTACTGGTATATAAATCATTTAATGGTCTATACCTCAATACATTGCAGATATGCTCACTGAATATAGACCTAACAGATCACTCAGATCATTAGGATCACATCAGCTAGAAATACCAAGGGTTCACTCTAAGCAAGGAGAGTCTGCTTTTAGCTACTATGCCAGCCGTAGCTGGAACCAGCTTCCAGAAGAGATCAGATGTGCTCCTACAGTATCACTTTCAAATCCAGACTCAAAACACATCTGTTTACCTATGCATTTACTGAATGAGCACTGTGCCACTGCTCGTCCGACTGTTTCTACTTTATTTTATTTTTTATTCTAAACTGTTTTAATTATTCTTATTTCTTTTGATTATTTTAATTTCTTCTATGTAAAGCACTTTGAATTACCATTGTGTATGAAATGTGCTATATAAATAAACTTGCCTTGCCTTACTGCTTTTTAGGGTTGTCAAATAAAAATTAGAATTTAGAATAATCGTCGAAATATTAAAAAATCCTTCATATTCAAATGCAAAAAAACATCCATTCGAATTTTTGGTGTCAAGAGGCGCACTAGACATGATGATAATGATGTAACTGTTTTTTTTTTTTTTTTAGCATATCCAGTATACAGCGTGGTGCGACTGCGTTGTTAATTTGAAAAGTGGCAAGAAAAGTCTTCCTGCTGACGAAAACCATCTCAGTTCATGGGAAAAATCGTGCAACGACATACTTGACCATACCTGGCACATCGGTCAGAGCTAAGCGTGTGTCTTCATCAGCTTGAAAACATTGTCAACAAAAAGCGCTCCGTACTCGCTGCAGATCAAGACCAGACCGTCTGGTGTTTTTGACAAACAATATGTAGATGTGTAGTGAGTAGCAGTGGATTGTTTATGAATGACAGTTTGCTATTTTGTGTTCATGTAGTACATTACGCTCTGTTGAAGCGTGTTTTCACAGGTTACTGATGCACAATAAAGTTTATGTACTATTGTAACCTAATTTTCCTTGCCTGGGATGAAAAACTAACCTAAATTAGGTTTCCTTACCTAAATTTCTCCATTAAGGAAATTATATTTGATTTAAGAACAATTGTTTAAGTGCATGTCATTTAATTTCAATAAAAGATGCGATGCTTGATTTGGTTTATATTTGGTTATTGCGTTTGCTTGCGCCCTCTTGTGGGCATAGGAGACAGCACTTTTTCTCTGTAACATTAAGTATTGCCTTTTTAGAATTCGAATCTAATTAGAATTTTGCCAATATTTAAGAAAGAAATTCGAATTAAGTTTTTCGGAGGTGGTAAGTTTATCATTGTTCGTGATTAGTATAAGTGGCTTAATCTCACATTTGGTTCAGGAAAAATTTTCACACGTTGATGCCGATGCTCAATATAGATAAATAGAGCATCGGCATCAACATGTGAAAATATAATGTGGATTGCTGACATTAACCGCTATAACTGCTACGTCTGTCAATTTAAATTGTCGTATGCTTAATCTATGTAGTGGCATAAAACAACTAACGTTATAAAAACATTGCACACTGTGTTTGCAGAAAACAAAATGGTTATTAATGGTGATTACATGACATTAAGCCTCAATTGTCCCCTGGACAAGTAAATGGGTTAACAGAATAATCTGTTAACTTACTTGTATTGTGAATATAATTTATTCTGAAGGCGCTCTAATTAAACACATTTGTGATATTTAAAGGGTTAGTTCACCCAAAAATGAAAATTCTGCCAGTAATTACTATTAAAATAATTACTGACAGAATTTTCATTTTTGGGTGAACTAACCCTGTAACTTCAGAAAATGTTAGGCTAACTTCATTGACATAAGGCTGTCATCTTTCATGTCAAAATCTTACATTTGATCAAAAAACTTAAAAAAAACAATTAAATGATTTACACTGCTAAATTAAAACGGCAATAAATAATGTTATGAACATTTTAAATGTAATTTAATAGGAAAAAACTACGAAATTTGCATATTGCAAAAAATGCAAAGACCATTTGTTTTCGAGGAAGCAATAGTGGTGAAAAACAACAGAAACATACTGCTTGAATCTTGAACTGAGCTGTATTTTAAAACCTGTGTGACTGTTGAAATCATGTTAATAATTTTGGAAAACCGCAATCTTGAGATGTTGTTAAGCTACAAGTTAGAAAAATAAAAATCAGAATGATTCTCTCAATGTTACCCTATTTTATGTTTACTTAATTATTATTATTATTAGGCTATTTTATAATTGAAATTTGAATCTACTTGTCTGGCAAGACAGCTAGTAAAAATACTCTTCACTTATTCCTTCAAAATGTGCCATAAATGTTTTTCACTATCTTAACCTTCAGGATTATTGTGTTTAACAATAATGATTCGCCTGCCTGCCTTTTTATGCTAACTACAATTTGTTGTTTTTAGAGTGTAAGTGCATCTCAAACTGCAGCTGCTGTTGCAATGGGAGACAAACTAAAAAGAGACCTTCGGGACTTGAAAAGAAAAAAAGCAGCTCCTGTAACCTCCACTCCAATGTCAGATGATTCAGATCTGAAATTGACATGTTTGAAAATATACAGAGACCATCAATGAAGAGAGTAAGCCATGTTTTATTTTCATAATAGAACCTCAAAGTTTGTTTGCCTCTGATCTATTTTAACTCCATTTTCCACATCCATTTGAAGAGATTTTCAAATCTGAGCAAGGTTATCCACGACTTTTTCTCAGAAGGCGATTCCGAGTTTTCACTCAAGACTGGAAACAAATGTTTATTAAATGTAAAAACATTTTTTAGTTCAGTTTATTTTTATTTTTATGGGAGTTTCAGGGAGTATGTGTTAGTCGTCATGATATGTTCTCTTTGCATGTTCTATTGTGTTACTTCTCGTTTCACTAAATCTGTTCAACAAAGTTGAATAGTGCAAATTTAGTGTGAACCATAGTGTTACAATAGACACATTTAGTAGAAATATAATTACGTTTAATTGGTAACACTTTACAATATTAAACATTAGTTCATGTATCAACTAACATGAACTAACCATGAGCAATACATTTGTTACTGTTTTTGTTCATCTTTGTTAATGTTGGTTAATACAAATCCAGCTGTTCATTGTTTGTTCATGTTAGTTCACAGTTCATTAACTAATGTTAACAAGATTTTAATAAAGTATTATTAAATGTTGAAATTAACATTAACAAAGATTACCAAATGCTGAAGAAGTATTGTTAATTCTTAGTTAATGTTAACTAATGTAGTTAACGAATGAACCTTATTGTAAAGTGTTACCGTTTAATTAAACCAAATGTTTAATTGAGCCTCTTCTAACCTTGTATCCAATGTAACAAATACAGGCTGCACTGGACAGTGACGACGAGGAGGAGATGGAAGGAGATAGAAGTAAGGAATTTGACAACAGTCTTTTGCAGTGTACATCTCCCCGGAAGACTCGTGTTGAGCTTGATGATGATGTTGTCAAAGCTTTGAAAGGTAAATTACCAGGAATTGAAATGTAAACATGAAACCTTTATTTATTTATTTATTTATTTATACAAACCCTGACTTAAAGGTGCAGTGTGTAACATTTTTGAGTATTTATTAACAGAAATGCAATATGACATCCATAACTATGTGTTCAGTGGTGTAAAAAGAACTTACTTAATAAACCGTAATGTTTTTATTACGTTAGAATGAGGCATTTATATCTACATAGGCGCGGGAATCCCCTTCTATGAAGGTCGCCATATTGTGACGTCATGTTTCTACAGTAGCCGACAGCGAACACACAGCGTTACAGAGCGCGTTTCGTCAATACCTTGAAAGAGAAGCCGCAGAAAGCTAGAAGAAGCTAGTCATAAACACCGTGAGTAGTGACTTTTCCCTTGTCAGTGGTGTAAATATGTAGTTGGATTGTTTCATGTAACTTAATTCTTCTCCCTCGCTGTGTTATGGCTTTGCTATGTGGGGATAAATGTGCTGGTTACGTTCGTGAGACAGCTGATTAGTAGGCTACTCTTGTCATTGACCGGAAAACAGTTACAGGAATCACCAACCCGTCGATCTTGGAAGCATTTAAGTCGATCGAGTTTCCAAAATCAGAGAAAAAAGCCTATTGTGTGTAGTAAGTGGTGTCTATGGGATGCGGAGGCGCGCGCGCTGTTACAATCACGTCATTTTTGCCGCGCGCACCTTTGGGCTCATGCGGACGCGTCGAGTTTAAACAAGGCTTAACGCTTTAACCAGCTCAGCCACAGTAACAGCTCATATTAGCCAGCTAAACTTTTACTACCCTGTTAGAAAAAATATATAACGTTAGTTGCATAGTTTCATGTGGTTCTTCTCCCTCGCTGTACTATGGTTTGCTATGTGGGGAGAAATGTGCTGGTTACATTCGTGAGACAATCAGCTGATTACTATTATTATATTATGTATTAAGACCCTTGATCCTTACCTGACTATGGCTTTGTAAACTTTATCCATGATGTGGTTTATAATGGACTGTGGTACAAAAGTTGTTTTACTCGGGCTATTCTCTGCTGTCTCAGACGACGATGTTTGTCCCGTTTTAGCCACCGTAGCTTCTTCGAAAGGGAGGGGTGAGCAGAGGGCTGAGCCCTTAGTGTAAACTCGCAAACGAACCGCTAGATGTCGCCAAAAGCTACACACTGCACCTTTAAGAATTCATTATCTGTTCGTTTTTATAGATGTATATTATGTGTGCATTTGGACACTACACCTAGCTTTTTTTTTTGTTAATCTGCCCAATGAGTTAAGTTAAAGGTTTAATTAATGTTACAAATGCAATTGTTGTTGACTGTGTATGTTCACAATCAGAAAGGTTTTTCAAATTAACAAAGGCTTTATGGGTATGGAACGACATGAGTGTGCGTAATTATTGATATAAGTTTCATTTCTGGGTGAACTAACACTTGTAGTCTATTTCAGTTAGAGTATTTTGATAGGGTATCTCAGCCAGCATGGAGAGGAAAAGTCATCTTGGTCACTCTCTATTAACAGCTATGGCAGAGTATTGCTTTAAGACAGACTTAAAAACAGAAGAAATTGTTTTTCTGTCCTGTAAGACCTAGCAGATAATACAGTATAGTGTGGTGGGGTGTTTTTTTTTACCTTTTGTAAACATGACTGTTTTACATTTATATGGTTGTATGTCTTGTATTCAGCTTTTTTACATTTAATCAAACTTTTACCAGCTGTAACCAACTTGTAACTTTCCATAGAATTTTCTGTCTTTATTAATATTGAATAATTAATGTAATAGCATTAAAGTTACAGTAATGCTTCATTACAAAATATATTTAAGTATATTATCAAAATATATATCTACAAAATATATCTAACAAGAGACCAAGTACACATGAAGAAGAACACAAACTAGTGTTTGTTCTGCCCTAACTTTGTATAACATTCAACTTTATCTTGTCTTGTAGAGCTTCCAGGGATAGTATCATCACTCAAAGAGGTCTTAGAGTCGATGAAAAGAGGTTCATACAGCTCAAGCCCAAGTTCAACTGAGCTGTGTGTTCCTGAAACCTCAGAAATGGTTAGAAAAATCTTTATGATAAAGAAAATTCATATTTGTAATAATCATTTTATGTCTTTTTGGGCATGAACACTTCAGAAAGTTTTCTGAATCAAGTAACACGGTGACAGCTTTTTATTTGAATTATAAAGGAACAAGTTTATACTAATACTTTAATATACTTGTACTTTTACTTATACTTTTTTATTCTACACAGATTTCCCTCGGTGATTCTAACGTAAAAGTTCCCAAGAGAGTCTATGACAGACTTAACAAGTCACGAGCTTCTCTATTCACACAAGATTTGGCCACTTTACTTTTTGGTAGAGAAACTTTAGCCAGATGCACACTTACTGGTAAATCGGGAATTCATTCAAAACACCAGCTGGACCCTCACATGGTGCAAGCCATCATAGGTATGTTTCTGCTCATCATCATTTTTTTTGGGGGGGGGGGGATAGAGATGCACTGATTACAATTTTCTTGGCCGATTCCGATTTTCCTTGAGTTTGACCTTCCGATACCGATTTTAGCCGATTCCGATTTCATTTTTTCAAACCACTTTACAGCACACACAAATATTAATTTTCTATCTTCTCATGGCCAATCATGTGAAAATCGGCCAATTCCGGTCACCAGCCGATCAAACAGTGCATCTCTACTCTCGAAGTCAAAGGGGGCTGACTAAAACAAATATCAATGCTAAAAATAAAGATTCACATATGTTATACATTATAATTATTATACTTCTTGGCTGAATATACTTTTCCAGTTAATCGGTTAAACTATTTTTTCCCTGTGATACAGTGACATAACATGTAAACTTTACAGTTGTTCAGCAATGCTTAAAGGGATCCTCCACCCAAAAATGAAAATTATGTCATCATTGACTCAAGTTGTTGCAACTCCACATGAGTTTCTTTCTTCTGCTGAACACAAAGGAATATATTTTGAAGAACGATTGGAACTTTGGCACCATTGACTTATATAGTATTTTTTTTCTACTATGGAAGTCAATGGTGCCAAACAACTGTTTGGTTCCAATAGTTCTTCAAAATATCTTCCTTTGTGTTCAGCAGAAGAACTCATTCAGGTTTTAATAATAATAATAATAATATTCTTTCCCTTTCACAGACACTGTGATCAAACAGTTTCCGAACACGACAGTGTCTGAGGTGCGAGCACTCATCAGAAGAAAATGCAACAATGAGTCAAACTCAAAGACCAATCACTCTCCACTTGAAGGATGAATATGGTTTAAGTTGTTACAGTACTGTAACTGTTTGCAGTTATTTCATTTAATGGTTTGCAGATATTTATGACAGCACTTTATTGACTGTATCTAGGCTTTATTTTTTGTTGTTGTTGTTTATAATACCCCTGCAGGTCACTGTAATTTATATTAATGTATTTTGTTTACAGTTTATATAAGCTGCTGTACTGATGTACATTGGGTGTAGTAAATTAAAGTTTACTAGCTTTCAAAGTGTGTGTGTTATATTCAATTATTTTTTTTACTGTGTGTTCTACTGAATGAAAAATTTTCACTATAATTTTAGTACATTTAAGTATATTATTTTCGTACTTAATTATTTGTAAAAATATATTTTTAATATACTAATAGTGGCTCTTTCAGTGTTCTACTAATACATTATCAATATGCTAATATTATATTTAAAATATACTGGGAACACATTAATGTAAAGCTAAAAATATACTACAACTATAGTTCTAAAATACCTTTAAAGTGTATTAAAAATACAATCTAAATAAGTAGTATTAAATTACACTAAATATACTTAAAATGGTTCCATTTTAACACAATTAAGTATATTAAAATATATTACTATTACCTTAAAATTGGACTTAAATACATATTAAAGTACACTTAATATACTTGAAGTTGTTTCAATTTAACACATTTAATACATACTTAATCCGGTACACTTAAAATACATTAAGTATATCAAAATAAGTACAATTTAAATATATTTCCTTTTCACCTGGGATACCAATCTGATCGCAAAACACCATGTGACGTCATTACGCACAGGTTTTTATTCGCATGAGGTTTTTTACCAAACTTCAGATAATTCGATTGATAAGTGGATGGAAAGCAAGATACTTACCCTCTAGTTGCTCCAGAGGCGTACAACCTCTGACATATATAGCAATTGTATTTCGCTTTGTATAAAAGCGTCAGCTATATAAATAAATGAAATGTAAATGTAAGTTAATTTCTTGGGATACATGTTCAATGCTATTTAAAGCACCTCAGCATGATCCTTTTCCTAATTAATATTTTGTTTTTGTTTTACAGCCATAGAAGTAGCATCTAGACCGGAGAGAAGTGTGTGTGTGTGTGTGTGTGTGTGTGTGTGTGTGTGAGTGTGTGTCTCAGTCTCTCAAAAGGCACGCTATTGTACTCCCATCATCAACTAGGCATTCAAAACTGTTAATTTGTGTTTTGTTCTTAATAGTTCATTCCATTTACTGTGATACAACAAACTGTTATAGTACACAAATGTTTTTTGACAGTATATTGATTTTTTTTTTTATTGATTATTTTTCGCACAGTAACTGTAGAATGTATGTATCAAATTTTCTAGCTCAATCTGCACTGTGTTCATGAACTGGGTTGGTTTTGTTTCATTGCTATTCAGGACAACAAGGTCAATTCTTTTTAAATATTTATGTCAACTATGACGTTAAGTGTCATTCTTAAAAGAAAATGTTTCAGTGTGTTTCAGTTATGTTAAACTGTGAAATTGGTCATTTTGACCCAAACTAATGATAATCTAAAACAATGGAGAGATGTCCCAATGTTGTTGTTTTTTCTACACTACTTTACTGTTTAATACAACAGTGGTTTTACAAAATATTGGATATCAATAAATAAAAAAAATAAATAATAATATTTACCATTGTAATGATTCCTGTCTGTGTTTCCCTTGTCTTGTATGAACTTTAGTTATTTCCTGTTTTGTAGTCCTGTGTAGTTCCCTTTCGTAGTCACTCCGAGTTACGTCGGAATGACGACGAAATGGGGTTTCGCTTAGAACACCTATCGACTTCGAGTATACAAAAACGAGCCAATGGCAAAGAAATGCCATGGGTCTGCGGAATTTGCATGACGTACTCCGCCCCACCTCGTGGGTATAAAGGACGCCGGCAACATGCAGATATGTTTTTCGCTTCGGAGCCAAGAGTATCTCTTCACTCCACAGCCATTTATGACTTCACTCTACGAGACGAGCCATTCTCTCCGGTGTTGGTGTGGTAGCGATCTGCGGCGAGTTCACATTGCCTGCTGATCTGTGCAGTGATCTGCCAGTGAGTGTGTTCTCCCCGCTCGCTTCGACATCGCTGAGTTTTTTTCTCCTCTCACAAAAGAGCTCGCACGCGGCACGTCTTTTTAAAGACGGCTCGCCCGTGCATTTAAAAAAAAAAAAAAAAATGTGGCGGCAGATTGGTATCGGACTCTGATGGGCACGAGCGCTGTCTAGTGTGTAGGGCTTTTATCATGCTTGTACAGCGCTCGTGGGTGATTCATGTTCTCTCTGGGAACGTGATCATCGCGTCATTTAGGTCGAGACTCAATGAACTCGCAAGAGTGAGAGTCCCCTCATCCACACCCCGATCTAGCGCTCCCCCGAGGAGTGCTACTTCGGCTGGTGGCCAGGGTGACCTGAGGGTTATAGTCTGGATCAAGGCGCCGACTATCTGTCCGCGACCCCAGCTTCCTCCTGTGTGACGGTGCCCGCTAGTGAACCTCCGATTCCCGCGAGTCGACCTTCGGGTGGCCCGCGAGTTTCGGTTGAAGCTACAGAGAAAGATGCTATGTCTGTTGTAACATCATAAGGTGGGCTTGGTTCTTTTGGAAGTGACGACTCGTCACAGCTGCCACCTTCTGGTGTGTTATGCTGTGCCTGAGTCTGATCCGGAGACGACGGCCATGCTTTCCTGGGACGATTGGTTTTGGGTAAGGCCGCCGACCCGTGTCCACGGCAAACCCCAATATCTTTCCTCCCGGACGTGCATGATGAGATCTCGATGTCCTGAAGGACCCCCGTGTCTTCTCAGGACCGTTCGTTGGTCTCATCCGCCTTTCCCCCCTCACGGGGCCGCTGCCCATGGGTACACTGGGGTCCCCCCGGTTGAAGCGCTCTGTTGCGATGCTACTGTGTCCTCAGAGTACTTCCCGGCGCTATCCTAAGCACCCGTCCGAAGCCTGTAGTTCTTTTCGTCTACACTAATCTGTGGCGAATTCCTATAGTGCCACAGGACAGGCAGCCGCCTCACTGCATTCCGTGACCGTTCTGTGGTCTACCTGGCCCAGATGCTCACGGTTTTGCAGGAGGGCGGGACTGACTCGAGGCTCTTCATGAGCTACTCAGCGCGCCGCCGCTGACCTTGCTCTCCGAGCGACGAAGGTGGCCACGCGCTCTCCGAGTCAGGTGATGTTTACCACTCTGGGGCTGACCGGTCTGATGTGCTGGAGGTCGGTAGATTCGTCTGCTCACCCCCACGTCCCAGGTCGGCCCCTTCGGCGGTGCGGTTGAGTTCTTCTGCCCAATAGTTCTTAACCGCCCGGGAGCAGATTGAGGTTGTTCTGCCGACGGCCCCGCCGTCCGCTCGAAAAAAGGGCCCCTCAGTCTGCCAACCGCCGAAGGCGTCCTCCCACGGTCCTAACCCCGCCCGTTCATCCGGGCTGGCTTGGTACCGTGGGGGGATGCCTCAGCCCTCTCCAGCCCCGCCCCCCGCTACACGCCGGGTTAAGCGGCGCTTTTTGAGATGGGCTTCTCAGAGATGGGACTCAGTTCTTTCCAGAGTTGGTAGCAGGGCCACTCCTTTCCCCGGTGGAGGGCTGGGGAAGAATCTTTACTCAGAAAGAACTGACTCTCTCATCTCTGAGCACACAGAGTTCTCGGACGACCCAGAGCGCCGCCCACCAGCCGTGCTCTCCTCGTCCCCCTCTGTCCCAGAGTCGGTTGACACGGCGTGCCGCCCACGGGCCGTTTCGTCCTGTCCCACTCTGTCGCCAGACCCCTGGCAGAGCAGGCCCCCGTGGAACGCTGGTCCTTCCCTGGCCTCCTCTGTCAGGGCGCGGATGTTAACTGCGCCCCCACACCGGTTCGCTATGCCGTCCACGTCGGGGCCAGTTACTCCGCTTTGCTGCCCCTCCGGGGGGACACCGGTGGTCCGCATGACCCCGCTGGTGCAGTTCCTAGAAGCCTGGCTAGAGCTTCCCCAACTGTCCCGCTGGGTCGCCCGCACCATCCGGTTCGGCTATGCGATTCAGTTCGCACGGTCTCCTCCCCGATACAGGGGAGTCCGCTCCACTTTGGTCGGTGGCAACGCCCCGGTCATGCGAGCAGAGATTGCCACTCTGCTGGCGAAGGGTGCAATCGAGACTGTCCCTCCAGCCGAGATGAAGTCCGGCTTCTACAGCCCTTACTTCATTGTCCCCAAGAAAACCGGTGGGTTACGACCAATCCTGGACCTGCGAGTTTTGAATCGCTCCCTTCTCAGGAGGCCGTTCAAATGCTCACCGCCAAACGCATTTTCGAATGTGTGCGGCCCCAGGATTGGTTTGCAGCGATCGACCTGAAGGACGCCTACTTTCATGTCTCCATTCTTCCTCGACACAGACCGTTCCTCCGGTTTGCTTTCGAGGGACAGGCATATCAGTACGCGGTTCTCCCATTCGGGCTGGCCCTGTCTCCTCGCGTCTTCACGAAGGTCGTCGAGGCAGCCCTTGTTCCCCTTCGGGTTCACGGGGTTCGCATCTTGAACTATCTCGACGACTGGCTGATCCTAGCTCACTGTCGAGACCAGGTTTGCGAACACAGGGACCTTGTGCTCCGGCACCTAGCCCGTCTGGGCCTTCGGGTCAACTGGGAGAAGAGCAAACTTTGCCCCGTGCAGAGGATCTCTTTTCTCGGTATGGACATCGACTCGGTCGCCATGTCCGCGCAGCTTACGAGCGAGCGCGCGCAGTCACTGCTGACTTGTCTGAGACAAATACAGGGCAAGAGTGCGGTTCCACTGAAACATTTTCAGAGGCTCCTGGGGCATATGGCATCTGCAGCCGCGGTCACGCCGCTCGGATTGCTTCATATGAGACCGCTTCAGCTTTGGCTTCGCGACCGAGTCCCGAGGTGGGCATGGCAACAAGGCAAGCTCCGAGTTCCAGTGACTTCGAGCTGCCGTCAGACCTTCACCCCGTGGTTGAACCTCAGTTTTCTCAGGGCTGGTGTCCCCCTGGAACGAGCGTCGAGGCATGTTGTTGTCTCAACAGATGCCTCCACCACGGGCTGGGGCGCCATGTGCAATGGTCATGCTGCCGCGGGCTCCTGGACAGGACCCCAGCGCCTATGGCATGTGAATTGCCTCGAGTTGCTGGCAGTACGCCTTGCTCTGCACCGCTTCCGAGCGCTGCTCATGGGTCAACACGTACTAGTCCGATCAGACAATACCGCCACAGTAGCGTACATCAACCATCAAGGTGGTCTACGCTCCCGCCGTATGTCGCAACTCGCCCGCCACCTCCTCCTATGGAGTCAGAAGCATCTGAGGTCCCTTCGTGCTATTTACATTCCCGGAGCCCTGAACCGTGCTGCCGACGAGCTGTCACGGCTTCAGCCCCTCCCTGGAGAATGGCGACTCCATCCCCAGTCGGTCCAGCTGATTTGGGACCAGTTTGGCGACGCACAGATAGATCTGTTTGCCTCCCGCGACTCATCCCACTGCGCCCAGTTTTATTCTCTGACCGAGGGCACGCTCGGCACGGATGCACTGGCGCACAGCTGGCCGAGGGGCCGCAAGTATGCGTTTCCCCCAGTGAGCCTTCTTGCGCAGCTCCTGCGCAAGGTCAGGGAGGACGAGGAGCAAGTCCTTCTGGTTGCGCCGTACTGGCCCACCCGGACTTGGTTCTCCGAACTAGTGCTCCTCGCGACAGCACCTCCTTGGCCAATTCCTCTGAGGAAGGACCTCCTTTCTCAGGGACGGGGCACTCTATGGCACCCTCGTCCCGATCTCTGGAACCTCCACGTGTGGCTCCTCGACGGGACGAGACAGGTTTGAGTACCCTACCACCTCCGGTGGTGGCTACCATCACTTCCGCTAGAGCGTCGTCCACGAGACATGCCTACGCGTTGAAGTGGAACCTATTCGTCAATTGGTGCTCTTCTCACCGAGAAGATCCCCGGAGTTGTTCGATCAGTCTCGTGCTTTCCTTCCTTCAAGATGGGTTGGAGCGAAGGCTGTCTCCCTCCACCCTCAAAGTTTATGTTGCCGCTATTGCCGCTCACCACGACTTAGTGGAAGGTAAGTCCATAGGGAAGCACGACCTGATCGTCAGGTTCCTGAGGGGGGCGAGGAGACTGAATCCTCCTCGCTCTCCTCTCGTTCCCTCTTGGGACCTCTCAGTGGTTCTAAGTGCCCTGCGGAGTGCTCCCTTTGAGCCTCTGCAATCAGTGGAGCTTAAGTTCCTGTCAATGAAGACAGCGCTCCTGATTGCATTGGCTTCTCTCAAGAGGGTCGGGGACCTGCACGCATTCTCCGTTGACGAAGCGTGCCTGGAGTTCGGGCCGGCCGGTTCTCACGTGATCCTGAGACCCCGGCCTGGATATGTGCCCAAGGTTCCTACCACTCCCTTCCGGGACCAGGTGGTGAACCTGCAAGCGCTGCCCTCGGAGGAGGCAGACCCAGCCTTGGCACTGCTCTGTCCAGTACGCGCTCTCCGCGCTTATGTAGACAGGACGCAGTGTTTCAGGACCTCAGACCAGCTCTTTGTCTGTTATGGTGGGAAGCTGAAGGGAAAGGCTCTCTCAAAGCAGAGGTTGTCTCACTGGATCGTGGACACCATTGCTTTGGCTTACCAGCAGCAAGGTCGACCGTGCCCCCTTGGTGTGACCGCCCACTCCACCCGGAGTGTGGCATCCTCCTGGGGTCTGGCGCATGGCGCCTCGCTGGCAGACATCTGCAGAGCTGCAGGCTGGGCGACACCTAATACATTCGCCAGATTCTATAATCTCCGAGTGGAGCCAGTGTCCTCTCGTGTTCTCGCTTCAAACAGCTAGTTCCGGACCCGCTCAGGTGTCTTCGCTTGCTCGCCATTCCACTCCGCGGACTGGATACGTGCGATATTCTGCTCAGGTGAGCTTCTCCGAAAGCCCTGAGTTCCTCCAGCACCCCTGATGCTAGCGCCAGTGTCTATTGCCTGGGCGTCGGCTAGGTGCCTCCGTGTGCATGGTCCCTCCCATGAGCTACCCCCACACGTGTATTTCCACTGTAAGCCTCTTGAGCATGTGTCTTTCCCTCGGCAAGCCACCTTGCCACTCCTGAGGTTGAAATATTCCACCTGCGGCTGGACACCTCAGAGTTTCCCCATATGTTTCCTTCGGGTCATATGTGTATTTTCAAATGCCCCCCCCCACTGGGTTGGTGATAATTGCATATTTCCCCTTTAAAGCTTGGGATATGCTTCCCAGTGTACCTTGGTATTCCTGTGCTAAATAGGAGTCCTTCGTCCTAATATCTCGAGGGCTCAGATTTACGCAGGGCACTGGAAGACAGCTGTGTAGGTGGCGTGATTAGACTGGTAACCCCATTTCGTCGTCATTCCGACGTAACTCGGAGTGACTACGAAAGGGAACGTCTCGGTTACGTATGTAACCCTCGTTCCCTGAGTAGGGAACGGAGACGTTACGTCTTCCTGCCACCTCCGCTGTGCCGCGGGGATCGCCGAGTTCAGTCTTGGCTCCTCAGCGAAGAAACATATCTGCATGTTGCCGGCGTCCTCCTTTTATACCCACGAGGTGGGGCGGAGTACGTCATGCAAATTCCGCAGACCCATGGCATTTCTTTGCCATTGGCTCGTTTTTGTATACTCGAAGTCGATAGGTGTTCTAAGCGAAACCCCATTTCGTCGTCATTCCGACGTAACGTCTCCGTTCCCTACTCAGGGAACGAGGGTTACATACGTAACCGAGACGTTTTTCTAGTTTATTAGTATCCCCAGGTGTTTCTGATTAACCACGCCCTCTTGTTATCTTGTTTAGCTTGTTTGTCTCTGTATTTAAACCCTGTGTCTTGTTACAGTGTTTGTGGGTTCATGATGTTGTTAGATGTTGGTTGTGTTGTTCTCTATGTCTGAGGTTTTGTGTCTGTCTAGTCTTTAGTTTATTTAATAAAAGTACTACTGCTGCATTTGGATCCTGCTTCCTTCTATGTTCCAACCTGCCACGTTACAACCATTTTATGTAAGAGCATTTATTTCAGCTTAGAGAACAAAATATCTATGACCAAACTGTCCGAACAAGCCCTCCATATTGCATCACATCTCCAAGATGACACCAAGAGCTTTAGAAGGCCAACCCCTCACCTCCAGGGAAATGGATCTATATTTCGGCGATAGTCATGTTCTCCTAGTCCACAAACTGTAAGTTCTTTTTTTTGGTCCCTACCTCTTTCTTACTTGTCCCTCTCCATTTCTTTAACAGTTCAAGTGTTTTGTTAGTATTGTGTATGTCACGTGACTGAAAAACCGAATATCATAGTTTTCAGTCACGTGACATGCGCGGTGACCTGGAGGGCAAAACAACAGACCAACATAGCGATTCACAGTGCGACTCCCCTGTAGAGACGCTGCAAAATTTATTAGGATCACCTCTCAACGTAAAAAGAAAGATTTGAACACAAAATGCAAGTGTTAGGCACTTCCAATCCATGTTACAGCAGACACTGCCGCATTTCTACCATTAAAAACTGCCAGGTCCCTATCGTCACTCGATTGTGGTAATGTTTAGGTTTACCATGTGGAGAATCCCTCACCTAATGGCGCTTTTCCATTACCAGTACCAGCTCGACTCGGGTCGCCTCGACTTGGCTCGCTTTTCGCTCCGTTTTCCATTGCAGATAGTACCGCCATAAACAGTACCCGGTCGTCATAGCGACGCCGCAGGAAACTGCCGTGACGTAATCTTATACGCGACGCACATCCGCTACCCACACACACAGGACAATGGAGGAAATCGAGTGTATGCTGTTTTTGATCCTCGGGATGTGGTTGTTTCTCAGAGCAAGATGACAAACGTTGTTTCATGAGAGGCTGAGGGCAGCAAAACGAAACTCTGCTGAAGAAAACAGGAGAGTTTGAGAATTACTACAGAGTTCAGACTACGAGACGAATCCGGTTGTTCAAATCCGACGCAAGAGGGTAAGTTATGCTAACGTAGCTAACGTTTGCATATGTGTAAATACTATATTATATGCAAAGTATTATAGCTACCAGTATTACGTACTAAAATGTGCATGGTTTATGTGTTTCAGATCTGTTTCGCTCTGCAAAGTCGCCGCAGCAGACCGTCTGTTTGGGCTTTCAACCGAGCTACCGAGTGGTGGGATGTTACTGTTCCTGGTTTCACAAACGCGCAGTGGGTTCAGAACTTCAGAATGTCGGAAGAAACATTCATACATTTGTACAACAAACTGCGTCCAGTGATGGAGAGACAAGACACAAGCTTCCGCAAGTGTGTTCCTCTAAAGAAGAGAGTGGCCATCGCTCTATGGAAGCTTGCGACTGGTTCAGAGTACAGAACTGTCGGTCATCTTTTCGGAGTAAGCATAACAACTGTTTGCCGGGTGTGTTCAAGAGTTCACTGCTGCTGCGAAACGTTGTTGGTTCCCGAACAAATCCGTTACCCAGACCAGGAGAAGTCTGAAGAAATGGCTGCCCACATTGAGAACAGATGGGGGCTCCCGCAGTGTGTTGGTGCTATTGATGGGTCACACATACCCATTTTGGCACCACAGGAGTACCACTGTGACTATTCCAACCATAAAGGTTGGCACTCCATCGTCCTTCAAGGTGTTGTAGATGGAAAAGGACTGTTCTGGAACGTGTTTGCAGGACCGCCTGGAAGCTTGCATGATGCTCGTGTTTTAAGACTGTCCACATTGTGGGAGTTGGCCTGCCGTGGCAACCACTTTCCAGCTTACACCAGGAATATTGGTGGGGTGAATGTTGCCTACTACATCCTGGGAGATTCTGCCTATCCCCTGCAGAACTGGCTCCTAAAGCCATTCACTGACACTAGACGGCTGACAGTAGAACAGCAGATCTACTACAAAAAAATATGTCAAGCACGGGTAGTGGTTGAAAACGCTTTTGGTAGACTGAAGGGAAGGTGGCGTTGCCTCATGAAAAGAAATGACTGTGATGTTACAATCGTGAAATCTATGATTCTTACTTGCTGTGCTTTGCATAACCTTTGTGAGAGTCATGGAGAGGACTATGACAATGACTGGGATGCACCTGCAGCAGCAGAGCCTGTGGTGCCAGTGGCACAGGGTGTTGAGGAGGGCAGAGATGTACGGGAGGGTCTGATGCGTTGTTTTAATTGCTAAATACATTATCATTAAATATGTTGTCTGCTGTTTTTCATTAAAGGTTATCACAGTATAAAATCTGAAAATACTTCAAACCCTTGTAAAACAGCAAACCATCAAAAAAAGACACTTTTTAATACGTTTCAAAAAGGTTTTATTTAAACACGCATACAAATAGAAAAAAAAAATATTGAGATAAATTCACACATCCAACTATATACATATGTTACATGTAGTGCAAACATTAAATTAAAATAAACAAAGGGGTTTCAGTCCAGGGGTGGTGGAACAGCATCCCGCCGGTTCAGTGCCTGGACAAGCTGGCTCAGGGTTCCCAGAAAGGCCTGGTTGAAGGACGACATTGCAGCAATCTCCTCTCTCCTTAAAGCCGCTTCTAGTTCTCGGGCATGTGATGCATCATCGAGTGCCATCTGTAAATGGCGCTCCCGCTGTGCCCGGTTCAACTCCAGCTGCTCGACATCCGATGTCTGCATCTCCCTCAGGACAGTCAGATGCTCCTGTCCTCCTGTTTTGTTTCCTCCGTCCTGGCCAAAAAATAATTACAATGAATGAGTTATAAAGAAAAACGGACAAGTCACGTTTCATTCAAAGGTTGTGTGTGTTGTAAATTGTTCACATGTATTATCATTACAGCTTCTACATAAAAAAAGACAAGCCCACAACTTACTATTACTTATATAGTATATAACGATTTAACATCTGAGCCCAACTATTTTAGTAAATGTCAACTTTAAAATACCATGTGTACAGTATAGGTGTACACTGTGTACGTCTGGAAAGTTATAAAAATACTGAACAGGTTTATTAATGAATCCTGCATTCCCATAACTGGGAATGCTTCCTGTTGTTATGCAAGTAAGTTTACGTTATATTAATGAGTTATTGATACGATTAATGAAATATTAAGTGTGTATAGATTCACAGACAACAGGCTAGAAGAGTTTACTTTTTCTCCAATTATACTAACCGGTTGCCAGTGTCGATGCTGCTGTGGGTCTCGGTGTTGACGCTGCTGATCTTGTTGGTGTCGATGGTGCCGCTGGTTCTGGTGCCGACGTGGCATCAGTGGGAGTCACTGAACCGTCGAAAAGGAATCTAGATAGAAAGATTATACATACGTCAACACAATACGAAAATAGCAATGGCAGATAACGTTAGTTAGCAACTAGTTAGAGACTAGTTAGCAACTATCTGCGACACAAGTTTACAGTCTTCGTTGTTATAAGTGAGCTTCAGCTTTTCAAAAGCCAGACTACAGAAAACAAAACTCTCAAGCAGAGTGCGCCTACAGGATTAATGTAATGTAAACTTAAAACACTTACCATTCTCCATCAGCGACTCCAACAAACTGGTGGCCGAGTCAAGTCCACCCTCCCTCGGGTTGCTCGCCGGTCTATGGCCGTAGATACCGTCCATCTGTTCGTACCACTTCCAGCTTTTTCGGTTTGAACCACTGCGGCCGTGTGGTCCTTTACAGCTCTGTAGTCACTTTTCAGTTTTTTTTACTTTTCCCTACATTGCTGGAAAGTCCTGTTGTAGCCATGTGTGGACAGCAGTTCGGAGATTTCTTGATACACTTTTTCGTTCCTCGTTGCCCCATCAAGCTCTCGCTGGATCCTTTCTTCGGCAACCAAACAAAGGAAAGTCTGCACCTCCCCGTTTGACCACGGCGAATTCTTCCGAGTTGCCATAATAATAGTAGTAAGTTTAGTATATCTGGGCAAATTATTTAAAAATGGCGGGGTTATTCTCTGGTTATTCACGATACTCCGTCTGCCGCGTGCAATGATGACGCAGTGAATAGTGACGATTCTCTCTGACCAATCAGCAGTCGGCATTGTATTACGTCACATTTTAGTATCGCCTCAGCTCGCTCAGAACCTCGCCGGAGGTGGTACGAAAAAAAGTACCCAAAAGCAGGTACAGGTATAACTTTTACACAGTGGAAAACCAAACAAAGTCGAGTGGAGCCAAGCCGAGCCGAGTCGAGCTGGTACTGTGTAGTGGAAAAGCGCTATAACACAGTCCAGGCTTGTCTCTTCCTCGATTAGTGCATCAGAAGGCACAACTACCTCCCAGCCAGCATTTTGACAACGCAAAGTTATAAAACTCACAGTAACAGTATATCGCTTGCTGGTCTGTTTTTCCATCTAGGGAGCGTTTTCCTTGGAATGTGATGTCATAGGAAAACGAAAAATTTACATCCTGTTTGCCTGCAAGGATCACTCCTTCATCTACGTAATAGACAGGGATTGGCACCTCCTCATCAAACAGATCCAGGATAATCTACCTGATGAACATCTACATCCAGCCCTGAACCATCTACCTATGTCGGCACAAAGAGAGCAATGACAACCTGGAAGGACAGCTGGGCCGTGATGCAGGCCTCTCGCCGCGAGACAGACAGGTACGGTTAACCGAAGACAGAATCATTACAGTACACGGTAACTAAATTTGAAGCATCATGATGGATAGACCACATAATGCTGCCCGTACATTTTCTGTTATTTTACGGATTTAACATTTGTGTTTTTTTTACTGTAGTTATATCATTAAATAACAGAAAGTGTCCTGTTTTTTTATTATAGATACACCATTAAATGACAGAAAGTGTCTTGTTTTATTACAATAAATATACCATTAAATGACAAAAAGCGTCCAGTTTTTTATAGATAACCATTAAATAACAGAAAATTTCTGTTTTTTTTTTTTTTTACTATAAATACACCATTAAATGGCAAAAAGTGTCCTGTTTTTTTACTATAGATACACCATTAAATAACAGAAAATTTCTGTTTTTTAATTATGGGACAAAGTCCGGGTAATGAGCTGCCAGTACTTTTTCAGTTATTTTACGGATTTATTTTTTAGAGTGTAGCTTTTAAGACTTGATCCATTGGAGAGCAGTTCCTGAGATGCCCTTTGTCTTTAGGATTGATTGGAGGATCTGGTGGTTAACGGTGTCAAACGCAGCAAGACAGATCCAGCAGGATAAGAACCGAGGATTTGGAAGCTTCTCTCGCCAGTTTAGAGTTTAGAATGATGTTCGCGGAGAACATCAGATAACCTGGGAGCAAAGGGGATGGCGCGGGCTGGCCTGGATGAAAGAGGGCAGAATTTGAGGCTATTTAGTCATAACATTGTAGTAAGCTATTATTGATACAGTCATAGTCTTACTAGGATCAGCCTAACATACCTGGAACAGTAGCAGATGCAACACAATGTCCTTGCACAGCGTTTAGTCTGTGTATCTATAGCACGAGTTCATGCTTTTATTTGGCATGCTCTTTATATGCAAACGTAATCTTTTATGTGCATCTATTATGCAAAATTTATCAATTTGGTAGAACTGGTTAGATGTGTATTTATATTTAGCCTATGCACTTAAAAGTGTCTATCATATTCACAGATGCACCTCAAAGGTAATTTCTCTGTATAAAGAGCATGCAAAAATAAAGCGTGAACTCGAGATTGGGCTCTCTGAATCACTCTCAGAGTCAGTGTCAGTTGAACTGTCAAGAGACTAAGAGATATCGCTATCTGAACCTGCTCCTCCATCAGACTCAGCATCAAGGCTCTGAAGCAAGGCTAAAACCTCTGGCAGTCAATCTCTTAAGGTCTAAGTTCTAGTTTAGCAATAGCATTGTTGTAGAAATTTTAATAGTCATTTATTCCTAACAGATATCATAAGGGATTGAACCTATTCAATGTGTAAAAGTATATGTGTGTACGTGCTTGTGCGTGACGTTTCAGGAATATATGGGACAGGACCTCTTGACCTTAGGAATGGTCAAGATTTGGCTAGTTTATTTCAGGGCCAGGTTGTGTCTTTAGTAGAAACTGAACAGCAGTGGGGACCTTATCTGAGTGGGTGAAAGGGTAACTGCTGTGAGGAGGAACCTTGAAAAGAGTATAAAGACTGTCTCATGTCTTCCTGGTGTGCGTCACTCACTTCACAGGGTAACTGCTGTGTTGGCGACTGGGCCTATTCTTGCAAGAATAAATACTTTTCTTTTTTATTAATTTGACTCTGAGTGTCTCTTACGCAGTGATGATGTTTAACAGAAGTTTTGCCACAATAATTTGGTGTCAGAAGTGTGGGATTCCTTGGAAGTGCCTTCTGGACCTGAGAGCGGACGGTGTTTGGCCACCTGGACTGAGCAGTTCCAACTCTACGTCGTAAGTTTCAGAGAGAGGGGCCGACCGCTATCAGGGCCAGGAGAGGCTCCACTGGAATCAAATGAGAACGAACCCGTGGCAATCCAAGACATCTCTGGCAAGAGACGGCTAAAATATTTTATTTTGGGTTAAAATATTATTCAATTGTGGGTAAAACCATAGTGGCTGGGTCTGTTCGTTTCTGTGGTGTAAGTCAAGAGCACCGATACAACACTGCTAAAACTGTGCGAAAGTGCGTATTTGCGAAACAAGGCACGGGGTGCGGTTTTGCAAATCGAGTGAGCTTCGTACGGCAGTCAATTGGGGGTCGGTTGAGACTTACGGGCGGGTCAAGGGTTAATGCAGTGGGGCTAACTGCGTGAGGAGCCTATTTGCAAAATAAGGCACGGGATGCGATTTTGCAAATCGAGGGATACTCACGTAGCAGTTTACTGGGAGTTAATCGATCCGTCAGGAAAAGCACTGGGTGCGCCCTGTCTGGTCTGAGGGTAAAGGGATCAGATCTGGTGGAGACATCCATCAGATTAATAGACGCAGCGTCGAATCAGAGAAATCCACAGAGTAACAGAAACAGCCAGTATGGGAAAATCTCAGAGCAAGATTGCCAAATTTGACACACCGGTTTTTATCAAATGAGGAAACATTATGAGGGAAAATGTATGTTAGACATTGAAAAAAACTGAGAAAATACCATGATTTCCTCAGGGAGGGAATCAGTTGAACAGGGCAGTGAGAAACAAAGAGTTTGTTCAAGGCTGTGTTCAAACGTGTGTAAGCAATGTGGACAAACAATGGATTGTTGTCTTAAAGGGGAAGAAAAAAAAGAGAGAAAAAAAAAAAGTCGAACTGCAGAGAGAAATAGGGTTTTACTTATGCATCCAGTAAATGGATGCATGACATTAGATGTCTATAGAACTTAAATGTATATGATAAGGATTGAAGTAGCAAGCAGCAATAAGGCTGTCTGTGTGAAATAGAGTGATAGAGTGATAGAAATAGAGTGGAACTGTAAGTGAGAAACTTGATGGAAGAGGGAAGTGAAGGGAAAACAAGAAGGTTGGTGTGTGAGATATGTGTGTGTGGGGATTGTAGTTAAACAATCATGTACTGGTTAGATAATGAAGGAACTGGCATGTAGAGAAAAGAAAGGAGAGGATACAGAAGGAACTGGCATGTAGGGAAAGATTGAGAAGACATATAGTGGAAACCTATATGTGATGAAAATAAAATGTCTGGCAGAATTTATGGAAATTATAGTTTTACAAAAAACGAATGCATATAGCCTGGTATTTATGATTGTAGACGATGTCTGTATTTAATATCTGAGGAGTGACTGAGGGTCCAGCTATGCTGGGAGTACAGCAGCAGTGTTTGCTTATTCAGCCCGGCTTCCGGACTATAAATCTATACTTGTTCTGTAATCAGTGTTGTTGCTGATAATACCAAATTAGTAAAATGTAAAGACAACTTTGACCAAAGATTCTGGAAATCAATAATGTATAATGTCGGATATTTGTTGATATTAAGTAATTGACGCAAAAGATGTCTGTTTTATAATGGAAATTCTGGGTCAGGGATCATTTCCCTGGACAAGTATGACTAAAGTTAAATGAAAACTTTGTGCAAACAACTTATGCAGCTTAAGAAAATTGATGTGCGGCCAATAATAATGATAAAGATTATGATTCGGCTATTGGGATTGAATCCGCCACTGGTGGATTGTAAAAGAATACAGAGAACTGCTTATCAGCTCTGTTTGCATTCCTGAATGGGACACACTGCTTCAGTGATGTGCAGTAAGTTGGAGCCGACAGAGAGTGCTTTAACTGTGGTCAGCAGGACCAATTAACACGTAACTGTAAATGCCCACCGAGAAGGTGTTTGAAGATGTGATAGTGACACATTTCTGGTAATAATGTGGGTTTGAAAGTAGATCAGTGTTTAAATGACGACATTAACATTTTCGTCTGAGAAAGAATAAGAGATAAAAACAGGGTCAAAAGATCGAAGTCTTAAAGTGAATCCTTTTGAAGAAAAGATCTATAATAGTCATTTTTTTCTGAAACAGTGAAACAGTTTGATGAAAGTTGCAAAATATATAAAAGTAACTAAAAGGATGATTGTGTTTTAATTCAACATTTTAAGAAGGGTTCAGGTTATATAGAGAGATTTAGATTTATAATAATAATAGTGTGGCGAACAGGACGGCCGAGGGACGTGAGAGAACGGCGCGAGGCCGGTGGTGCGATTGCTAATGAGCAACACCTGTGAGGCACACCGGTCTCGCATCTCTCACGGAGGAGCGGAAGCATAAAGGAGGAGCGACGACGTTGATGATCAATAGAGGAACAGGCCTGTATTTTAGTTGTTTTGTTTTTTGTATTTTACTTTAGCCAGCAGTCGTCCGCGAGGGGCTGCTGGCAGTTCCTTATGTTTATTTTCGGTAGCCAGCAGTCGTCCGCGAGGGGCTGCTGGTGGTATTTCGTTTGTTTGTTTTATTTAAATAAATTATATTTTGCTTGTTCGCCGGTTTCCGCCTCCTTCTTCCCTGAACATTGCTACAAATAGATTTATAATAACTGCAAAGGATGCAGAGTAGCCTTGTCAAAGTTAGTGTGAATCCCGATTGGAGAGTGATAAACTCCTAGAAAAAACGTTGAAGTCAGATATTAAGCTATGGTAATTGAGAACTAGAATAATTATTTGTATTTAAGATCAAATAAGTAGAAGTAATAGGCTACTGGATTAACAGTTGTTAAATGTAAAATGTGTTCTGTTAGTGTTTTGACCATGAAAGAACTAGAAGCTGATGTTTTGCTTTCAAAAGATAAGTTTGTTATTGGCTGTAATGAAACAGCTCGCTTATCTGAATCTGATGTCTGCTGTGGCTGAAAACCGCCAGTACGACAGAGACTCAATCTGAGTGGAAATTTCTAATGTCTAAATTCCATGAGATATGGGCAAAAGTCAACTATAAAAATGTTTATTTGGAAACACATGTTATTTCTGGCAAATATGCCTTAAGCTGGGATAGAGTTAAAAGATGGTAGATAGAGTTTGATGTTAGAAGTTTATGAGAGTACAGTGTGCCAGTCCTGAAAGTCTCAGAGTCTCTCTCAATCATGTCAGCTAAAAGATGTTATTTGAGCCTGTGTCATAAGTAATAAGCTATTTATAGTAAAAGCACAGTGTTTCGGTTGAAAATCAGACACAGAGATGATAAAATAAATCATTGCCATTAAGTGGGCAATTTGTATTTGAGAATGTTTTAAATGTAAAACTGAATGACTTTAAAGAAGTCTTTAAAATAATGATGCAGATCTTAAACGATAGAGGACCAGTAACTTCTTTAAGTTTCCACCATGAAACAGGGCCGAAGGCTACGGCTACAGATGTACAGTAACAGTACACTGAATGTATGGCTGTGATCTAAATTCACTGAGTAATCTAAGTAGCTAGGTTGATGATTAAGATGGTTAATGGATTTAAGTGATTAAATACTGCTATTATTAACCTGTCTCCCTGTGTGAACACTATTAGGCAATCGGAATGGCTCTGGTGACTCTTGAACGTGCCTTTCCTAAGCTCCAGAAAACAGCTGAGTTCTGTTGAAGAAAACTGATTGTGTGATGGGAAAGAGCGGTCACCAGTGTGTACGAGTGGCTACTCAATGACGGGATGATCTTCCTGGCCAGGGGACAGCCCAACGCAGGGGGTCACGAACACTGGGCACCTCCGGATGGAGGTGTTATACGTGAGAAAGGTATGAGAGTTGAGGGCTGATTACTGGAGGCCACTGGGATCAGCAGAGCATTGAGAGGTGAGATGCGCTGTGAGGAGTTACGGCAGTCTGACCCAGAAAATGTGAGTTTCCTCTATACGACTCGCAGGAAGAAACCGCATTGGTTGTATGGCTTGTTTTTCATTATGACAAGTGTCTGCAACTATGCCAGGGGGACAACACCCTGATGGAGATTATAGCTTAAGAGCCAATGGCCTTTCAAGAGCCAGCTGATATCAGGAGGGGATTGCCATTATTTGATGTGGAGACAGGAGCAAACTTGTATGTATTGGTTGCCTTATAGGCAAGAAAATGTATAGAAGTGTTGATTTTGAACTAATATGTCTATAACATAGTTTTAACTCCTGAAGGTCGTTAGACATGGTGACTAAAGATGAAGACAGCTTTCGTAGATTTGAGAAAGGTCTGCATAACAAAGATGAATGGTCAAAGGTTATTGTAATGAATTTAAATTTTGTCTAAGTTACAGTCTTAGAAGGCTGTGGAAAATACTATTTGTTAATAGTGAGAGAGACTGCCTGAGTTGGAGGAAGGGATGGTAACTGTGTCTTTCTTTCTTTCTTTCTTTCGTTCTGTTATCGGCCTGCTAGAGCAAGCTGAAGAAAAATAATGATAAGGAACCAAAACAACCCAGCTGCCTTTTCTAAAAATCAAATGAATAATGAACAGACATGATTTGAAACTGGTCAAGATACCATGTAAAATTAAGTAAACCTAGAGGAAAATGTGAAGTTTAAAATCGTACTTAAAATTGAAATCTTTTAGAGACGATATATTGAAAAGGAGCAGTTAACATGTGTGTCTAATATGAGTGTGTGTGATGGTGACAGCACTTTGTCTTGTATGTGACTATGTGTTAGTTTGGGGTACTAATACTAAGTCTGAATGGGGTGTATATTGTGTCATTACCCACTAGGATGGCTTTTGGCAAATGACAAATTTTACAGGAAGCTGCTAAATTCTGTTAGGTGAAAAGATGATACAGAACATAGGACGAGCTTTAAACTGATTGGTCATCAAGCTATGTCTGGTATTAATTACTTTTGTCTTTATGATGTTGATTTGAATTATGTTCTGGATCAGTTTAAGAATTTGATGTAAATTGGAATTGCGGAGTTGTAGATTACCATCTGCCATGGGCTGAGATAAATGAAAATGTTACAGATTTGATGGTAACAACACAGTGACATATTGGCTAAGTCAACATGAAATTAGCAAGAGAGCCCCTCACATTTATGAGTATTGGGATGAAAAGGGGGGAAAATGATTGACTGACATTGACCAAGTCTGTACAGCACGACCTGACCTGATAGAAACAATTGATGACTTTGGAAATGTTTGTAGATGACTGACTTGAGAGACCAAACAACAGGCCTGAAAAGCAGGATTCGGTGTGAGACTCAGGGCCGTTGCCCTTCAAATTCTTCGATAAAAAGATGAGATTGTGGCTTTAAGTGAAGAATGTAATACTTTGTTTCAGAGACAGAGAAAGATGTCTGGAGGAAATTTGGCTGAAGGACGCCGTTTGGGTTGGTGTTGATGGCAAATCAAATTAGTTTAAATTGATGCACGAGTTGAGTCGTGCATCAAAAGGGAGATGGTAAGGATTGGCAAAATAAGGGTTACTAAAGGACAATATATGTTGGGAGGACACTGGGTTTAATTGGGTAAAAGGCCGTTCCAAACAAAAGTTGCTGTCTGTAAGTGTGCCGCACACGCTGATAACAAAATTGCAGGACTGTTTCAACAGGAGACGCCAGGGCAGATGCAGCAGCGAAGGCTGCGGCAGCACAGCAGACAAAAGAAACTACGTGTACTTTACTATCTGAAAATAACCTCGACATTTGTTTTTCTCTACAGATCATGCAGACTTTTGATACAGGGCAGAATGTGCCCAATAAAATGATGGCTATGGATGAATTTGGCTAACTATCCTGGCCTGGGTTATTATTGTAGAATAAAGGTTCCACACCTGCGCAGCGCATAACTTAAGATTTTCCTTTTGCAGAATGTCAGGATGGATTGCAGCAAACAGAACTGATTCTGTTCCAAATATATAAATATTGTGTTATGGACATGAGCAAAGTGGGTTGAGTGTTTTTCAGGGGAAAAGGACCCTGAGTGCTATTAAATGAGCAAGAAATTATCCGGTGATAATATGTTTCAGGCTGTTGATTCCACAGGTCACACCAAAAGGGACGAGCGGCTAGACAAGCATCACTAACAAAATAGTTAAGGTCTCCGTTCACAGGTGACAGCAGGCAAGGAATGGTTCATTCCAGTGGGGGTGCGGTCGTGATTAAAAGGGAAGACCTTGTAAGGATCAGAAAATGGTTGGAGAGTGTGACACCTGGGTCCAATCCTCTCACCTTAGACAACACCAACATGCCTCAACCATCCAATAGAGCAGAAAGTGAGGTTTAAAGAAGACGGTGCTAGTAACTGTCTGCCTCGCCTACGAGGGAAAGACCATTGCAACGGCACGCAAAGTGTCACCCTGGCGAACACGAACAAGATGATCAACACACCTGGAGGAACCAACTGCCAACTGACGGTTTAAGTTTAACAGAAGAATCTGTTTTTGTGATGATTTTGATGATTTTGTTTGATTGAATCGAACTAGGTATTGATTTGATTGTAAATGTAGAAAATCTATTGATTGATGTGTCCGTACTAGAGATATTAGAGTTAATTTTGAACAACTAATTTGGTTAGAGGAATGGATAAAATTATAAGACTTCTCTGGTTAGATTTGTTAAACAGTGCATTCAATAGAGCTTAATAAATTGAATTAGAAGTGAATAAAATGTGGAGATGGACATAAATTTAATGGAAAAGGCTTAATGGTAGGAGTTAGGATTGTATGTGTTATGATAATTTTGTTTTTCATGGGTGAATACGATAACAGAGACAGGTGAAAACCTGCTGTCTGTTCAATTGGTAAAAAAAAAAAAAAAAAAAAAATGACAGTCTATCCCAAGGATTAACAAAATTATGCGACGAGACAGGTAGCGGAAGCTACAGTGAGATGTGTTAAATGTATGTTCTGGTTGTTTTTCTTCTATTCTTCTTTTTATTTTCTGAGAAAGATTAAGGGCAAAGATTTAAAGAAGGTTACAAACAGCGGTCATCCGTGTTACGAGGTGGCGTACAAGTAGAGGCTTTGAAATGAAGGATTCTATTCTACTTTATTCTTTGTATTTTTGATGACCTGCTAAAATAACCAGTGTGAATTGATGGTGTTGTTTTCCTAAGTAATCTGTACACTATTTCTTATTTAATTGAGGTGACTGAGGGTTCGATCTAGGTCGAGAGTGCAATAGCAGTGCCTATTCATTTAGCCCGGCTTTAATTAAATTCTTTACTTGCTTGCTAATATTTAAGGGACTATCCTTGCAAAACAGCCTAAGCTTTTTCTTTTCTAAATAATATTTCACAAATGTTTATAGTTATGCGAAAACCAGAGATGAAGAGTAGTGTGATGAAATGACTTAAAATTTGTTTTTTTGTTTATTATTGTGATTATGGGTAATCAGAATGATAAAAAGTGGGGAATTGTTGTAGAAATTTTAATAGTCATTTATTCCTAACAGATATCATAAGGGATTGAACCTATTCAATGTGTAAAAGTATATGTGTGTACGTGCTTGTGCGTGACGTTTCAGGAATATATGGGACAGGACATCTTGACCTTAGGAATGGTCAGATTTGGCTAGTTTATTTCAGGGCCAGGTTGTGTCTTTAGTAGAAACTGAACAGCAGTGGGGACCTTATCTGAGTGGGTGAAAGGGTAACTGCTGTGAGGAGGAACCTTGAAAAGAGTATAAAGGCTGTCTCATGTCTTCCTGGTGTGCGTCACTCACTTCACAGGGTAACTGCTGTGTTGGCGACTGGGCCTATTCCTGCAAGAATAAATACTTTTCTTTTTTATTAATTTGACTCTGAGTGTCTCTTACGCAGTGATGATGTTTAACAGAAGTTTTGCCACAACAGCATATAAAAACAACTAGATAAAAGTTGCTAGGCAACAGTGATGCATATCTTCAAAGGCACGAAAAAGTAACAAACGCTAAAATGATACACCGTCTGTAATGCGTACGGTCAATTTGACCGTTATGGCCATTCAAGGTAGATATACTCCAAACTCTTTTGTGTTTTGTAATTTTAATAAAATAACAATGTTAGAATAAAACATGCACACATTTAAGAAAAGTCAGAGTACAAAAGCTATATGAAAAATAAATAATTGCATGATTTTCAAAGTAGTTAGGTCACTGTTCTTTTCACACTGCACGAGTATCTGGGGTAACATTTAGTTGCTGGTGTGTTCACAACTCACTGCACGATGGATTGGCGACAGGAGGTTTCACACTGCATGACTTTGCAAAAGAAAGAATCACCGAACCCTTCTGTCTGGTCCGCAAACTACGTTTCTCAACCAAACGTTGA
Source organism: Meda fulgida (assembly GCA_030578275.1). Lineage (NCBI taxonomy): Eukaryota > Metazoa > Chordata > Actinopteri > Cypriniformes > Leuciscidae > Meda > Meda fulgida. Next base: position 21,634,639 of record CM060619.1, read on the forward strand.
AGTGATAAGGAAATAATGCAAGATCACGCATACGCGAGAATGAAATTGTTATTAAAAATTATAGCCTGCAGGAAGATTGCGATCCAAACTGTCTGTGCGCGGATTTGCAGTGAAAAGGATTAAAGATTAATAGATTATGCTGGAGGAAATGATTGGGGAGATGCGGGGAGCAAGGATTGTGTGTTCTGCAAAGAGAGTTGGGTGTAAATAAATGATTTTGCAATGTGCTGCCGCTTGTCAAGCAAATGTTTGTGCTCTGTTTCTGTTTGATATAATTGTAAATAGATCTATTAAAATACTGATATTCTGGTCTATAACTCCTCCCCGAACATCCCGCTGTCCTGTTTCTTGCTTTCTCATTGGCTGTAGGTCATCGCTGATGTAGTTTTCAATCAGAACACATTCTAATAGCAGGATTTTGAATTTCCGACAGGTCCAGATATTTATCATGCCAAATATCTCACGGGTGTCTGCGACTCGTCAGCGATTCTCTCAGATCGCATCTTTGATAGTTCACACTGCGTAATTGTCACTTACGTGAACGAGCACCGATTTGCCTATGATTTCGGGCATTTGTCGGCGATCTCATAAAACCTGTCGGCAAGTGAAAATCGGGCCTATAATCGTTCATCTCGGTATTGATGATTGTTTTGGCTTATTCACAAAATCAAATTTAAATTAAACAAAGTAATCTGACTATACATTTTCTTTATGCAAAGACTTTACTTAAGACATTAGACCCACACTACTGTTCAAAAGTTTTAGATGTTTATTTTTAATTTTTTAAAGTCTCTTCTGCTCAACAAGGCTGCATTGATCTGATCAAAAATACAGCAAAAAGAGCGATATTGAAATATTTGTACAATTTAAAATAAATGTTTTGTATTTAAATATATTTTAAAATTCAATTTATTCCTGTGATCAAAGCTGAATTTCCAGTATCATTAATCAAGTCTACAGTGTAACATGATCCTTCATAAATCATTCTAATATGATTTGCTGCTCAAGAAACAGTTCTGATTACAATATATTTAAATTTCAGATAAATGCTAGCCTGACGTCGTCATACTCATATTCTAGACAGAATATGAGTCTGATACTGCTCCATAGGCTGTGATTGTGGGACGTTTCAACCGAACCAGGAAAGAAAATGCCACTGCACTCAATTGGATATGGAGTAAATGACAAATGTTGAGGATTCCAGGCTTCCGAGAAGGAGCTGGCAATGACCGCTGGTTATGTCCACCTCGTCGTGCTTGCCGAGTTGCATCGCCGTGATGCCCATTTCGGTTACTTCTTTCACTTGGTCCTCCATGAGTGCGACCAAAGGAGAAACAACAATGACCACAGGGTTTTCATTTCGGCCCATCTTCTTAGTGACCATTGGGGCCAGCTGATAAATTAAACTTTAGCTGAATCCCGTAGGAAGGACGCCAAAAACATCTTTCCGATCGACAAATGCCTTGATCGCGGTGCTCTGTTCCTCTTTTAAAATGAATGCACTGTCTACATCTTCTATAACAGACGCGATGTCTGAATCTACACATCTAAATTCTCCAGCGGCAGCCATTCTTTGTTGTAAACAAATTCAACCCAAGCGCTCTTTGGTGACGTGAATGATTACGTTACTGTCGATCATCTGTCCATCATTGTATAAAGCCTGCCCTGATAATTTAATTGGTCCGAACAGCTTTGGTTCGGACATACTTGCTTCACAACGGATCAAGTCCAGACCAAACTTCCCATCCTCAAATGTTGTGGGCGGGGCTAAGTTCGGCTGGCATCCAGGCTAGATAAATGCTGTTCTGGACTTTCTATTCATCAAAGAATCCTAAAAAATATATACACAACTGTTTTCAACATTCATAATAAGAAGAAATGTTTCTTGAGCATCAAATCAGCATATTAGAATGATTTATGAAGGATCATGTGATGATTATGATTTAATGATTAATGTAATGATCTCTTCCGGTGTGAGAACGCTAGGCGCGCTTGTGCTGCCGCTTCACGCTGGTACCTGTTTGTCTGCTGTTACGTTTTTACTCTTTGGATATGTTTCTCTCGGATTCAACATTCTCGGATTATTCACTGGACTATTTTCACACCCTCAAAAGTTTTTGAAAAACTGACCTGGCCGTCTCCGTGATCCTGTCACACAGATCGGCTGCGAGCCCTCTCCATTCGTATCCTTACATCCGACACTTACAAATGGTGTGAACAACTTGGGGTTTTACGCCGACCTCGTTACATACACTGGTCGCGGAAGAAACTTCGGAATTATCACTACTCATCTTCCAATAATATTCCGGTTGTCTGTACCGACACCCGTGTTCCGGATATAACACAGCTGGAAAAAAGACTTGGGCCTATCAACTTTGGAAGTTTATGATCGCTGTGTCTTGATCCTGAATTTGGATTACGTGTATCCCCAGACTTGCGATGTGCGCTGCTTAACACTCGTTCTCTAACTGATAAAGCATCAGTATTGAATGACATAATCATTGACACTAACCTGGACATGTTACTTTTGACGGAAACCTGGCAGGTGCCTAATGACTTTTTGAACTTGAACCTCTTAACAGCACCTGGGTACATCTTTTTTCTCAACCGCGTCTTCACTGTAGAGGTGAAGGGCTGGCTGTAGTTTGCCGTGAGACTATTAAATTATCCAAGATCGAGTTCCATGATGTTACAACATTTGAATACCTAGCGCTGAAAATGACTGGCCAAACGTCACTGGCTGTAATCTTAATTTACCGAAATATCCCTCTGACTTTTTCTCTGATATTAGTGAGTCACTTAGTCTTGTCTGTGGTAGTCCTACATCTGTTATTTTGCTTGGTGATTTTAATATACACGAAAACACTGCACAGTGCAAAGAATTGATGTCTGTGCTGGACTGTTTCAACTTTTGCTACTCACTCCAGAGGTCATATACTGTATCTCATATGTACATCTGGCTTGAATAATATTCTTGTTAGTGGCTCTGATTTTGCATTTTCAGATCACAAACTCATAAACTTTGGTTGTAGTTTTCTAATATCCATATCACCTCAGAAGAAAATGCTGCAAATCAATTCTGTGAATCCAACTTCTTTCTCTGCTTCAATAAGGGCTTCTACTTTGTCAGAATGTCTACTATCTAACTGTCCGTCAGAAATCTGCTGTATCTACAATAATGCTCTGTCTCAAACATGTGAGATGCATGCTCCTGTTAAAACTAGACTGGTTCCATCTACTCGTACCTCACCCTGGTTCACTCCTGAACTTCGAATGATGAAAACTGAGGGTCGCCGCCTAGAAAAACCATATAGGAAAACTGGACTCACTGTACATTCTTTGGCTCTTAAAGAACATTTGCTCAAGTACCGTACAGGTCTGAACGATGCAAGATCCTCTTATTTCTCCTCTACCATTAGGAATTCCACGTGCAGGCCCAAATCACTCTTTGCTATGGTTAACAAACTCACAAATCCACCTCAACATGTTATTTCAGGCTCTGAGGTGCTAGTGAATGGCTTTTCTAAATTGTTTTCAGACAAATTGAAGTCAATCACTAAATCCATCACCAAAAACACTGCTCATACAGGTGACTCAAATTTAATGATATCTGGTCCCGCTCACTTAACGAACCTTCTCTCTGCCTTTACTCTGACTACTCCTGTTGCCATAAGTGATCTAATTGTGTCAAGTCAAATTCCATATCCTGCCAGCTCGATCCTACTCCCACTGTTTTGCTTAAGATGTGTGTGCCCGAGGTTGCACCCTTCATAACGCATATGATAAACTGTAGCGTGGCTTCCGCCATTGTCCCAGCAGAATTAAAAACGGCTGCGGTGACCCCCATTCTTAAAAAAAACAAGGCCTTGACCATCTAAACATGGACAATTACTAACCAATATCCAATTTAACATTCTTAAGCAAAATCCTTGAAAAGGTTGTTGCTTCGCAATTGCGATCTTATTTGGATATAAATGGTCTTTTTTAACCTTTTCAGTCAGGTTTTCGTCCATCTCACAGCACTGAAACTGCTCTTCTGCGTGTGGTTAACAACATTCTTTTGTCCATGGATTCAGGGTTGATAAACATCTTGATGCTCCTCGATCTAAGCGCTGCTTTTGACACAGCCTGCCACGAATTACTTATTTCTCGGCTTTCTGATATCGGCATCACGGGTTCCACTCTTTCCTGGCTCATTTCCTATATCAGCGACAGAAAGTATTATATCAGCATACAAGGTCATAGTTCTGCCACTGCTTCACTTACACAGGGTGTTCCTCAAGGTTCAGTTCTTGGTCCACTATTTTTCATCATCTACATACATCCACTTGGTAACATCATACGCAGGCATGGACTTCAATTCCATTGCTGATGACATTCAAATTTATCTTACCTCCAGCTCTGATAGGCCATCCCTGCCTGACTCACTCACTGCATGTATCAGGGACATCAAGCATTGGATGTCCCTGAATTTCCTCAAACTAAATAATAAAAAAATGAGATATTAGTGATTGGCTCTGCTGACTCAGTCAAAAGGATGGACCAGTCCTTTTACATTGATGGAGTTCATGTTAAGCCTTCGTCATTGATTCGCAACCTTGGTGTCTTATTCGACTCAACTATCTTTTGGCTCTCATATTTCTTCTCTTGTCAAAAACTCTTTCTTTCATCTTCGCAATATTGCTCGTTTACGATCTTCTCTCAATTTAGCTGACGCTGAAACCTTAATTCATGCACTAATCACATCACGGTTAGATTATTGCAATGCTTTATTTCTTGGTCTGCTCAAAAAACTTATTGCAAGATTACAGTACGTTCAAAACTCAGCAGCAAGATTTCTCACCTCCACCAGACGTTCTGCTCACATTACTCCTCCGCTTCATGACCTTCACTGGCTACCCGTGGCATCACGTATCCACTTTAAGGTTTTGCTCCTAACGTTTAAGGCATTAAACGGTCTTGCACCCCCATATTTGTCTGATCTACTTTACACCTACCACCCTGCACGGTCTCTCAGATCAGCTGTACTTGGTTTATTGTCCATCCCTCGTTTCCGGTTGTCTACAGTAGGTGGAAGGTCATTTAGTGTCAATGCTCCAAAATTATGGAATTCATTACCCCTTACACTTCGAAATATCTCATCTGTGGCCACATTCAATACTCAGTTAAAAACGTATCTATTTAACATGTATTTCGTTTAATGTGACTGTATGTATCCTATGTAACTGTAATGTTTTTGTGTAACTATATAAATGTATCGTAATTTACAATGTAAAGCGACTTTGAGTACGGAAAGGCGCTATATAAATAAAACTTCTTCTCATGATTTACATCGCAGGAATACATTTATATTATATTGTATTATTGTAATACATTACAATACAAAATGTAATCTCTTCGTCACTATCCAGGACGAGCTGAAGAGCTTCCTCACCTGTGGAGCGTCCAAATGCGCAGGAACGTGAACGATTTCTGATCTCCTTTTAATTTATTTTGATAAAGGTGATCGAAGTTGTGATATTCAATAATTTTTGGTTGGTTTCTCTATATCCAGTTTATGTTAAGTCTGCATGTTTGAATTAGTTCTTTATTAATCCTGTTCATGCCTTCGCAATAAAAAAAAAGTGTGCGAATGCAATAATAAAATGTTGAAAAGAACATTAAGAAAAATGTTGATCTTTATATTCAACATTTTACCTAAACTCATTACTCCAGACTTGATATATATATATATATATATATATATATATAATGTTGATTATATCTTTATGTGAAGGTTACAAGGATGAAAAATTACAACATGGAGGCACTAAGAGATATTAATTGAATCTTTTTTTTAAATCTGCAGTGAAATTAAGTGTTTGACAGTTTAAATATTTAAAAGATACAAAATGAGAAACAAGGTTTAAGATTTCAAATACAATTATTACGATAATTTATTATATATATATATATTTTTTTTTTCCTTTTTTTTTTTACGTCAATGCTCCACATTTCTTCTAAGTAGTTAGCGGAATATGCACAATAAGCTGGTTTGCTAACTGCCATAAAACTTTAAAGATTAAGGACTCTTATTTTGGTCTGGTGATGTGACGTTATAAGGCTGCGCCCAGGCATGATTTTTTTTCCCCAAACCACTTCAGCGGAAATCCCGCCCTGCAGCCGATTCTAAACTTTTCATTGGCCATGTCAATCGCTGTACTGATTGCCTACACCAAACACTGATCCCTAAACCTACCCGTCACTGTAACCTAAACCAATGAAATCGGCTACAGAGCCGGATTTCCGCTGAAGTGGTTTGGGAAAAAAAATCACGCTGCGCCGAGACCCCGCGTCTGTTGTGATTCGGCTGAAGAAAGGTTGGTGTTTAAGCATTTAAATCGATGTCAAATTTACAGCTTTTTCTATCGATGGTGAATTATTATTTGATGTAATATTGTATTGCTTTATCTAACGTTAATGAATGTTATTTTTATGAGTAATTTGCATCAATACATGAGTACCAGAAAAGGTAACGTTACTTCTCATCTTGCTCCCCGAATCCCGGTAATGTCGAGAGCACAATGTAATGCTCGAGCGCGGACTCACGCACACAACTGGACAGATGTACAGTGCTCTCCTATGAACTGCCTCTCCTCTCGCTCAGATACTGATACTTAAACTGTGTCTTGTGCACTCGCGGATTTCGACGTGCTCTTGCTCTTGAAAGATTCTGAATTAAACTTGTTCAAAAGTTATGAACCAATCCGAATAGATTTCCACGACTGACCGATGAAAATGCTACATTCAATCTTGTCGTCTGAGAGTGAACTGCACCTGGAAATCTTTTGAGAATCAACACCTTTGATTTCTTTACAATTTGAAATGTAACAATATAATGCATCTTAGTATGGGGCACTATATTTAAAATAGGCTATTTGAAAAACAGTTATGGCACTTTAACGTTAAGTATAAAATTGATAATGCAATGCGTTAAATTTAGAAAAGAGATAGATGAAATGAAAGTAAATGTATAACAATAATTATAATTTAAGTATTATATATCAATACTAAACCATCAGTAAATGGATTTATAAGATTGGGATAGGATGAATAAACGCTTTTTTCGTGTTGTGGATATTAGGCTAAATGTTTTATTATAATGTTCTTTCAACATTGATAACAAATTATTCAAACTTAATTTGAATGCTATCATGGAGATCAATACACACACTATATAATTTAGCTGGTTTAAGCAATGAGGCAGGCAAAATCATTAAAGCCAAAACTGTAGTTGGTGTCTGTCAGGGACCAAAACAGGGAGGCAAAAGGACACAGGCGTTTAAAAAAAGGGGTTTATTACCCAAAAATATTGGAAAGTTACATAAAGCCTTAAAAGAGATAAAAAAAAAAAAGGTAACTACATATGAGCTTAATTACATAGATTTGTAAAACAAGGTTAACTGAACTAAAACTGACCTCTTTATCTACATATTTAAAATATTTAATTACATATTATTTGTAATTATGTTCATAAATGTTTAATAATAAATGTTAATCCAAAATTGCTCATGAGTAATGGATTAGGGGTATAATAATTATATAAATCATATATGTCATAAATAATAATCATTGCTAAAAGCAAGACAATTTTTAGTATTTAAAAAAAAAACATTTACTTTGTAGTGACCTTTAATTTGGAGCAAGACTAATAGACTTTTACTGCGTCAGAGATGTGTCACTTTGCTTTCAAGTCCAAGTCAAGTGGTAAAGTCGTTGTTGTGAAAGTCGAGTCGGAAGTTGTCCATTTTGGGACTCCAAGTCAAGCCCAAACTGCTTTTCCACTATCGGTCTGAACAGTTCTGAGAACAGTTGGGAATGGTTCCAGTTATATTTCCACTTCAGCTTCTGGAAAATGAAACCATATCTGTACCAGATTGCCACAGAATGGAACGATTGAGCAATGCAAACGGCTTGGCTCGACGGTGGAAGAGTGGCTGAAGTCATGTGACTCGTCCACAAGCCTGGCAATTAGTGATGAAACAGAGCTTTTTGAAACTCCACGTCAAATGAACTAAAGGATATGCAAAACGATTCAGTGATTTGAAGTGCTCGATTCATCGCATGCTGACGATGCATGTTGGTAAATCTAGTTGATTATGCAATGGGAACACAATGACAACTTTTATTAACCAGTTGCATGTAAAGTTTCTGTATAGCTTTTTTATTTATTTATTAATTTCTAGTGCTAGTTTTGAGGCCATTTAAAGCCATTCCCTCTGACTGTTTCTTACCAGTGCACTGACTACTGAACTAGGGAACTGTTTGAGACGCATCCAGAGATTTAGTTTGGATTTATTTTTCTTTCTGTTAATTATTCTCATCTTAAACAGGACAAACACACAGAAAAAACCCTGGTGAAGCGACTGAGATCCACGCTACACTAATATAAAGATGGCGTTTATTAAAGAAGAGAGTGAAGATGTGAAGACTGAAGAAACATTCATTCATTGTGTGAAACAAGAAGAAACTGAGGAACAAACAGGTTGGTTTCATTCTCAAAGCAGAAGTTGGTCGTTTTTCCTGAGTCAATTTCCAGCTCTACAGAAATTAATATGTTTGGACGAAAGTCATAAATGTGTCCTAATTACAGTGGTTTTATTTGACATGGAGTGGGTCGCTCAAAGCTTGGCATCTGTTATTATGACATGTTACACATTAAATTAGGAAAAATAATATATAATATATATACACTATACCAAAGTCAAGGAAATTCTGTTCAATCGGCGGCCATATTTAGGCCATATATAGACTAAGTCCTATTTACTTGAAAACTGGAATTCTGAAATCTCAAACTGCTCGCCAAAACTCACAATTAAATAACATATTCCAAATCAGCAACAAAATTTGACATGAACTGTCCCATAAATGTTTCTTATGCACAAAGACCGTATTTTCCAGGCTGGACCAGCCAGTGCACCTGTGCAGTCCTAAGTGCGCATCTCCAATCACTGACTGCTTCTATAGCAACCGGAGCTTTAATAATCAGGGATTGGCTCTTTTATTTAGATGGCACTCATTGCACTTTCTCCCATACATGAGTAATATGAGTGCATTGTCTTTGCTTTGTATATGTGAAGTCTGAGACTAAACCCGATATCTATTTCTGAACCGAAAACCATTCATTTCTTTCACTTAATTATGCAACAGTATCTAACAAAAAAGAAAAAGTTACTAGGTAGAAGCAAACTCTGATTTCTTTCATACTCGAAGTCATGAGTTTATAAATTTAGATATGTCTAGGTTATTTTCCCCTTTTGTTATGTTTGGAGATGATTGAGTGTTTGAGGACATTTCAGGTTTCAAAAGCATACAATTGTTAATCCTGCGAGAAAAATAAATGTTAGTTATGATTAATTAAAAAAAAATCACACTCTCGAACTGCGCCGCGATTTGAGTGAATGTGAAAACACCGACTCGGGTGTGCGTTTGTTCAGGAAGTAAAGTAACCTGCGCATGCATTTTAGCCGATTATAATGTATTCAGTTAAGTAAAATTCATGTAAAGGATGATAGTGTTGATGATTTACCTTGGATACGAGAGAGAGTGAGCCTGCAGTTTATTCAAAAACACAACCCTCAGATGTACAAAAATGACAGTAGATGTTTTTAAATTTGACAAATATGTTACTGAAATATATTACTAACTTTGATAACTTGAAAAATATCATAAGGAAACTAATAAAACAAGAACAAATAAGCTAGAAACTATAGAACAAATAAATACAATATGAATTATTTTTATTTCTTCTAAACTGCTTAAATTATTCTTATTTCTTTGGATTATTTTAAGTTCTTCTATGTAAAGCACTTTGAATTAGCATTGTGTATGAAATGTGCTACATAAATAAACTTGCCTTGCCTGTACAAATGGAAAAAAAACGTTTTTAGTTTTTCAGGTAGGTCTAACTGTAGGCTAGTATTCAGGTAAAATACTACAGAAATTGAATAAAGTAATTAAATGTAAAACAACACTGGATAGTCTTCGTTGTAAAAATTAAATGCAGATTAATCCTTACAATTGAAGTTATAAAAGTTATTCAGTCAAGAGCAGTGAGTAACTTTATTATTATTGAGTAGTGACAAAATTACCATTTTTAACTAGTAGATGGCAGCATAGGACCACTCAGTGGCTCACAGGTTTTGTTTTTCACCAGTAATCTCCACAAAATCAAGGAAAATTTTCTGTTAACTCCATTAAGCGTGCTTACATGCATACAGACACAAACAGATATTTTAAATAAATGATAGGTAAGAAAATGCTTACTCCAGGTCTCCTTTATAACACCATTTTCAGGTTTCACTGAAATCATAGTGTGATATATAGATGGAAAAACTCATAGCGCAGTACAAATTAAGTGGTAAACTTTGAGAATGTTATTTCTAATGTTATTATTAGGGTAAAATATGGCTTCAGCTAGGTATCCGCGGACATTCAAAATAGCAAAAAATATTTACTTTACTTTCTTTACAGGGTCCCCGCGGATCCTTAAAAAGTCTTAAATGCAACTTTCTGTTTTTAAGGCCTGAAAAAATCTTAAATTGTCTGGAATGTCCTGAATTTTCGAAAGGGAGGTATTAAATTTCCCGATTCACCGAGCGAGTGAAATGTCTCCATCTGGTTTCATGTATTTTTTTTAATCGCAATTTTATAAGTGACCAGCGCACCTTTAGGGGCAGCATTTGTTCTTTGCGGGTGTCATCTGCATTCCGTAGAACTAGAAGGCTACTGGAGGAAGTGTAGTGATTGCAGAGTGAGAGGGAGCAGGAGAAAGCGGGAGAAAGAGTTGGTAAGCCAGTTAGCGAAACGCTTAGTGACATTATGGGCAAATGTCAGTTTAACGACAAGTGGTTGGAGGATTATAAATATAAGGGTTGGTTGAAGAAAACTGGCATGAGGGAGGCCTGATGTGATCTCTGCAAAAAAAATTCGGACAGATATCCGGACCCAAATAACCGGACAGGTGCAGGAATCACTTATCAGTATTTATAACAGGAGGACAAAAACAAAAGGAACACAGGTGGACTTTAATTTTCGGTCGGGAGACAGAGCTATGGCTAATGTGAGGCGTGCTGCTTCATGTGGAGGACCGGACAAGACGTCATTAATGCACTCAAATGGCTCTGACAGTCGCGCTGTACAAAAACAAAAGCAATACAAAAGCAATATCTATTTTTCCAAACTGTTAATCATGCTAGAGTGCTCTGGGATGTTGAGTGTAAACCAAAAGGAATACTAGGTGGACAATTAAACATTCGCAGCCTAATTTCTAAAATGGATCAGATCTCTGTACTCCTCTTCGACTCAAATTCAGATTATCTTTGTTTAACAGAATCCTGGCTTCACTGTAATGTACCAACTAATATGATAGACATTGCTGGATATCAGGGCCGGAATGGGGACACTTTTCAGCACAGGAGTTCAGCCCAAGACCGGCCCACTTTTTCCACAGTGGTGGAAATTGGATAAATGAAGAAAGTTCAACTCTTACTATTGTGTAGTTTTTATTAATACCATTGTTCAGCAAATGATGTAAAGGTTGAATAATAATTAACTTAAGCTGAGAAGTTAACAAAAAATATTCCACAAGGATAGGTTGATAAAAATGAACAAAAGTAGAAAGAAAGAAAGAAACATTTGAAATGTATCCCACTCTTCCACAAAGAGGCATATTGAACAAATGTTTACAGGTCAAGCAACAGTACAGTTTACAGCGAATAGCACCAACCGCATCTACAGCAACAGTAGCCGCCTAAGCAGTGCACTGGTTTTAATATACATAAAAGATACATTTAAATGTATGTCATACAGTTGAATTAAAAACCCCTCTGGAATGTTTAGCTTTGAATGTAATTTTATCACCTACAATGAATTTTAATATTGTTGTTTTTTATAACCCACCTTTTCATAACATTACTTTTTATGATGAATTAAGTCTTGTAGCTAAACAACTTGATTCTTATAAAGAAACTGTATGGTATGGTGATATTAACATTAATTGGTCTGACAAAAGTGGTAAACAATTACATTTTGTTATGATTGTTTTTAATTTTTATCTACAAATGATTAAAGGGCCCACTAGGACAACAAGGCAGACCAAGACCCTTATTGATATGGCGTTTACTAATAAACCAGAACGTATAACAAGGACGTACAATCTGATAACTGGTTTCTCAGACCACAACATGTTTCTGAAAGTTAGAAAACGAACTAGAAAGCGGCTACAGTACTTTGGCAAACCTGGTTGTGATAAATTAACATTTATCATACCTGAAGCTAAAACTGCAGTTCGAAAGAGAACTTGGAGCAGATCATGGCTGTGAATGATGTAGATGAGTGCTGTGATTCTATGACTACAGCTATCTCAGGACTAATGGTGCGTTCACACCGGACGCGAATAGCGCGTCAGGCGCGAGTGATTTAGTTAGTGCTATTTGTGCATTCACGCCCGAGTTGAAAAATCTGAACTTTGGCGTCAATTCGCGCCTTGTTAACCAATCAGGAGCCTGGCTGCTTGCTGCTGTCACGTGGTGAAGTATCCGGATGCTTCAATATGATCAATTGCCTGGTGTGGTTAATGCACAACAAAGCAAATATTTTATCACATAAAACTTGATTTCAATATATGAGACATTCATTTTGTATTGAATGCTATTTATTCCATATCTAGATTATATGAAATATTATTATAAAGTAAAGACAACCAACATAATAGTGCATAAGTTCGTGTCTGGACAGTGTTGTGTGAGAGAGAAAAAAAAAAATCACAGGACAGGTTATACTTTTGGAGGCTGACTCCATTTATCATCAAAACAAAAATAAATGACTTATTAGGTGGATGAGGTCCTCGCTCCGATGCGGGACAACAGGTTATCAAGCTGGGCGCGGAGCAGGCGGAAGTACCGCTGAAAGCGGCCGTCATCCAGGCGCAGCTCCTGGAGCGAGCAAAGGTTGAAACTAGCCAAACTGGGTTCGCCTCCGAGGGGTCTGGTGGACACAAATACGGCAACGATGATCCTACGCCAGTGTTCTGCTATCCAGAGCAAATACAGAGCGGTGACTCCCAATGAATGCTCGATCAAATGAAAAAGATGGCCGCGAACGGGTTTCGAATCCGACGCGCGTAAATTTCGCTTCAAACTTTCGTTTTTACGCGCGTCAGTTTCCCTCTCGCGCGCGAATTGACACAAAGTGGTCAAGCGTCAAACTAGACGCTGTAGACGCGAGTTTGACGCGCTATTCGCGTCCGGTGTGAACGCACTTTAATAGATACATTTATAAAACAAAAAAGATGTAGCCAGAAATAAACTACTATACCATGGATAAGTAATGAAATCAGAAAGCTTAAGAAGAAGAAAGATTTGGCTCTGAAAAAATCGTTATGCTCAAAAATGAATACTGATCTGTTAACTTACAAAAGTTTAAGAAATAAAGTGGTACTAGAACTACGTAAACAAAGGCTTATTATTATACTCAACTTATAGGTAATGATAAGGGCAATGATAATTCCATCTGGAGACGCATAAACAATCTGACTAATAAAACAAATAAATACAAAGGGATAAACGAACTTACCATATATGGAAAGAGCATAAATAATTATGCCACTATGGCTAATGAATTAAATCCATATTTTGTGCAAATCAGTAGAAGAACTAACAAAAGATTTTGAGTCTATACATTTCAATTATCCAACTGGAGTGACTTTTCCTTTTATATTACAGAGGTTCCGGAGGCAAAAGTTGCAGAATTTAATACATTTTCAAATTCCAAATCAAATGATATTTATATGATAAATAGTTGCTTTTAAAGAAATATATAGAACTGTGTTAGTTAAACCACTGACACATCTTGTCAATCTTTCAATAAGAACTAAGAAAAAAGCAGTCATTGTGCCAGTATTGAAATCAGGAAATCTATTTTACCTAAAGTAATTGAGAAAGTTGTTGCAGCACAACTGGTTGACCACTTAGAAGCCAGTCAGTTCCTCCATCCACAGCAGTTTGGTTTTAGATCGGGTTATTCAACTGAAATTTCAAACTTCTGTTTTATTGAAAATGTGAAAGAAAAAATCCCTGGATAGGGTGATGTGGTGGGAGCTGTATTCCTTGACCTTAAAAAGGCTTTCGATACAATCAACCATAGCTTGCTTCTAACTAAAATGTCATCTTTTAATTTCTCTACCGAGGCAGTACATTGGTTTGCGTCCTATCTTCAGGCTAGAGTACAGTGTGTTAAAATTGCCCAGGAAAAATCCTCACTCTTGAACATCAAAGTGGGCATACCACAGGGCTCCATACTTGGTCCTTTGCTGTTCAGTCTTTTTATAAATGACTTGCCATTAAACTGTTCAGGTGCCATCTTCCAGCTCTATGCAGATGATGCAGTTCTTTATGCACCCGCTAAGTTACCAGAGCTGGCTGCTGATGTACTGTCTGCATGTATGGCTGATGTCAGACAGTGGCTCAATCAAAATCAGTTGGTGCTAAATTTTACAAAAACAGTCTCCATGTGTTTTTCTATTAAGTAACTGGATCTAAGTGAAAGATTTCAAATTAACTTACCAAATGGAAAATTTCAATCTGTTACAGAATTTGAATATCTTGGATTGGTCATTGATCCTCAACTTAAATGTGATAAACAAAGAAAATCTCTAAAACAATAAAAAGCAATCTTAACTTTTTTAAACTAATCAGAAATTACATCCCAAACCTGCTGTACATGCATGCTATGGTCTTTTCACATATTTCATACTGCATGACAGTTTGGGCACAAGCAGCTCCGTCTGCAACAAAACACATTGGTTCACTTTACAATCGGGCAATAAAAATGATGGATAAAAAGCCAATCCGTTACCATTACTGTTACATCCTCAAGAAATATAATATATTAAGCTTTGAAAGCTTCAGTCATTTTTAAAAAAAAATAATTTTCAAGTGTATTAATAATTTAGCACCCGAGCCACTTAAATTTATTCAAATACAGAACAGAAAAAAGAGTTACCAGAAGCACCACAAATCATAACTGTGCAATACCGTACTGTAGGACAAGCTTCGCACAGACAGCCTTTTCTGTTAAGAGCTGTAGGCTCTGGAATTTGTTACCATCTGACATTAAGGTCATATCTGACTTGAAAAAGTTCACTTCCAGGATTACGTTGTGGCTAAAAGCAAACCAAAACTGTAACCATTTCTAACTATTGTTATTTTTCTCTCTCTGTGTGTGTGTGTGTGTGTGTTTGAAGAAATGTAAATTATGTAGTTGGAAATTAGCATTAGGTATAAACTTTATGCTGCACATCAGTTACAGGCTTTGTATTGTAACTAAGTTTGACTGTGTATGGTCTCTGTTAAATAAATTAATAAATTAAATTAAATGCGCATTATCAACTCTCTTGGTATCGGCAAGGCATCATTTTTCCTTATCGGGCTGATAATTTCTTTATATGCCATTATCGGCTGATTCTGATGCCTTGCCAATAATATTGTGCATCCCTAGTTGACAGGCAGGTAAGACATCCTATCGTAGCCCTCGTATCAAAGTCCTACTCCTTCCATAGACAATATAATACATTTAGAGCACTTAACTAAGTGACTGCTATCAGGATATGAAGAGACTTTCAACCAGCATAACAATTGTTTTTGGGAAGCAAATCACCTACCCTGCCTTTAAGCACTCTAGATACTGATTTTTTTTAACCAACTTGAGCTTAATTATTGACCCTGCAACTTTTTTAAGGTGGAAGAAGGCTGTTCTACAAACGTAATAAATCCTTTAGAAAACCAAATAAAGACGAGGTGCAGAAAAACGCCTCTTTCAGTGTCTTGTTGTTGATTTTGATGCCTTACATGTCTAAATGTTTGTTGCTTTGTGCCATTAAACTGGGATTAACTTTTATTTGTCTCTTTTTCGCTTAGACCTGATTCCACTGAAAGAGGAGCGTGAAGACCTGAATGAAATAGAAGAGAAAGGTCCGTACCAGAAACAGCATGCTTTAACTCGAGAAAAATCATTTAGTTGCTCACAGACTGACAAGACTTCCTCACGAAAAACAGCTCAGAAGACAGTAACTGAAAGTTATTTCACCTGCTTTCAGTGTGGAAAGAGTTTTGCGCAGAAAGGAAACCTTAAGAAACACATGAAAATTCACACTGGAGAGAAGCCTTACACATGCACTCAGTGCGGAAAGAGTTTCACATATAAAAAATCCCTTGACGCCCACATGAGAAATCACACTGGAGAGAACCCTTTCACCTGCCAACTGTGTGGAAAGAGCTTCACTCAAAAAGGAACCCTTAACAGGCACATGCGAGTACACACTGGAGAGAGCTCTTACACCTGCCAACAATGTGGAAAAAGCTTCACTCAAAAAGGAAACCTTAATATCCACATGAGAGTTCACACTGGAGCGAGCTCTTACACCTGCCAACAGTGTGGGAAAAGTTTCACTCAAAAAGGAAACCTTAAACTCCACATGAAACTTCACACTGGAGAGAAGCTTTACACATGCCCTCAGTGTGGAAAGAGTTTCACATATAAAAAATCCCTTGGTTCCCACATCAGAAATCACACTGGAGAGAAGCCTTTCACCTGCCAACTGTGTGGAAAGAGCTTCTCTCAAAAATGTAACCTCAAAATCCACATGGGAATACACACTGGAGAGAGCTCCTTCACCTGCCAACAGTGTGGAAAGAGCTTCACTCAAAAAGGAAACCTTAAACTCCACATGAGAGTTCACACTGGAGAGAAGCTTTACACATGCCCTCAGTGTGGAAAGAGTTTCACATATAAAAAATCCCTTGATTCCCACATGAGAAATCACACGGGAGAGAGCTCTTTCACCTTCCAACACTGTGGAAAGAGTTTCAATCAAAAAGGAAACCTCAAAACACATGAGAATTCACACCGTAGAGAAGCGTTATACTTGCATAATTTTTCTGTTATCGCTGTAAAGCTGCTTTGAAAAAATCTGTATTGTATAAATTGCTATATAAATAAAGGTGATTTGACTAAGTGTAAAAAAAAAATCACTGTAGAACTAAAACTTGTGTATCAAATGAACAGTCACTGATGAAAAGCCATTCAGATGAGATAAGTGTACCTTTTCCAGTTTTCAACCCGCTTTGTATTGTTAAAATATTGGTAGTACTTGCAAATGAAAAATGTTTACGCGTTCTCCATATTACGTGAACTGAGAAATTCAGTTTATTGATCAACAACATTCTAGGCTTTTGTGAAAACTATAGATTGTACTTCCACATTCTCTTATCCCCACCCATGGACAGTCAAATCAACAGAAGGTTATTAACAGTAGAATACAATTTTCACTGATAATCCTAACCTTAAATAACTGTTTTAGGTCTACTCTTTAAACATCATTATGGTAAAAATGGAACACTATGGCAACATCTTTCTTACCTGTACGTGACAGCATTTTGCTTCGTGGGGAACTGACAGAATGGCAGTTTCTTTCCGTTTGGCCTAAAACTGTGTTGGTGGTCATCCTGTTTGAATTGTTGACTGCAAACACTTCACTGGGAACCGAAAGTAACTGACTTGTGCTATACGTTTACTCTTTGAATTCTTGCATCCAGAAAGAAAAAAGTGTTAACACAATTATGACTAAGCATTTGCTAAGAAGCATTTCCTACTAAAGCAAGGTGCTATGTGACTCTTGCAAGCCCATCCGTAGCAGACTGGTGGGAGTTGCCTTGGTGTGCCAAGCCATGCTCATGCATTATAGGTATTGAAGTTTTCGTACCTACTTGGCAAAGCATTTTCCCATGTTTTCTCCAGTCTGGTAGCAATTATTTACATTTTTTTATGCAGGTGTAGGGAAAAACTTATTTCTTAGCATTTATTTCTGTTTTGTACTTTATATGGTTTGTCTCTGTATGGAATCTGCTTATGTGGAAATTTAATGGCAGCCTCTGATAAGAAGTTACAACTTGTTTTTGTGTCTGGACACAGCTGCAGATCCTTGAAACTATGTTTGCAGGAGCTAGACTTGACTGCTAGGAACAGAAGTGAGATTTTGAACTCTTGTATTTTTCCATTTCTTAATATGGTAATGTGTGTGTGTATATATAAAAAAACCTGCACTAGGCGAGATTGTCTTTTCACGGCAGAAAACTCTGATGTCTGTGTGTGAATGGCCTTACAAGAATAAAACTCAAAAAGGATACAGTGTGGTCTACCTGGTTTATTGCATACTCACCACAAATAACTGAATATTAATATTTCCATAACAAATGGTGTCAGAAGTGTGATTCCGCATGTGCTTCGTCTGGACACGAGAACGTTTGAGGCTAATCATCCTGGTTTCCAAAGACTGGTTCCCTACCCCAAAGTCTTCAGGGAAGAGGGACGGATTTCTGAGGGCCTGGAGTTTCACAGTCGGACTTAAGGTAAAAAATACTTCAGGTCTCCATTCACATGTGATAGCAGCCAGGATCGAACTTGATTGGATCAAACTAGGGCTGAGTATTGATATAGATCTCTCCACGGTGGTTAACACGCTGGAAACTTAACACGTGTCTTAACTCGCTGGAAACCGAGACCCCTTTGGGAAGAGAGAAGGCTAATAGATACGCCCAACGTGGGGCTCAAACCCACGACCTGTCTCTTCTGAGGGGCAGTATACAATGCCCTTGTATTAGCTGTGCCCAGTCTCTGCTGTTCTGAACTGCACGCATTTTTTGCACGTGTTGTGCTGCACTTTGCGGGTCAGTTTTCAAACTTGAGTTGGAGCAGGAGGGGCAGAGGAGAGGCTGACCCTGAGAGCCTGTGGAGCAGCAACCAGGACGGGCCCCTGTGAAGCGACTGGCGTCAACATCAGGAGTTGAGTGCCTGGGGGTGGAGCAGGAAAGAGTTGCCACTGGGTTGGTGGTGTCTCAGCTGCTGGTGTCAAAACCACTGGGGCTGAAGGATCTTCCTCTTCGCCTGTGCCTGGCCCACGGTGCTACTTGGCAAGTGGTACTGGTGAGCTGGGCCTGGCTGGGGGGGGTGCAGATGGGTGGCGCACATTGGCAGGGAGCAGAGGGTCCGCAGCCACAGACAAGCGGCTAGGCAGTTCCAGACCCTGCATTACTACCACATTGTCCTGCCTTTTTACCCGGCTGTTGTGCCACTGAACCAAGGTGGTGTGGCTCACGTCCACCAGCTGGATGGTGGTCTGCTGCACTACCGTTGCATTGCCCAGAATGCACCGCCCGATTTTCCTGTAGTCCTCCAGGATGAGGTCCCATCTGGACACTGTGCCAGTCCTCTACTTCTTGGGACTCCGGTGGATGGCACAGAGCCTGACAAAAATCGTCTCAATCAGGCGAGAACAGTCTGGCCACTGGGCAAGTGGGGCAGTGGTGGTGAGTGCGTGCCTCTTCACACTCTCCACCCCTAGAGTGAACTCCTGCCTCTTCTCAGGGGACCTGAACCTCCCAGTATCCAGCCTGCTCTTGTGTCTGGCAGAAAACACGACTCTCCGCTTGTCGTAGTCCAGCATTTTCTGCCAAACAGCAACAATATTGCTCACACATTGCTCACCTAAGCAGAGAAGAGCATATAATACAGAGAAAATGAGAAAAAAAACAAGCAAGTGTAAACATGTATGAGAAGCCAAAGAGGGAAAGCAGAAGTTAAATGATCCTGACCTGCTGGTTGGTGAGGGTCAGAGAGGGATGGTTCCTGAGCTCCACAAGACACTCCACCAGGCTGTCGAATCTGTCCAGGCCTGGCACACCAAAGTCATCCACAGCCTGAAAAAAATAAAGATATGAGCAACAATATGAGGACAGTGAAGTGGGACAAAACACTGATAAATATACACTGGTCTATATAACTACCAGGATTGATTATTGCATTCTAAAATGTCAGCAGACGGTGACAATAATTTAGACATTTATAAATTAAAATGTAAGGTGTCTTGCACGGTGGCTTCAATTTTTATTACGTCATGAGCAATCCAGTCATTATATAGAGCAGTGCACATTTAACATAGTATTTACATACCGCAGACTCATCAGCAGATGCTGAGGCACCTGGCTGCGGCAGCAGGCTGGGTGGGGGAGGCAGCAGATTGGTTGGAGGCAGTATGGGTTTAGCCAACGGGCTGGCAGGAGGGAACAGCCAGGGCAGCAGCCATGGTGAATGAGGCAGCAGGCCGTGTAGAGGAGACAGCAGACTGGGTGGATGAGGCAGCAGGCCGAGTGGAGGAGGAGGAGGCAGTAAGGGTTGAGGAAACAGGCTGGCAGGAGGGAGCAGCCAGGGCAGCAGCCAAGGTGGATGAGGCAGCAGGCTGAGACGGGGTGGCGGGATGGCAGCTGGCTGAGAGAAGGTAGCAGGCGTGGTGGAGGAGAGAGACTCAGAGGAGGGCATAAAGCAGGTGGAGACAGAGAAACTTGGGTCATCAGTTAGACTTGACACAGTAATGTCATGAGTCTGGTCTTTCCCGAAGCTCTCGTCGTCTTCATCCACGCCTTCGTCCACATCCTCCAGCATGTTCTCTGTCTCTGAGTCGGGGTTCACCACCAGGGGCTGTCCAGTTTGACTCAGGAGATAGTCAACACCAAGCAGCTCTCCAATGAAAAAGAACAAAAAAGCACACACATACATGACTAATTATATTTAAAGCATTCTGTCAAGATAGAAAGCAACTGTAATCAGACTCAGTGTATGATAGGCTTTGTTAATGGGAATAATACAATTATAGATTCAATCTCTAGTTGGTACATAAAAAAAACCCCACAAATTAAAAGTATATTGTAGCCAGAAAAGGGTAAGACATACCAGTGTGTTTGGCAGGTGCCCTGAAAGTTGGCACAAAAGCCTGGCCAAACACCTTTAGGCTGTTGGTGTTGACGCAGTGAGCCATATCCCCAGAGTAGGTGAGAAGGGATGCTGGCTTGGTGGTCACTGCCGCAGTCTCCCGATCCTGATTCAAACCTGTTCAGGCCTTCCAGGAGGTAGAGCTGGAAATTCAGTGCATTGGCACTGGTTCCTAGAAGAACAAAACATTTATACCACTGTAAAAGGACTTGCCTTTCAATCTGAAAAATGCATAGCAGTTATTTAAGACATCATACATGTGAGACACCAACCTGTAATAACCTGTTCAGGTGGCAATGAAAGGATTCCAGGGATGTGGACCCTCTGGCACAGCGATACCTGGTCAGGATGACCCTCGCCTTTTTGGTGGTGCCAACCTCAGTGTACTTCTGGCAAGTCCTGGATGCACCTGACATGGCGTTTCTGCACACGCCAGATGTGCTCCATGCGCACTTGATCCAGCAGTGGCACACCCATAAGGTCTCTCCCATTTGCCCCACCAAGCTTCTGCAGCAGCCTCTCAATCAGGCGAATGGTATCCTCCTCACTATCCTCCTTTTACTGATGCTCCTGTCCACCAGGAGGTCAGTAATAGTTGGCATACCTTCCTGCACCAGCTGTTGTTTCTTGGCCTGCTGCAACAGGTTGAGGTCCCCCGCATCCCACTCAAAAATGGCGGACAGGCACCCCATGAAGGTTGGGCAGAGGGGATGGGCATCGGTGGTGCAGCCCACGGCCAGCCTTCTTATAAAGTGTCAGATGTCCAGCCGTATGTGGAGGTCTGGCCATTCCCCAAACCTGGTCTTCAGTTTACTAGTTGCCCCATCACTTATGCAGCAGCCACAGTCCACATACAGCAGCACTGGGGGTGGAACGGCTGCCTGGTGGTACCGCTCCATGACACCAGCCATCATCCTGTCCAGTCCTGGCCCCTCCTGCAGCGACAGGATACTGCTCAGTATCTGGCCGACCTCGTTGCCAATGGAGCTCACCCAGAGTGCTGTCCCCCGTCCATGGCCAGCCAGCTTCTTTGTGATCTGTAATTTACAAATTTAACAACACATTCAGAGATCTGAACTTATTGTTTTGTGAGAGAAACATCTCATTTGAGAATTGAGCCAAAGCGATTGAGAAAAGTGTCTATCTGGCAGTTTTTAAGAACATGATAGTCTATTACAGAGTCCGATTATTTATTACCTTTTTGGTGGAATCCATCTTTAAGATGGTGCCAAAGGTCGACGTGATGCTGGCCTTGATGTGGTCTACACGCCAGAGGATGTCCCTGCCATATACGGACAGCAGCCAACGACTGGTGGGTATATCGATGGGCTCTGAAGGCTCCTGGCAGACCACTGGAAAGAGGCTGGGTCGATCCACAAATTCAGCACACTCCCCAAGATGTGTGCCAACCGATTCAGACATTCATCCCCATGGTTCTCTTTTAACTGCCTCACCAATCGAGCTGGACTGTTGCCCAGCGTCCAGTCCCGAAGCAGCCTAATGACTTGGATGTCACAGGCATACCTGAAAACGCATTGATGCTGTGATTAATTACATGTTAATTGAAGGGTCAAATCAGTGGTTTAAGTCTTCACTATCAACATCTTTTCTACACTGCTTTACTCGCTTGTGGGTCAGGATCAGTAGGAACATTTTCTGGTGAGGCAGGTCAAGCTGGTCCCGGACAGTGTGACTAGTCGACAGATAGTTTAGAGAGCACACAGTGCACCTGAGTGTCTCTGTCACCATCAGGTAGTACCTGTCAATGTCCAGGACCTTCCGAGCCCTCTTGTGAACACCATAGCCCGTCAGGTTCTTGACACAATCTGGGCAGGACACCCTCACCTTCCACAGGTGGTAGGGCATCCACACCATCAATTGATGGGTGAAGAACCGGTCTGGAGTTGGTGACTGGTGATAAATGAGGGCTGGGACAGGGGGCTCATACCACAGCTTCAAATCTGGCCGTAGCTTGCCAGAGTGAAAAAGGTGTTTGCAATCCACCTCTGGTCCTGCACAGGGATGGTCTTGCTCATTTCTCCTGGCAACCAGAATGAAGCCGAGGCCCCAGCAGGGGGTGGCATGACTCCTCCAGGCTCCTCCTGTTTGAAAGACAATTTGTTTATTGTATAAATAAAGGCTGTTCTAAAAGCATCACAGCCTGTCCAATGGTGTTTTTTAATTGCTTTGGTGCAATTCCCACAAGCAATTGGTACATTTTTAAAACTCTTACAACAGATCATCAAAAGTGCACTTTTTTTTTCTAAGCATTTCAGTGTATTTACATTTGCAGAAATTAAGACATTGTTTAAATTACTACATTATTAGCTTACTATAGCTTAATAACTGTGTGATTTTTATATGTACATCTCAGATAACAGATCTCTCTAAATTATCTAGACGCGTGCATTTTCTGTAAAGCTGCTTTGAAACTATGAAAATATGCATTTTAAATACATAATAAATGTAATAATTTAAAACATAAAATAAAGGTGAATTGAATTGAATTACTAAAAAACTTTTGATTTGCATCTCTTCTCGTTTAGTTTAACTAGATTGAAAGCATGAGATCAGGTTTTGAAAGAATGACTAGCTGTGTGACAAGTGTGATCAGTTTGAAGTTTTGTAAAGATTTTTAAAATGTATGCCTTATTTGTGAAACAGTACCAAAGTAAATTAAGAAAAAAAGTAAATTGGTGCTGCTATACTCACAGAGGATGGAGCAGGACTGGGGCTCATCACAGAGGATGGAGCAGGACTGGGGCTCCTCACAGAGGATGGTGAAGGGGTGGTGGTCCTCACAGAGGCCATAGATGGGGCCCTCACAAAGGATGGAGAAGGGGTGGTGGTCCTCACAGAGGATGGAGGAGGAGACAGGCTGGGAGAAGGGCTGGGGGTCCTTGAAGAGGGTGGAGGAGAGGGGCTGGGGAAACTCCGACCCACTAAATTTGGCTTCAGAGAAGACATCTGGGACCCACCAAACCGCGACTTAGTGAACTAAAAAGAGAAACAAAGTTAATTGTATGACAACTGCACTATACATTTTCAACACAAACATTTTTATTTAGATCTAGTGTTTACACGTGTGGTTGGTAGGTTTAGGGTTAAAGGTTGGTTTGGTGACAGAAAATGTCATTAAAGGCAATTGAAGTCTATGCAATGTCCTCACTAATATAGTCCAACAAAAATGTGTGCGTGCGTGCGTGTAAAAATGTGAATGGCCTGACTGATCAGTCTGGTGGAGTATGCTAGAATTATTTTGATGATGATGGGCCGTAGATCATATCAAACATACAAAATGAATCTAAGTAAACATTAATTACAGATTTAATATTCACCATTGACAAACTTGGAGGGGGCCTCAGGAATGTCCGTGGGGTAGGAGCCGTGTCTGAAGCCTCAGACTGGGGAGCAGCTGTGCCAGGAGCCTCAGACTGGGGGGATGCAGCAGAAGACTGAGTTGCAGCGGCAGGCTGCATAAACAACACCAGAAGGGCATAAGATGTAGTGAAAAAGCATAACAGTATTGCAACATTTGTGTAATGTAACATTAAATGTAATTTTCAAATGCGTCGCCTTAGTGGTGTGGAATCCACAGTTGCAGGCCATGGACCCTCCAAAGAGGCTGGTCTGTCCATGGACCTGTATGGGGCATTTCTCAATCTGAAAAGACAAGAAGCATTATTTACTGATATTCTCGGCACCATTCATTTTCAGGTGACGTGCATACTACATACTATGTAATGAGATGCAGGTAACTTTGATTTACCTTCTGATAGAGGTCGTACCACTTCCGCTGCCTTGGGGCTGGTCTATTTCCTCCTCCAGAAGACCAAACCCCAGAGCTGGTAAAAGCCCTCAACCTCATCATCCACTCCCCATCTCCCATGGCCTTGTGGCTCTTTGGCTTTGTGCTCATCTAAACATAACGGAAATAAAAGTAAACAAAGGCATTTTTGCAAGTACTGGACAACTACACTGATTTTTTTTCCATTCAATTATAATGATACAACTATATGAAAAAAGAATTCAAACAAAACTTCAAGCTAACTAAATGATGGCACCCCTTACGAAAAATGGTTTTACTACAAATAAAACATGATTCATATAGTTTAACCATGGTAACACAAATTAACCATGGTTTTGCTACACTAACCATAGTCTAACCATTATATTCGTAGCAAAAACTGTGGTTATATAAATGGCAATCTGCAAAATAAACATACTATAGTAAAACCATGATTAATTTTCTTAAGGGATGACTATATCTACTAGTATAACATTGTTTTTTTCATTCAAACTAAACTTCAAGCTGACTAAATGGTGTTTATTTTTTAAGATTATAGGCAACTGGTGATAAAGTGACCACAGTTTATAAACAAACACTTATACTATAGTAAAACCATGGTTATTATAAGTGATAACTTTATCTACAACTATAAGAGGTTTTATTTACTCAAACCGAACTAAATGGTGTTTAATAAGCAAGAATAGAGGACACTCGTGATAACGTGGCCACAGTTTATAAAGACAATCACTTTTACGATAGTAAAACCACGTAAACATCACGACAGACAGATCTAGCATAAAGGAACAATGATTCCTAATTACATATCACAAAAATAAAGTATTCTAATATGAATTTAATGATGATTTAATTTATAATTCTCCTCAGAACGTTAGGTTAGTAGCTTAGTGATCGCTGAAAGGAAACACTCGACAAAACGACTTTGTGTGAGGGATGAAAATGTAACTAACATATGGACAATTAAGAATATAGTCAACAGAAGTAGAAAAACAAACATTTAATACTTGCTTTGTTCGGTAATAACTCAGTTATAGAGGATTCTGAAGAGTGCCGTGTCGTCATCCAATCTCACAATGAATGTAAGTGTCACGGGGTGACTAAAAAATGGAACCTTATGTGCTGAAACTGGGCACGGGGAGCGCTGCCGGCGTAACACGGGGCCCGTTCTGGGAAAATACGGAAGTAGGGAGAAACAATGAAGGAGCACTGACGAGTGCGATTGTTGTCAGCTGTGCGGTGGGGAAAGATCCCGAAGGGCGATTGGATCATGAGGAACATAAAAGAGATTGATATGGAGCGGAAGAAAAGCAGTGGGGGAGCGGAGAGCGAGCCGAGGAGACACATCGAAGGTCGAGTGAAGAGACAGCGAGGAAGTGGCCAGCGTTAGAAGAGCACGTGCTTAAGGAGATAAATGACGGTCTTCTTTCACTGAACGTGATATTAGGATTTGTCATAGTATTATTGGGTGGAAGGTTTACTTCACTCTGTTTCTTGAAGAGGTTGTAATGTGACCGCGTCTGGAGACATTAATCGGGGAAAGAAGAGGAGCGCTGTTGATGTGACATTGCAGTGCAGAGTTTGTTTACATCTGTCATAGAGATTCTGTTTGCCGAGGCTGCCGTCTTGGGCCCTCATGCTGATTTGATGGGTGAGGTTTGTGAGTGCAGTGCTGGTCACTTTAATCACGTGTGCAGTTGAGTGTTTTGCAGTGGATGCACTAGTGGGGGGAGAAGAAGCTCCGGCTTGTGCAGTGTCTGAACAAACAGAGCCTCGACGAATCGCATTCCTCACTGTTGTCATCCGAGTCAGTGAACCGAGCCCCATTTCCGCTGCTGCGTCCAGTCCTGTATCTAAGAAGAAAGAGTGAGCATACTGAACCCATACTAATTCACTTTGTTTACCAGTCTATGCTGAAGTCCCGCTGAGCCAGTGCATCGAGCCACATCTCCGCTGCTACATCCAGCCCTGTATCTAGGAAGAAAGAGTGAGCATACTGAATCCATACCAATCCACTCTGTTTACCAGATGCTGAAGTCCCGCTGAGCCAGTGCATCGAGCCACATCTCCGCTGCTGCATCCAGTCCTGTATCTAGGAAGAAAGAGTGAGTATACTGAATCCATACTAATCCACTCTGTTTACCAATCTATGCTGAAGTCCCGCTGAGCCAGTGCATCGAGCCACATCTCCGCTGCTACATCCAGTCCTGTATCTAGGAAGAAAGAGTGAGCATACTGAATCCATACCAATCCACTCTGTTTACCAATCTATGCTGAAGTCCCGCTGAGCCAGTGTATCGAGCCACATCTCCGCTGTTGTATCCAGTCCTGTATCGAGGAAGAAAGAGTGAGCATACTGAATCCATACCAATCCACTCTGTTTACCAGTCTATGCTGAAGTCCCGCTGAGCCAGTGCATCGAGCCACATCTCCACTGCTGCATCCAGTCCTGTATTAAGGAAGAAAGAGTGAGCACACTGAATCCATACTAATCCACTCTGTTTACCAGTCTATGCTGAAGTCCCGCTGAGCCAGTGCATCGAGCCACATCTCTGCTGTTGCATCCAGTCCTGTATCGAGGAAGAAAGAGTGAGCATACTGAATCCATACCAATCCACTCTGTTTACCAGTCTATGCTGAAGTCCCGCTGAGTCAGTGTATCGAGCCACATCTCCGCTGTTGCATCCAGTCCTGTATCTAGGAAGAAAGAGTGAGCATACTGAATCCATACTGACCCACCCTGTCCACCAGTCTATGCTGAAGTCTCGCTGGCCTAGCGACTCCAGTCCAATCCCCACTGCTGTCATCTAGGCCGGACTTGTCGACACAGGAGGAGCGGTTGGCCTGTTCCTTCTCCTTGAGATTGCCTTAATTAAATAAACTTGAGATTCCATTTACTCTGTTGTCCGTTGTCCTTGCTGCCAGACCCCAAATTATGCCAGTCTTAAAGGGGGCCCCCCTGGGCGCAAAGATTCGGAGGACCTGGCTCGGAATTGAAACCGTCGGAGTGAAAGGCACAAATAGAATATTTGGCCGGTCTACAAGAGCTGAATGAACAACAGAGGTTACAGTTCGTACTGGGGTCCCTGGAAGGAGAGGCCAAGAGGGAGGTTCAAGCTGCTCCAGGGGCTACCCGAGCTAACGCAGCGGTTGTCTTTGACTTCCTGTCTGAACTCTACAGGGATAACAACCCAGTGGCTGCCCTCCGGGCTCAGTTTTTTAATTATCGGCAAGGCCCCCAACAGGACCTTCGAGCGTACTCTTTACAGCTCCAAGAGCAGTTTGCTCGTTTGAAAGGGAGGCATAACCATGGACTCGGGGATGAAGACACCCTATTACGGGACCAATTCCTCTTGGGGCTCCGTGACGGGCCAATACGACAGAACTTACGGCTACAGCTCCGACAAGACCCCCTGTTGAAGTTCGACGATCTTCGTCGAGAAGCCTTGGCTCAGGAAACCGATCACAGCCATTGCTTCAACCGCTTGCATGGCTGCCAGCGAAACCTTTACTCCCACTGTTTCAGTACAGACGGACTGGAAACAGGAGCTACGTTCAGAACTTATGAAGAATGTCCAGGAGCAGATGGCCGAACTCTCTCAGACACTTTTGGCAGAAATTCGCCGGGAATGGCTTGGAGAGGCATCTTTGCCCCGTGAGTGGTCTTACTCTGAGGGGAGTCGAGTGATGGGACGCTGCCCTGGACGATCCAATCCTGCCAAATTCCAGTGGGATGACAGGGGCGACCAATTTGTAATCACTGCGGGGAGTCAGGACATATGAGCCGTCAGTGTGGTCCACGGCGTGGTTCGCAAGGGGGTTTTTAGGTTCGCCGGCCACTGTGGGTCAAGTGGTCGGGACCCCATTGATTGACTCCTATTCTTTGCTTGCTCCCCCTGGACCAATTGGTTCCTCCTATTGTCGAGGTCCAAGTTAACGGCAATAGGCTCCAGTGCCTGGTTGATACTGGCTCCCAAGTAACTTTGGTGTCAGAAAGTCTGTCAAGGGAACTCTTTGAGGATTATCAAGAGCAGGGGACTGAAGCACCTTGGCTCACTCTCCAGGGGGCAAACGGACTGGACATCCCCTAAGTTGGATATGCAGTGGCGGACTTTCACATTCATGGGGTCCACGTTCTGCAGAATGGAGTTGTCATTGTCCGGGACCGGTGCCTGGGAGCCCATTGAGCCCTGTTGGGTATGAACATCATCTCGGAGTGTTGGGAGGAGCTGTTTCGGAGTCGGGCCGCCCCAAGATCCCCTTCTACGGAGGAGCTGAAGTGGGGACACATAATAGCAGACTGCCTTAGAATCCAAACTGCTAGAGCCCAGTGGGATCGGTATGATGTCGGTCGAGTGGCTTGCCGGTATGCCTTAACTGTTCCAGCACAGAGTGAAGCCATCGTATGGGCTCAGTTGCCGGCTCGCCCAGATAGATCAGACGACTGGGTCCTCGTAGAGCCCCATTGGGATTGTCAAGCGATTGAGGTAGCCCGAGGGCTTGCCATTGTTCACCGGGGATGGGTGTCCATGAGGGTAAGAAACACCAGTTCATATCCGGTCACCCTCCATCGGCACCAACGACTGGCCCGGGTTACATCGGTAGAGCCCCAGCAAGTGAGAGAAAGCTGGGATGTGTGTTTCAGTCAAGTAGACGTGGCAGTGGTCGAAGTGGCCATTGTCCAGGAAGATCAGCGGGTCGGCTCAAGTGGAAGTGGAGTGACGGAACACCTGATGGGGGGATCCCTGTGGGGAGAGGGACTAGAGGAAGATCAGCAGGGACAGCTCCAGGATTTTCTGAGCCGGTGGCAGCATGTGTTCTCCACGCATGACGAGGACTATGGCTGTACTGGCATGGTGAGACACCACATACCTACGGGCGACGCAGCCCCAAGCCGGGAGCGGTACCGCCCTGTACCCCCAACTCTATATTCGGAGATCTGTACCCTGTTGAGGGGAATGTTAGAGGGGGGCATCATTCGGGAGAGCAGTAGTCCTTGGGCAGCCCCGATCGTCCTAGTGCAGAAGAAGACTGGAGCTTGGAGGTTCTGCGTTGATTATCGAAAGCTGAACAACGTGACTAAGAAAGACGCCTTTCCCCTACCACGGATTGAGGATTCACTTACCAGCTTAACTCAGGCCGCCTGGTATTCCACGCTGGACTTAGCTAGTGGGTACTGGCAGGTCCAGGTGGCAGAAGAAGATCGCGAGAAGACGGCCTTTACCACCCCTTTCGGGCCTTTCAAGTGGGATAGGATGCCCTTCGGGCTCTGCAACGCTCCAGCCACCTTCCAGCGGCTCATGCAGCACTGCCTGGGGGGGCAGTTGGTCGATACAACATTGGTAGATCTAGATGACATTGTCTTTTCTCCAGACTTCACGGCCCATCCGCTTCATCTCGAGCAAGTGTTCCAGGCAATGGAAAAATACGGACTGAAATTGCGACCAGAAAAGTGTCACCTGTTTCAGAAGGAGGTAAAGTTTCTGGGTCACTGCGTCAGCGCTGCGGGAATTTCCCCAGATCCGGAGAAGGTGTCGGCCGTACAAGGGTGGGAGCCCCCTACGACGGTCCGACAGGTGCCATCCTTCCTGGGTTTTGTCTGTTATTACCGACGGTTTATTAAAAACTTTTCAAAAACTACCAAGCCCCTAAACCAGCTTCTCGTGGGCACTGCACGGTCGCCTTCAGTGTCTTTTTCAGTGACTTGGAGTTCGACTTGTGAGACAGCGTTCCAAACCCTTAAACAGGAGTTGTTACAGGCCCCGATCCTCGCCTATGCTGACTTCACCCAGCCGTTTATTCTCTACACTGACGCTAGTAAACTAGGACTGGGAGCAGTATTGGCTCAGAGGCAGCCGGGCGTAGAGAGGGTGATCGACTATGCGAGCCGGAGCCTCCACCCGGCGGAGAGGAATGATTCGAACTACAGCTCCTTCAAGCTCGAGCTCTTAGCAATGAAGTTGGCAATGAGCGAAAAGTTTAAAGATTCTGTGGGGGGCTAAGGTGCTGGTCGTAACGGATAATCACCCTCTGGTCCACCTACGCATGGCTAGGTTGGGGGTGATCGAACAGCGAATGCTTATATTTTAGCATTGAGCTTTCACCGTCTACCCCTCCGCAACCGGGAAATTGTAAAGCTGTGGTTGGTTGCACTTCAGCTTGATGTGCAAACTCCCTTGCAAACAATACGTGAAAGAGATTATCGTGTTTGCAGCGAACATTTTGATGAGGACGACTTCACCGAAAAGAGCGTCAAATCCGGGTATCTGAAGGCAAATGCTATTCCAAAAGCTAAAAAAACCAACGGCAGACAAATTGGAGGTAAGGCTTTATGATTTTTACTTTATACGGCTGAAATATTACTTATTTTTTCATTTCCTGTGAAGAAATGTTCCGCTGTGTTGGTGAAAAACAAAATCTGTTGTATCTATATGCTAGACAAATGCATCCTCAATGTTTTTGTTTTGGCCATTGAGTCTGACAAAAATGTTAATACATCTTAATTATTTAGGGGAAAATATCCAGTGACATAGAGAAAGAATTGGCTGCAGTGCCACAGTGAACTCCAAAGAAGGCGTCAAGCAAATCTGATCGGCACTCAACAATCCAACAACGACGTACAAAGCCTTCATTATCTGGCATATATCTTGTACGAACTCCTTTATGGCGACAAAAAGTAAGTTTTTTTTTTTTTTTTTTTTTTTTTACTTTTTAAAATGAGATTTTGCTTTTACAAACATTTTCCTATTTTATTAAAAGGATGTTATTTAAATCATTTTATGTTGTGAATAAAATAATCATCCTGTCACTGGATTTAGCACATCTTTCAATGCCCCAAAAACAGCCAGTGGACTTCTGTCTCAACTGAGTTGAATACATTTTATTTTTGTGGACTTTATATTATAGTTAGCTGTTTTCGAGATAATCCATGTAATTGTCATAATCATGTTGATACTATAAACGGACATCTCAGACAAATCATTGGAGTGTCCTCTTTTTTGTCAATTGTAGGACCTAAGTGCTAATGCATCTAGTCCATCTTTGACTGTCTCCTGTACAGCCATTGAAGATGTGTCACAAGTAAGTGCAATTAATTTTCTTTGATGTCTTAGCACATTGTCAGATACATATATTAATGCTTTATGTTGTATATATGGCTGAAAAAGTCATAGTCCGCTATTGAGTTGTTGATTTTCTCCTATGACATTTAATATGTTTTGTGAACTGTAGGAGCAGGGTGCTGCTGTGTGTGCTCCAGTGTGTGCTCCATCTTTGACTGCTCCCCATACAGCCAGTGTGGATGTATCGCAAGTGAGTCCAGTATCTGTCTTTACCTTTTTAAAAACTTGCAGCTTTGTCTTGATAATATTTATAACATTAACTTCTGTTTTCACGTTTAACCTCACAATCTATGTAAAATTACCAATAGCGATGCACATAAAATTCTGATGTGTTGGAGATGAGCACAAGCCTTAGGGAAATGGCTTTACAGGATCCGTCTGACACCAGCTATACAATATCAAGCGAAACCATCACATCTAGCAACGAGTGCGTTTCTGATTCTGCCCCGTCCAGTGTAAATGGAAAGGTGTGGTCTGAAAGAAAATGGCTTGTAAACGAAGTAGGACTATTAGAACTATTTGCTCTCTGCAGAACATGTGGCTCTGCCATCGAAGACAAAAAAATATCTACTCAGTCTAGCCAAATTAGAATACAGTGGAATTGCATAAATGATTACTCCAGATTATGGTCTTCATGTCCTGACGTCAGAGGAATGGCATCAAACAATCTCATAATCAGTGCAGCCACCTATTTTACCGGCATCACCCACTTGGATCGATTGCTCCTGTTGGTGATCGATTGCCCCTGTTGGTGATCGATTGCCCCTGTCTGCCTTCCAGCTGTTTGTTTGCGTCGAGGCTGTAAGCTCTAAGCCTTGTATTAGCCTTGTATTTCTTTCTGTTTTGAACCATCATTTACTATCATTTCTAGTTGTTTATATTACTAAATACAGTTTACCCACCATCTCAGATTAACCTTACATCGCTTACGCTTCCGTTATTGTTAGCACAGCACGCTAGTGTTAACGTGCCATCCGCGCTCATTTATTTATTATTTATTTTCTCTCGCGCCCGCGCCTTTGAGTTCATCAAAGCCCAGGTAAGTAAGAATCAGTCAACACAAACGGTGAGTAATGTCTTGTCCTGTTATTGGCACCTGTGTCACATGTCATATGTTTAGTATAGCCTTCTCCGATGGCAATATAGGATTTATTTGTGATAAATGCAAGGAGACAGTCAGGCTGACAGAGAAGATTTCAGAGCTAGAGACACGCATCCAAACTTTAATCGAGGATAGTAAGGATAGTACTAGAGCTTTAGATACTATTTTGGATGCGCCTAGCATAGTGAACTCTGTACATGATTCGGTTCCGGCTGAAGTAGAGCCCACGCAGCAGGAGGGCAGATGGGTGACCGTGAGAGATCGCTCTAGTCGCGGATTAAAAAAACACTCTTCCGTTCCGATTACCATAACAAATCGATTTGCCCCACTCAGTGAAACACCCACTGAGAATTATGTTGATAGTGCCCTGGTAATTGGTGATTCAATCACAGGGGAACGTGAAAATAGAGACACCAGCCACCATAAAAAAAATACAAAAAACAGCAAAACGCGCCGCGTTTGCCGTCCCCAGAAGGTTAAGGTCCAAACTGACAACTCCGAATCCCTCATGCTCCAACTCCTCCTCCGTGCCCACATCCTCCAACATCTGTTCTGTCACCTCAGAGTCAGGATCCACGTCGTGCATGGCCTGCCCTGTTTGACGGTACAGGTAATCTATACCTATGAATTCACCTGGGACAGACAGGAGAACACAGTAGAGGGAAAACAGTTTTCAGAAAAATAGTATAAATATTCTATTTTTATTCAATATAAAAACAATTTAAAGATAAAACTCACCAGTATAGACAGATGGTGGCTGAAAACATGGTACAAGCTGTCTTCCAAGTACCTTAACACTGTGGGTGTTAACACAGTGCACCAGGTCCCCGGAGTAGCTTAACGGGGACGAAGGTGTGCCTGCCAGAGATGCCATTTTACAGTCCTGATTCCACCTGTTCAGGCCTTCCAGGAGGTACAGCTGGAAATTTAAGCTGTTGGCGCTTGTTCCTTTAGATAAGATCAATAACGTTACATTACTTTTTTGTGCTATGCTATTTGAAAGACATTCATTGTGTCACTCTTAATATTTCTGATGAATAATGATTTATACTGACCTGGAATGAACCTGTTCAGGTGGAGATGAAAGGACTCCAGTGATGTGCAGCCCCTTGCACATCTGTATTTTGGCAGCACAATACCATCTTTGGTGGTGGTGCCAGTCTGTGTGTAGAGCAGCACACCTGGTTCATCCTGAATGCACTTTACATGCCTATTCTGGACTTGCCAGATGTGCTGCATCCTCTCCTGGTCCAAGAGAGGGGCACCAAGAAGGTCTCGACCCTTTACCCCCATCAGCTCGCTGAGGAGGTGCTCGATCATCAGAATGGTCTGCTGCTCTCCTCTTGTACACCTTCGGCAGTGCAGGGCCAATTCCTCCTGGGTGATCCGTTGGTCCACCATAGTGTCGGTGATACCAGGGACACCTTCATGTTTCAGCTGCTCCCTCTTGGCCTGCCTTAGCAGAGACACATCCCCACTGTCCCATTCAAAAATGCAGCAAGACATAAGTGCATGAAAATGGGGTAAAGAGGATGTGCATCTTTAGTGCACCCAGCTGCCAGTCTCCGCATGAAGTGGTAGATGTCCAGCTTCACCACCAAGTCTGGCCACCCACCAAATCGCTGCTTGAGCTTAGTCTGCCCAGTGCCCTCCTGACAGCAGTCGCAGTCCACATAGAGGAGCTGAGGCGGAGCCACACCCGCATCAGTGTACCTCCGGATGAGGTCAGCTGCCATTCGGTCCAGGACTGGCCCTCCTGAGCTGTCAGAACACTAATGAGGATCTGGCCCACCTCATTGCTGACAGATGTTAGCCACATAGCTGTCCTCTTTGCAAACCCCGACAGCTTTTTTCTGATCTGTAATCACACAGAAAAGACAGTGAGTGATGCTCCCTTGGCTGGGAGATGAAGTCTGAGCAGGCACCAAGGTATCGGCAAAGATGCTTCAGCCACTCCTCGCTGTGGTTCTCCCGCAGCTGCCTCAGTAAGCGAGAGGGGCTGTTGCCCAGGGCCCTCTCCCACAGGAACCTTATGACCCGCATGTCACAGGCATACCTGAATAAAACAAAGGGAAAGAGAGACAAAAAGAAACAAACATTAAACCAGCTCAACTCAGTTGTGTTTTAAATGACAAACATTTGTTACACAAGCTAAGTAATACTTACTTTCGAGTTAGGATCAGCCTAAATTCCAGTCTGTGGGCTAAGTCCAGCTGATCCAAAATGGCCTTGCTGGTGGAAATTAAGGCCGTTTTGCACCCACTGCACCAGAGAGTCTCTGTGATCATCAGGTAGTACTGGTCCACATCCAGAACCTGACGGGCTCTCTTGTGTGCCCCATAGCCTGTGAGCTGTCTCCCACACACAGGACAGGACAGCCTGACCTTCCAGAGGTGGTGTGGCATCCACAGTAGAAGCCTGTGTGTAAAGAAGCACTCTGGAGCGGGGCCTTGGTGATAGATCAGAGCTGGCTCTGGTGGATCATACCACAGCTTCAGGTCAGTACGAAGCCGATGTTGTTTCCACAAAGCTGCTGAAATCCATTTCTAATACTGTGGTGGTATGGTTTTCATCAAATTTTGCGGGAAGCCATCCAGACTCTGAACCTGGAGCGGTCACCCTATCCTCGGCAGGTTAAACAGAGGATCCAGCCACAGATGGAGCAGCAGACAGAACACAGGTGGAGCTGATCACAGGGGTGAGAGGAGCAGAGGACGTCCCAGAGGAGGATGCGGCTGACACTTCCTAGTGTATTAAAAAAGGCAAACACATACAGTAGATATGATTACAAGCCACTTATGAGGATTGTTTGTTCAAAATGTAGCATATTTATGTGATCAGACAATATTAGTGTGAAGAAAACGATTAAATGAAAGAGTTTCTCACAACTCTAGAAGCAGCTCCTGGAGCACAGGAAGCAGAGGTGGCTTCAGACACAGAAGAAGGAGGAAGAGACAGGGGGGAGACGGTCTGAATATACAGCCTGGGACTGCGAGCAGGAGATGGTGTCTTAAATGCAGGGCTGGATAATGCAGAAGTGTTAATAGGCTGCAAGATTAAGAGAACACAGTTTACAATAATGAATGAAATAATCTCATTATCAGGTACTGCAGTAACAATGATTAGAAAAAATCAGCATATCTTTATGGAATGAAATTTCAATTTTTTGACTATATACCTTGGTTGCATGCGTCCTTGCCACACCTAGGTTTGCCTTTAAAGCTGCACCATGGGCCCCACCATACCGTGGCTTTGTAAACTGACAAAAAGAAATTAGTAACATTATGTGAAGCATTTTAAAATGCCATAACATATGATAACATAAATATCTGCAAAGACATGCATTTACCGATGCCAAAGTTAAAGTAGGCTTTAAAGGTGCCTTTCCAGATGTTGTTCCTGACTGCCCTGGTGTTACAGGTATTGACGTGGATGGTGTGGATGACACAGGGGCCACAGGGGCCAAACTGGAAGGCTACAGTTTCACAGAAAAGGAAAAAAATAAAATAAAAATACAACCGTATTTTTAACAATACACCATCAACACATCACAGTTTTATGAAACACTTATACCTTTTTCGTATGGAAACCACAGTCACATGTCTGTGTCCCCCTAAACAGAGACATTTGCCCCCTGTGTTGCAGTGGACACTTCTCAATCTGTAACATATGACAGTGAATCATAACTATCTGCTCACTCTATATATGACATAGCTTTCCTGTGTTTATATACATGCCCAAGTTTACCTTCTGATACAGGTCATGCCATTTCTTCTGGCGTGGTGCCGGTCTGTTTCCCTCCTCAGAAGGCCAGACCCCCTGTGTGGCAAATCTACGCAGGCGGGCCATCCATTCACCCTCACTCATAGCCCTGTGCTTCTTGTGCTTGGAAGCCATCTTCCAATAAAAGATAGCGTGTGGCAAAATACAAAGCTTATGACTATTCAGTAGAACTAAGTAGTTAATCAATTTCATACATTTATTTCACATTGCACATATTTCATCTCAGTTTTTTTGGACAAGGTTATAGACTGATATTTTGGGAGGAAGGGATATTGTGGTGTGTGGGTATAATAATATTCCATAACATAACTCCATAAAAATCAGATTATTTCACACCATTTCGATTACATAGGCTTACAATTAGCCCACATTATGAGTATTATCGGTTATAGCCCACTTAAACAACACAAGGCCCATATTATGTC
This sequence comes from Meda fulgida, assembly GCA_030578275.1. NCBI lineage: Eukaryota > Metazoa > Chordata > Actinopteri > Cypriniformes > Leuciscidae > Meda > Meda fulgida. The sequence continues at coordinate 21,671,737 of CM060619.1, forward strand.
ATAAAACGTCATGTTAATGTTAATAAAGGCACAGTTTTATGGTTAGCCTATGTATTGAATTACAGCTGAAATGAACAGACAAAATTATTTTACCTCAGGTAAAAACTGGCGCCCAAAACTGTAGGCTAATTAACGTTAACGTAATGCATAATTCAGCCATATAGCGGTACGAGGTAATCTACATGATAGGCTAGCTATTTTTAGCCAACTTAATGTAAGCATAACAACGTAATAACATATATTATGCACGATAGTAATTATATTGATATAAACATGTAAAACTGTTAACATTCATTAAAAATAATGAAACTGGCCACTACCCTTGACCTCTACAAGTCACTTAACTAAATATAACAACATTGTCGGTTTCTTACCTCGATGTAGTAACGTGAAATCCAAAGTAAAACTAATACTTTGACACCTGTAAAGTTTCCGTGCCTAAATTGCGCCTGTGAAGCGGAGCCTCACATTTCGCACAGGCTTGGCATAGCGTCTTGCGGGAAAAGTCAGGGTTAAGCTTAGAGGTAGGCTGAGAGTGTAGTTTGTTTGTTTTAGCCATATCTGTTGTTGGGGGACACAATTTGACCCCAGTAGAGCAGGCCAATAATATGCACAATCACAGCCAGGAGCTAAAGTCCCGTTTCGGTCTGTCGAGTGAGAGAGCGGTTGCCGAAGGCAAACTTCTCCAAATATCCAAAGGCAAAAGTGAGCCATACAACAAAGAGTTAGAGGTTGGGAAAGAGTTGGGAAAGATAAAAGACACTTCGGCGAGCTGGAGGACCCTCAGGATAACTCATTAACTGGCACTTCCCCGGCTCGAAAATGGGGGAGGCCAAGCGAAGAACTTTTAGGGTCGGCAATTCTGGATGCAATAAACACTCTGGGCACCAGATTTGACAAACAGGAAAAGCAGCTGGAAGCTATTAACGCTCAGATTAGAGAGAACAGCGTAATGATTGGTAGCCTGGCTAAAGCGATGGAGTTCAATGCAGCAGAACTCAAAGAATGGAAGAGTAAAGTGTCGACCTTGGAAGAGAAAGTGGCAGTGTTGAAAAAAGAAAATTCAGACCTCAAAGAAAGAAAGGGGGAGCATGAAAGGTACAGCAGAAGGCGGAACCTGAGGATAAAAGGCATTAAAGAAACGATGAATGAAAACAAAGAGAGGAGGTGATCACTCTACTTAAGAAGGTGTCACCGCACTGGGCACAGAAGATAGAGGAGATAGTAGACACGACTCATTGGGTCGGGAGAAAGGAGGAGAAGAGAACACGCCAGGTCATTGTCCAGTTTGTGAAACGTCAACACCGAGACGGGATATGGAGAATGACGAAGGAGTCGGAAACGTGCAGGGAGCTGGGTGTTCGTTTCACTGAAGATTTAACCAGGGAAGACAAGCAGGCGAGAGAAGCTCTCTGGCCTAAGATACAAGAGGCGAGGAAGGCTGGGAAGAAGGCTTATTTTAGAGGTACCTTTGGATTAATTAATGAGCAGAAGATATAGTGTGATCACGGACATATCCTACGATGTTAAAGACTTTGGAAAACGACAGAGGGGGAAAGACATTTTTTTCTTTTTCTTAACAGGAACTGCTGAGTGGAGCTTGCACTTGAAGAGGTTGGTTCTAATCCTAGTTCATCACAAAGAGCTGTGTGTTAACAGTTATATTGGTTTAGATTTTTTTTCTTTAGTATATATGTTCTTGTTAAAGTCAGAACTTTCTTTTCTATCTTTAAATCCAAGAGGTCTAAAGGACAATGTAAAGCGCAAGGCAATCTTTCTGTTTTGTAAAAGACTTAAAGCAACTTGCATACTGTTGCGCTACCTTTTGGAAGAACCAGTGGGGAGACGAGATCTTTTTTTCCCACGGCAGTAATAGATCTGGGGGTGTGGCAATATGTCTCCGGGGATTCCCGGGGGAGGTAGTGACATTCAAATGTGATAAAGATGGTCTTTGGATTGCTATGGTAGTGAATTTAGAGGGGTCGTTTGCGATTTTGATTAATATCTATGGATATAAGAGTAATGTTCAAAACAGAATATTATTGGGAATGCTTACTGAAATTGCTGATTATAAGAAACTGTATGCTATAAGGTTTACTTTGATAGATGGAGATTTTAATATGGCACCGGACGAGTGGTTAGATAGATGCCCTTCTATTCATACCGATCACCACTACAATACTGCATTGAAGGAATTCTTAGAGGTAAATTCACTTATTGATATTTGGAGAGGGAAAAACCCATATAGAAGAGACTTCTCTTGGATAAAAACTAATGGGAGATCGAGGTCCAGAATAGATCTGTGGCTGTTGACTCCAGAAGTAACAAATGCTGTGACAGATGTTTCAATATCTGCTGCTCCCTTAACAGATCATTGTGCTATTGAAATAACACTGAAGCCCGATAGTAATTATAAAAGTAGGAAAAACTATTGGAAGTTTAATGCAGATGTCACCGGGTGACGAAGGCGGAACCAAAAATCAGCGCGTGATTGCCTTGGGTAGCACTTCCGGGGTAACATCAGGCCGGTTCCGGTTCGTTGTCATGTCCGACCAGAAAGGTAAACGGGGAAATTAGCAGCAGCTGGATTAAATCGGAGTTGATTATGGTGGCGACGAGGACGCGTATGTTCAGAGGGGATTAAAGCAGAGATTGGAGAATCTAAATAGCAAGTTCGAGGAAGAAGTAGGACGCGAAGGCAGAAGGGAGTGTGTGAGTGAGGATACCAGAGCTGGCTGGGAAGAAGATCGTCATTATGAGTGTGAAGACTATCATCTGGAAAGAAGTTAAGTACATGATTACTAATCGTTTTAGAAGCACCGCATCTGTGTTCAAGGCATTGTGATATATTGGAGGGCTCGTACCTGCTTGTTGTTTCTCTCTTTCGTGTGGTTGAAGTTGGTGATTGGAAGGCATGTTCATTTTCTCGTGTCAAGCTCCATGCAGTCATAATAAGGTCCCACCCCCCTCCTGTCTGAATACGAGCCGCTGGTGGAATGATCCAGGCCAAATGGAGTGAAGGCTTAAATCCACTGTGAGGTATTTGTAGATTTGCAGTGCTTATGAATTGAAGTGTTCACGTATGGGATTGTGGAGGGATTGATGTATGCACAAGTGTGAGGAAGATTGAAATATTCCGTTGCTCAAAATCTTCTCTGGGATCATTCAGCCCCGTGGGGTGTGGGGAGGTTCTACAATTTGACTGTGTGTATAGATGTGTGCAGGTCCCCATTTACTCCCATCCTGAAGAAACAGAGAAAACCAGTCACTCACGCCGCCTTGAGTTCACCGACCTCGAAGACCGCCATCTCCTGAGCTTCTTGGTAGTTCCAAAGACCCTGCACCTCAGTTATTTCAAGCTCTATTGCTGTATTGAAGAAACAGAGAAAACCAGTCACTCACGCCGTCTTGAGTTCACCGACCTCAAAGACCTCCACCTCCTGAGCTTCCTGGTAGTTCCAAAGACCCGGCACCTCAGGTATTTCGAGCTCTGTTGCTGTATTGAAGAAACAGAGAAAACCAGTCACTCGCGCCGCCATGAGTTCACTGACCTCGAAGACCGCCACCTACTGAGCTTCCTGGTAGTTCCAAAGACCCCACACCTCAGGTATCTTGAACTTCACTGCTGCCCTGGAGAAACAGAGAAAGCCAGTCACCCATGTTGCTCTGAGTTACTCACCTGAACACCCTCGTAGTTCGAGCATCCTGAACTCCACCGCTGTCCTAAAGAAGCAGAGCAAGCCAGCTCCTCCTGCTGTTCCGGGTTACTCATCTGAAGACCATCGTAGTCTGATCGTTCTGAGTTTCACTGTTGTCCTGAGGAAACAGAGAAAGTCAGTCACTCACGCTGCTCTGAGTTATGTACCTGAAGTAGAGGATGACACGGGAGTGGATTTTCACTCCTGTCCTGTCCCACTCCCATAGAAAGAAATCTTGTCCCGTCCCACTCCCAGACCAAAGTTTAAAAAATAATCCCATCCCATCCCGCTCCTGGTAAACTGACTCCCACTCCCATCCCGCTCCTGTTTAAACTGACTCCCGCTCCCATATATTTTTTTCTTCAATTAGTGTTGTTAATGCATAAAATTTGATTTAATCTGCTCTCTATCCTGTTTTAGACCAGCTGCTGAGCCCCGGTTTCTAGATTTTCTCCAGAAAATGGACGACAGCAAATAAAAGAAAAACAGTACATAGTTCACACCATGTCTACAATAGTTTAATAAACCCAAACAGCAGATAAAGCTGCATTTTACTCATTTATTGTTGAGTAAACAATACATTTATAGTTTACGTTTATAGTTTTTTTTTAATTACATGTCCACGATTTTCATCAATTATGCTCTTGCATAATGAGTCCATCTTAGTTATATGTTGCTGTGTAGGAACAAAAGTGCATCTACATTTTCTGGATTGAGGGTAGAACGCCTCTCCTCTCATCAGTCTTCCCGCAACACTGAAGCTACACTCAGAAGGAGTACTTGTAGCGGGGATAGCTAGCAGCCTCTTGGCAACTGGTACGAGCCCACCTGACATCTCCCGCCAGAAGTCAAGAAGACACTGGAAACGTGTCAACTTAGTGTCACTCATGTATTGCAGCACCAACTGGCGACCATGTGACTCCATAGTCCATATCACCACTGTCCTCCTTCCTCTCCTCCTCTTCTACACAACTTGCAAAGAAGTTATGCACCTCCGTAGCTCCTTGCTCTGGGGGTGGATCTTCAGGAAAAAAGACAGATTCTTATAGAACATTGTCATTTACAATCTAGTTCTTTTTAGGCTAACATACTCAATTGTCTAACACACCTATATTAAACATTACCAAAAGGTACTCCTCACACCTGTCCTGTATGTGTGTGTCACTCTAAATAAATGAAAATAAATTGTCATTTGCTCTGCAAATGCTGTTGATGCTAGTGTTATGCACCCTCTTTCTCCACAAGGCCTCTCACTCTCTCCTCTGTCCCTGCCGTTTCTGTGAGTGCTGTCAGGGTGCTGATGACCTCCTCATACTCCTGACCGTTGAGAGTTTTCCTTCAGAAACTCCTCAGGCTTGGAGAGAGAGCTGTGGCTACCTTATGGTACAGGTTGACTTTGAATTTCATCTCCACTGCCTGGGCTAACTTCCCTTTCAGCTAGGGGAGGAGGAGCATGACGATACATGCAACATCATTGCACTGTGCTTATGTTTGCTATTTGAATGACCACCAACTAAATTAAAATCAGAAATGTATTGTATGAGGTTTCCGGTTATGGCGCCTGAGGAATAGACGTGTGCGCGGCTCGCTCCCTAAACTTTTCAGTGTTTTCTCATTTAAACCTCAGCATTTTCGTTGGCATCTGTTAGTATTTGTTTATTAACTGTTTCGTGACTTCAATCACTTGTGAAATGTCGAAAGGAAAGGGCAAACATGTTGATAAAGACCGAGAAGGCGCCTCTACACCGGGTGCTAGCATCACGCAAGCCGAGATCAGTGCTTTGCATGACGATCTCAGAGCCTCGATCGCCGCGGACTTCAAAACATCTTTCGAAAGCTTGGCAACCAAACTAGATAGCATTCAGTCCACTGTGGTAGATCATGATATTCGCATCGGTAATCTCGAGTCTGGCACTACGGAAATCAGTCAACAGCTTGAGCAAGTCGAAGCTACGTGTTCGAGGCTCCAGAAGGATAATGAATGGCTCAAGGCTAAAGTTTCGGACCTCGAAAGCCGCAGCCGGCGCCAAAATATTCGAATTCTGGGCTTACCCGAGTCAATCGAGGGGCCACGTCCGACTACATTTTTCTCCCAGCTTCTGGTGGATGTCCTTGGATCTCAGGTATTAGCCTCGCCGCCTGAGCTGGACAGAGCTCATCATAGCCTCGCACCTAAACCAGCGCCTGGGCAGAGACCGCGACCTGTCATTCTGCGATTTCATCGCTTTCAAGTGAAAGACCTGGTCGTCCGTGAATCTCGCAAAAAGGGTGAGCTGCTGTATGAAGGACATAAGATCCGTATCTTTGAGGATTACTGCCCTGAGGTTTTGAAACTACGCGCCGAGTATAAAGATGTGATGTCGTCACTGTACAAACACGGTCTCAAACCTGCGCTTCTCTACCCTGCTAGACTGCGAATCACCCTTCCGGGCGGTGAGAAGAGATGGCTGGCTTCTGTTTTGGAAGCCAGCAACTTCATCCAGAGCTTGGACTCGTAGTAGATTCGACGGACGGCATTTGACTATGAACAGTCTTGATCTTTTTTTTTTTGTTCTTTTTTTTTTCTTCTCTTGTAATTTTGGGGACAAGGTTGTCTGTTTGCCAAATTTGACAGTGTTTTATTTTATTTTTATTTTATTATTTGTTCTCTTCTTGGTTATGCTTTGAACAGCCCCTTTTTTATTTATTTATTATTATTTAAAAATAATAATAATAATAATTTCTTCCTTTCAGTCTCCTATTATTTTAGGGACAATTTGGGCTGTTGGCTAGTGAATTTAATATAAGACTGTTTGCTAAATTTGACAAAGGTGAGTGTTCGGTATTACTTTTAACTTGTTCACCTCAACGATGCGTCTGTTTGATCTTTAAAACTTAATCTATACATAGTGTGCTAATTTTAGACACCTGGTTTTAATGCCCGTTTGCCCAAGTTGAGTTTTATTTATTTATTAATTTGTTACCTGGTTCTTATACATTAGATTTGTTTTGAAGTCTAACTCTGTCAGTAATTTTTTTTTTTTTTTTTTTTTTTTATTTGACAAATATTATTGAGGTTACGTACCATACATGGGAGGACTAGGAGTTAGGAAACTTACCTGTTATGGTAAAGTGGATCCAGTTGCTGGTTTTGTTGTCAGCTGGTGTAAGGGTGGGTGGCTGGTTTTATTGGGTTCTTTGTTCGTTTTTTTTGTTTTGTTTTTTTCCGTTTTTTTTTTTCTTCTCTTTTACATTTGTCGGTTCGTGTGCAATCATTACTATGCTACTTTATATCCTCATATACTGGGTTGGGGTTGTATATGTGGACAGGGGCTCATAAATCTGGTCATGTTTATAGAATTAACTTTCCATGTCTGTGATGAGTAACAAGGCGGCACCTCGTGGTGCACTGAAATTCACCAGTTGGAACGTTAAGGGACTGAATTCTCCGGTGAAGTGAAATAAAGTTCTTAATTATTTGAAACATTTGAATACTAGCATAGCCTTTATTCAGGAAACACACCTCAGGCCTGCAGATCATCTTAGAATTAGAAAGGGATGGGTGGGTCAGCTCTACCATTCCGGCTTTCAGAGTAAGTCTCGAGGGGTTGCTATTCTGATTCATAAATCAGTTCTTTTTCTGTGTCTGAAGTCATCTCCGACCCCAATGGGCGTTTTATTATTATTAGAGGACAGATCAATGGAGTCTGCTTGATTTTGGCCAATGTATATGGTCCTAATTGTCACGGTTTGGTGAGTAATGAAGGCAGGCTGAGGCAAAGAGCTCCAATACAAACGATTTACTCATAAACAAAACCAGGTACAGGCAGGAAGACAGGCAGGATATTCACCAACACCTATGCATATACAAGTATTAACATACACATTGACAAACTAAGAACCGACCCAGACAGACTGAACAGAGAGAACTAAATACAGATACTAATGAGGTGAGGACAGGTGACACAGATGATTAAGACGATGAACAGGTGGATGATTGAGGGAGTGAGTTCAGGTGTGCAGACAAGGAGGATACTGGGAAGTGAAGTGCAGACAAGGACAGACAGGTGCAGACGAGGACTGTGACACTAATTGGGATGATGAGGCTTTTTTCAAAAAAGTTGTTTTCCCTCCCTGATTTGCATTCCAACCAACTAATTCTAGGTGGGGATCTTAACTGCTGTTTAGACCCTGTTCTAGATCGCTCCTCATCTAGGCCCTGTGCGCAGTCTAAATCCAGCAAGATTATTCAGCTATTTATGGAGCAATATGCGGTGTCTGATTTGTGGCGCTTTTTTAACTCCAACACAAAACAATTTTTTTTTTTTTCCCCCGTGCATCGTTCTTTCTCCCGCATTGACTATTTTCTGGTTGATAACAAATTGCTTCCATTGGCTATCTCATGTATATACAATACTATTGTTATTTCAGACCATGCTGCTGTTACATTTGACCTGGCTTTACCAGGCCTTTCAATGTCCCGGTCTCCTTGGCATTTTAACTCCTTAATGCTCAATGATTCCGATTTTTTTGCTGTTATTAACGATAGGATCAACCTTTTTATTTCCACAAATATTACTCCGGACGTCTCAGCTAAGACAATTTGGGAGGCATGCAAGGCTTATTTAAGAGGAGAAATTATTTCATATTCAGCTTACAAGAGAAAAGTGATGAATGAAAAGAGAGCTAATCTTTTGAATACTTTGACAGACCTGCAGTCTACCTATGTTATTTCTCCTAACTCGTTAAGCTTCTCATGGCGAAGACAGTGAGCTACAAATGAGGCAACTGAAGCACTGCATAAGACTCGTTGCAATTACTATGAATTCGGTGTTAAATCGAGTAAATTGCTTGCCCATCAGTTGCGTCAGTCTGCTGCCTCGCACCTCATTACTCAAATCTCCACCCCAATTGGGTCTTCAGTTAATCCACTTACTATTAATGACGAGTTCAGAAACTTTTACACTTCCTTATATACCTCGGAAAACATAGCTGAAGAGGCTCAATTCGATAACTTTTTCAGTTCCCTAAATGTGCCTTGCATTGATTTTGATATCTCCTCAAATTTAGTAGCCCCTCTTACTATAGATGAAATTAAGACTGCTCTAGGCTAATGCAGAATGGTAAATGCCCAGGGCCTGGTGGCTTTCCTGCAGAATTTTTAAAGACATTCGCTGACAAATTATCACCTCTTTTGCTCAATATGTTTAATGAGTCTTACAGCTCAGGTATTCTCCCTCAATCTTTACGGCAGGCAATTATTTCTCTAATTCTCAAGAAAGATAAAGATCCTTCTCAGTGTAGTAATTATCGCCCCATCTCCTTACTTTGTTCAGATGTGAAATTATTAGCTAAAGTCCTAGCGAGGCGTCTGGAGACTGTTCTTCCGACCATAATTTCTCCTGACCAAACAGGGTTTATTAAAAACAGACACTCTTTTCATAATATTAGGCGCCTTTTGGATATTCTTTACTCTTCTTCTTTGAATGAATCTCCAGAATTAGTTATTTCCATGGATGCTGAGAAGGCGTTTGATAGAGTCGAGTGGCACTACGAAATTTGGTTTTCCCCACCAATTTATAGCTTGGATTAGGCTCTTATATACGTCTCCATTGGCCTGTGTACGAACAAACAATAACTACTCTGAGTATTTCTCCCTTGGTCGCGGGACTAGACAAGGCTGCCCACTTTCCCCACTGCTGTTTGCAATAGCTATTGAGCCTTTGGCAATTGCTCTAAGATCTAGTGCGATGGCTGGCATACAAAGGGGAGGGTTGGCGCATAAGCTATCCTTATATGCGGATGATCTTTTGTTATATGTGTCCGACCCTGGCACCTCTATTCCCTTGGTGCTGAATTTGCTAAAAGATTTTGGCCTAATTTCAGGCTATAAATTAAATCTGAGCAAAAGTGAATTAATGCCTATCAACACGGCTGCCTCGGAATACCCATTAGCATCCCTGCCTTTCAAAAATTCATCTCAGAGTTTTAGATATTTGGGCATAAATGTCACAAAAAGCTTTTCTGATCTATTTGATCACAATTTTATCCCGCTGCTTAATTGTCTTGCACAGGATTTTAATCGTTGGTCTCTCCTTCCTATATCCCTGATTGGTAGGGTTAATTGTATTAAGATGAGCGTGCTCCCGAAATTTTTATATTTATTTTTGTGTACTCCTATTTTTATTCCAAAGTCCTTTTTTGTTGCACTTGATAGTTCTATTTCTAAGTTTATCTGGAATAAAAAAAACTCCAAAGCTCAGGAAAGGTATTCTGCAGAAGACAAAACAATTGGGTGGCCTGGCTCTTCCTAATTTTTTAATATACTATTGGGCAGCGAATATACGCTCAACCCTTATCTGGTTCCATTCAAGCAATTTTGTCAATCCCCCATCCTGGCTTCACATAGAGAACGCATCGTGTACGTCCTCCTCCTTGGCTGCTCGTTTATGCCTCCCATTTACAATGTCCCCGATCAAATATTCAAATAATATAGTTGTAAAAAACAGTCTTAAAATCTGGACCCAGTTTTTGCGCCATTTTGGTCTTCATAATACCCCCTTGTTATCCCCAATACATTCTAATCCTTCGTTTCACCCCTCCATTTTGGATTGTGCGTATGCATCCTGGAGAGACCATGGATTGGTTTCTATTGCAGACCTTTATATTGATAGTGTTTTTGCCTCTTTTGATCAATTGACCTCCCAGTTTAATATTCCCAAAAGCCATTTTTTCAGATATTTACAAATTCGAGACTTTGTACGTAAAAAAAATGGTTAACTTTCCAAATGCCCCTCCCCCTTCAGATTTGGACACCATTCTGAGTGTGGATCCTTGTACTAAAGGGTCAATTTGTAAATTAGTGAACATAATTGTTAATTTGCAATTCTCCTCTGATAACTTGCGCATTGTCTGGTCCCAAGACATCGGTACTGACATCAACGAGGAGACATGGAAAGCAGTCTTGAACAGGGTTTACTCCTCTCTTTGCGCACGTCACAGACTCATACAGTGCAAGGTGGTTCATAGAGCACACTGGTCCAAAACCAGGTTAGCTCGCATTAACCCCTCCATTGACCCGGAGTGTGACCGGTGTCACTCTGGTTCAGCCACTTTAATTCATATGTTCTGGTCCTGCCCTGCACTGTCTTCCTTTTGGAGCCACATTTTTATCTCATTGTCAGCTATAACCTCTGTGGAAATACCACTTTGTCCAATTATTGGTTTATTTGGGGTTTTCCAGCCTGGTCATTCTTTGCCTTCTTATTTCTCAGACTTTATAGCTTTTTTAACTCTTTTGGCTAGACGGTTAATTTTATTGAATTGGAAGAGCCCTCACCCTCCATCTCACACTCGCTGGGTTAGAGATGTTCTTTATTTCATGAAGTTGGAGAAAATAAGGTACTCTCTTCGCCGACCTAGCACTATTTTTGTCAAGCTTTGGAGACCCCTTCGTGAACATGTCCAAACTCTCCAGCTTGACCCTGCTCTCTGTGTTTGATTTTGGACCCCATTCCCAGACCCCAAGCCCACCAATCACCAGCCTAGATGATACTACTCCTGTATTGTCTGGTCAATATATAATTGGGTCTACTGTATGCAGGATTGTATTAGATTGCATTTGTAATTTGTTTTTTGTTTTTTTGTTTTTTGTTTTTGTTGTTTTTTTCTTTTTTTTCTTGTGGGACTTCGGTGTATCTGTTTACTGTTATGTATTTTAGTGCCTTTTTTGTCTCCCACTGTTTTGTAATGTATCTTAAAATTCATAAATAAATCATTAAAAAAAAGAAAAAAAAAGAAGTGTATTGTATTACCTCTTTTACAATCACACTGTCTCTATCCTGGATCGACAAACCCCTCAGTAGAGTAGCCTTGGTCGGGAGGACAAGGTGAAGGGTAGGTGTCTGATCAGTGGAGAGATGCCTGGTAGCCTCATCGAAAGGTTTCAGGAGTTGGATGATGTCTTCAAGAAGTTCGCAGTCTATGTTGTTGAGGTAATGGAGCTCGCTTCGGCGAAGCAGGATGTCATGCAGCCTCCCAGATCTCAGAGCATCATTAACAGATTGGAGCATTGCTAGTCCGGTATTCCACCTCGTCTCCACAGATTGCTTCAGTGACTGGTCCAGTGCTTTTTGCAACCTAAAATATAAAGAGATTGCACAAGAAAAATGGATGTTACGGTGACATAAATTCCAATTCATTGGCCTCTCTTTTGGGAAAACAACATTTAAAAAAAGAGATTTATTTAAAATTGAGTAAAAAAAAACAAAGACCTGTGCAGGTATAAATTACAGTAGCTTCTTTTTATTTATTTTACTTTAATTTCTTTCAAATTATATAAGCAGCTTTACCAGGAAGACATAAAATTGTATGCTATTTTACCCTGCTCTTTTGAAGTGTGTGACAAGGGTCTTTGTGTCCTTAAACAGCTTGATGATGTTGCTGTGCACTGGGTTGTTCTCAAACACATGTTTTAAGATTAAGTTGATATTATGGCCAGCACAGGAGAGTCGGACATAATCCTTGAATGCTGCAACCACATTTGAGCCATTATCCGTTACAAAAGCGGTGTCGTTGCTCAGGATGCCAAATTCCTGTGTGAGGTAAAAAAAAAAAATAAAAAAAAAAGACTAACACAAAAGCTTTGCAAAAAGAAGTCCAGATATAAGAGCATCAAAACAGAATGACTAACGGTCCTGTAACTGAACAGAGAACTATATTAGGACAAAACATACAGTGTTTACACATGCTTAATGCATATCAGCACAGGAGGACACTTAGATATGAAAATATGAAAACTATTTTTAAAAGTTTGAAATTTTTATGAAACGTTTTCCTTAATCTATCAAAAAAGTAAAACTGCCTCCGACACAGAGCAGCAAATACAGCTGCCTGCAACAAACTGATGTGCAGTTCAGTAAGGGACAGTGACACACACATGGCTACTGTTGTATTGATATATTTCTCTTATTGTATAATTTTTCTTGTAAACATATTTTTTGTTGTTGTTACTGTTGCACTCTGTTCTCATACTTTTCCCAATTTTATCATTAATTAGCAATATTAATTACATATGCCTTGTGGATAAAGATGATCTGATTTGAGAGACAGACAGACACACGGAGAGAGATACCTGAAGGATTCTCTCCACAGTCCTTCTGATGTGGTCACTGGATTTAACACCTTCCATCTCTCTTGTGGCCAGAATCCGGTTTACCATCTTCCAGTCAAGGATGTAATGCACTGTAACAGTGATGTAGTGTGTGTTGGTCCTTTCCTCTGTCCAAAGGTCTGTGGTTACAGCATGGTCTCTAGTCTGCATGAAAGGAGGAATTATATTTTTAATGGGCCACAAAATATCTTACATGTAAAAAAGATTACCAGTTTAGAATATGGAGATATTATGGCGTTTAAAAATTGTAAGTAAAATCTGGTGTATAGGGTTTAGAATCTATAGATCACAGACTACTGCGTGAGAGGTACAATTTATGTATAAAAATAGTGCAGAGTGACATACCTGACGGAGCTCCTCCATGACCAGCAGTTTTATTTCCTCATACTCCCCTTCTACGTGACTGGAAACTGTGCGTGCACATGGCAGTATGTCTTCCACCTGCACGTTACTTCCATATTTGGCTCCAATGTCGAGCAGCTCCTGTGCTACGTTGGTAAAGCCTTTCCCCTCTACAACAGCAAAGGGTCTGAGATCTTGGCTGCACATGCGAGCAATTTTTTCGGTCAGACGAGACTTGACACCTGACGGCAATTTTCGCTTGATGAACGAAGCGATGCTTGGCTGATTCTTTCCCGAATTTGCCTTGCAAGTGTGCCTCTTCAGACCGCTCTTCCCTGAATCACTTGCGTATATACTTATACTATATCACTTAATTAATATTTCAGACTTTCCGACCAGTTCTGTGAACTTAATAGACATGTCATTACTTCTGACTTTGCGCTGTAAATCATTTTTTGCCACATCGACTTCTCCACGGCTGTTAGCTCCCTCCATCACTGCTCTTTGAATTCCGGCGATAAGCCGTGACAAAAAGCACTGATGGCTTCTGGGACGGCTGGGTCGTGTAGTTATTTTTTAATTGCGTTACATTGTAGGCGTATTAAAAGGAAACTATAAAATGGTGCATTTACTTTTTTCTTTTTTTGTCGTCTTTGCTATTGGTTGATTCCCGCTCCCGTCTGCTCCCGTTAACCATTTATCCTGTACCGTCCAAATCCCGTGATTAATAGCAAAGATGACTCCCATCCTGCAGGAATCCCACGGGAATCCCGTGACCCGTGGGATTCCCGAAAAAATGTCAGCATCTAACCTGAAGACCCTCGCAGTCTGATCATTCTGAACTCTACTGCTGTCCTGAAGAAGCAGAGCAAGCCAGCTCCTCCTGCTGTTCGGGGTTACTCACCCGAAGATCCTCTTAGTCCGAGTATTCTGAGCTCCACCGCTGTCCTGAGGAAATAGAGAAAGCCAGCCACTCGCGCTGCTCTGAGTTACTCACCTGGAGACCCTCGTAGTAAGTAGTGAGCCAGCTCCTCCTGCTGTTCCAGGTTACTCACCTGAAGACCCTCGTAGTCTGATCATTCTGAGTTTCACTGTTGTCTTGAGGAAACAGAGAAAGCCAGTCACTCACGCTGCTCTGAGTTATGTACCTGAAGACCCTCGCAGTCTGATCATTCTGAGTTTCACTGTTGTCCTGAGGAAACAGAGAAAGCCAGTCACTCACGCTGCTCTGAGTTATGTACCTGAAGACCCTCGCAGTCTGATCATTCTGAACTCCAGCAAGCCAGCTCCTCCTGCTGTTCGGGGTTACTCACCCGAAGATCCTCTTAGTCCGAGCATCCTGAGTCCCCTGGTCTCTCGGAAGAATAGAAAGAGTTCAGTTCTCCATGCTGATACTATTTTAAGTATGTTTTAATATCTAATAAAGACAACTCATTTATCGGTAACGCTTCCTTTTACAGTCCAGTTACCCATGTACATACTCAGTACTTATTTTAGTAATTACAATTACTGGGTAATAACTAGGTATTAACCCTGAACCTACCCCTAACCCATGTACTTACCTTATATTAGCCAGTACTTTCTAGATAAATACCCTGTAAGTACACTGTCAGTACTGTACTGTAAAAGGAAGCATTACCCATTTATCTTACCTCGTGTCCAGCCTCGTGGTGTTCCCTTGGTGTAGCTCCTCAGAGTGGTAGTTGGTACGGGTGGTGGGCTACTAGGCTTTGTCCCCACCCCGGCCGGTGACACAGACCTGTTAAATGATGAATTATATGTTAAGGAAGTGAAGGCCTTATTGGGGGAAATTAAAAGGGATGTGGAGATAAATACATATTGTGGGAAATGGGAATATTTTAAATATAAGGTTAGGTGTCTTTCCTTTACGTACAGCAAAACCAGGAGTCAACAGTTAAGAGAAAGGAAATTTAAACTGTTCAGGAAATGAATGATGTTTGAAAAAAAAATTGAATTGTTAGAGGAAGATAAGGCCACGTTATTAAGTTTACAAGCCAGGTTAGATAATTTATTCATCCATAGAGCGAAAGGTGCTTATGTCAGATCCAGAGCAAAATGGATAGAACAGGGGGAAAGGAATACCCTTATATTTTTTTTGGACTTGAAAGGAGGAGACAGGAGAGAAATAAAATAAATGTCTTGATGAATAATACAGAATGCTCTGACACAAAAGCAATTTCTGAAGAAATATATAAATTCTTCTCTAAATTATACTCTTCATCCTATTCAGAGGAGCATTCATTATTATTTCTTGAAAGCATTAAGCAATATATTCCTCAAATTGAGACAGATTATAAAGAAAGATGTGACTCTGTGATTACTATGAAGGAGTTGGATTTAGCTTTAAAGCAAATGTCAATAGGCAAATCCCTGGGTCAAGATGGTTTAACCTCAAACTTTTATACATTTTTCCAGGAAGATATACAATAATTATAATTTGCTGCCCTAAAAGAATGTACTGAAAACAATAATTTGATGATGACCATGAAACACGGTATTATTACTTTGTTACCCAAACCGGGAAAGGACAAGAGTACAAAAATAGGACAAAACAAACAAAAAAAAAATTAAGAGATATATTGATAACCTGAGGCCAATAACTTTATTAAATGTGGATTACAAATTATTTACACAGATTTTTGCTAATCGGTTGAAAGGGGGCATAGGACAGATAATAGTGAAACTCAGTCAGGATTTCTTAAAGACAGATCTATACACAACAACATTAGGCTGGTTCTTGATTTACTAGATTACAAGCACTTTATCGAGGACAATGGTTTCATATTGTTTTTAGATTTTTACAAAGCCTTTGATTCAGTTGAACATCCATTTATAATGAAAACTTTAGAGCATTTTGGGTTTTGGTCAGAATTTATTAAGGTGGTTAATATGATATATAAAGATATTAATAGCTCAGTTTCTCTTCCACAAAGAACGTCAAGAAGATTTGAGGTTAAACGAGGGATTCGGTAGGGCTGTCCTTTCTCCCCTTTTTTATTTATTTTAGTTGCAGAATTATTGGCGATTTTTATTTAAAAAAAACAGCCCTGACATAGAGCCTTTACATGTGCTAGGTAATTATCTATGTATAACTCAGCCGGCAGATGACACTACTATCTTCCTCAAAAGTTCAGAACAGATCCCACTCGTTATTGAGAAGCTTAAGGGGTTCTCTACAGCATCTGGATTACAGTTAAATTTAAAGAAATGTGAACTAATGGCTATACATGAACACCCTCTAATGGATCTGTATGGTATTCCAGTTAAAACGGAAGTGAAATATTTAGGTGTAGTGAAAACCAGAGACAGAAAAACCAGAGAAGAACAAAATATTGAGGTTGGCATAAAGAAAAGTAAATCTATACTTAACTCTTGGCTACAGAGGGATTTATCTATTTTCGGAAGGTGTTAATTACTAGAATAGAATGATTATCTAGAGTTATGTACCCTGCATTTTCTCTAGCCATTCCTGATAATTTAATTAAATCAATGAATCAAACTAATTTTATTTTGTAAAATCGCTAGAAGAAGGGGGGTTTAAATGTGATTGACTATGAGGCTATGAATGGAGTGATAAAACTTAGATGGTACAGAAATTCATACAAAATAGTGAGGGCTTCTGGTTTAATATTCCTTCTAAAATATTTGATAAGTATGGGGGATTGATTTTTTATTAAGATGATTTCTGTGAGGCTAAACTTCCAATTAAGCCGTCTAAATTTAATGAGCAGGTCCTCCTGTATTGGAAAATGATTTATAAACACAACTTCCCTCCACATAGTAGTCCCATATGGAATAATAGATGTATTTTGGTTAAAGGAAAATCTTTATGTCACTGTGGGTGGAGAGGGGTGTCTGTTCTATTTTACATTTAATGGATTCAAGTGGGAATTTTTTTTTAATTACAATGTATTCACTAACACATTTAATGTGAAGTGTACGCAGAAACAATTTTCAGTTGTTATTAAGGCAATTCCACAGGCAATGGGGAACTTGGTTAGAGGCATGTTGCCTTATGAGGTTGTTGAAGCGTGCATGCCAGCACTTTATATAGGCGAACTGGACTTTAAGGAGAGAACATGTGCAAATAACATTATAAGGGGCGTCCCTTACCACTTAACTTTTCCCTTTACCATTAAAAAGAAAAAATATACTAAAAGATCATTCTAAAGAAATTATAAGTATATTAAGAACCAGATACCTCACTCTTCCTATCCCACCAAAAGCTAAAGAAACTCTAAATGATATTTATCCCTGTAATGTGTTTCTGAAACAAAGGTTTAATATTGATAATAATAATTGTACTTTCTGTGATTTGGAGATGGAGACTTTTGAGCATTTGTTTTTTTATTGTAATTATACAAAATCCTTTTGGGGTTCGGTCCAAAAGTGGATATTTGAAAAGGACTCTCTAGCACTAGTGTTAGAGTTTTGCGAGATTAGATTTGGGGTTATATTGTGGGATAAAAAAGAGACTTGATGGATAACAGTTAAATTATTTTAGCTAAGCAGTTTATACATAAATGTAGATTTATGAAGGTAAGACCTTTGTTTTTGTTTTTTATGAAGGAGTTAACTCTGTATAAGAAAGCTTTGAGAGATATAAAAACAAGACAAGCCTTGGAGGTTTTCAAACTTATACAAAATTTGATAACTGATTCGACCTCTGTATTATTTTATGTTCTATTTATTTATTGTGTTTACAAAAATATTTTATTTTATATTTGGTTGGGCATGTATGTTATGTATGTGGTTAAATTGTTTTGACATTGAAGGTACGTATTGTTAATATGAATTTGTAATGCCGGTTTGTTTAACAAAAAAATAAAAATAAAATATTTTAAAAAGTATGTATAAGTTCCTACACACTTTCGTGATTTTAGACAGCAACTGGACTTTTGTTTTGGTTGGTTCTGACGTCAAAAAGCCGCGCCGCGCTGCTGCTTCTGTTGTGATTCGGCTAAAGAAAGGTTTGTGATTTTACTCACTTAAGCTCATTTAATGCGCAAACCATTCAATCTATTTTCATAGTTTTGCTAGCTTTAACTAGTGATGGCAGAAACCAAGCTTTTCAAAATAACTACCAACTGCGCTCCGAATTTCTGGTTCGAAACAAATTATTCGCAAAAGGTTTCAAAGCTTTACAAAAGCCTGTTTCAAAAGCGCTGTAACACTGTAACTGTAACACTAAATAGTTGTTATTGAATACAACATTTAATGCTTTATCTAACATTAATGAACATTATTTTTGTGATGAGCAACAGAAAGCGTTCGTCTCATTTCACTCATTGTCATTGTGCTATCTTTAATCAGTTTGTCGTAAACAAATCTGTTTACTGAAGGAGAAACTCAATAGAATAAATTGTTTGGCAAAATTTGAAGCGCTGACGACAACACAGGTGTGAACTTTTGCAAACCGATAATGTTTTTATTAATATCTAATCTTTTAAATGTAATATTCCTGCAATGATCTTAAAACCTTGTTAAAAAGTCATAAATACCAGATATAAATAGTAATAAATGGGAAGTTTCTGTTAATGCACTAATTTAGGCAGCTGATTGACACGCACCTAGATATTTGGTATGGATTTATTTTTCTTTCTGTTAATTATTCTCATCTTAAACATGAGAGTGTCCAAACACACAGAAAACCTCCTGGTGAAGCGACTGAGATCCACAAAACATATGATTATAAAGATGGCGTTTATTAAAGAGGAGAGTGAAGACGTGAAGATTGAAGAAACATTCAGTGTGAAACAAGAAGATACTGAGGAACAAACAGGTTGGTTTCATTTTCAAAATCTGAAGTCAGTCATTTGATCCTTATTAAAATGTCCAGCTATACAGAAATGAATGATGTTTTTGAAGAATGTAGTTTAATTTAAATTGGGTATGTCACCTCATGTGGACAGACATGTTGAGATCACATGACGAGACAAATAGTGCCTTCAAGTGAACCTGAGAAGATCCTACTAGGCTTTAATTATCACAACATGCATTCAATTGTATGGAAGCAGTCTAAACAAAACAATTATTTTCTGTAACATTAACTGAACTGAAAACTTTGAAACCCATTAATTTCTATCACTTAATTATGCAACTGCATCTGAAACAAAACATTTATTCTTCTTAAAGAAAACTATTAAATGCGAGTGATCAAAGTTACATTTTATTTCTTCTCACCCTCAACAGCAATCACTGTATCAAACTGGCGTCTTGTAAGCACGACATTGTTTTAGAGAACCTTTATGAAAATTTCACATCACGATTAGGGATCCTAACGATTAATTGACGATAATAATTTAATCGATAAAATGTAACGCTGTTCGTATTAAGCGAGGTGTGTAGTTTTGTGTGATGATACAAAAATGCAGGGAAAACACAGGGTATGTGGCGCAGATTCATTGAATTGCGTTAGTTGGGTTTCTTGCTTTAGTAGTGGCATTCATTCTTGCTGAGTGAGATACTGTCTGTGATGTTTGGCGTGCTTGTCCATCCCGTCCCGTTCTTCACCATGAGAAATCTGGTCACCCACCCAAGTCCGATTATGTGACTCAGATAATTATGTAAACAGCACAAACCACATGGAATCTGATAAAAAAACAAACAAAAAAAAACATTATTCTGATTTCTGGCCATATGTAGATGTACAAGTTGTATATTTGAACTTCTGGTAAATTTGAGATTTGCTCTGCAAGTCAGTCTGGCCAAGAGCCCATTCAAGCCCATTTCCAATGTTTCCAAGTCGAGGCACCAATCACAAATGTTGAGGCGGGCTTTACACGATGATGATCACTCTGATTGGTTTAGGTCTATCCAATTGCGCCCAGAGGCACTTGAGCAACGTCCGTTGGTGACGCCCCTTTGGAAATGGGCTGTGAATGAAGCTTCCCCAGACCCACTCACAGTTACAACTGAGAAGGGTCTGGTGTCAACCAAGCAAGACATTCGTCACAATACCGTATATACCCGAATATAAGATGAGGTTTTTGTCCTAAAAATAGGCTGAAAATGCGGGGTCGTCTAATATTTGCGATATAGACAAAATCATGGGGGGAAAGGGGAGAAAGCAGGCGGAAACAGTAGAGGGTGCCAACACGATAGGCTAATTAGTGACAGTGTTATGAATGAAATAAACAGTAAAGTGCCGCCATGGAGAGATTAAGATCATCTTGAGAAACGCGCTTCAGAAGTTGGTCAAATAAACCAGCACGTTCGAAACAGTCATGACGCCAACTTTAAACTTATGGTCGTGAATGAGGCGAAATATCTAATAATTGCAAAGCTGGCAAAAAATTTGGAGTCACAGAATGCAACGTTCGAAGGTGGCGAGCACAAAAAGAAAGACTAAAAAATACCAACAGCCAAAGGAAAGCTTTCCGTGGACCTCAACGTGGCAAGTTTGCAGAACTTGATGATAGAATCTATGAATATGTGATAGAAAAACGTCGGGATGTGATGCCAATCACAAGAGAAATCATTCGGCTGAGGGCTCTGGAGATAGCCAAGGAGCTGAACATACCGACAAATGAGTTCAAAGCTAGCACTGGGTGGTGTACACGAATGATGCGGCGCAAAGGGCTGACACTGCGTCGTAGAACAAGTCTGGCCCAGCGCCTACCCTCAGACTTCAAGGAGAAGTTGCTGTCTTTTCAGCGATATGTGCTTAAACTGAGGAAAACTCACTCATACCCCCTGGATCAGATAGGGAATGCTGACCAAACACCAGTGTTTTTTAACCTGCCAACATCTGTCACTGTTGCCAAGAAAGGGGACAAATCAGTTATTGTGCGATCTACTGGAAATGAAAAAAAACCGAATCACTGTAATGTCGGCGTGTCTCGCTGATGGGACCAAACTCCCCCATATGTGATTTTGAAACGCAAGACTATGCCAAAGGAGACGATGCCAGCTAGCATTATCGTACGTGCCCAGGAAAAGGGCTGGACGGACACTGACCTGGTAGTGGACTGGCTCAAGGTAGTGTGGGCCAGGCGCCTCGTTTTGGATGCATTTCACGGACACTTGACGGAAAATGAACGGCGATCTAGTGATCATACCGGGGGGATGACAAGCCAGCTACAAGTATTGGATGTAGTTGTCAACAAGCCATTCAAGGATAATCTGCGCAAGAGGTACACTGAGTGGCTCCTGTCAGGCGATAACTCACTGACGCCTACTTGAAAACTTATGAAGCCAGCAGTGCATCTGCTCTGTACTTGGATCCTCCAAGCTTGGGATGCCATAAGCCAGGAGAGCATCATTAATGGATTTAAGAATATCTGCATATCAAATGCCCTTGATGGGAGCGAGGATGGCATTCTCTGGGAGGGGCTCGTGGAGCATCATGATAATGATGACAGTGAGAGTGAGCATAGCGAGGCTATCTGTTTTTTTATTTTTTTATGTACAAGTACTATATTCACATATTACATTTTCTCAAGAAATAAATAATAATTTCTCAACTAATGTTCTGCCGGTACATATATTAAAGTTTAAAATTAACAAATGAATAGTATGCAATTGCATATAACGTATTTTCCAGACTCGCATCAGTCAAAAAATGCGTCATGAAGAGGAAAAAAGCATATATAAGTCGCACTAGACTAAAAATCGCATTTATTTAGAAATTTATTTCACAAAATCCAAGAACAGACATTTCATCTGGGAAGGCAAGTTATTCAGCTACACAGAACAACAGGCTGAATAGGTGTACACATTAACAGTCATTCAGCTACTCAAGCATAAAGAACATACCTGGTTGGCTGAATAGGCTAAATTAACATAAGCATGGTCAACAAGCTCCCGATCTCATTCCACATCAATAGCTACGTTTACATGGACACCTTATGGGCTTAGTTGCTCTTTTTAAAGATGTTTATCAATGTAAGCAAATATCATTTGGGAATTACCCGTCTTTCGAATATCTGGCTATTGTGTTAAAAGGTGCTCCACGCATTTTACTTATCATTATTTACAGGCCTCCAAAATACTCTTCAGCCTTTGCTGAAGACTTTACAGAACTGTTATCAACAATTTCCTCAGAATTTGACTGTTTTGCTATTGCTGGAGATTTTAACATTCACATAGATAATGCAGAAACCAATATGGCAAAAGAAATCAACACCGTTTTAAAAACTTTTGATCTGACTCAGCATGTACATGGACCCACACATAATCGTGGACACACTCTAGATTTACTTATCAGTAAGGGTCTAAACATTTCATCGATTGTTATTAAGGACGTAGCACTGTCTGATCATTTCTGTATTTTCTTTGATATATTGATCTCTCCTGCCATTGAAGCTAGATCTGTGTCTGTCAGGAAGAGATGCTTAAATGGGAACACTAGTGTGCTATTTATGAAGGCTATATCTGTAACACCAAGCATATCTGCTGACTCTGTTGATTTTCTCCTTGATTCTTTTAACTCAAAAAGTTAAAAGTGTAATAGATGATATTGCTCCTGTGAAAGGCAGGAAGAAAAGTGGTAGACAAAAAGCACCTTGGAGAAACTCAACAGCAGTGCAAAATATGAAAAGACAATGCAGAAAAGCAGAGCGCATGGAACTAGGCAAAGCTAGACCGACTTTCTTCACGAATATTATAAACATTAATATAAACACACGCACTCTTTTTGCTACTGTAGAGAGACTGACGAACCCCCCAAGCCAGATTCCCAATTAAATGCTCTCAGACAGCAAGTGCAGTGAGTTTGCTTCTTTCTTCTCTGAGAAAATCAATAATATCAGAAAGGTGATCAGCACATCCTTGAGCCACACTGGGGTCAGACAGATCAGACCACAGCCTGATAAAGTAGTTACTATGTCTGTTTTCGAAGAAATTGATAGCAAAATTTAGGAAGAAACCGTACAACAGTCCCTCCAGAAAAACGCGATTATGCGATCGCATGATTTAATGCATAATCAGCCAAAGTCCGCATATTTATGCGGGGGGCGCATTTTTTCAAATACACCGTACTTTCGCAGCATAAATTGCAGATTTCCGCGCAAAATATGCGGGGCTTGTATGATTTCATAATCCCTGCATTTTCGTTGTAAAAAAAGTCATATATCTTAGCAGCAAGTTGAAAAATGCATTTGCTTCACACAAGAGCAGCCTTTCCCCCCTGTTCACATGGGAATGTTATGAAGTGACGTATTTACGCGACGTGAACATCTTAAAAAGCTGTAAAACAGGAAGCACGCATTTTTTTTTAAAATATTTTATTAATTTTTACAGAAGTTGTAGCATATTTCTTTTGTAAAGCTACAGAACTTGTTTGACTCATCAATGTTTTGTAAGTTTGAGCCATGTGTTTATTAAGGTCTAAAATAAAACAAGATGAGAACTTAAATATTCCCAGCACTTTCTGTGATGTAGTATGCTTGCTAATTATAGGAAGTAATAAAAAATTACTCTTTACATTAATGTAGTAGCCTAGTGAGAACAGGGTGTTGGGGAATCACTTTTTTTTCTCTCTTTTTCATCAAACCGCAGTTTTTGCAAGTTCCCGCAATTTTTGCAAGTTGCCGCAATTTCATTGCATAAAATTGCATAAATATCCCGCATATTCCATCACATTTTTTAAGAAAACGTGCCACACAATCAAGGATTTTTGCCCGCAACAATCACAAAAAAACTCCGCGTTTTTCTGGAAGGACTGGTCCAGCACCTTAAAACATCAACCTGCGCTCTTGACACACTTCCCACATCTTTCTTCAAAAGTGTGTTAAACTGTTTAGAAGCAGATCTTCTAGAAGTGGTTAATGCCTCACTTCTCTCTGGGAGTTTTCCAAACTCCCTGAAAACTGCAGTTGTCAAGCCCCTCCTGAAAAAGAGCAATCTGGATAAGATCATATTAAACAACTATAGACTGATCTCAAATCTTCCTTTCATAGGCAAGATCATTGTTTTCTTCAATCAGCTGAACAAATTCTTAAGCTCCAATGGATACTTTGACAATTTTCAATCCGGTTTCCGATCGCATCACAGCACAGAGACAGTGCTCATAAAGATAATAAACGATATTCGCTGAAATACTGATAAAGGCAAATTATCAGTTCTAGTACTACTCGACCTCAGTGCTGCATTTGACACTGTCGATCACGACATACTTCTTGACGGGCTGGAAAATTGGGTGGGGCTTTCTGGGATGGTCCTAAAATGGTTCAGGTCACACTTAGAAGGGAGAGGTTATTATGTAAGGTATAGGAGAGCATACGTCTGAGTGGACATCCAAATAATGAAAAAAACAAATCTCTTACCACAGCTATGCAGACGACACACAGATCTACTTAGTCCTATCACCTAACGATTACAGCCCCATTGACTCCCTGTGCCAATGCATTGATGAAGTCAACAATTGGATGTGCCAAAACTTTCTTCAGTTAAACAAAGACAAAACTGAAGTCATTGCGTTTGGAAACAAAGATGAAGTTCTCAAGGTGAACGCATACCTTCACTCTAGGGGTCAAACAGCTAAAAATCAAGTCAGGAATCTGGGTGTGTCTCTAGAGTCAGACCTTAGTTTCAGTAGTCATGTCAAATCAATAACTAAATCAGCATATTATCATCTGAAAAAAATTGCAAGAATTAGATGCTTTGTTTCCAGTCTAGACTTAGAGAAACTTGTGCATGCTTTCATCACCAGCAGGGTGGATTATTGTAATGGACTCCTCACTGGCCTTCCTAAAAAGACCATAAGACAGTTGCAGCTCATACAGAACCAGAACATAAGAACACATCACACCAGTCCTCAGGTCTTTACACTGGCTCCCAGTTACATTTAGGATTGATTTTAAAGTATTATTACTGGTATATAAATCATTTAATGGTCTATACCTCAATACATTGCAGATATGCTCACTGAATATAGACCTAACAGATCAATCAGATCATTAGGATCACATCAGCTAGAAATACCAAGGGTTCACTCTAAGCAAGGAGAGTCTGCTTTTAGCTACTATGCCAGCCGTAGCTGGAACCAGCTTCCAGAAGAGATCAGATGTGCTCCTACAGTATCACTTTCAAATCCAGACTCAAAACACATCTGTTTACCTATGCATTTACTGAATGAGCACTGTGCCACTGCTCGTCCGACTGTTTCTACTGTATTTTATTTTTTATTCTAAACTGTTTTAATTATTCTTATTTCTTTTGATTATTTTAATTTATTCTATGTAAAGCACTTTGAATTACCATTGTGTATGAAATGTGCTATATAAATAAACTTGCCTTGCCTTACTGCTTTTTAGGGTTGTCAAATAAAAATTAGAATTTAGAATAATCGTCGAAATTTTAAAAAATCCTTCATATTCAAATGCAAAAAAACATCCATTCGAATTTTTGGTGTCAAGAGGCGCACTAGACATGATGATAATGATGTAACTGTTTGTTTTTGTTAGCATATCCAGTATACAGCGTGGTGCGACTGCGTTGTTAATTTGAAAAGGGGCAAGAAAAGTCTTCCTGCTGACGAAAACCATCTCAGTTCATGGGAAAAATCGTGCAACGACATACTTGACCATACCTGGCACATCGGTCAGAGCTAAGCGTGTGTCTTCATCAGCTTGAAAACATTGTCAACAAAAAGCGCTCCGTACTCGCTGCAGATCAAGACCAGACCGTCTGGTGTTTTTGACAAACAATATGTAGATGTGTAGTGAGTAGCAGTGGATTGTTTATGAATGACAGTTTGCTATTTTGTGTTCATGTAGTACATTACGCTCTGTTGAAGCGTGTTTTCACAGGTTACTGATGCACAATAAAGTTTATGTACTATTGTAACCTAATTTTCCTTGCCTGGGATGAAAAACTAACCTAAATTAGGTTTCCTTACCTAAATTTCTCCATTAAGGAAATTATATTTGATTTAAGAACAATTGTTTAAGTGCATGTCATTTAATTTCAATAAAAGATGCGATACTTGATTTGGTTTATATTTAGTTATTGCGTTTGCTTGCGCCCTCTTGTGGGCACAGGAGACAGCATTTTTTCTCTGTAACATTAAGTATTGCCTTTTTAGAATTCGAATATAATTAGAATTTTGCCAATATTTAAGAAAGAAATTCGAATTAAGTTTTTCGGAGGGTGAACTCGGATGCCCTTTGTGGACATCCATGTGCCTGTCATTTTTTGTGTCTGCGCGGTCACTAGGCTGCAAAAGCACCAACTGCGCATGCGCTGGAAAAACATAAATGAACGTTGATTTTGATGAGAGGCAGTGCAAAGAAGTTTGTCGCTACCCGCACCTCTTGGGCAAAGACGAAAATGTGTGTGGGCAGAAGTGGAAGTATTTGAGAGATCGCCACACAGGCTTTAACAATGTGTACTACATTGTCCGGGATGCCATGATGCCGAAGGTATTTTCTATGATCCTTCGTGCCCGGTAATGTCGGTAGTTGTACACTTGCTGTACTGTCGTGAGGTTGGAGCCTGTGGGATTGGACATATAAACACTGTAAACACTTGGTGGTCTCCATGCTACACAAGCATAACGTAACAGGTAATTAAATGTAGCGTTAAAAATGATAAATGGTAAGCTCAAAAATACAATACAATAAGTTTAGCCTACATATGTAAATAACTGTATATAGATATATTTTAAAGGTATAATTCAGAAAATTCTGCCATCATTTACTCACCCTCAGGTTGTTCCAAACCCGTATAAATGTGTTTGTATTGCTGAACACTAAACAAGATATTTTGAATAAATTTGTAACCAAGCTGCTTTGGACCACCACTGACTTCCATAGTAGGAAAAAGAAATACTATGGAAGTCAATACTGGCTCAAAGCGGCCTGGTTACAAACTTTCTTCAAAACATCTTCCTTTGTTTTCAACAGAACATAGACATTTTTAAAGGTTTAGAAAATCCTGAGGGTGAGTAAATGATGGCAGAATTTTCATTTTTGGATACAGTTCTTCTCTCATCTGCCCCATGTCCAGCCAGGCTAAACAAGCGCTCACTGTCAACGCTTGTACATGGTGCAGAGAGGTAAGCTCGGGCAAGTGAAGCAAGTGCAGGGAAACGATCTTTGTTGATCCTCCAGTAGGTCAATGCATTTTCACTTCTGTCAATGGGCGCTTCTGACAGGTAGCTCTGTACCTGCACAGAAAAGGGGCTGGCCAGTTGCGGCTCAACCTCAGGCGACGTTTACACGTAGCCGGTGTAACAATGTTCAGGGAAGGAGGAGGCGGGAACCGGCGAATAATCAAATAAACTTTATTAAAATAAAACAAACAAACCAAAATACCGCCAGCAGCCCCTCGCGGACGACTGCTGGCTACCGAAAATAAACATAACTAACTGCCAGCAGCCCCTCGCGGACGACTGCTGGCTAAAATAAAATAGAAAAACTAAAACACAGGCCTGTTTCTCTCTCGATCATCAACGTCGTCGCTCCTCCTTTATGCTTCCACTCCTCCGTGAGAGATAAGAGACCGGTGTGCTTCACAGGTGTTGCTCATTAGCAATCGCACCACGGGCCTCGCATCGTTCTCTCACGTTCCTCGACCGCCCTGTTCACCACAGCTGGGTATTTAGAGAAACGAATATTTCCCACCCCTCCATTTTCAATAATAACATCGTGCACACAGCGCCATCATAACTATGCCAAACCTATGGGACGGCAGTGTAGGGAGAAGGATAAAGCCATGCAAGCCAGAGAACCTAAAACCCCATTTCTCCCAGTCGACACAGCAACACATAACCAGCGTTTTCAGAAATCTCCACGTTGGCCTAACGAGAAATCTCCATCTCGTTAGAAATAATCGTTTTCTGTGATAAAAACGAGGTTTTAGTGTAAATGAGAGGCCAAACCGCAGGGAAATTTCTGTGTTTTCCCTTCGTGTAAACGGGGCCTCAGTATTTTCCTTAAGGATTTCGTTGTGAACTGAAAACAGTAAGCTACGTGGCTTTTTGGCTGCAGATGCTTCCTCTGGGTCAGGTCCATGAGGCATGGATGCTTCAGCAGCAGGTTCCTCTGGTGGGCATCTGGTCTCCCTCTGCAATGCAGTCTGAAGCTCCTGTTTCACTTGATCTTTCACTTCATTGGAGAAGTAGCGATTCTTGTACCTTTTGCACAAAAAAAAAAGGATTTAATGAAGTATTGTTTCAGAATCAGAACAGGTATATTCATTCATTCATAAAATAGGCTAAGTAAAAATACATAAATGTATTAAAGAATTTACTAAATTTAATTAAATATTAAATTAAGAGTGAGCACGTTCTCAATTAACCCCCACTGGTGCATAGTGAGAGTGGCCGGTCATTCTCCGTAGCGAATGCCCCTAGCGCACGTCTCTGCTCAATCAGCGATTGTAGCATATAAAAAGTACTGTTCCATCTTGTGATGGAATCTTGCTGCAGGCATTTCCTATGTTGGCCGAGCTGTTCCTGGATATCATGAAATTGCGAATAGGCCTGTGGTGAGTATTTAAAATGTCCAACAATTTTCCTCCCAGTTTTCACCATGTCAATAATGCTTTGTTGGGACAGCAGACCCTCATTCACTGCCAACTGTAATGTGTGCCCCATGCAGGGCAAACTAACCAAGTTGGCGTCATTCATTGCTTTGACCATGTTCCTTGCATTGTCACACAACACCACATGCACCCTACTCCTGTCGATCCCCCAATGTTGTAACATTCTCTCGAATGTAAAGGCCAGATTGACAGCAGTGTGGGACCTGACCATCTTTTGACATTGTAACATGACTTGGTGTAGTTGGAAGTCATCATCCACCCACTGTGCAGTTAGGCTTAGCATGGACATCAGGCTCACATTTGACGTCCAAATGTCAGTTGTAAAACTAATCGCTGCATTGGGTTTGGCATGTAAGATGCCGCCAGTGTGTTTTGACACGTTGTCAAACGTTTCTTTCAGTGAAATATCAGAGACTTGTCGACCAGAATACCGTCGACTTGGTATGACATATTTTTGGCTCAGATAGATAGTCAACCTCAGAAAACGGGTGATCATCCAGCGCAATAAATTCCATTATCTTTCCGGTTATGCATTTGCTCCTTTCCTTGCTTAACCCTTTCATGCATGAATTATGATATCCTCAGTCAGGATTTTTTTCATATGTGTTTTTATTGTTCTCAGGACATGAAAAACAACATTTGAACTTTTTTTTTTTTTTTTTGCACATATTTTTCAAAAAGATATTCAGGTGTCCACTTGAGTGGACTGTATGCATTTAACAAACCAATTTAACATGCATTTAATGCAAATCAATGAATAAAAAATGAAATCATGTGAAAACAATATAAAAATGTAATGGCTTAAATTATTGCAAACACAATTGAGGAACACTATTTAACTCTCCTGTTGATTCAAAAGTCTCTCACAATCCATCACTCCCTTAGCACTAGATCCCACGCTGAATTATTTGGCTTAGCTTTACTGCAAAAACTTTAACTTCTAAACACAACTTCTTCATTTCAACAAGAATTATGTAATGGCTGTGGAATGACAGTTTTCCACCCAAGCAAGCCCATTGACTGTTAAGGCACTCTAGTTTCAGTGTTGCTCTTTGCAGAGAGACTTCAAAAGAGAAGGCTATTTTGTATGAAACCTGGAGAAGCACCCAGGGCACAAAGCCACCAAACACTGCATGTAGATGTACTTTGTTTTTCGGGTGCATGCAGAATCATGGCACCTTTTTGCATTTTTGGTCTCCTTGAGCTGGGGCCAATGGTTCCCAGGAGCAAACCGGATCTCAGAGGGTACCTTGGACACTGCTCGGCGCTTAACCGGAGGTGGGGTGGCATTGGGTCTTCTTCTTGTGCGTATCTTGGTGGAACCTGCATTCAGTAGTGCACAAGCTACCGATGCTTTAAAGTGCAGAAGGTCCGTCTTTTCTAAGCCAGACATTCTGTAGAGGTGCCAGGCATTGACAATGGCAACATCCAAGAAGTGGAAGAACACTCGGATGTACCATCGTTTGTTCTTGCGTCTGTGGGGCTACATTGCCACACACTGATCCATGAGGTCCACTCCGCCCATGTGCTCATTGTACAGTGTTACAGAATATGGGCTATCAATGTTGAGCATCCTCTTTTCTTTTTTGCTCCATCTCTGGGCCACATCTATTGGGGACTTGCCAGTGCAGGACGAGGCCATGTGGATCACTGAACAATCTAGCCAACGTGTGATGATGTTTTGACCATTGCTGACAGCAGAGCAGGCTCCTCTTCCTTCTTTCTTGAGTTGATTTTCACTCTTCAGTTTCTCTTGTGCTCCATGGAGCCTATTGATCCTGATTGTGCCAGTGCCATAGATGCCAAGATGTTACAATACCATGAGGAGAGGAATGGTGGAAAAGAAGTTGTCAAAAAACACCTTGTGGTTCTTGTGCTGTATGTCATTACAGAGGCGCAAAACTACGTCTCCAGCCATTCCTAGTTGACTGATCTGGCCGCGTCCAGCTAAACCCTGGTAGACTTCAAACCTGTACATGTATCCTGAGGATCCTGCTCTCACCCACACTTTCAAACCCCAGGGTTTTTTTTTTTTGGAATGTACTGCTTAAAAGACAGTCGGCCCTTGAAGGGAATGATTTGCTCATCTATCGGTTGAAATTCTTCAGGATCAATTGCTGAATGGAAGGTTTTCTCGAGTGCATCCAACACTGGTCTAATTTTAAACAGCTTATCATTAATTCCGGCCTCCTGTGAATACTTATCAACAAAGTGGATGTACCTCAGAATCTCCTCAAATCGGTTCACTGCCATGGCATTTGCTATCAAATCTAGACGAAGACCATCCTCTGATGACCAGTACATTCTTGATCTAGAGTATCTGAGGTATGACATGACCATATTTATTCCTAGGAAGGTCTTCATTTCAGCATTCGTCAAGGCCAGATTTTCCTTTCCTTTTTGGAGTGCATACAGGTTTGTATTGTGCACAATCTCATCAATCAGATCTTCTGGAAATAGGTGAATAAAGAAATCTATTGGTTCTGTTCCCTGGACATTCACTTTCCACTCTCCTAAAAAAGGAGGCAACTCTCCCTCAAACTGGTTGTCTTTGGCTTTCCAGATATGTCTGCTTTTGTTTTCTGCCTTTCTCCCTTGACCTCTGTTAGGTGACAAATAATTGGCTCCATCGCTACGACTAGCATCATCCTCACTTGACTCAGATGGTATTTCCTCTACTATCCTGTAGGCCTTTCTATCATGCCCTGCTCTTGAGCTCTACACATGGAAAAAAAAATATAATAATAATAATAATTGCAAATTACATTCTAATAACACAAATACATTTATTTATAGCCACAAAAAAGTTACTGCAGATTGTATTTTCAAGAACAACAGTCACAGTAATAGTATGAATTGTAGCTGAAATATAGCTAGTGATGCATGATGTCCTATTTAGTGGACAGATGATTAATTTGAGCTTCCTCACAATCTAAAATCAATACTTGGAAAATTTAACAATGACATGACTCTTTACATGTTAATTGATGTTGCAACATTTTTTTTTACCTGCATGAGTTTCCTAGAATAGAAAGATCTGACAGATATTCCAGAGGAATTTGGCATTTCTGGCAGGCTGTCAGCCATCTTGGTTTGGAGTAAAAATAAATCCACATACAAGGGCTTGCCACTGGGTGGCAATGTGTAGGACGATGCACAAGAGTCCACTGTAGAGGTTGATGTGCAACTTTGCCATAAAAATCCATGCATTTGCAAAAAAATGCTTTTTTAATAGCTGTAGTGACCACTATGCGTGAAAGGGTTAAAGTTAACAGAGGTTTCTGACTTGTGGATAGCTCAGTGCTTGTTTGAGCTTCCTGTTTACCTTTAGCCCGTGAGTGTTGGCCTTTGCTAGCGTCGTCAAACTTTGCAAATTCAGCTGGGTGATGTCTCAAGTGTCTGATTAGATTCGTTGTGCCAAAGGTTTTTGGTGTGGTCCCTCCACGCCCTACTTTTTCCTTGCAGGTGTTGCATATTGCAATCTTGTTATCTTCACACACGCTGAAGAATTTCCAAACAGCTGACATGTCTTTTTCATTTATGAGGTTTCCTACATGTGCGGAACGCGCGTGCACGTGTGATGCTGATGTTGCGCGACGTGCGATCATACGGTGTCGAGTGCATTTGACCGGCATAAAATCGGCATATGTCAGACTGACCGGCCGGTCACCGGTCATGGCCGATCACGTGAAAATCGCCCGATTCCGGTCATGAGCCGATCAATCGGTGCATCTCTACTGGGTTTGGTTCTTTTAAAATTAACTATATGTGAAAACACCCTAAATGGAGGGACCGAAATCTCTCATATTGTTTGTGTTTGGAAGATGATCAAAAATCTTATATGATTGAAATGACATGAGGGTGAGTACATGATGACAGAGTTTAGGTTTTTTATACTTTACAAATACAGTAAGGTGAGTTTTGGATAAAACTAACTCCGTATCGTGAGTGATATCACTTCAACAATACATATTGCCGCATTTTTATATCGAAATATCACAATATAAGAATGTATCGTTACACCCTTACTTTTCTGGCATCCCCCACCTCCCCAACTCCACCAATATAATTCAGGTATCTTGCTACCTGACTCCTCTCCCAGTCCCTCTGGGGGGTATATCTAAATTTGAGTTTAAGCTGCTTCCTCAAGCCCCTCATTTAACCTCAATAGCTTAAAGATTAGATGGGCAAACAAACTCTTAAATTGTAGCTTAGTGCATATATGATCTAGCATACATAGTGCTGGTTTTAATGTCAATTGCTTTGCCTTTTTTTTTTTTTTTTTTTAGTCCTGATGACGCTGAAAGAGAAGTGCCAAGAATTGAATGAAATGGAAGACAAAAATCAGTATAAGGATTATGATGATTTCATGACTGAAGAAAAATTCACACGGACTAAAAAGACATCCTCACAAAAAAAAGCTCAGATGACAGAATCTAACCGTTATTACGCCTGCCCTCAGTGTGGAAAGAGTTTCACTCAAAAAGGAGGCCTTAAAGAGCACATGAAAATTCACACTGGAGAGAAGCCTTTTACCTGCCAACATTGTGGAAACAAGTTCACTCGAAAAGGAGGCCTTAAAAGGCACATGAATATTCACACTGGAGAGAAGCCTTATATGTGCCAACAATGTGGAAAGAGCTTCACAACAAAACTTAACCTTAGGTATCATATGAACATTCACACTGGAGAAAAGCCATTCCCATGTGATCAGTGTGGAAAGTGTTTTAGCCGTAAAGTAACCCTTAATCAGCACATGAGGATTCACTCAAAGGGGGAATGTTTTGTATGTCATCAGTGTGGAAAAAGTTTCATAGACGTGAAACGTCTTAATGTGCACGTAGCAATTCACTCCGGAGAGAAGCCTTTCAAATGCCAGCAGTGTGGAAGGAGTTTCCGATTAAATAAAAACCTTGAGAGTCACATGAGAATTCACACCGGAGAGAAGCCTTTCAAATGCCAGCAGTGTGAAATAAGTTGCAATCATAAAGTTACCCTTAGGATTCACATGAAACTTCACACTGGAGAGAAACCTCACACATGCTCTGAGTGTGGAAAAAGTTTCAGATATAAAGTAACCCTTAATGCCCACATGAGTGTTCACACTGGAGAGAGGCCTTACGGATGCCCTCTGTGTCGAGAGAGTTTTGCATATAAAACATCTCTTGAAGCCCACATGAGAAGTCACACTGGAGAGAAGCCTTTCACCTGCAAACTCTGTGGGAAGAGCTTCTCAGAAAAAGGAAATCTTAAAACTCACATGAGAGTTCACACTGGAGAGAAGCCTTTCACCTGCCCTCAGTGTGGAAAGAGTTTCACGGTTAAAGGAAACCTTAAGACTCACACAAGACTTCACACTAGAGAGAGGCTTTTCTCCTGTCTTCAGTGTGACAAGACCTTCTCACATAAGAAAGACTTGAATTGTCATTTGCGAACTCATTCTGGAAATAAATTGCAGTGTTCTGATTGTGGTAAGAGGTTTAGAAAAAGGAGTTATTTTAAAAATCACCATTGCACTCACTCTGGAAGAAGGCCATTTAATTGTGATCAGTGTAATAAGACATTTATTTTGCCATTACACTTAAAGATACACCTGAAAAGTCATGAAAATGTGAAACCCTATTTGTGTCATTTGTGTGGAAAGTGTTTTAAATGGCCCAGCAATTTAAAATGGCATCAGAAAATACGTTCCTGTGTAAAATCAAAGCTACGATCACACGGCAGTTGAATGTGGGCCAGATATGATTGTTCCCCTTCAGGACCACTTTTATTTGCATTTCTCATTTTGATTGTTTAGAGACATCCCTTCATTCTATATATGGATATCTCAGAATCAAATATTGATTCAACTTCTGTCTTGCTGTGCCATGAAAATGTAAGATTATAAATAAAATGGCATAACCTTAATAAATATGATCATTGCACTGCATTATTTGTTTCATTCTTAGCACTGGTAAACATGTTTTGAATCAGGACTTGAAGATGGTTACTGTTGGGGCTCATCTGGTAAGATCTGGAATACCTAAACATTCTAACAATCCTTTCATTGATCCTAGGTGTTTCATTGAAGACCTCTGACATAGCCTTCAAGTATATTTGATAGTATATGCAAGCACAGGTCGTTGACACATGCATACGGCTTAAAAAATCTTGCTGTTTGCATACATTGTGCACATGCTATGCTGATAATATTTATAACTCGCCCTGTACGCATACCCAAGCATGCATGTAAAAATCATAGTATACTGTGTGGCATTGAAGAGTCCATGTTTTTAAACACATGGAGCCCTGCAGGCATGTTTCTTAGGGTACTTTACATGTGTTATAGGCTACATGTCATGTTATGGCCAGATATGACGACGCTACTGCAACACTCATCACCGCAGATGAGCATCTATTCATCAAGCCAACGCGTAAACTATCGCAAATCAAGTCGCAGACGCTGAACACACAATCGGTTAGTAAATTAAAAGTAAAGAACCGAAATGATCTTACCAGGGCTGTTGCCGCTCTCTCTTATTGCGGTCTTTGATTCAGAAATTTTAGCTGATGATCAATAAAATGCAGCTCATATCTGTTGCTTTCGGTGACGTGAACTCCATAAATCTGCATGGTGCGGGAATTGAAGAACGGATTTATATCCGTTTTGTAAAAACACATTTATGTGACCAGGTGTAAATGGAATCGTTTTGATCAATCAGATAGCTATCCGATCTGATAAAACGCATGAAGTGGCCAGGTGTAAACAGAAGCTAATAAAACAATTTCAACTCAAATTAATGTTGCATTTATTTGACAAGTAATTACGGCCCAAGCCTTGAAAAGGCGAAGGCCCTATTGTTTTCCTTAGGATTATTTATTATTCTTCCGACTTATTATTTTACTACCTTTTGGGCACTTTTGGGGCCCTTAACGTGCTCGAAAACTCTTGAAACTTTGCACACGGGTCAGAACCCGCGGCCATCAGGGCCGGGCTGAAGATGGTACCCGGGCGTGGCAGGGGGGCTCGACAGCGCCCCCTGGAACGGATTCGAAAACATGTCCATATATCAAACACGCTGGCATGAATTAATCTGAAAATCGGTACACATATAGATCTCATCATTTCATATATTCTTCGCACTCTTACTTTTTACGCCAGCCCAACAGGAAGTCGGCTATTATGGGTTGTTTGGAAACTCGTGCTCAGGAATTTGATATACTCCTCCTAGGGAATTCACCCGATCGTCACCAAACTCGGTGTGCATGAAGTCAAGACATTGAGGATGAAAAATTGCCAGGGGATTTTTGATATCTTGAACGGTTTGGCCTTGGCGAGGAAACGAATTTATGGCGAATAATGGAAACAGGAAGTGTGTTATAACTTCTGCATACATTGACTGATCTTGATGAAACTTCAGCAGTGTGTTCGCTGTAAGAGGCCGATCACATGGATGTGACTATTGTGAGTCAAAGTTATAGCGCCACCAACTGGCAGCAGGAAGTGTGTCACTTTCAAAATGCTTTGAAATCACCCTCTTATTTTTACCCGATTTGCTTCAAACTTTGTGTATAATGTAGACACACGGCAGATTTAGACCTGTGAAAGGATTATTGAAATCTTAGATACTGTTGCCGTGGTAACGCATCAAACTTTAAGATTCTTTTTTGATGCTTTTGAGACTCGGCATACTTGAAATCGCATGAAACTCAACAGACACATCACATTTATTAGCCAGTAGACATGTGCAAAGTTTCAGAAACGGGCGTGGTGCAGGGGCTCAG
The DNA here is from genome assembly GCA_030578275.1 of Meda fulgida. Lineage (NCBI taxonomy): Eukaryota > Metazoa > Chordata > Actinopteri > Cypriniformes > Leuciscidae > Meda > Meda fulgida. Next base: position 21,708,202 of record CM060619.1, read on the forward strand.
TAGCGCCACCTTTTGACAAACGTGGGGTTGTTAGTTTTATAGTTTTACCTACAATCATACAACTCGGTACGCATATTGTTCAGATCAAGCCGGACAACTTTCTAATTAACTGTCATTAGCTCGTACCAAGAGGAAGTCAGATATTTTGGTTTGAATATGGTCATTTTCTCTCTCTCGCTCTCTGAGCCAATATGGCAAGCCAATTTAACATTTAATCATTTTAACCTACTAGTCTCTATTTTCATGCTACTAGTACTTATTTTTTAGACACTAGTATCTATTCCATTAAGTACTAGTACTTATTCATTAGCAACTAGTGCTTAATCTTTAGTACTAGTGCCTATTCTTTAGATACTAGTGCTTATTCTTTAGATATTCTTTTGAATACGTATTAGTATCTAATGAATTAGTACTGGTATCTATTTAATAGGTACTAGTATCTAATAACTTAGTACAAGTATTTATTGAATAAATACTAGTATCTATTAATAGGTACTAGTATCTAAAAGGTCATTTTCTCTCTCTCTCTCTCTCTGAGCCAATATGGCAAGCTGTTTTAACATTTAATCATATTAACCTACTAGTCTCTATTTTCATGCTACTAATACTTTTTTTAGATACTAGTATCTATTCCATTAAGTACTAGTACTTATTCATTAGCGACTAGTGCTTATTCTGTTTAGAATATTCAAAGTGCTTTTTTTATGCTTATTTATATTTTCAGAGCAGAATATCAGATTTATCTGCTTATTCAATATTGCACCTAAAATGTAAGTGACTTGACGTGTGTGTGTGTGTGTGTGTGTGTGTGTGTGTGTGTGTGTGAGAAAGAGATTGTGTCACACGTCTCTCCGTGTGTTTGAAGAGAGGGGGATTTGTCTGGTCAGTGAGAATCCTTTTATTTTTGTTTTTCAAGGTTTTGGGGCCCTTAACGTGCTCAAACTCTTGAAACTTTGCACGCGGGTCAGAACCCGCCGCCATCACACGCACAAACACACACACACGCACACACACGAATATTGGTACGTGAGTGAATTACAAAGCCTATAATAAAGAATAGTTTGGCATCCAAATACATCGCAAATGTTGAAACAGTTTGATTCTAATGAGAGAGTTACGTGAGCCCAACACCACTTACTTTCACTTTCGCTTTACATTATTTCGGTTACTTCTTGTTTATAGTTTTTTTTTTTTTAATTCTTGTTCTGATCTGAATATCATTAAATTTAAAGGATTGCTTGTGTAATATTTTGAGTGTATCATCAAATCAGAATAATTCTCTTGGTTTAGTGATTCCCTAGTTATTTTTTTTTTTCATTTATTTTTTCATTGTTCTAATCAGGTAAGGCAAGTAATATTCTCTGTGTCTTTATATATATATATATATATATATATATATATATATATATATATATCATCTGAATTATAAATAACTTATTTCTGTATAAAATAAAAATGTGGAGAATTTTCTCTCCCTCTCTCTCTCTGACAGAGAATGCACACTGCCATTCTGTATGTGTGTGTGTCTGTGTGAGGAGGTGGACAAAAAGTCATTCATAGGGCCATACTGCCCTCTTGTGTTCAAAATTGTATTTATACGCACTTATATTCATGTATTACCTGTATTACGCACACACACAGTACGATAGCACCCGCGCCTCTCTCTCTCTCACAAGCGCGCACACACACACAGTTCGATCGCGCCCGAGTCTCTCTCTCTCTGTCTCACGCACACACTCAGTTCGATCGCGCCCGCGCGTCTCTCTCTCTCTCTCACTCACACGCACACACACACACACACACAGTTCGATCGCGCCCGCGCCTCTCTCTCCCTCTCTCTCTCCCTCTCTCTAATGTGCTATATTAGATCAATATGTTTTCTTAAAAATTTTATGCACACTACATTTATTCTCATCAGATTTATAAATTATTGTATAAAATAATACTACCATTAAAAAAAACACATTTGATTTTCTATCTTCAATGTAGAATGTGTAACTTAAAAATAAACAGATTAGTGCTCTGTTTGAGGACAAGAAATTAAAACGACAGTTGTAGGTTACAGTTTGAGTTTATAGTTTGACAAAAGCACTTTGTGTTTTATTGTGAGTGTACATAAATATAAGTAAACACTTTGCAGTTTGAATTTACGTCCTCGATGAACAAAATGACGGAGTATGTTTTTGTGTAACAGTTCAATCGCACCCACACCTCACCCACACACACACACCAAACACACACACACACACACACACACACACACACACACACACACATATATTGGAACGTGAGTGAAGTACAAAGCCTATAATAAAGAATAGTTTAGCATCCAAATACATCACAAATGTTGAAACAGTTTGATTCTAATGAGAGAGTTACGTGAGCCCAACACCACTTACTTTCACTTTCGCGTTACATTATTTTGGTTACTTCTTGTTTATAGTTTTTTTTTTTAATTTTTGTTCTGTTCTGAATATCATTAAATTTAAACAATTGCTTGTGTAATATTTTGAGTGTATCATCAAATCAGAATAATTATCTCGGTTTCCCTAGTTATTTATTTTTATTTTTTCATTTTACTAAACAGGTAAGGCAAGTAATATTCTCTGTGTCTTTATATATGTATATCTATCTATCTATCTATCTATCTATCTATATGAATTATAAATAACTTATTTCTGTATAAAATAAAAATTCCCGAATAATCCAGACCAATCAGAGCGCACTATTCCTACAACATCATCAGTGCTGAAGCGGAACTACCAGAGCCGTTCGGCAGATAGCGAGCAGATGCAGCATGTGTGTTGTATCCAGGGGAATCCATTTGCAGCTTTTTATTAAGAATCGTCAGGACAGGCAGGGTGAACAATGGCAAACAGGGCAGAACAGAAAAGGTAGAGACAAACCAGGTTGACAGGCAAAGGACAAAGACCTCCAGATAAATACTGGGCTTCTGGATTTACACATTTAAGTGCTGCAAAACATATTGACTTAAAAATTATTCTAAATTTAAATGATCTCATATATGTGGCTATTGTGGTTCACGATCATAGGCCCTGTCCCAATTGGCACACGTCATAGCGATGAAGGGCCAAAGCTGGCGGCACCGCCACCCCGGTGCCTTTAAGTGAAAGTAATCAGTTGCGTCTCTGTCACTTTGTTAGAATCGGGACAGCCGCCTATAGTAGGCTATGTATAGTTAAAGGGAAAGTTCACCCAAAGATTATATTGCCTACAGGACAAATTGTGCATTGCACCCAACGTTGTTTGGTGTAATTATATGATTCCAAATTTAGGGGGGCCAGAGGGGGCCCCCCTAGAACCGCCCCTGGATGAGGGGGAGTGGGTGTCGGAGTAATGGGTATCCTCCGTCTGCCAGGATGAAGTGCCCTGGAGTAGGGTACACTGACCTCCTGTACAGTGGGCTGTAGCGGAGCAATCGTTCGTCATGCACTGACCCGGGCCAGCCCACGTAGGTGTCAATGAAGCGGCCCTGATGGCCCGCTTGATGCGGACATGGCAGCCGTCGATTGCTCCTGCAGCTTTCACGAAAGCTCTGTGTCTGGCCAGCCCTGCAAACCCACGGCAAACTGCCTCTAGGTCTTCTGGGGTGTTGGGGAACCGAATGACCTGGTTGCGGATGGGCACCACCTCCTCATCGACCCGGTGGACAGTGGAACGAGGCATGTAAAACACTCTGGATACGACCCTGTATGATGTACCACACGCCAGCCAGAAAAGAAATACCAGGGTCTATCCATGTCGCCGTTCACTTCTCAACAGGTCCAGCAGCCGAAAATCAGGCCGTGTGTCCATGTCATTGAAAAACCTGTCCAGTTCAGGTTTATCCTGCAGTACAGGAGTCTGGTCTGATTTAGGGAAACAAAGAAGAGAAATTGTGTAGAGCAGGGGTTCTCAACCTTTTGCAAGCTGGGCCCCCCCAAAGCTGGTTCATTGCAGTTGGGGCCCCAGTGCCCCCCGCCCAGATCCCCCATCCCCCCGCCCCGCTCTACCTTAGATAGATAGATAGATAGATAGATAGATAGATAGCCCTAGGCTATTATTTTTAGGCCCACATTATTATTATTATCATCATCAGTAGCGGTAGGTAGGCCTATTATCATTACTAGGCTATTGTTATAATTGGCAGTAGCACCAGACTTCTAATGTGAGCTTGCAGGCATTATTATTATTATGAGTTGTATAGGCCTATCATCATTACTAGGCTATTGCTATATAATTGTGAGGTTACATGCTTTTTTGTTGTTGTTGTTATTATTATTATTATTATTATTATCATCAGTAGGCCTATCATCATTACTAGGCTATTGCTATAATTGGCAGTAGCACTAGACTTCTAATGTGAGCTTGCAGGCATTTTTATTATTATTACTACTATTATTATTATTATTATTATTATTATGAGTAGTATAGGCCTATCATTATTACAAGGCTATTGCTATATAATTATGAGGTTACATGCTTTATTGTTGTTGTTATTATTATTATCATCAGTAGGCCTATTATCATTACTAGGCTATTGCTATATAATTAGGTGATGTTAATGTGAGACCTGAGCCTGCTTTGTCTTGCAAAGATCCTCAATTCTTGGCTCAATGTTTGATAAGCATAGCCTCAAATCATCCTCGATTTGTGCACGATTGCGGTATTTTGTTTTGAGTGCAGTCATTTTTGAGAATCCTGCCTCACACAAATATGTCGACGCGAAAGGAAGGAGAATCTTCAAGGCGACGTCACAGAGTTCAGGGTATTCCTGCATCAATGCTGCCTAGAATGACGAAAGAGGACAGGAGCTAAAGAGTTCCTTCGGTCTACTGTCACTCTTCAGCTCAATAAGCTGTTCCTGCATATCAATTGATAGCTCGTTTACTGTGCACACAAACGGATCTCGAACCCATGTAAAAGAGCGATAATCTTCTTTAAAGTACGTCACAAATTGTTTTCTCATTGCTGACAGGTGCTCAGACGCTGATTGAAATAGGGAGGAGAAATCGTGTGACGTGCCTGCATCAGTTATAAAGTCTGTAAGGCAGGGGAACATGTCGCATGAGTTTCGCGGCCTTGCAAAGACAGGTTGAGGCCATTCAAGCGGTCAAATATATCGACCAAATAGGACAGAGACGCAAGCCACATAGTGTCATCCAGATGCTTCGCCAGATCTGATTTGATTTCTGTCAAAAACCACTTCACCTCCTCTCGCAGCTCATACAACCGCTGTAACACCCGCCCCCTGGAGAGCCAGCGAACTTCAGTGTGCAGAAGCAGCTGTTCGTGCCCTGACCCCATCTCCTGGCAGAGGACCCCAAACAAGCGAGAGTTTAGCGGCCGTGATTTTATGAGATTTATTATTTTGACGGATTGGTTAAGCACGGAGTCAAAGAGAACCGGCATTTTTTTAGCAGCTAGTGCTTCGCGATGGACCATGCAGTGTGTCCATTTCACAAGTGGAGCTACTTGCTGAACGCGAGCAGCTAGGCCACGCTCACGCCCCGTCATTGCCTGCGCACCATCAGTGCATAGGCCAACGCATCGGTCCCAAGCCAAACCATTTTCGCGGATAAAAATGTCAAGGACATTGAAAATGGCTTCTCCTGTCTTGTGCGACTGAAGAGGCCGGCAAAACAGGACATCCTCCTCAATCACCTTGTCCCGCAGATACCTGACATAGGTGAGGAGCTGTGCTTGCCCAGCAACATCAGTGGATTCGTCCAGCTGCAGCGCGTAGTAAGGACTCTTTTTTACGAACTCTATCAGTTGCTCTCTGATATCGTTGGACATGTCTACAATTCTCCTAGCGACTGTGTCATTGGACAGTGGTACTGCACCGAGTTTGGCTGCTGCACTATCGCCTATCATTATTCTGCACATATCTTGCGCTGCCGGCAAAATGAGAGTCTCTGCGATTGTATGCGGTTTACCCAGTTTACCGATCCTTTTGGCCACTACATACGATGCCTCCAAACACTGTTTAGACACAGTGCTGTGCACTGAAATGGTTGCCTGTTGCTGATGGAGGCCATCAAGCTTTCTTTTAAAATATTCAGCCGGTTTATTTTTAATGCCAGCATGCTTTGTTTCGAGGTGCCTTTTTAATTTGCAGGGCTTCATACTGTCATTTGCCAGCACCTCGGCACACACGACACACTGAGGTCTCAGATCAGCCGTGACTGTAAACCCAAACTGCAGGTATGCTTCATCGTACCTGCGAAGCTTTTTTGCAGCTGGTGGTGCGTCGGTTGGCTTGTTGGTCCTCACAAGAAATTTCTCCATTTTAATTTGTTTTCAATAAAGTTTAGCTAAACTATAGGCAATATGTAACTGTGTGTGGTGTATGTTGAGAGACGTATCAGGGGCTAATCAGTCAGGACTTAGGCACGATCTTTCATTAAACCAAACAAAATAATTATTTTGAAGAAAATTCAGATTTTATTTTAATACTTAACGATTGTAGTCCGTGTGTGTGTGTGTGTGTGTGTGTGTGTGTGTGTGTGTGTGTGTGTGTGTGTGTGTGTGTTGTGTGTGTGAGAGAGAGTCGTTTGGGTAGTTAGCTAAGTAGCTACTGCCTTGCAACAAAATTACTGGCTAGGGCTGAGATATGATCTAATCTTAAAAAAGAATGTTTCTGGGTTTAGAGTTGGGACTGTTGGGGTTTGTGTAGGAAAGGCCAATGCAAATCGAGATTGATAAGAGACTAGCGAGAGCTGGCACAAGCGAACTTGGCAAGAGACTAGACTAGAGTGAATGGAGAGCTATGTCGTGAGTCAATTTAAATGCAGTAATTTATTTTTGTGTGAGAGTGAGTGAACATTTACACCCCGCTCTGTAAGTCAGGGCGGGAACAGCCATGCGCATGCGCGATTCATTTGCAGCCTGGACACAGAGGGGTGTGTGTCTCCTCTCTGCTCTGACTGCAGGCTGGGACTGCTGCGCGAGGTTACTGAGACTGACCGCCTGTGAGTGCCTTTGGACGGGAGAGGGGCTCATGGCAGCACCCGCTGCTCGTTGAGCACAGTAGGCCTAACTGCAGAGTGATTCGAGCTTTCGAGTCTCCAAACACCACAAAAGTCTACAAAAACACCAGTAAAAGTCGCTGGATTTGTCGCTTTTGACAAAAAAAAAGTCTCCAGGAGGATGTTTTATTGTTGTTTATTTATTAACAACATAAATGTATTTAAACATGTTTGTGTGTGCGTGGCTGCGTGCGTGTGAGCATTTCACAAAAACTAAAAGAAAGCTTTAACTGTAGCCTATATTCTGACTAGTTTATTCGTTTATATATATACTGTGTGTGTGTGTGTATATATATATATATAAATACGACTTCACGTTTTATACGTTTGCAGCCTCTGAAACTTCCGTCCGTCATAAAATTAATTCGGGTGGTTCGAATTTCTGCATTTTTCGCATCCGTAGCAAATATTTTGAGGGGTTTTGACAACATTGAGAGACACCAAATGACGAATATGAATACGAAAATTAATACGACAGTTTCGGACTCAAAATGTGGTGTTTTATATATTTATAACATTTGAATACAGTTCAGCAACATACATCACATGACCTGACGACCAAGAGAGCTGACAATTGACCATCACTTAATTTACCATCACCTCACGATTGAAAATAATGTGACCCTGATTTCATATGACAGTTCAACAAACAAGTTAATACTATTAAGTCACTTACATTTTAGGCGAAATAATGACTGTTTTGGTCTATTTGAGCAGCGAAAATAAATCCGATGAATCCAAACAAAGATCACAGCATAGCGCATCTCACAGCAACACTCAATCGTGTTTTGAATGATTCAGTGTTTTGAACGAATCGGTTGAGTCAAAAATACAATGACCCATTCACAAACATCTGTCTCATTCTTGATGAATCGGCCGTTTGAACGAATCATTTAAAAGAAACGACTCAATGACTCGCTTAATAAAACCGCTTATCACCTGCATTTGCGCTCACTATCGACAGACCAATCAAATTTGTTAACTTTTTTTTTTAAATCAGTCCAAACACATTTACATTTTTATTCATTCAGTTATGTATATACAAAAGGATACGTTTTTATGACAGTAGTTTAGTGATTTTTTTTTTGTTGCTAATATTGGGGTTTTTTTTCCAGTTTTTTTCCCTCCCATCCTGTCGCCAAATCCCCCCCCCCCCCCCCCCCCCCCGGGAGAGTGTCCGCGCCCCCCCGGTTGAGAATCACTGGTTTAACTAATAAAACAGGGAGGTATCTTTAAAAATTGCTCACTGGGTTTATGCTGTAAAACTGGTGTTTGCAAAGTTGTGTAAAGATATCGACTTGGAATGTGTTTTCTGCAAAGAGGAAAGAGACAGCATTGTTTATTTATTTTATAGATGTATTGACACAAAACTAGTTATTATTTTTGTGTGATTTTGGTGTTTAAAAATAATACAAAAATGGTAATACTTGTAATATTGTAATATAAAAATATATATTTTTTATAATAATAATGTTTACCTTAACATGTGGTATATTCTAAACTTATTATTATTGGAAAATGTGGATTATTATAGAGATGTTTTCTCTTTTTTTCATTTTGTTTTTTATTATCATTGTATTTGTTTCTTCTACTATTTGATTTGATCTAACTGATGTTATTATTGCCTTTCTATGTTCAGTTTTCAAAAGATTACAAGCAAGCAAATTCATACATACATACATACATACATACATACTATTGGTTTAGAAAGCAGCGTGCAAGCAGGACTTTTATTTTGACCTGGCGATATGACGTCGTAAGATTGCGCGCGCACCTACGTTTGTTTTGTTTTGGCTTAGGAAAGGTTTGTGTTTTTCAATCAATAAAACCCCAATTCAGTCAAATGTATAGTTTTTACTAGCGATGTAAAATGATGGAATCATGATTGAATATATTATTGTAATGCTTTAACTAACATTACATTTATTTTTGTGAGTAAAGCTCATCTGCACAGTAACTGAAAAGAAACAGTGAAGGTGCGTCTTATTTCGCTTCCTATATCTTGAATTAGATTATCATAAACGAATTTGACTACTGACATGTATTGATGAGAGAAAGGGATATTTTCGGAAGTCCGAGTCAACTTTAATCAAATGCTTCGCAACATTAACACTTTTGAAGCGCTTGAATCACCGCACGCTGACGACACGTGCTGGTCAAACCCGTTACATTCAAAGAGAACAACAACATTTACGAACCAACGGCAAATCTTTTGGTGTAAATATATTAAAAGTAATCAATAAGTACAAATATAAGTCATAACTTAATATGAACCGTCGCTGTATAATTTGTTCTTTTATTAATTTGCAGTGCTTTTTTGGGGTGTCTAATTTAAGATCATTAACTCTCACTCTGAATGACTCTTACCAGTACACTAACTACTGAACTATGGAGCTGATCGAGACGCATCCTGAGATTTACTTTTGATTTGTGTTTTCTTTCCTCTAATTCTTCTTATTCATGACAGAGTGTCTAAACTCCTGTTGAAGCTGCTGAGATTCATGTGACACTATTATAAAGATGGCGTTTATTAAAGAGGAGAGTGAAGACATCAAGATTGAAGAAGTATTCAGTGTGAAACAAGAAGATACTGAGGAACAAACAGGTTGGTTTCATTCTCAAAACTGAACTCAGTCAATTGATACTTATTACATTTTTGGCCTCTACAGAAATGAATGATATAAAAAAAAAAAAAAATCATATGAGCAGTGGCAGCTGGTTGATATGGGACGCTGCCCCCTTCAAGTTAGTCAGAGTAGAAAGCTACTTTAACATGTTAACAATAAGTTAAATATATTGCAAATTAATAGAGAAATTAAATTGTCACAGTATTCCACTATTAGTCATATTTATTTAAAAAAAAAATCTAAATTGTATTTCGTTCATATCTGTGTGTGGGGTGCTGGTCAAATGAGTGTATGTACTAGGTCTGTAAACTTTTGAAAAGCATATGACTTGAGGCTGAGCTCTGATTGTCTTACGTCACATTGTCCTCGGGTCGCAGCGCTCTGCGCCCCCAGACCCTCACACTTTTGATTTTAGCGAATCAATGTTGTTTTTATATTTTAGCCTCATGTGATTGGACCGTTCTCAATGACTCCTATTCCCACACAGTGGCTTGTCAATTGACTGGTACTGATCAACGTGGAAGCAAGCAAGCGCAATTTATCTTCGAGATGAAAGAAAATTCAGTTTTATCTTTACAAAAATACCCTTTTACAAAACGTTCACACAAAGAAAAAAAAAGGATCAAGGAGCTTGGACCAGATCAACCCAACTTGCAAATTCAGCAGAAGTCAAGTAATCGCGGGCGAATTTACACTCGGGCCTTCTCCAGCACTTCTTACGGCAAACGGAGTTGGCTAGCTGGATGCAATATAAGTCATGCCTTTTATTGTTTTCCCTGTTTGCTGTTTCAAAATCCTAGCACAGAAACGTCGTGGACAACGACAGGGGTACGCGACTTAAAACATCTCTCTGAAAAGTGCAAACGGCATGAAAGTAGCCGCAGCCATCTTGACAACGCTATGAGATTACAGTTTTTTGGGAAGCTTAGCATTGCTGAACAGCTAGATGAAGGCTACAGGATAGGCATTAGAAGGCACAATGAAGAGGTCGCAAAAAATCGGCACATCCTTTCTAGAATAATAGACTGTGTGAAATTTTGTGGCGCGTTTGAGCTGGCTTTGCGTGGCCATGATGAGAGCGAGAGCTCAGATAATCCCGGGATATTCAGCGGCTTGGTGGATTTTGTAGCTTCCCTTGATGGAGTGTTGAAAGAGCACCTTGAGAATGGCACTTTGTTTAAGGGAACTTGGAAAATAGTGCAGGACGAGCTGTTGGAATGTATGTTGTCTGTTGTGAAGGAACACATAATCAAAGAAGCTCAGAGCAGCGATTTTCTCTCAATCCAGGCTGACGAGACAACTGATATTGCCACACAGTGCCAACTTGTGCTTGTGCTGCGCTACATTGATGCCAAAAGCAATGTCCACGAGAGATTTTTTGAGTTTATTCCACTGCATTCGGCTACAGCTGATTCCATCACCACAGCACTAAAAGAGCGTCTCGCTGTCATCCTTCCTGAGGATCAGAGGAGTAAACTCATCTCCCAAGCATATGATGGAGCCAGTGTGATGAAGGGCACCACTGCTGGTGTTCAAAGGAAGATACAAAATGTCTACCCAAATGCCCATTACATCCACTGCTATGCACATCAACTCAATCTAATAATACAACAGGCCACTTCTCATATTCCCAAAGTGAGAATTTTTTTCTCTGACCTTGGAGGATTTGCCAGCTTTTTTTCCAGATCACTCAAGCGCACAGATGTTCTTGATAAAGCAGTGGCCCGTAGACTACCAACTTCAAGCAATGTCAGATGGAACTTTCACAGCTGTGCCATCAATACCGTGTTCGAGCACAGAGAAGACCTCATCCGCTGTTTTGAAACCATACGAGACTCGGGTGACTTTGACCCTGTTACCGTGAGAGAGGCGGGAGCCTTTGCCATGCTGCTTGAGGATCAGGATTTTAAGTTCTTTCTGCAACTTTTCCACAACATCATCCCGCATGTGGAACTCCTCTTTACTCGACTCCAGAAGAAAGACATTGATTCAGTCCACATCAAGAAGAGCACCCAGCTGTTCCAGCAGGACATACAGAAGATCAGGTAGCAGCTATATTCCTTCTTTTGCTATTTTTATTATTATTCATATTATTATTATTTATACATTTTCTTATTCCTTCGCAGAAATTCTCACCCTTCCCTGGTTGACCAACGCAGCGCAGGTGTTTCTCAAGCGAAGAGGCGCCGGTCGCTCATTCCAGAGGTCCATGGACAGATTGCAGCAGAGGTGAGTTTTATTGTAGTCCGTATTAAATGGCAGAATGTTTTTAAATTTTTTTATTATTGTGCTCCAACATTTGAATTTTGCAATAGATAGTTTAGGTAAAGGCTGCGATTATCTTTTATGCGCAGCTCGTCATTGATGTACGGCTCTGTAAACGCTGCTCCATCTGAAAGCACTGTGAGTTTGAGTCTCCTATAACGTGCATTTGAAAAAGCAACACGCGTCAAACATCTTTCCAAACATGAGAAGCATTTATGAACCGCTTGTCCAGCAAAAGACAACATTTAATAACATGCATTTACTCCAAACTCACTTCATAACGACAGATGAGCATAATTCGTGAGATGATGTGGCTTCTGTGGTGTATTTATAAGTCATGTTTGATCAATCAAAGCATTTAAATCTTCTGTTTTTTCAGCTACAGCACTAGGGATTTCCTGGAATGATGCGTGTTATTGTACTTCTGTGGCAGGGCATATTTATCGTGTCTGCATGAGAGCGCCCCCTGGCGTTCAAATGGAGCAGCATTTACTACCGGTCGGCAGCACTGCACTGAAAAGCTGCGCATTAAATAAATGCAGCCTATGCCAAATTGCGTGCGGTTTTATTGCGATTAATCGCGCAGCCCTAATTTTGTCTACGTCTACATTAAGTATTCGATTACATTCAAAACACTCTCCGTCCTTTTTCAAGTGTTTTCCAAAAGTTTCTCATCCACACTGAAACGTCGGAAAATGCTACATAGGCCTACACCTTTACTGCTCATACGTATAAACCTAATAAATGATGACACATGACAGAACAAGACATAATGAAGTTATCACGCAATTCTTCCGGCAGGATAATTTTCTTTAACAAAATATCTCACCATTCACTAAGTTTTGCTGCAGACAGCAAATGCGAGTGAATTTTGTCATCTTTGCAGGACTGTGATATAAAGAGTGTGCAAAGTAACATTTTAGCAACTGCAAAAGTGAATTGCACATAACAGGCACAATACCGATATAAACATGAATATCTATGGGTTTAATATGCATCACATGACTAAACTTACTTCATCGGTTTTAAATACCTCAATTTTGACTGTTCACACCACAACGCGAAAACGGCATTTTCAAATTTATCCATTTTGGAGAGCGTTTTCTAAAAGCTTTGTTTTCAGTGCTAAAAACGCTGTCTCAGTGTGGACTGAAGGCCAAAACGTTGAGAAAAAGATGCAGTTTCAAATGAAAACGTATTAGTGTGTACAAGGCCTAACTATGAGAGTGTAGGGGAATTTACAGTTAAGACCCAAGGGCCAGATATGATGAATGAAGACCAGGAGTCAGAGATGCAATCAATTGGAGAAAATTGTACTAAAGAATAGTTTGCAGTTTCATCAGCGGATGTCAGCTTCAACACTCACAAAAAGTACTCCTCAACAAAATATGGATAGTGTCAATAATTAAATGGCTGTCATTAATACTTGTTTATTATCGAACAAGTCTTTTATTCTTAATGACTTTTTTATTTCACAATCTTTGGACCTCTTATTCATCACTGAGACGTGGCTGAACCTCGGCAAACAAATGGCTTTGGGGGATCTAACACCACCAAGTTGCGACTTTCTAAATTCCCCACAGATTTCAGGATGTGGCGGTGGTATTGCTACTGTTTTTAAAAACTCTTTTAAATACAGAATACTGCCTATGGACACGTATTCCAATTTTGAGGCCCAGTTGTTAAAAATCGACATCTTGGGTCCTGTTTTCTGCGTACTCGTCAACAGACCTCCCAAATTTAACAAGGAGGATAAAGAAAAAACATTTTATTCAACCATTTTCGAATTTTCTCTCTGGACTGGTGTCTCCTGGTGACAGATTCCTTGTTCTTGGGGAAACCTCTGGTAAATGAATTTCTCTTGCTCACTGAGTCACTAAACCTTGTACAACAAGGGTCATACATTAGATCTGGTATTATTGTATGTTCTTTCTGTGTTCAATTTAGAGATTTTAGATACTGGCATTTCTGACCATTATTCAATAACATTTGAGTTTGTGTCTACCTGCCCCCGCCTTACATACACTTAGCCTTTATCTAATTCCCGGTCTATTCCTGCCAATCTTTTTCAGAATTTTATTTAATGCATTTTTCAGATGATGTCTCAACTGGGTTTGACACTGGAATCACTGGTTGAAGCTTTTAATAAGTCTTGTAAGTCCACACTTGATAATGTCGCTCCACTTAAGTTTAGGAGGGTCAAGGGTGTTTCGCAGCCTTGGTTAAATGACGTCACTCGCGCCCTCAGACAAGATTGCAGAAAAGCTGAGCGCAAGTGGAAACGAGACAAGCTTCAGGTCTCTTATGGCATCTTAAAAGATTGCTTAATGAATTATCAGCGAGCTGTAAAGGATGCTAAAGCCAATTTATTTTCTACATTAATCTCAAATGCAAATCGACCTAAAGTATTGTTCAATACAATTAATTCTGTTTTAAACCCAACCAAAAATACTGTTCTGGATGTTACACAAGAGAACTGTGAAACATTTCTGTACTCCTTTACTCACAAAATTGAGCAAATTAAATGTGAATTTATACTTGCTCCATTTGATCAACCACAAATTACTCCACTATCCAGCTCTCTGACTAATTTTGAACTAGTTACATTAGAACAATGAGCAGATGTAGTCTCCAAGTTCAAGTGTTCCAGCTATAAGCTGGATTCCCTATCTACACGTCTTTTTAAAGAAATGTAAGACTTTCAGTGCCTGTGTGACAGCTATAATTAACAGCTCATTAGCAAGTGGAGTTGTTCCTAGCAGTTTTAAATACGCAATCTTACATCCCTTGTTAAAAAAAAACTTTTCTGGATCCGGCAATACATGACAACTACAGACCGATCTCCAAACTGCTGTTCATGTCAAACATTTTGGAGAGAGTTGTTTATTCACAGCTATACTCCTATCTAAATACATTTAACATTTTGGATATATTTCAGTCTGGTTTCAGATGTTTGCACAGCACTGAATCTGCATTATTGAAGGTCACAAATAATATTATATTCTCCATGGACTCAGGTTCGCCTGTTGTCCTAGTTTTGTTAGATCTCAGTGCTGCGTTCGATACAATCGACCATGATATTCTTTTCAATTGTTTAGAATGTATGGTGGGCATCCAGGGGATAACCCTCCAGTGGTTTTCGTCCTATCTAAAAGAAAGGACATTCTCTGTGAATGTGGGCAACTTTTCTTCGTCATCAGCTCAGCTACTATGTGGTGTCTGTCAGGGGTCAATTTTCTGACCCCTGTCGTGTTCATTGTATATGCTTCCCCTGAGCTTTATCTTTCAGAAGTACAGCATATCTTATCACTGTAATGCAGATAATTCCCAATTTTATTTCCCGGTGAGTATAGACAAAAATTGCTCATCTGAGAATGCCTTAAATTGTTTTAAATATATCAAACATTGGCTGGCTAATAATTTTTTACAATTAAATGAGAGCAAAACTGAAGTCTTGATCTTAGGTTCCTCCTTGTCCCGTTTACCTGGCCTAGCTGGCCTGTTATCGTTGAACGTACAAGATCATGTGAGGAACCTTGGAGTGATTTTTGACTCATCACTACTTTTCAACAAGCCGATCAATGCTTTTGTAAAGAGTAGTTTTTACCATGTGAGATCAATTGCTAAAATAAAAACTTTCCTTTCCCATACTGACTTGGAAATTGTGATCCACTCATTTATTTAATAAACTATTGCAACTCATTGTATAGTGGTCTGCCCCAAACTGCATTATCCCGTCTACATCTTGTCCAGAATGCTGCAGCCAGGCTGTTAACAGGATTAAGAAAAAGGGGTCATATTTCCCCAGTTATCTCTACACTGGCTTCCGGTGAAATTCAGGGTGGATATTAAAATTTTGACTTTTGTTTACAAGGCACTATTTGTCAATCTACTGCAGTATTTCCTCTCATTCAGTAGAAAATGTGGTTAACACCCAGTCATGCTTCGGAAAAAAACAATACCGTCATAAACAGTGAATTTTGAAAAAATACTGTGATATGGATTTTTGGTCATGCCGCCCAGTAGAGATGCACAGTTGGTGGTTACAGCCGCGGACTTCGCTGATCGGGCGGATGACGTGACGAAAAATAATATTTTTTTTAAATTCGGGCGGGTGGCGGTTGAACCAATCAAATGAAAAAAATATATACATTGTTAAATATTGTTACCTACATACGAAAATTGCATCCGTATCCTTTCTAGAACAGGTAAGAGCTTTCTAGCCTCGCGGCTTGCGTCAGCAGCTCCTTGCATCGCTCATAGACCTTGAAACAATCAGCGGATGGCGGGCGGGTGCGTCTTTGAAAATTGGTCAAAAAACGTTGGTGTGGACGGATGATGAGTTTTGTGATGCGAATGAAATAATAGCCCATCTGCGCATCTCTACAGCCCGGCACTAATTTATATCAGCATTTTTTAGGCTCCAGTTTGTCTAAAATATGGTCATTTCATCTCGCCTGGATGCCAGTTGTTCACAAAGTCAGGACCTGAAACTATGGATACACACACACACACACACACACACACACACACAGAGCTTCTTCTAGGTTGGAGTTGGTCGAGCTCTGAACAGGAAACTTTACCAAAACATATAAGATTTCAGTGAGATTCAGACAATATTCGTCATTATTCTCTAGTGATTGAAGATGAAAAGTCATTTAATATTTATTGTATGTAGGATCAATTGGAGGAATTTAATTTTTTTTAGTTTTTATATTTTTATATTATTATTTAGATATGACTTTAACTTAAATATCTGTTCTTTGCTACAATATTTAAGCAAAAATATTCAAAAGATAAAATCATCAAAGACATGAGAAGACATGCAGTTTAACTTGTTAAAGGTTTATTGTCTTTTTGAAAGCTTCCTCTGTTGTTCAGCAAGGTGTTTTATTGTTCTAGTTGCACAGCAATTTGTATATTTTACAATTTAGCTGAAAGTGGCAATCATCAAGGTCCAAGAACAATGGCTTCAAACATTGAAACTGGTCTCCCTTTGTAACTTAAACTGGTCATTTTGTCATCACTACATAATTTTTGTTTTTATCCTTCACTATAGGTCTGCGATACCATACTAGGACACATCATGGAACGGTTCTCCTTCACAAACCACCTTGTTAGTGCCACCTTGCTGCAAGGGGACAGGTTTGAACTGTATATGGTGGTGTTTCCTGAAGATGCACTGAGCAGGACTTTGAAGGCCTATCCAGTGCTTAATGGGAGTAAGCTGAAGACAGAGCTTAGTCTCATCTACTGCAAGGAAGACTTCAGAGCCTGTTGTGGTGCTGTGGATCTACTCCAGCTGTTTATTGAGAACAATCTTGAAGAAATCTTTTCAGAGACTGTCACTCTCCTAAAGATCCTCATCACCACACCCATGACAACAGCAGAAGTTAAGAGGTGCTTCTCAACCTCGAAAAGAGTTAAGACTTTTCTGAGAAACTGCATGAACCAGGAGAGGTTGAATGCATTGGGCATGCTGTCAATTGAAAAGAAACTGGTGACTGAGATAACTGACTTTAACCAGAAGGTCATTGAGAAATTTGCAAGCCAGAATGAACGGAGGGCCATATTTCTTTTCAAGTAGTGCTATACTGGCCAGCAACATTACAGTGTGTGTTTGACATTGTAAACTCACATTGAACTCAAATTCATTGATTCATGGTACCTTTATTTTTGCATTTTGCATTGTGGAATTTTTGCATTTTTAGCTCAGCAGTAATGATACATCATCAACTGGTAAAAAATATGTAACAATTGCATTCAGTCCTTCATTACTAAGAGTTGGATTTTCAGTTTGTTTTTAGCACCAGCCGCCACTGAGAATTGCAGTATTTCTGTCTTGGGGAGTATTCATGCAAACAGTATCTGTTATGTCTTAAATGAACGCTTGGTTAACTTTTGGGGAAAAACATTTGATGTGTAACATTATATTAGATCATAACTGTAACATGCATTACAGTTACCCTTACACGCAACACAATATACATATGGTTTTCTAAGCTCTCAGTAAATTACACAGATACACATCCTGTGACAGCTATAACTTAATGCTCAAATAAATGCACAGCCATTCACATTTGTTCTCTGCATCGAAAATATATATGAACACGCTGTTGCATTTTTGATAACTTGAGGCTTATTTTGGCACCGCATCACTCTCAAGATGCAAACTGCATTGACAAGTATTATAAGCCTGTTTCACACAGCGCGTCGAGAGAGAAATCGCAGATCATAAGCAAACTTAGACGCTGTGGAGATATTACACTTCACATCCTGACGTCAAGTGTCTTTACAGGATGTGTGTGAACGAACTCACAGATTCCGGAAAATCATTGGCAGTGTGAATGAACCAAAATTAAACGATCCCGGGACACATCATCTGTGTATTTTCCGGAATCTCTGTGTGAAAGGGGCTATAGTGTACTTTGTACTCTGTGGACATGATGTCGATTTTAAACCGAGAAGACGAAAATAGCGGAAAAAAGCTAAATATGAACCAGGCTGTCTCTCATTATTAATATATTAATCAAACAATTGTGGTATCATTGAAAAAAAAAAGAAGTTTTAACTCTTCTTTAGAGAGTTAGTTAAAGTCTTCTATAGATATGGCCTGAAATACACACAGCTCAAACGTACACTCTGCAACTGGTTACAAAGCATTTAACGCTGTTGTTTATTTAAAATATCTATTGGATAAACTCACATCTCGATTGGATTCATTAATGTGATTACGTGCTGTCAATTGTTGTAAAACTTCACTCCCAAAAAACCATCTGTGGCAACATTGTAAAAGTAGCCCAATTCCACTGAAAAACCCCAGGCTTGGCAACACTGGTTAGAATGTGGTTGTGACTGTATTGATCATACAGCTGAATTAACATAGTCAAGCAGCTACTTTAATTTCCTGATTTAAACAACATTTTAGGATTCACTCTTGTAAGCAATTGCTGTTGTAAATCCCCAAAAGTGACTGTGAACGTTAGGGGTGGGCGGAAAATCGATTTGGATTAGGGCTGGGCGATATGGCCCAAAAAAATTATCACGATAATTTTTTAATATCAGTCGATATCGATAATTATCACGATAAATGTCAAATCTTTATTTCTTTCAAGTTTAAAGGCAGATTTTTTTTCCTATGTGAAAGTTGTAGAAACCAGAGCGTTAATTGTGGTTTTAAACTACTCTTTATTGTCAGAACATATCATGACAAACACTTGCCAAACAGGTGAACATTTCACAAATCTGAGTTAGAACATAAACATTTGTCATTTTTCCTTAACAAAATGAATATCTTAATAGAAAAAAATATTTCTTTGTATTTGCAAGTTCTAATTTTTATTTAGTAAAATGTAATATTCTGACTGTTTGAGTTTTATTAAAATGAACCATTGGTCATCCAGCATCATCCATTTAGATCATGATAACCACAGATAAAACCGGGCACAGCCTACAGCACCTCACTATCATGGCAAAATGTAACTTTATGGTTTTATGGTATTTGTATGAAAAACAGTAGCCTAAATACATTATTAAATAATACAATTCAATGTGTATATCCCACATTTCATGGTGCAGTTAATATTAGTAGGCTAACGTTACAGTAAATCCGTGGTAAATGATGGGATTTTTGTAGACGGAAAAGCTTCTGACTGTATCGTTGCGCACAGTGTTTCTCCTGTTCGTCAGCGCTGTTTCATCTGCCTTTAAACTGGTTTAAATCACTGAGACATTCGTGTTCTTCACTGAATTCAAGTGCTTCTCACTGAATTGTAAGACGCTACAGGGCTGTAGCAACGTTGTTGCGTGACATTAAACAACTGGGAGATGATGTTCTGCAGGACTGCAGGCACAGGTAAACTTGGCAGAGAACAAAGCAAATTGGAGCTTCACATGACAGGAATACAGAGAGTGACTAACGTTAACTAGCATGAGCAGACATGAGAAAATCTAGCAAATAAACGAATGATACTAAATAGCAGACAAATCAAAGGAAAAAATAAACAGGTGTGTGAGCAGTTCCAAAAAAAAAATTCTGTGCGTTTCCAAAAGAGAAGAAAAAAAACATCAACGTGCAACAAGTACGCGCTTAAGTCGCTGTCTGTTCAAGGAGTGCTGAAATGTCAATTACTCATCATTAAAGTCATTTTGGCTTCATTATGGCTTATAACGTTTGGCATAAAGTTAAAATATTTGTCATACCTGACCAGATGTTCAAAACGGTAAGGATTAAAGGACATCTGAATACTAAAAGAAATATAGCTAACGTTACGTTAGCATACACTGGTACTGTAATTTACACAATTTTGTAAGATCGCAAACTCGCTGAATTATTAGCTAATGTTATTCTGTCCCTTCAGTTAGACCGAACAAATAAATGGCAGATTAGACAAGGAAGTTGTAAATTGTGTTTGAATAATTACGTATCTTATTAAGCTGAGGTAAATTTAACGCAACACTCTCATATCCTTGAAGAATGAAACTGCCCAACGGTCGGTTGAAATTTAAAAGGCTGATTTGCGCTTCAGGGTGGTGACGAGTACATATGTCGTCCAAAGGTTGTCCAGACACCCTAGGCGCAACCTTAAGCAATGGCCCTGAATGGTGGTTCAATGTCAACATTGTGTGGTCAAGGTTGTTACAGTGTTGTCACAATGTAGTTATAGCAACCTTTTGGCCATGTTGTTAGAAGGTCGGGTACGTCTTGCCAATGTTCTGAGTTTGCTGGGTCACGTCCTCAAGAATCGATGTGAATCAAATCAAATTGTGTGGTACCAAAAGCTTCCTGTCATAAACATAAAGAGGACAGACGAGGTAAGTAGTAAATATAAAGCTTTATTGCAGGTGTGGATGAAGAGGTAGAGTGGGGAGGCGACACAGGTGAGTCAACCCAGTCGGATTCAATATCCCCGGGCAGGCCGAAGTGCCGGAAGACATGGCGGAAGAGTATTTCCGACGCTTCAAAGGCTGTGGGTAGGCCCTTCAGGGCGACAAGTTTTGCAGGCTTTGGAGAAGCGATCCTTGATGATGAAGACTAAGGATGTGCACGAATTTTCTAATATTCAATCTGTAAATATTATTCGAAAAATAAAATACTATTCGAATTTTGCTGGCCGTTAATGCAGTGAATCCATGATAAATCCCAAGCACTACCTCACAGATATAATTAAATGCACTGTGTGGCGCTGTGGAGCGTGTTTAACAAGTGAATGGTATTTGATCACGTAATGTCGCGAAGTTTGGAATTATTGAGATGAAAATGACATTACAAAACGTAAGTACTTTTAATCAAATTAATTAATGAAACTGAGTTATCAAAATATCACCACCACAATGAGAAATGACATGAAATCCAAACAGCAGTCGACTGAGGACAGACAGCTGTCCATCACTGCATTAACGACTGCAGGTGAGCGCAGCTGTAGCGCGAGTGATCACATATGATATCTTCTGATAGCAAAGTGATTTTGAGACAAACTTCCTTTAAGTTTTGTTGAGGGAGACAGGTTTAAGAACAGAAAAGTGCTTTTAGAAACTTTGCTTAGCAAACCGATATCTTTGTGTCTCTGTTAGCGCAGCGCGTTTTCTCACTCGTGCATGTGGATATGATCGTTTTTCTCAACATGAAAAATTATAAACACGATAACCACATGCTGACTCGAGTGCATGTACGTTCTGTACGATAACTGCGCATTCTGCACCGCTCCTTGAGCTTAAATGCTTTTGTTTTTTATATTTTTTGTTTACAAATTGTTTAATGTTTTCAACTAAAAGAAAACCTAAAGATATATAGTAAGCTTGATGTGTATATTGCCTAATTGTAAGCTTGTTCAAAAATGGTGACAAAAACTTTGAAAAAACTTAAGATGGGAGATCTGTCATGAAGTCGATCCCTAGATGAGACCAGGAACGTTGAGGAATGGGCAGTGTAACAGATTTTCTTCTGGAAGCTTGGGGGTGTATTGGTGATGGCACACACTGAGCAACCCTTGACGTAACGGGAGATGTCCTGAGTCATAGATGGCCACCAGTACCGCTGACTGAGAACTGAGAGGGTTCGCTGACTACCTGGGTGTCCAGAGCCCGGAGAGGTGTGAGCTGAGTCCACAAGGGGCAAACGACAGGCGGATGGAACGTAGATTCGCCCCTCAGGACCTCCCGGCGGAGCAGGTTCAGCCTGAGTAGCTTGGTTGATTTGATCGTAGATGGACCATTTATTGGGACTGACTGTCATGGCTGGATGGAGACTGGGTTCGGGTTCAGGATCACTGGATTCGGGTTCGGGATGATACAACCGTGAGAGGGCATCAACCTTACAATTCTTGTGTCCAGGTCGGTAGGTAACTACAAAGTCAAATCCTGTGAAGAATAAAGCCCATCTGGCTTGGAGTGGGTTTAGGCATTTCGGTTCAAGAAAATAGTCTAGATTTCAGTTGTCAGTGATTACCTCAAAGTGGTGACTTGCTACCTCCAGCCAATGTCTCCATTCCTTGAGAGTGAGCTTGATGGCGAGGAGCTCTTGGTTACCAATGTCATTGCTCCGCCGGGGACAGCTTCCATGAAGAAGGCATATGGATGGAGACGTTGGAGATTCCCCTGCCGCTGTGAGATGACTGCTCCGACTCCAGTGGTGGAGGCGTCCACGATCAGGGTTGGAATGAATCAGGATCTGAGCGGAAATTAAAGCTTCTTCGAGGTTTTTAAAGGCTTGGGTGGCAGACGGGTTCCAGGACAGAGACTTGGGCCGGTTCTTGAGGAGTAAGGTGAGAGGTGAACTGAGGATACTATAATTCTGGATGAAGTGATGATAGAAATTGGCAAATCCCAGGAATCTTTGGAGTTATTTGACGGAGATAGGTTGTGACTAATTCTGGATGGTCTCCACCTTCCTCAGGTCCATTTGGATGCCTTGATGGTCAATGACATATCCTAAAAACTGTACTGAGGTGGTGTGAACTTGCACTTCTCCAATTTAAGATATATTTGGTGCTCTCTCAGGCGTTGGAGGACTTGCTTGACATGTTGGTGGTGTTCAGCCAGGGTCCGGGAGTATAACAGGATGTCGTCGATGTAGACCACTGGATGAACTCCTGGAGGACCTTGTTCATGTACCCCTGAAAGACTGAAGGTGAATTGGACAGGCCATAGGGCATTACCTGATATTCAAAGGGCCCTGAGGGGGTCACGAAGGCAGTCTTCCACTCATCTTCCTTGCGAAGATGCAGAATCAGATTATAGGCGCTCCTCAGGTCCAGCTTGGAGAAGATGCGAGCTCCATGTAGCTACTCCAATGCAGCTGGGACCAGAGGAAGGGGATAGCTGAACTTGACGGTTTGGGAGTTGAGTTCACAATAATCAATGCACGGCCGCAAGCCTCCGTTCTTCTTGACCACAAAGAAAAATGATGAATCGCTGTTTAAATGCATCTTGGATGTTGTCACGGTATACAAATCCATTGATTCCTTCTCGTCTCGTGTTTATGTTGTTGTATGAAAGCACGTGTGCAGTGGGTGTGACTGAGTGACGTTCCTTGATCTGCTCCAGCTGTTCATCATCTCATCA
Source organism: Meda fulgida (assembly GCA_030578275.1). Taxonomy (NCBI): domain Eukaryota; kingdom Metazoa; phylum Chordata; class Actinopteri; order Cypriniformes; family Leuciscidae; genus Meda; species Meda fulgida. The sequence continues at coordinate 21,731,687 of CM060619.1, forward strand.
CCAGCTGCAGCCGATCTCATCTCCCTATATATACTCACCACTTTCTCATCCTCTTTGTCAGATCGTTTGGTTGATGTCCTGTTCGGTGTTCCTGTTCAGTCCTGCCTGCCTTTCCTGTCGTCGTGTTACTGTGGGTTCGTTGTCTTGGTGTGGATTATCGTTTTGTGTCTTCACGTCACGGATTCATCACCTCACGGACTTTCACCACAAGGATTCTTCACTTCACGGATTGTCACTTCACGGACTTCGCACGCTGATCATCAGGTCCCTGTGTCGCCCGTCCACGCCAGTGTTTTCCTTCTGTGTTGTCTTCTGCCTAAATAAACCAATGTTACCTGCATTTGTTTCCTGTTGTACTTTAAGTCATGACAGATGTACTCCATGGCCTTCTGCGGGATGGACAATAGGTTAACAATAGGCAGAGTAACCCCAGGTAGTAGGTCGATGGTGCAGTCCCATGGCCAATGAGGTGGTAGTGGAGTTGCCAACCGCTTACTAAACACATCCTGGAATGCCTGGTATTCAGGAGGGATTTGTCTCTGGGCTTTTCAGCGGTAGTGGAATTCAGGGAGATGACAGTAGTAGAAACGCCCAGCTTAGACCTTGGAGTAGGAAAGGGTCTTGGTGACTCGTGACAGGCAGTAGTGGAAACAGTAATCGCCCCATTGAAGGATCTCACCAGAATTCCAGTGACTGTCGAACTGCCTGGACTAGTTCGGCGAACGGATCCCCGCTCGTGCCTGCGGCTTCCTGCATGTTGGTGGTCTGGTCTTCTGTCATAAATAGAGAACGATACACCAGGTAAGTAATAAATATAAAGCTTTATTACAAGAGTGGATGAAGAGGTAGAGCGGGGAGGCGACAGGGTAGTTAACAGGCAAATTATCTGATGTAAACTTAGCTGGCTGGTGATATGGTGTTTCTCTGTGCAGGTAAAGGCTAGTGATGGTGACTGACAAGTGGACGAACAGTAGAACACAACTAAATACACTGAACAGATGATGGCAGACAGAAGACTAAAGTAGGATCGGGAAGTTCAGATAAGTCTCTCTGGTGAGTGTACAAGTAGGGTCTGTAGAGCATGTCGTAGACGAGACCAGTCAATGAGGTCGTCTTCTTCTTTCTTGTTTTACGGCGGTAGGCATCCAGCTTATTTGGTACTTTCCCACTAATACACTCAAATTTACCCATTCACTCATACCCACACACACACATATATATCACCAAAAAACAAATCCTTAACCTACTTCATTTTCCAAAATACCTAGCTCTGTCTTTTCCATCCACCTTAATGCAATTAATATTGCCAACATTTCTACAGTATATACTCCTAATTCATCCGATGTTCTTCTATTTATTCCAGTTCCTTTTCCTGGTATTGCCACCCCAAACCCTGTTGTCTCTGTCTGTTTTTTTAGCCCCGTCCGTATAAATCTGTGTAAATTCATTATATTTTCCTCCTACTTGATTTTTAAAAACTCTTACTAAATTATTTTCCTCCTTCGCTTTCCTTTTTTCCTCTAGCACATACCAGTCTACTTCAGGCCACACCATCTCCCACGGAGCTATATCTGGAAAAACTACTGTAGGACTCTAGATCTATAGCTAACACCCAAAATTGTCCCTTTGATTTCTACCATTTTCCCAGCACTCCTGGAGTACTGTTTTTGTGGGATGGGAGTCCTTTTGCCCCTGTAGACTAGCCCAATAGTTTGCCATCAATTGGATCCTTCTTAAATCAAGCGCCATTTCTCCCATTACAACCTGTATGTCTGATATTGAAGATGTTTTAAAAGCTCCACAACAGATTCGCAATACTTGTGTCTGGATCACCTCCATTCTCTTTAACAGAGATTTGGCTGCTGATCCAACCACTATACTACAATAATCCAAAACCGATCTAATCAATGCCACATATATACTCTTTAGAGATGAGCGACTAGCTCCCCATTCTCTTCTTGTCAGACATCTCATCACATTTATTACTTTTTTGCACTTACCCTCCATTTTCTTAATAGGCTCTGCAAATGTCAGTCGTGCACCCAATGTCACTCCCAAAACTCGAACTCTTTCCCATACATCCATATACTGTACCTTCATGAATTATTTTCCTGGTCAAAAAGACTGACTGCGTCTTTTCTATTGAAAACCTAAACCCACAATCATAACCCCATTCTGCCATCTTATCAATTGCCTCGTGTACCTTCCTTATAACATATTTCACATTCCTTTCTCTTCCACACCACCCCATTATCTGCAAACAAAGACGCAAAGAATGTCTTCTGGACCCTGTACAAATACATCATTTATCATGATGATAAACAGCAACAGGCTTATCACACTCCCTTGAGGCGTGCCGTTTTCAATCATATACAGGTTTGACATATCTGCCCCAATTCTCACTTGAATTTTCCTTCCAAACAAAGTCTTTTATCCAGTTAAACACTCACCCACCTACGCCCATCTTATTCAGCTTGATTAATAATCCCTCTTTCCACATCATGTCGTAGGCCTTTGCTATATCAAAAAATACTGCAACTACACTCTCTGTTTGCTTGCACTTTTCTTATCTCAGCCTCTAATCTTAAAACCGAATCCACAGTATTCCTTCCCTTCCTAAAACCACTCTGACAACTTGCCAGTAAACCTCTTTTTTCAAGTTCATATGACATTCTATCTGTTATCATTTTTTCCACTATTTTACATAAGTTAGATGTAAGAGCCATTGGCCTATAACTCGTTGGAATAGTTGGATCCTTGCCATGTTTCTTAATTTTGAATCACTAATGCTTCTTTCCATACCTTTGGTAATGTTCCCTCCTTTATTGTATAACTCAAGCAACTTTAAAAGCAATCTTTTCCCTAGTTGTTTTAACAATACATAGATGTAAATTTTGCTCTCTTAGTTGCTCTTACCATCTCTGCCAAAGCAAACGATTGATCTATTGCAGGGGTACTCAATTAGAAACCTAAAAGGTCCACTCACCAAATTTTCCTTAAGTCCAGGGTCCGGAACAGTGATAGTCAAAATCCAAAAACAGAACTCCAACAAAAAAAGGTGGTAAATCCCACAAAACGTTCAAACTATGTACAAAAGGTGATGTGGTCTGGCCTTATTAGTGTGAAAAGTGACACCTTTTTTGTGCCACCGGTTCTTTAAACATGGGCATAAAAGGTGTGGGGGCCAGGCGGAGGCACTGATGTAAGTGTTCATTACTGAGGGTGCTCCTGTATTTGTTTTTCACCATATTCATGGTTGAAAGGCAGACTCACAACAATATGTTGAGGGAAACATGGTGAGAATTTGAAGGGCCACCTTCTGCAGTGCAAGGTTTTCCTGAAGCTCAATTAGCTCTGATTGAAGAGAAGCAGCACTAGCCCATGGGCAGATTTTCAGGGCTTCAGTTGAAAATTCTGCGATGTCTTTGACAAGGAATGGATTTTCCATGCATAGTAAGACTTGTTTTCCCAGAGGGAAATCTCTAAAGCGAGTTTGGAAATTTTTTATCAGCTTGTCCAGGAATTCAGCATGATTGTGATGATGATGTGTTCCTGCTGTTTGATTTAAGAGCTTTGGGAAGTGAAGCAGGTCCTGCTGTAAGTCACAGTTGAACAGCTCCAGTTTCTTCTGAAAGGCACAGACGGCTGATGTGAGGTTACACACTGTGTTATTTTTGCCCTGGAGCTTCATGTTCAGATCATTGATATGGTAGGTAATGTCAGATACTGTCAACAATTTCCATTTTTTCTTGCTTCTGCATAAATTCCACAAATTGTTTTGCTTTTGCACTCTTCTGATCCAACAGAAAGGTTTCCAACTCTTTCCGTAATGTCCAAAAGCGCTCCAGTACCTTGCCTTTACTAAGCCACCGGACATTGTTGTGAAGGAGCAAATCATCAAATTCTGCATTCATCTCTGTTAGGAATGAGAGCAACAAGCGATGCTGCAGAGCAGATGATGCCCTCAAAAAGTTCACAAGTCTCATTACTGTTGTCATGACCTCTGCATACTTTTCTTCAAGACTGGCACACAAAACCATCTGATGAATTATGCTATGATATGCTATTAGGTCAGGGTGATGAGCTCTCAAGCGTGCCACTAATCCCCTCTCTCTTCCAGTCATACATGGAGCTCCATCAGTAGCAATGGAAATAACATGCTTCAGGTCTATCTCTCTGTCTCTCAACATCGGCATCAGTGCTTCATAAATATCATCCCCTCTTGTGTGTCCATAGAGGGCTGTGAGGCCTAACACATCTTCACAGCATTCTCCCTTCTCTTCATCAAAAAATCTGACAAACACCAGAAGTTGTCTGTTGTCTGTGTTGTCTGTGGATTCATCCAAAGCCAATGAAATGCATTTAGCCTTTTTTATTGCAGACTTCATTTGGTCAAGCAAATCCTCAGCAAGGATTTCAGTTCACTTTACAGCAGTGGAGTCAGACAAAGATATTTGGTTTATTTTTTGCAAGTCATCTTTTTGAGTTCCCTCAAACAGGGCAATTGCTATTTCATTCATGCATTCCTTCACAATCTCCGAGTCAGAGAATGGTTTCTTGTGCTTTCCTAAGACCCATGCCACTCTTAATGAGGCTTCAGTTGTACGTTCTTGTTGGGTGGCTGATCTAACTATTACACTGCATGTTGCATGGTACGATGATTGCAGTTGTTTGATTTTTCTGGCTCTTACCTCAAATTTAAGCGGGTAATTGTGGTCAAAGTGTCTGTGCTTTGAGTCATAATGACGTTTCACGTTACCACTCTTGACAATGGCAACCGTCTCGTTGCAAATTAAACACATGGGTTTTGTGCTCCCCGCCGGCAGCACAAATGCATAACTGTCAGTCCACTCAGTCTTAAATTCGCAATTTTCAGAATGTACACAACAGTTATAAAAATTTGTGGAAATTCCCGTGGCAGGTAAAATGGACAAGGGATACCGATAATAACTCAATATCGGGTGTACAAATGTTCTCCCGAATAGTCACCGCAGTACAGTAAAGCTTGTTGACATAAAGGCACACACCCCCACCACGGGATTTACCTGTAATTTCTGCACTCCTATCCGTGCGAAATGGAGTGCCAAAACCATCAATACACAAGTCATTATCCAAATCCTGCTCAGTTAGCCAGGATTCTGTGAATGCCATAACACAGCTGTTTCTATAATCCTGAAGAAAATGAACATTTCCCTGAAACTCGTCAAGTTTGTTTCATAATGACTGTACGTTACCCAGAATCATTGACGGCAGGGAAATACGGGTAAGCTGTTTGCGCCGTTGTTGTTGACGAACACCTCCCTTTTTTCCTCGCTTCATTTTCTTGACTTTCACTGCGTTGTCTCCCGATGTAGAATTACGATTTTCCCTCCGAAGTATGCCGCCTGGAAGTTGAAAAAGCGGGTACTGACCAATAAGTAAACTCGGCGTGTTCCAAGCCAGTAATTGATCTCTGGTATAATGAATCCGTGAAGCCATAGTTCCATGACAAACAAGATTCAAGTCCAAGAATATCCAACACGCGATTAAAAGTATCAGCTCCATATGTCCCAACGGATAGTTTTGTGTTAAGCACACTTAGTCATGAGAACACAAACGAATTAAACATAAAACATGCACGGAATCTCTTATAAAATAACACACATAGACGGCGAGTTTTTTCCTTCTGCTGGTCGCCGCATGCACCCTCCTTCATTTTGGGCACGTAATTCATTTTGGTTTCCGTGCTTCTGTTCAAAATAAACATCAGTTATATTTTAGACAACTGTCTGCTTCATCACTATCTGTGACAAAGACAGGGTGGGACATATCAACCAGCTTCTTCCCTTTTTAAAATAGCTAGTATATCATAGTTCGGTCATAGTTTCCTCCTAATATCCGTTTCTCCTCCTAGTCTCCTCCATATCACATTAAAATGTAATTCTGTGCAGAATTCAAATGAGTCCAACATGTGTTGTGTTCTGCGCCAACTTATGTATATGATCTGCTCTGTGCTGTCGTGTCTTTGGACCGGAGCAGACTGTGCGCGCTGCGGCAGTTCGTTTGGCTCTAATGTGAAACCAGACTTCATTCACCCCAATGAAAAGCATATTTACACAGTTTGAATCGTTCCCTATCCCCTATAGTGCACTAGACTAGGGTAATATCAAAATCATTGACCCATATTGGTGGAAGTGAGAAGCACTTTACTGGGCCTTTAAAGACTGGGCCTGGCTAAATATTTTCTTTAAGATATTTTCTAACATGAGGAGTCAAGAAGAAGATTAGTATTATAGAAATAGTCTTTCAGTGGGCCCCACTTCCAGTGAGGCCTCTGTTACTCGGGTCCACCATTAACCATTGATTAAGTGAGTGAGTCTACTCATATTGGACGAAAATAGCATTTTTGGTTTTTGGCCGAAAGTTGATCACGGCCCATGCGAACGCTCCAGTCATGAACCTGTCACAGTGTCTGGTTATGTTTCCTGGTTTCCACTAGAGGTCCTCTTATCACGTTGTCATTCACATTAGACTACATTTCCCAACATTCTGTTCTGCCACTCATCTGATTATTGCACACAGCTGTTTCCCGTCACCTTGTTAGTTCTGTGTATATATACCCTGTCTGTTCAGTGTTTGTCGCGGAGTCCTTGTTATTGTCCCCACACTTCCGTTTACTGTTCGAGTTGGTTCGTTGTGTTTGTCTTCTTGTTTTTGGATTGCCTTTTCTGGATTTTGACCTTTGCCTGGACTGTTGTGTGTACGGATTACCCTTTAATAAATACTGCTATTGGATCTCACGTCTCTTGTGTGTGTGTGTCGTGACAGAAGGACTCCGTCACAACAAGATCCAGCGGCAACATCTCTTCCCCAGCAACCGAGCGGGAGAGAAGGGAGTTGTTTAAGGGGACCCGGTTGGTAAAGTTCCGCGGGACCCGTGGAGGTCGTTGTAGAGGAGGTGATAGAGACATGTTTCACGTCCCGTCTGCCCAGCCTGAGACTGTTCACGTCCCGTCTGCCCAGCCAGAGACTGTTCACGTCCCGTCTGCCCAGCCAGAGACTGCTCACGTCCCGTCTGTCCAGCCAGAGACTGTTCACGTCCCGTCTGCCCAATGAGAGACTGTTCACGTCACGTCTGCCCAGCGAGAGACTGTTCACGTTACGTCTGCCCAGCGAGAGACTGTTCACGTCCCGTCTGTCCAGTCAGAGGCTGTTCGCGTTCCGTCTGCCTTCATGGACCTGGACTATCTGGAGCATCTGGCTCGGATCCTGGACATTCCCGTGTCTCCCGTTCCAAAGCCGGAGCCAGTGTCTGCTGTTCCAGGGCCGGAGGCAGAGCCATTGCCCATTCCAAAGCCGGAGGCAGAGCCAATGCCCGTTCCAGAGCCGGAGGCAGAGCCAATGCCCGTTCCAGAGCCGGAGGCAGAGCCAATGCCTGTTCCAGAGCCGGAGCCAATGTCTGTTCCAGAGCCAGTGCCTGTTCCAGCGCCAGAGCCAGTGTTTGTTTCTGTGTTTGTGTCTGTTCTTGTGGCTGTTACAGTTTGGTGTCTGTTCCTGAGCCAGTGCCAGTGGCTGTTCCAGAGCCGGAGCCAGTGGCTGTTCTAGAGCCAGAGCCGGTGCCAGAGCCGGTGCCGTCTGTTCCAGAGCCGGTGCCGTCTGTTCCAGAGCCGGTGCCGTCTGTTCCAGAGCCGGTGTCTGCTATTCCTGAGCCGGAGCTACAGCCAGTGCCAGTGTCTGTTCCAGAGCCTCTGCCATGGCCGCCTGAAGGGCCTTTACCGCCCTGGCCGCCCGAGGGGTCTGCACTGCCCTGGCCGCCCGAGGGGTCGTCTGCTACGCCCTGGCCGCCCGATGGGTCGTCTGCTTCGCCCTGGCCGCCCGATGGGTCGTCTGCTTCGCCCTGGCCGCCCGATGGGTCGTCTGCTTCGCCCCGGTTCCCGGTTAAGCCCTCACCCCTTGTTCTTGTTCCCCTTCATGGACCTGGCCCCCCATCCCTCCCCCTGATCCTCCACCGCTCCACCTCCCGCCTAGACTCTTGTTTGTTTGTATGGTCTTGGAGCGTCTGCTAGCCGCTCCGTTGAGGGGAGGTTATGTCACAGTGTCTGGTTATGTTTCCTGGTTTCCACTAGAGGTCCTCTTATCACGGTGTCATTCACATTAGACTACATTTCCCAACATTCTGTTCTGCCACTCATCTGATTATTGCACACAGCTGTTTCCCATCACCTTGTTAGTTCTATGTATATATACCCTGTCTGTTCAGTGTTTGTCGCGGAGTCCTTGTTATTGTCCCCACACTTCCGTTTACTGTTCGAGTTGGTTCGTTGTGTTTGTCTTCTTGTTTTTGGATTGCCTTTTCTGGATTTTGACCTTTGCCTGGACTGTTGTGAGTACGGATTACCCTTTAATAAATACTGCTATTGGATCTCACGTCTCTTGTGTGTGTGTGTCGTGACATGAACCGCTCATGCTCACTGGAAAAGCAAAGTCAGCTCAAATAACACGCCAACATGAAATTTCTATGTAGTAGTATACTTTTTCTTCCTGGTGTGATGAATCTGATCTCAAACCAGATGGAACTGGATAATATTCTGATTGTTCCAAACCAAACTGACTTCTAACCTATAATGCTGCCTGAATCATAATCATACACTGTTCGTTCATTGGCCAGAGGAGAACTGGCCCCCGACTGAGCCAGTTCAACCAAGGTTTTTTTCTAGATTCTGCCACCTGATGGAGTTTTGGTTCCTTGCCGCTTTCGCCTTTTTCCACCTTTGTTGCCATTGGCTTGGCTTGCTTGGGGACATTTAAATTTAACATTTAATTTAATATTCAACAATAATATTGATCTGCCTGCATTGACACTATTATACAAGAACTGAACTGAGCTGGACGATGACATCATGGTATACTACAGAGCGGTCATACATACATACATATATATATATATTTAACCTAAATTAATCACTTTTTTAAAACAAGAATGAAGCATCACTGAACTTAAGCTGGACTGTGAAGCTATTTTCTTCTGAAAACAAACTTTTTTGCATTTATTTTCATGTTATCTCTATAAATCTGCTTTGAAACAATCTGTATTGTAAAAAAGCGCTATATAAATAAATGTGACTTGACTTGTTTCACGAGTTCACACTTACATACAATTAAAGGAAATAAAGTATAATGCGTATTTGGCGTGCTGTCCGGGGGGAGGGCTCCGAGCTCGGAATTTGGCCCGAACCCAGAGTACTCCCCCAAAAAGCTAGAGAGCAGAGGACAGCCGCCGGACTAAAGACCCCCCAAATGAGTGCCGAGTTTGGCGAGCTGGCGTCTCGTGAAAGGGTCTGGGCGCTTGGCCGGGAGGGCCCGTGGTGGCGGCTCACTGCGCTGGACTGACAGGCCCTGCTGACCTGAGGATAGGGAGCAATTGTAATTTGTATTGGCAAATTTAGGAGAGTTGTGCCTTCTTGATGGGAGCTGTTCACGCAAAATCACGGACGATAGACCGAGAGGCCCATGTAGCTTGTGGAGTGGCCTTGCGGAAAAGTTCTCACTGCGTCCGCTGTGGGACTGAAGCCTGCTGGGCAGAAAGAGGAAACTGGAAAAAGAAAAATGATTACTCATCTGGGAGATTTTCTCACACTGCGTCGCTGGACGAAAGAGAAAACATAAGTGCTCTACTGGAAAAGTTCTCACTGCGTCCGCTGTGGGACTGAAGCCTGCTGGGCAGAAGAGGAGACTGGAAAGAGAAAAATGATTACTCATCCGGGAGATTTTCTCACACTGCGTCGCTGGACGAAAGAGTTTTTTTTTTTTTTTTTTTTTCGGTCGATTTTCTCTTTAGGTAGGGATGCTTGGAATTTGACTGAATCCAGGTTAATCCCTAGGAACTCGATGGAAGTTGCGGGGCCCATGGTTTTTTCCTGTGCGATGGGGATTCCGAGGTCGGAAAAAACGTTTTGGACCGTGAGGAAGTGTGCGGCTGGGATGGCATTGGGAGGCGAGATTATTAAGAAATCATCTAGCAAGTGAATGAGGTGGGGAATGGCGTAGTTGTTTGTCAAAATCCAGCATACGGCTTCTGATAACATATCGAAAATTTTTGGACTGCTTTTGCATCCGAACGTCAAGCGTACTGCAAAATAATATTTTCCGTGCCAGCAGACTCCGAATAAGTGCCATGAATCTGGGTGAATAGGCATTACTTTGAAAGCAGATGTAATGTCGAATTTAGCCAGCCAGGCACCCTGACCTGCGATTTTGATCAATTCGATTGCCTGATTTATGTCGTGGTATTTGAGTGAAAATTCATCGAGGGGGATTAAGTTGTTTATGCTAGGGAACGAGGAATTGTGTGGAGCTGACAGGTCAATTATTAGGCGTTTTTTGCCCGAAAATTTCCTTGTAGCCACTCCGATGGGGCTAATACGAAACAGATTGAATGGAGGATCGTCGAACGGGCCTATCATGAAGCCTGACTCGACTTCTTTTTTGATCAGCTGGTCTACTACTTTGGGTTCTAAGGAGGCGGATTGAAGATTTTTGCATGTGATATTTTGGGAGAGCGGGCACTCTAGCCCGGGCTTAAAGCCGTTTTTTAGACCTGACAGCAAATAATCAGTAAATTCAGCGTTCGGGTGATGCGCTAGTTCAAAGTGCATACGCGAAATATTTACTGGAGTCGACCAGTAATCTTTTGGTTTTTTATTCGCAGATTTGAACACTGGACATATGATGCGGGCATGGGCGCCACCACAAAAGCTACAGATATGCAAGAACCGGCAGCGAGGTCTGCTACATTTGCCTGAATTGAAATGATTGCAGGGTTGTCGGTTTTCCGCGAAAGAGGAGACTCTCCTCTCGGGGTCGTAGTTTGCGCTGGTTGATACACGGGGCACGTAACTGGTGGATTTTGCGGTGCTTGTTCCTGAGCAGGAAAGAGATGAAGGGTTAACCTGCGGGCATGTTGATGTTGGGTGCGCCACTGATCTGCAGACGGCGCAAGAAATGTTTTTACATCCTAAAAACACCCTGCTGTGGAGATCCGGGTCGAGCGCACCCCAGTAAGTGCACTGGTTCCACTGGGCGACACGCACGGCACTTTTGGCTGAAAACAGTTTATGATAAGTGTAGAAGTGCCCTCCCCCATAGGACAGCGCGAGCTCGGCTATGATTGCCATATAATCATTGAGCTCGCGCCGCCTGTGGGGAAAAACTGAGCAGATGATTTCGGTGAAACGGAAAAAAGCAATAGAAAATTCAGAAAATGAAAGTACGCGGGATGCGTGTGAGTTGGTGTTTTTTAAAGTGACGGAGAAATCCCCACAGTCTATTTGACGTTCTGGATCGGCTGCGGGAAGCATAGAGAGGAGGGAAGAGAGATCTACGTCCGCACCTGAAAGAATCTGTGCACGGATACTTTGGGAGACTGGTGGTGGTTCCATGGCGATGGCATTGGACGGGACGGGCATCGGATATGCTGTGAAAAGTGAATGTACAGACTTGGGTTGAATGAGAGAGCTGGGAAGGGTATGAGCCGGGGCTGAGAGTGTTGGCGGTGGCCTCGCTGTTGGATTACCCGCTGGGGCTTGAAAAGGAAAGTTAGTTGTAGGATGAAAAGGATAGGAAGGGTGGTAAAAAGAAGAGTGGGCTTGCGGAGCAAGCTGAGGCAGGCTCGCACTCATCTTAGCCGCTGGAGATGCAGGCCACTGGATGTGGGCGGGGTTGAAACCTGTTGGGTGAAATTGTTGAGAGGAGTGGGTTAGTGAAGCTAACGGCGGTAGCCTCGCGCTAGCATCTGGAGCTGGAGGCCACTGGAAAGAGAAAGGGTTAAAAGCAGCGTGAGAATGGAACTGAGAGGCTGTGGAAAATCCGCTGAGACCGGCTGCATGCGGCTCTGCTACGGCGGGAGTCGTGATGGAGGGCTGGGCCTCGTCAATGGATGGGAGTTGGCCTGTAAAGGCCGAATCTGGGGCGCGGCCCAGGCTCGCTGAAGGCCTGCGAATTGGTGGGCGAATCGAGCCGGATCTAGTGCGGGAGGATGACGGTGGAGGCTGGGCTCGTGATTTTTGGGCCCTGCGGGCTTTGCTCTGACTATGAGACTTTTGGGAGTGGTTGGCTGACTCCGTTAAAGTCACGTACAGATCGTACAGCTCCGCTTTGTTTATCTTCCGCGAAGCCTGTACTTCTGAATTGCCCAGTGCTTGCCTCAAACCAGCCACGGTCCATTTCCCGATTGGTGGAACCGTCGGGACGGCCGAGCTGTATGAGGAGGCCGGGGAGGAAGGTGGAATCCTCGCCGGGGGCGGTGAAGAGTGGCCTTGACGTCTTGGTGAGCGTGGGGCTGATCGGGCCGGTGTACGGCCGCGTGAAGAAGCCTGGGGCTCTGGTGCAACGTCCGGCGTAGGGTGAAAGGTTGAGGAGCCGGCGAAATGGGAGGGCGCATCCGTGTTGATGATTAATCCTTCGTCGGAAGAGCTGGATTGTTGGGACATGGTAGCGGCTGAGAACCAGAACTAGTAGCTATGCTGTTAAACTGTCAGACATGCTGCTAAACTGTCAGAGAAGTGAGGTGAGACTGCTGAGTCTATATATACACATTTTAATCATGATTGTTGAGTGCTCTCCACCTGTGTTAATTATCTGAACGTGCTTCTTCCGAACTTGTTAATAAACATCAATGTTGAGTGCTCTCCACCCGTGTTAATTATCTGAACGTGCTTCTCCCGAACTTTGTTAATAAAACATCATTTATGTTTGCAGTACCCATACTGTGCTGTAACATGGTGTTGTATAGCCGTGCTGGGCAACGCTGGTAAAATGACTCTACTGATCCACTCCTCGCTATGCTCTGCTCAAATGCTCTGATAATGATAGATTTTTATGACTTTACATTATTTGGGTAATTGGTCAAAAACTTAATCTGTTAAATCTAATTCTGTTGCATAGAATTGAATAAAAAAATAATATATTGATATTTAGTAATAATGTATTTTCTGTCCAATTTGAGTGTTACTTTCAAGAAAAGTGTAGTTAGTTTTATTTTATTGGCTAGTATTGTTTTAACTCAGTATGATTAAAATAAATTAATGGAAAAAAAATTTAAAATAAGAAATAAATCATTTTTAAAAAGCCGTTTTAGTTTCGGTTTTCAGGCAAGAGCATCCAGAAGTTTCGGTCTTGGCCCAGAATTTTTATTTACATGAATCCCTACTTAACTCACCCAGACCCCAAACAACTCTAGTGTATGATATATGCAGTTAAATCTCAAAATAACTCATAATACTTAAATCAAACAAACGAAAATGATAATACAATTATTATTAAGTATACCTAATTAGCTTCATAGGAGATTCCAAGTGATCCAGGGTCTACATGCAGCATTTTTTGTTTAATTTGAATTTGGTAAATGTTAGTGGCGGTACTCCCTGGAGGGGGAATTGGTTGTCGTCTCATTTAAAAGGGCGTAGTCTTGGTTTTAACATTACCATTGCAAAATTATCTTTTGTGATATTATCCACAATAGCAAAGTTGGTTGATAACGTAACTGCAATAAAGTCTTAAATACTAGTTAACCATCAATTGTTTACAAAGTGCCATGGGAAGTCAAACTAACTTTTCTGATGTTGAAAAATGTTAATTTGCTGTCATCTCTCGGAATATCTTAAAGCCAGGGTTTTCCTAATATCTGTCATTATTAGCAGAACACATTTTACACGTGGGGAATACCAGTTGTTTAGTCAATAATTGAAGAAGGTCCATACTTTAAAGCTCTTTATTCTAACTTGTACATGAGTACTAAATAAACAACATGCAATTTTTATAATACTTAAAATTATTAACGTTTTGCAGATCCTGCAATGAAACACGTACATGTATATTTAAGTTTAAAATTATTGAATTATAAGGAGAATTATTGTGCTATGGTTACCGTATTCAGTTGCACACCGTCTGTTCCTGCACGTCCACTTGAAGTTTGTGAAGTTTAACAGACTTCCTTGATATTATGAGTATGAGCCTTCATGCAAAATGGAAATACTTGTTTGACTAACATTTAGATAAGTAGCCTATATATCAATCGATTTTATTACATTTCGGTAAGTTGAACTGTAGCTATCTTTCAAATTACCTATTGATCATTCGTGTTTATTTACTATTAACTAGTAGTAAAGACGAGTAGCAGATGATCGGTTCACGTGCCGCTTGAACTGAGATCTGTCAGTGATCTGTCACGTCACATTTACAAGCGCCAAAACTGTTTATTGTTTGAATTTTGTAATTAAATTGACAGAATCTGAGAGCTGGGAATTTTTTTCATATCAATAGTAACTTCTGTCTTGTCTGTCGGTGTCAGTGTCCTCTTTGCTTTATGATTTTTCTATGCGTGAGAAAGTGGATGTGTGGCGTGAGAGCGTGTAAAAAGTGATGCATGAGTCTCATGGTGAATTCGTGAGAGTTGGCAGCCCTGCGGATTCAGTTTGTAAATGTTTTTGGCGCTTGTGCTGCCGCGGTCTCGTTCATATGCCATTTTGTTTGTGTATCTCTATGGCAAACGCTGAGCCCGTTCGGAACTACGGGAGCCCAGAGGGGAGCGTCTGCAGATGTTAAAGAGAAAACCGATTTTCATTCAAACAAATTTACGTACACTACACATTCGAGTTAATCGATAAAATCGATTTATCGCCCAGCCCTAATCAGGAGTATTTAATTTAGTCAGAATCCACTCGCCCAGTCAAAACGCCAGAGTTTTTGTTCAGAGCTGAATTCTGCAAGTTTGTGAATCCTCTCATTAACAAAGTGTAGACACAATGTAAATAAGGGATTCATTGTGCCTTGTAGACAACTTCATTGATCATAACGGAACCTTTGTGAGATTGCAAACAGAGATGAGTGACAGTTTTTTAGTGATTATAAAGGGGCCACTCTTTGTGCGCTTTCTAGGCTATGTATAATCCATTCAGAATTTAAATAAAGGTCAACACAACAGTTACGGATATGATTAGCCTTTGGCTTGACTAACAACACATTATTTGCTGTTTGACAATGTTACACAAACCATGTTCCCATTCAGAAGGCAGACAGCTTGCCTTCTAAAAATCAGCATCCTTAGAGTATAATGATAGAAAAAGCACTGACCTGCACATTGACGAAATTGGGATTTGTGACAGTAGGAGCGAGGAGCAGTTTCAAACCATGTTTTTAAGAATGTCTAATTGATGTAGCTACATTAACTTTACAACCAATTACATCCTGTGAACCCTCGATATTGGTTATTAATTGATTCATAGAAATGTACATTTCTGGGGTATGGAAATGTATGAATGTATGAATTCTTACTATACAGTACTACTAAGAGCAAGTAGTCAAAATCGATGATTAGCGACTCCAGTATATGAGCTTGAGACACGGACAACTTTACGTGTGACATGAACAAGATTTAATTAACTAGACTAAACACTTAAAACTACTCTAACATACACATACATACATGCATTCAGTTTACCAAGGGAAAGAGATATGAAGCAGAATACAGGAAAGCAAGAAGTTATAGCATTGTTTGTTTTTAGCAGATCAACAGCCTTGAGCTAACCATCAGTTTAGTTCTAACACGCCCTCCTTTAAAAGGGGTAAGGATACTTAATGTGTCAAATAATGAGACTAAGTTTGATACTTGGATGTCTTGCCCATTTGAATTAAACTGTCCTGATGCAATTTGTTGAGGCTCCAGTTGATCTTTGCTGATGTTGTCTTGATGAGAGAGAGCCAGTGTGAGACAGAGGATCTTTGGTGAATGGAAAGACAAGGCCGCAGCCTGGCACAAGCTTGGGAGTCCTTGGAGGACTTCTAGTTCAGCATCATCTTCACATCAGGACTTCTCAGGAAGGGACAAAGAGAGTGTGATCTTGTGATCAGTGATCTTTAAAGTATGAAGATGTCACACCCTCTAGAGGTGTGTGAGACAATAAGTTGTTCCCTTTGGAGGGAACTTCTTTACCACCTTTTGTTCAAGCTGGCCTTTGAACATGTAATTTGATTGGATGTTTAACAAAAGAATCTTCAAGATTCTTATAATACTAATGCGTAACAAAGTAAGCGAAATTTAACAAATAGGGGACGAAGATTGGAGTTTATAGAGACTAAACATGCTACACATATGATTTTGGTTAACCATAGTACGCAAGTCTGAAACATTAACCCAAAAGAGTTTAAATGAGTACATAGGCCAAACCACAGAAAAGGAAAATCATGAGATGGGAACATTAGATACATGTTTATACATTTCTGAAGTGGTTATATATAGAATGTAGGAGTAAAAGGGTTTATTTATCCTTAGCAAGTAAATTAAGCAATTAAGTGAGAGTCACAATTCTCTGCAAATTCCTTTTTGGGGTCGTAAAAAGTCTTAATGTGATCTGTAACAGGAAACCGGCTTCTGCCAGTGTGTTCGCTTCATTTAGGATGTTAGTTTTGGGGGAAGTTTCATAGACCTTTGTTGGGAGAGTGAGATTGATTTATTATTCATTAAATATAATTAATAATTTGTGTGTGTCTGATTGGTCCAGATGCTACATAGTGCTGCCTTGCCTGGGTCTCATTCCAGTCAATTTTGTTTAGTTTGATTCAACTTTCTGTGTACTTGTGTTTGACAAATTTTGGATCTGTCTATAATAAACCAGTTTCCAGGGCCCAGTGTTTTATAAGGTGTTTGATAACTGCCAGTTGTTGTTTTTTGGATGTGTCCGAAAGAATGTAAAGAGTTAATATTGACGAGGTTCTAAGATTACATGCAACACCTCTTTCACTTGCTTATTGATTACAGGATTGTGGTTTTAATTGCCATGTTGGCTGTTGCTTTGTGCCATTAAACTGGTATTTGTATTTAAAAAATATTATTTTTCACTTTAGGTCTGAAGGTACTGAAAGAGGAGAGTCAAGAACCGAGTAAAATGGAAGAGAAACATCAGAATGAGAAACATCATGATTTTTTAAATGGAGAACAATCCACACAGACTTTCTCACAAAAAAAGATCAGAAGACAGAATCTAACAGTTATTTAACCTGCCGTCAGTGTGGAAAGAGTTTCAGTCAAAAACAAAACCTTGAAGTCCACATGAGAATTCACACTGGAGAGAAGCCTTTCACCTGCAAACAGTGTGAAAAGAGGTTCACTCAAAAACAAAACCTTAAAGCCCACATGAAACATCACACTGGAGAGAAGCCTCACACTTGCCCTCAGTGTGGACAGTGTTTTACATATAAATCATCCCTTGAAGTCCATGTGAGAGTTCACACCGGAGAGAAGCCTTACTCTGCAAATTCTGTGAGATGAGATTTTCACAAAAAGCAAACCTTGAGGTTCACATTAGAGTTCACACTGGAGAGAAGCCTTTCATCTGTCCTCAGTGTGGAAAGAGATTCACAGTTAAGGGTAACCTTCATACTCACTTAAGACTTCACACTGGAGAAAAGCCTTTTACATGTCTTCAGTGTGAAAAGAGTTTCACATATCGAAGAGACCTGAAATGCCATTTGCAAGTTCATTCAGAAAATAAATTGCAATGTTCTAGGTTTAAAAAAAAGAGGCATTTCAAATCTTCATATAACTGAGGGCCAGATAATGTGGGCCAGATATGATTATTCACCTTCATGGTCACTTCTTTTATTTGCATTCTTCACTTCCTTACTTTTTCTTGAGGCTTTTCTTTTGTCATGTACATATGAACACCTATGGCCACATCTGACCATCTCCATTGCTATATTCAAATATTGAGTGGTTATTGTAGACAGTCTCTAGTTTTGATTGTATAGAGGCGTGCAACATTTCATATATTAACACCTCAGAATCAAAATACTAGTTACATTTTTTTAGTCTTGCTGTGAAATGGCC
Organism: Meda fulgida; assembly: GCA_030578275.1. NCBI lineage: Eukaryota > Metazoa > Chordata > Actinopteri > Cypriniformes > Leuciscidae > Meda > Meda fulgida. The sequence continues at coordinate 21,749,547 of CM060619.1, forward strand.
GAATGTAACTGAAATATTATAAATAAAATGACAAATTGAATGAAATGATGAACATTTCACAAAATTATTTGATTCATCTAGTCAACTAACGCTTGTTATATAGCACTTTTTATAAAAAAAAGATAATTAAAAAGGCTGGTTTATTTAAGTGAACGGCCAAAAATCACATGAAAATGCATTTTTACACATCCGATTCAAGCTACATTCATGTGTGGTTTGAAAACCTATTCAAATTGCTTTTCTGGAAATCCGTTTCAGTCTGACTGTTCTGATCGGATTTTATGTGAATTTCTCAAGGGGGGTTTCAGCATTTTTGAAATTTATCAATTTTGGACTTGTACCAAAAATGAAAGTCCTTATGAAAAGTAAAGAAAATGTCTCAAGTGCAATTCTTGTTTAAAAATGTTGTCCAGCTTTTGAAAATATACTGCATAACATGGCCAGGGGAGTGATGTTCAGGCTAATAAGTTGTTCACGGACTCATGGACAACGGAATGCCAGCAGGCCTTTGAGCACCTGAAGGAGAAGCTTACCTGTGCTCCAATGCTGGGTTATGGAGACTTCACCCTATCTTTTGTGCTGGAGACCAACGCCAGTAACCTGGGATTGGACGCTGTGCTATACCAGCAGCAAGGGGGAAGGAAAACTGTGATGGCGTACGCTAGTCAGAGGTTGAGGGGTGCAGAGTGAAATGGCAGGAACTACAGCAGTATGAAGGTGGAGCTCTTGGCACTCAAGTGGGCAGTGGTGTAGAAGTCAGGAGTTACCTGCTGGGATCTAAGTTTACCGTCCTAACAGATAACAACCCCCTGTGCCATCTCAACTCGCCCAAACTGGGTGCCATTGAACAGAGGTGGGTTGCAGAGCTTGCAGTATTCGATTTTGAGGTGCAGTACCATCCTGGTCGGTGTAACACCACAGCCGATGCTCTCTCTAGAAGACCAGGGCTATGGGATGGAGGAAGTAACTGAAGATTCGGAGTACGATGGGTGTGTGGCTATTCGCTGTCAAGGCTAATGGCAGAGCCTAGAGACGGAGGGACAGCACAGCTACAATCAGCCATGGATGATCAAGGGCCTGAAGAGGAACATTTCCTGGAGAATACCCCAACGTTACCTGGATACACAAAGGATGAGCTTTGTTAGTTCCAAGAGGCAGATCCGACCATCAGCATGCTTAAGTGTTTGTGTTACTCACTGCAGTTGTCAACTGACTACTGACTAGACAGCTTGACAACAAATGTTAACTCCTCACTTACTTAATTACAGCCCACAGAACATTTAGAAGAAAAAAATAAATAAATAAAAACGTGGCCTTTTTTCACTACACACACTTCAAAATGCTAGGTGCATATGTAAACAATAACGGACCCACAGTGTCATGATTCTGCCATCAGGTCTGTGAGTTCTAGTATTTTGGCAGGATCATGACAGACCCATGTTCTGTGTGCAAGCACATGGCCTTGTGTTTTGGTCATGTGCTTGTGTTGTCTCGTCTCGTTACCCCGCCCCCTTGTTATCCTGATTCTGTCATTAGTGTTTCACCCGTGTCACCTGTTAGGTTTGATTAGTCTTCCTATTTAATCCCCTTGTGTTTGCTGTCTTGTGTCGGTTCATTGTTATACGTTGATCGTGAGTACCCTCTGTACATCTAGTCATTGTTAGCGTCTCTTGAAGTCTTGTTTGTTTTCTTGTTCATTTGTTTCCCAGTTTAGTCTAGTCAGTCAGGTATTCTGTGTTCCTTCTGTTTTGGCCTCTCATGGGTTTTGTTTTCCTGTTTTTGTCATTTAACCGTGTCTTATTGTATACTGTCTGCGTTTGGGTTCATCTCCGTGTCTTACCGTGACACACAGTGCTAGCTTAAATTAAGCTACATCATACTTAAACAGTTAAGGTAAAGAAATAAAAATAATCCAAGGAAAAAAAGTAGAAAATAAAAAAGTTTTTTACTTACCAGAATCGAAATGTGTGCTGTATATTGCTAGTTGCTTAGTATCCATCCTTCTTGCTTCACTGCTGCAATCCAGGAGCGTTTTTCGGAAGTCTATAAACGCTTTGATTTTCGAGAGCTAGTTATTAAAAGTTATTTCCGGGTCTGAGAGAACATCCAACCATCGAACAACATTCTCCTCGTTTTAATTTTGACATGTTTTATTCGCATGAATAAGAAAATCAGCGCACAATTCGCCTTATTCACCTGGCGGCCATTTTGAAAACTCGAACGCCATTGAGGGGTACACAAACCCGGAAGTTTGACTCTGACGCAGCAGCACCAGCAATGTAAACTCCAGTGTGGACCACCAATCTTTCCTGTCTGCCCGATTTAACTGTACAAAATGTGGAGCAGTGGGCCAGTACCGACTGCAACATCCCCCGGGCTGTTTTAATTAAGGGATACAGTAACTGGATCGAAGGTTTTATCCACGACATTGAATGTATGAATGGATGATAATTTACCTCAGTTTCTGCTAGCTTGTAGCAACTAGGGGTAGTAAGCTTAGCTGTGATATGGAGTTGTTGACTCTTGTATTATGTTAGATTTTATTTAACACATAACATGTCTTTAATCGACAGTTAATAGGAGCCCATCACATATATTTGTGAGGGCTAGGTCTTTTCCCTCGGTGCGAAAAAATTAGGCACCTTACAACATATAGGTGCTAAGTGGACAAACTGCTCAGTTCGCAGAGCAGTGCCACAGTTAAACCAGCTTGCTAAATGTTCATTATGAGTGTATCAACACTGTATCTTTTCCTGTCTGACTGAAAATAACATGTTGATTTTATCTCATTAACATGTTATCTGTAGTTGATGTAATATCACATAAGCCTCATTGATATCTACTCAAATATTATCTTGTTTCAAATTAGCAGAGCCAGACAGGGCTAGGTGCATGTTGCTATTGCTTGTTGACAATGATAATGTAATGACAGTATAACTATCAGGTAAGTGATAAGGTAAGGTTAGTATTAACATTCATGTTAAGATAAGAGTTGCTCAGTTCTTGGAGCAGTGTAACGTTATCCAGGGTTGAGGAAGGTTCTGCAAAATGTAATTAGCTTACAAATCACTTGTCTGTTTAAAATTTACATAATATGAAATCAATCCATACTGTTCAATCTTAATATGAGCTTTTCCACAACCCTGATTTTTTGTACAATGAGTGTCCAAGAAATCAGGTATCTTTCAAGTTGTGTTCGCAAGTATCACAGCTGTAAACAACCTACCACTACCAGCATGTAGCTGTGATATTTTCATGGCAGATCATTTAAATACCAGATGTACCTGATTCACTGCACACTCAGTATATGTGTGTTTGTATGTATGTATGTATGTTTGTGTGTGTGTGTGTGTATATATATATATATATATATATATATATATATAATTTGTTTCAAGTGTCTAAAGTTTGATTATCTTTTCAGGTGGAGCTGTCCCTTGAGCAGCCATTTATAAGGGAGACGCAGGGCAACGGCAAAGCTGGTTTGGTACAGTGCAACCATCTCATCGGTCTGCTCTACACTCTCGCTCACTTTGCCAAGATGGGCTACACATCTGTCCCCCCAACAACGAGCAAGACGTCACTGCCTCAAGCCTGGCATGTTCCATCGAGGGCCCTGGGTGTCAGTCCAAGAACGGTGAGCTCTGTGAGTGTCTCAAAGCTAAAACCACCAGTGACCGACGCACCTCCGCCAAAGAGGCAACGCTCGTCTGAAGGGGTGATGTCAAACTTGTACTGTCCTGTGCCACTCCCGCTTCCGTCAAATGCCTTTGCAGAGAGCCTACACCAAAATCTGAGTCAAATAGGAAACAAGAATCAGATGTTCAAGCTGCTGGAGAACAGAAAACAGCCTGATGCTCTTGTCTCTACCGCCTTTGGAGACCTTCCAAAGGGATCTGTACTTACCTACCACGCAACACAGTCTTCCAGGGCTAATGATGATCCCCTGTTTCCCTTACCAACACAGCCATGCTCATTTTACACTGTCCTCGATGACACTGAGTTGTGCTATTATGGTGGCCTGGTGGTCACTCAGGCTGTTGCAATACAGTTGGAGATAGAGACAAGGGAATAGAGCCATAGCAAGACCTGGCATAACGTTCGAGCCAACCGTCTTACCTCCTCTTCCTTCAAGAGGATTTGTTCAAGGGTGGCAGACTACAACATATTAGCTGCCAATTTGAAAAAAAAAAAAATAGTGCAGACTAAGGTGATGAAGAGAGGTTTGGAACTGGAGCCTGTTGCTGCGGCCGAATATCAAGACCTCACTGGCTATGAGATCTTCCTCTGTGGGTTCGTCATCAACCACCACGCCCCACACCTAGCTGCCTCACCTAACCGAATAGTTATTGACCCCAGTGCCTCACCAACACACGGCCTCCTGGAGATGAAGTGCCCCAGCAAAGGGAGCGTGAGGGATTGCAAGTACTTGCGTTGCAAAGCTGATGGTAGCCTTAGCCTGAACCGCACATGAATAGTATTTTCAAGTGATGGGGCAGATGGGCATCACTGGGTTGAAGTGGTGTGACTTTTTTGCAGGGTTGTGGACTCGAGTCGCATGACTTGGACTTGACTTGGACTCGAGTCCCAAATTTGATGACTTGCGACTCGACTTGACATATTCAAAGATGACTTGCGACTCGACTTAGACTTTGACAACAATGACTCGCGACTTGACTCGGACTTGAGCCCTGTGACTTGGAGAGACTTGACCTACCTTCTAAAACCACAGATCAGAGTTGTAATAATCACTGACTGTAGTATAGCACTGTATCATTGACGCATGATCACAGCGCTGATTAGCGCTGCTTTCGCACGTTTGGCACTGAGCCAGAGCGCGTGATAGAGTGTTTTCAGCAGCGCGTGTCAGTTGTCATTTATTATCTTACGTTCAGACAGTTTTCAACAAAATAATGTTTTCTTTTTTCTTTTTCAGGCATTTAAATACACAAGTACTAGCGAACCATTTATAATTTGAGGGGAAAAAAACACACTGATATCATATCTAAGTAATGTTAAGCGGAAATAATAAACCTTTCAAATGTAATTTTGAGACATGTTATTTTCCCCCCACAACAAACGCACATTTTAGCCTATAGGCAACTATAAAGTCTTCTCCCTGTTCACCAGCCACTCACTTTAATGTCTTTCGGGAGAAAGGGATGGATTTACGTTACGTTTTGTAAAAGACAGGCACGTACGTAGTCCCAAAAAGTGTCACGTGACGCTTGATACGTCGCCGGGAAATAGGAATGTTCTAGTACAATTATTGTCGCGTTAAAATAGTTTAACCAGGGACTCAATATTTTAAACTTAATGTGTAGCAAATCACGATTAATTCTCCCAATGAACAGTTACTTTTATTTTTTTAGGGGTTCAAGTACGAAGTGCTGAAACGCTATTGTTATTGTTAATTTTTCCCATGATGCAACATTCTCCACATAAAACTGATCGGGCAGAACGAACCGTAAGTCGTAGAGACTTGACACTTTGGGGGCTGGTAGTACTCACACCGCCTACAACGTCACCAAGGCACGCCCCCATCGGCCTGACGGGGGCGCTACAGTGGCCAAAAGTACGAAATGGCTCATAACTCCTCAACCGTCAGGCATAGGCTCAAGTGTCTTACATCATTGGAATCCTTGGCTCAAGCCGAACAATATGCCTTGGATTGGCTCGCCCTTCGGCTCCAATTTTGATTAAATTGCGTTTTTGTGTAAAACCTACTTTTGCGAACTACTCCTAGGTTTTTGGCCTGACCGGAACCAAACCACTGCAGAAATATTCTCTGGTGTCTGACTGTCAATAATCATCAAAAATTTTCAATATTTCAATTGTCGGTCGCTAAGAGGAACCCAAATTTTGATGGCTCCAGAGCCACTCTTACTAAAACGGTTAGAACTTGTGAACGGAAAGAGATATTTTCGCTAAACTTGGGACACATATTCATAAGTTCAATCTGAGGTCACATGAAAAAAATCGTGACGATTGGCCACTTGGTGGCGCTATAACAGGGAAAAAACATCATGAAAATAGTTATAACCGCATCCAACCATTAGTTTAATGACAGATGGCATGCAGTGTCTTTGTCCAGGGTACCTTGAACTATGAGAGCCAGAGTCTGTTCCGTCTGTTCCCGAGCCAGAGTCTGTTCCGTCTGTTCCCGAGCCAGAGTCTGTTCCGTCTGTTCCCGAGCCAGAGTCTGTTCCGTCTGTTCCCGAGCCAGAGTCTGTTCCGTCTGTTCCCGAGCCAGAGTCTGTTCCGTCTGTTCCCGAGCCAGAGTCTGTTCCGTCTGTTCCCGAGCCAGAGTCTGTTCCGTCTGTTCCCGAGCCAGAGTCTGTTCCGTCTGTTCCCGAGCCAGAGTCTGTTCCGTCTGTTCCCGAGCCAGAGTCTGTTCCGTCTGTTCCCGAGCCAGAGTCTGTTCCGTCTGTTCCCGAGCCTGTGTGTGTGTTGTCTGTCCCCGAGCCAGTGTGTGTGTTGTCTGTCCCCGAGCCAGTGTGTGTGTTGTCTGTCCCCGAGCCAGTGTGTGTGTTGTCTGTCCCCGAGCCAGTGTGTGTGTTGTCTGTCCCCGAGCCTGTGAGTGTGTTGTCTGTTCCCAAGCCAGTGCCAGCGTCTGATCCTGTGTTAATGTCTGTCCTTGTGGCTGTTACTGTTCTGGTGACTGTTCTCGAGCCAGTGTGTGTGTTGTCTGTCCCCGAGCCAGTGAGTGTGTTGTCCGTTCCCGAGCCAGTGAGTGTGTTGTCAGTCCCCGAGCCAGTGAGTGTGTGGTATGTCCCCGAGCCAGTGAGTGTGTGGTCTGTCCCCGAGCCTGTGAGTGTGTTGTCTGTCTCCGCGCCAGTGAGTGTGTTGTCTGTCTCCGAGCCAGTGAGTGTGTTGTCTGTCCCCGAGCCTGTGAGTGTGTTGTCTGTTCCCGAGCCTGTGAGTGTGTTTTCAGTTTCCGAGCCAGTGGGTGTGTTGTCTGTTCCCGAGCCAGTGGGTGTGTTGTCTGTTCCCGAGCCGGTGTGTGTGTGTGTTGTCTGTTCCCGAGCCGGTGTGTGTGTGTGTTGTCTGTTCCCGAGCCGGTGTGTGTGTGTGTTGTCTGTTCCCGAGCCGGTGTGTGTGTGTGTGTTGTCTGTTCCCGAGCCGGTGTGTGTGTGTGTGTTGTCTGTTCCCGAGCCGGTGTGTGTGTGTTGTCTGTTCCCGAGCCGGTGTGTGTGTGTTGTCTGTTCCTGAGCCGGTGTCTGTTCCTGAGCCCTGGCTACCCGAGGGGTCCTCACCGCCTTGGCCGCCCGCGCATCCTGCTCCGCCCTGGCCGCCCGCGCATCCTGCTCCGCCCTGGCCGCCCGCGCATCCTGCTCCGCCCTGGCCGCCCGCGCATCCTGCTCCGCCCTGGCCGCCCGCGCATCCTGCTCCGCCCTGGCCGCCCGCGCATCCTGCTCCGCCCTGGCCGCCCGCGCATCCTGAACTTCCTGATCCTCCTGAACTTTTTTTTGGTGTGCTAGGGGCGTCAGGAGCCGCCCTTAGGGAGGGGTCTATGTCACGGTGTGGGTTTGTCTTGTCATGTGGTGGGTTGTCTTCTCATGTTTAGTGGTTCCCTGCCTGTCTTTTAGTCTTCCCAGGTGTGTTAACCACGCCCCCTTGTTATCCTGTTTAGATCGTTTGCCCCGGTATTTAAGCCCCATGTTTCAGTCTAGTCTTTGTGAGTTCTTGTATTGTTGTTATGCTGTATGCACGCTACCTTGTTCCTGTATCTAGTTACCTTGTCTTTATTAAAACATTGCTGCACGTGGATCCTGCCTTCGTCTTTGCTTCAGCTGCTTCATAACAACGTGCTTATTTAACACAATTATCTTGCGTGAAAAGACTGCGTTTGTCAACCCACGCAGAGTCGCGGTAAGTGCACAGCACCAGGGAGTAATCTTGACAGAACTTGCGGCAACATAATCAAATTCACAAATATTACACCATTTAAACAATATTAAAAATACACAAGCTGAGTTACTAAAACAATCTTTGTCACAGAATACACGTTTGTTCACAGTTTGAAGGTTCTTGTTTCCATTTCTTTAATTTCAAGATCTGATGTGAATTTTCTATTGTTGTTTTTACAGCTACAAACCTGTGAGCACTACATGATATTCAGTCACATTGCAGGCTTTTAACATTAAATAGGCTAAAGCACATAAACAATACCTGAGCTTATCATTGCCGCAATTTATTTGTTTGTTCCAGCCATGATGTCGCAGAAAAAAAGCTGGGGGAGGGGGATTGAGTTTACACTACATTTACAGTGTTGTGGTAAAAAGTTTTCTCATCTGATTAACTTTATTTAATGACTCTAATGTCATTGGTTAAATCCCTTTTTCCGGAAGTCACTTGTGATTGGACGCCTCTGATTTTCAATCAAGAGCGGCAAAGGCACGACCCAGAGCTGTGAATAACGAACGATCAAGATTCGGCAAGATGGATAACCAAAGAGAGGTATAGTGATTGCCACATTAAAATTGTATTTTGACTCGTTATGTTTTGTATACTTACCTGTTTGAAAACATTGTAAAGGTGCAGATTAGCTGACCATAGTAAGACACGATTTCTGTTCAGTATTCTATGAAGCCAGTTAACTAACCTTAAATAGCTTGCAGCTAACCACAACAATCATAAACATATTACTATGCTTTATGTATGTAGTAGTTGTAAAAATATATATATATATATATATGTATCTGAAATATTTTCAAATTTAGTGCATTGATTCTTTATCATAAAGCAAATAAATAGACTAGTAACAAGAAACTTCTTGTTGCCAGTACTTTTTTAATAGATTAACAGTGTTACAGTGGAATAATTACAATACTATTTTAGATTATATATACATGTGGTTTTCTTGCTACTTTGTTCTAGTTGGGGCTAATAATGCTTTCTCTATTCATTTACGTTAGGCCGAGTTGCAGAATGCTGCCAGGCATGTTGTGTCCCTTTTACGCAGTGCCCAAACTAGTGAGTCAAGCTCACCATCACGGATGGGTAAGTTAATTGTGTTGTGTGGCATTTATTTGAATTAAATATTGCACACCTGTCTGTCTTACATTGGAATGTAATGATTACCATTGGCCATAAAAATATTGCTTTGAGTAGTATAGACACAAAGGCTTCAGTTGAATTTTGTGTACAGTTTTGAATGGTTTCAACAGATGAAGGGCAGGTTCAGAGACAGCAGGTCACAGCAGGCAGGATGATACAGGGTCAGGCAAACCCTGGAAACGGTGCAGTCTGCAGTGAGACCACAGCGGACCCTTAGTGTTGATGCGTCAGGAAATTCAGTGGACCAGAGTATGGCCAGGTTTGGATCTATCAAATAATCCAATTTTATAGTTCACATTATAAGAACTTAAACTCTTAAAATTCTTGTTCTGACATTTTAAGTAGGTGCTAACAAAGTACTGGTAGACAAATAATAATAATAACATACGTAATTTAAAGACGTTACATTAAGACTTATGACATTATGTTAAAATACCTACAGTAGCAATCCTCAAGTAGCATAAAGCAAACCTTAGACATAAGTCTCAGACATAAGTCTCAAGCATAACTTCCTAAACATGTATAAGTTATAACTGTTCTGTAATGTGCAGTTTAGATGAGCCCTTTGGTATTATGCTTCAAGACTGATTGAATATTACATAATTGATTTATCCGTTTTTTCTCTCAGAGCATTCCCTGGTCTGTTCAAGGGACGAAAAGGCTTTAACCCTACTACTAAAAAAAGGGCTGCTAGATCAACACCAATCGAGTTTTTTCTGCTAAATAAAAGTGTTGAAAGGACCCCAAAAGCCTCGGATGAGTTGGTACTTCTACACGCTGGATTAGGACGGAGGACTATTGCCATCTCAGAGGAGGCTGACCACTCTGAGGTCTGACACTTAAAGTTTTAGATATAAAGGGACCCTATTTTAAATTACTGGTCATTTACCTAAAAGCTGGCATAGTTAAGACATTTCAACAATTTATACATTCAGCTTAATTAGGCTCACTATATATAATTTGTCTCGCTATATATTTAATTTTCTGATTGTTTTTATGTAGCCAATCTTGATTTAATAAAGCTTGAGGTGTTTAATACCACCAGATATCTAAACTCTTGTTGGAGATGTATGCAAAAATGGACTCATTGGAGGGAGCCTGGATGCTCTATAAAGCTGTTAGTAAGATAACTTGGTTGATATTTGATTTAGTTTTATTGTGACTTCAACTTTACACATCACTAGACTGGATTCGTACTTTGAGTGGCATCTCTGCTAAAAGACAGCTTTAAAAGTTCTCACAAAATTAGTTTGTCTTAGTTTGTTTACCTTGGCTATCAATGTTAGAGTGAAATAGAACATTCATTTCTGAAACATTTACTTGATATAAATATTTGATAATGGCTTCTGATCTTATTCACTCAGGTGGATCAGGTCAGCGAAAGCTGAACATTGTTGCACCGGAAGCTGAAGGTTACACAGGTTCCTATCTAATTAAAACTGCAGGAGGAAAGGGCTGTCTGTATATCATGCCTCTACAGAATACTCTGGACATCTCTCCTTTACCGTATTCTGCAAAAGAGTTTGAGAAAATGCCAAAAACTCGATGCTCTAAATGTCTCAAAGGTTTGCCTGTTCAGCTGCTGGCTGTGCACGTCCAGAAGTGCGAGACAGACATGTGGATCGACATCAGTGATTGTGAATCAGTAAAGTCAATTTCATTTTTTTAATGTTAATGTTTTCATTTCACTCTTAGTAAATAAAATATGAAGTAAACTTTACAATTGTCAAAATTTTAAATTAGCATTTCATTTGTTGAAGGAGCCTAGAGATTACTCGCTGTCTCATACAGAAGTGCCTTCCATTTCCACAAAAGTGGAGGATGATCATGCCAATGTAGGTTGTTCAGTGTCATGCGTATACCAGTTTAGTTTAGTTTAGTTTAGTTTATTTAGTTTTTAATAACGTGGACAGTCCCTTTTTGAAAGAAAAAGAGCAGCTTTAGCCTCTACGGCTAATTTCCAGCTGTAGTCCCCGGCCAGTTGGCCCTGTTTAACTTCTGAATAATGTATAATTCCCCTTTAATAATTGATTTAACACGATTAACACAGCAGACACAAGTCAGATTGACTGTAAGTCTACTACTTTTGTAATTGGTACAGTACAATTATTTTGTTATTAATGCAACCATGTCTGACAACTGTGATTTACATAAAAAGACCCTACAGATACAGAAGTGCCATCTACTTCCACAAAAAATGATAGTTTTAGTGGGAATGTAAGGAGTCATTTAAAATGAAAAACTATGAAGTTATTTCTCACATTGAATCATATATTTTACATTTGTTTACATCCACAGTTAGGGGACGAGTTGGATTCTTCTTCGGCAGTGATTGATGCCAAGGTAAGACCACTTCATGCAGGACTATTTAGTGTAGTGTTTTATAGAAGGAAATGTTATGTAATGAGTATATAAAAGTACATTTTATTTTCAGATTAATTTTCAGGTTATTTGTTGTTAAAGGTAATTCATTTTTACTTGATAATGATAATGTTTTTTATTTTGGTTTTCTGCATTTTGAAAAGTGTTTCCCTGCATTTGTTTGTAAGGTACCTTGTCCCGTGTGTTCTGCCATGTATTCAGAAGACTTCATTGAAGTGCATGCAAGTACCTGTGGGGAAAGGTTACTATTTTTTTTTTTTTGTTTGTTTTAATGAAATGATTGCTTTAACCTTCAATCTTTATCATTAGGTGTTGGTGTGTGTGGTAGTAATTTGTATTCAGCTACATAGTATTCTTACTTTCAGAATTCAAGATGGACCAAACAGAAAAAAAGCAAGACAAGCAAAACAGGTGCATTTAAGTATAAGTTATAGTGCCTTTTTTACCAGGGCCAAAAACTAAATAATCCATCTGTATGTTTTCTTTTTCTCAAGCCTTACAGAATTAGTCAGCAAACTTAAAGAGGCAATAGACCCTACAACCATTTTCAGCATCTGCGTCACAAGGGAGGACATGTTCAACCGAGGCTTGACACAATGGAAGCGGCAGAAGAAGTCCTCTCCGAAGAATCCCCTCAGAGTTACTTTCACTGGAGAGCCTGGGATAGACAGTGGTGCTCTTATGAAAGACTTCCTGACGGGTACGTTTTGTCTTCCTTAGATGCAGCAGCCAGTGCCATTGCATACATTTATGCAGTCTTACAAAATATAGTCACCATTTTCTTAACTTACTTTTTCCTTTGTTTATTAATACTGATACTTTATTTTTTCCACAGAAATGATGGGCGGGATTGAGGCAAAATTCTTCGAGGGAGGGAATTCTGGGGAAAATCTTAAGTATTCCATTACAGAATTTCAGAATGACAATTTCAGGTATGTTTATTAGTATTCTATACTGGAGTTTTTTTTTATGCCTTTTTGCCAATTTATGACTTGCCCTGTTGTACTTTAGGACAGTTGGTGAAATAATGGCTGTGAGCATTGCACAGGATGGCCCTCCACCTAACTTTTTCATGGAGTGGATGTACAATTTCATCTCTTCTGGGGAGATCAATAAAGATCAGCTGTCAAAGGCTGATGTTACAGATACAGACCTGCTAGATCTTATTGCAAAGGTTTTCTAATTCAACTCTACAAACTAAATTATGAATTAATACATTTGTGTATATTTTGGCGATAGTCAAACCAAATAACACATTAAAGTATTGGTTTTATTTCTTTAGATTGAGACCGCAGACACTACTACAGCCTTGCTTGACCTTTCTGAGGGAATTGTAGCATGTGGGTACACTGGACCTCTAACATGTGAAAGAAAGGAGGACATTATCAGGTGTAGTATACTGTACGTGATTCTGTGATGTTTTGTACTTCTCTTTCAATCTGGCTCTCTACAACTCTTGAATCCACCCATTAGGGTTAGATTTTTGTAACCTTATAATAAGCATAGACCTACTTCCCATGCTTTTTACAGGGTTTCCATGGAACTGTAAAATTGTATTTCATTTGGTGAATTTCAAAAGTGTAATTTCCAGACATGAAAAAGTAACAATTTCTATAATCAATGTAAAAATTTAAATTTGACGGAGATTCAGTAAAAGTATAAACCCAGTTTTTACTTTCATTTAGCCCTTGTGGACATTTTTGTCTTTTTCAGTTTTTTTTGTTGATAATTTTGCCTGTTAATGCCAACTGCATAAATAAGGGGACAGGTGTGTATTTTTATTGGAAATGACTATTTCACCCCCATTTCCTTTAATTGAAAGCCTTTAAAACTTTTTAAATTTTTTAATCCCAGGGCCATTTAACTATAAAATGGTGCAATCTTTCTTAATAGGCTTTCATTTTGTTGGCCAGGCATCTTTTTGGCCATGGCACCATTTTCTCATGTTAGACTGTCTTTATACCTGTTTTCTGCTTCGGCATATTATCGAGCCAATTGGATAAATTATGCAGCTGTAATTGTGTGGGTGGTGTTGGTCAGAGAGTGGTTTGTATGTGTGATAAAAAAGAATTGTGTGTGCTTGTAATATTTGAGAGAGAGAAAGTTTTAGAGTTAAACATGTTTCATAAAATATATATTTTATATAAAATATACTTCATAAATCATTTTCATAAACTTAATATAACTTTTCTAACTATAACTTTTTTTAATTTTTTACTTCAACAATTATCTGCCAGGGGTCTTCTTTAAAATAAGACCAACCTTAAGTCTGTGCTTCCAAGCGTCAAATTTTTATGACCAATTTTTGACACTGGCATTTTTGTCCACTATGGACCTATGTGTGACTTTTTTTAATTGATACACTAGGGTTAATGTTCTATACTCAGTCTCTTGTTTGAAGCAACAACTTTTATTAATCTTTATGAACACAAGTTTGTTTCTTTGTACACTTACTTTTTTTCTGGATTTACTCTTATATGCAGTGCTGTTGTCCTGCATTCTTCTGTGCGAATCCTACCGATGCTACAGCAGATGTGCAAAGGATTGGAGCTCTATGGCCTCCATGAAATGTTGAAACAAAATCAGCCTTTATTTGTTCCTGGCCATTTTACAAAAGTAAGTGTTGTTACTTGTAGTTTTTTTTTTAATGGCGTTTGAGTTGTGGCTAATAAAAGGTTGTTCTTTGCAGCCTGATGCGGATTTTCTCACGATGGCCCTGTCACCCATTTTAAGTGAGGTGGGTTCAGTAAAGCGGCAGAAGGAATCAAGAATTGTGAACTACTTGCAGGACTTCATTCAAAGCCTTGAAGATGAAGGTAACATTTTTGAATACTCTGAATTATATTTAAATTACATCAGTTTGAGTATGTTGCCCTCAGTCACTATTATTTTAAAAAACACAATGCTAGGTATTGTAAATACACAATATTTTTGTTTTCTTGCAGAAGAAGGGAGCAGTGGTAACAAGAGCAGAGGAGAGGATGACAACGAACAGGTAGATGAAACGGAGGACTGCACTAAAAGAGACGCAGAACAAGACCAGATCACCGTCAGCAGCTTCATGCAGTGGCTTACTGGTCAGGGACATGTTCCCATTACTTCTGCACAAAGAGAAAAATTTAAAATATACATAGAATCTGATCATGATTGTCAGCTACGATATGGTGAGCACAGTTTATGCTACCCTCTTGTAAATGCATGTTCCTGTACTGTGAGCTTGCCTACACGGCACCTAGGGACTTACACAGAGTTCCTTGACATTATGAGGCAGGCTGTGAGCAATAGCAGAGAATTTGGTCGTTCATGAGATGGATGCCTAATATAGAGTTTACTCCCTGTACTGTGTTCTCTCTGTTACTGTTATAGTGTAGTACTTCAAAAGGATAGGGATGCAGTAGCTTTTGGATATTTAAATGTAGTTTATTTTTTTATTTAGTTTTGTTTATCATTGACATGTATTGCAAAAAATGCAGCAAAGACTGCTGCAAAATTGTTCCAAGACTCAATTCAGAAATGAAAATGATGTATATCAATATACAGTAAGTGTTCAATGCAAAATAAAGTCGCTATGCAGTACTGTCTTTATGCATGCTTTGTTTATTTTGTGTTTTAATTACAACATATTTGTTGAAACAAATTCCCGACAAAGCAAATACAGTTCTTTGACAGGGATATTAGGACCAGTTGAATTCAGCAGGTGTTCGAGAGCTCTCAACCCATCTAAACACAAAGGGGATTCAAATTCAGGAACAACAACTCCGAAATCTTCACCGGCATCATAAGAAGCTGCTATGTCCCAGTCTAGATCTGGCTCTTCCATGTCCTGAAGGTATAGCAGTTAAATACATAATCAAAAATCCAGTTAGAGTAATACATAAACAGCAGTGTGGTGACAGACTAACTAAAGCAGGGTCACCATACCTCGTATCTCTCCGATTGGTCAATATTTGTGCATCATTCCAATCTGCCACAGTTGCTCTGGACTGTGATTGCCCTCTGAGGAGAGTGGATGATGATTCCAGGCTTCTGAAAAGGTGTCCAAGTCTGCCTGAAGTCTTTTGAGAAGTGTAGTGCACACTGATAAGTCAAGCAATCCCTCTGCCTCTAGGGAGTGCAGTGTGTCTGAGTACTTGTTAGTCACCATGGTTCTGACATCACGCCAGAGGCGCTCAATCCTATTAGAAATAAACAATAACAATAAATAATAGTAATAATAATTAAAACAAATAATAATTAGGTTTAAAAGCAATGCAGTGAAAGGCATTTGAGATCAATTACTAATAAATGTAAAATATTTTGTTACATAGAAGTGACATTGAAAAGCTACCTACAGATTATTAAAGTTACGAAATATTAAGTCTTTTCATTTTAGAAATTTCAAACAGTTGTAGTTTACCTTTGATTATGGACACTTCCCGGATATGAAACTTCCTCGGTCAGTGCCTCTTGAAGAAAACATGAACCTGGCTATCTGTACATTCTCCACTCCTTGGTCTCTCCTGACTTATTTATTTTTTAATATTACAATACATATCCAGACATAAAATTCAAATGCTTTTTCTTTGCTATACTCACCTAGATGGTAAGCCAAATCTTTGGACTGCTTCTGAGAAGAAGTGGTATGCTGTCGATGCCCGGTTGTTACTTGCTGCATTCAAGTACATGACCTGCAAATACCAAATGCAACAATAAGTAAATATAGGTAGGAGAAAATATAACAAACATTGGAAATTAATGTATTACATGGTAATTTTCAATAAACAAGAATGTTTTTTCATGGAAATCATATTGACTGGAATGATCTTGATACCAGATGACTAGTAACACTATAAATCAAATGCAAACATGGTGAAACCTCTCTCTCTCATATATATATATATATATATATATATATATACACATACATCTCAACACAGACTATAAACATACCTTCCTGGAATAACCATCCACACCACCAAATATTACAATGTGTTATCTATTTACAAGATAAAAAAGGGGGTTTTAAAAATATGTTCTTAAAATTATATACACACACACACAATATATATATAACTTACCGTATCAATTTGTGATTTGTGTCTATGTGCACAAGAGAAAGGGGTCCTCGAACTGAGTACGTTCTTCGCACCACACATCCCAACCTGGCTAATCTAGAAAGGATTCCAATTGAATCAACGCGGTGCATTGAGGCAGCTATTCTCTGCCATTGCACACGTATTCCTGAAGACAACAACCTCCCTCTGACCATTCTGTAACCAGCAACAGGCATATCATCCTTAATGGCTCTCACAAGATTATCCAAGGTTATCCAACTCCTCATCAGTGATGCAGCTAAACAACCCTGAGATCGAAAGACCAAAATCGTTCATCCTTCTAAAGATGGTTCTTGTGGAAACGCCCATCATTTTTGCAATATAATGCACAGGAAGGTTTGTCTGCAGCATCTCTGCTAACTCTTCTCCTTCAATTGCAAACCTTGGACGTCCTCTCAGACCAACAGTTGAATCCACCACTGCATGTGGAGCTGTGAAATATGGTGGTTGTCCAACTAGTTCAAACACAGCCTCCAGAGCCTGAATGATTTCGTAGGGTATTTCCGCATGTCTTGAGAGTGCTTGCAGGAGGTACAGCTGCTGGCGGCACACAAACTCCATGTAATCCAGGTCAAGTGGAGATCTCAAAAGTGCTCTCTCAGACTTAGAGAGAAGCTCCTCCAAAAGATGCCTTTTCAGAATTTGCTGCAGAATACAGAGGAACAAAATGTGATTAAACCCAACAACACTAGATATTAAAATATTATATAGTGATCTTAATCATCTAACTTTTTGTAAGCTATAATAACTTAAGAGAAAAATAAAGTAGACAAGTACAGCACACAGCATAAATGATTACACCACATCTAACCATGACATATCTTTAAAAAAAAACTAAAGGTATCCTAGATGTATAGACAATTTCTGAATTTGTTGGGTTTCAGAGGGGTGTATTCATTCATGCTGTGTACTGTATCTTAACTTCAGAAGCCAGAACCCCTTTTACATTTAATAGAAAATATAATTAACCACTCAAAATTGGCATAATAGTAATAAACAGGATGATAACAAAAAGCTTACACAACAACTCTTGCTTATTGATTGATAAACACATAATTTATTGTTCATCCAAAGCCCTTGTTAGATTTACAACTATTTAATGGACACTTTTTACATTTATGAGGTTCTCAGAACTAATATAATTTTGGTTGGGTAAACGTATTTAGTGGTTATGTAGTGGTGAACTACAGCAAATATAACTTTGCATTCCCATTTTGCTCCATTTTCTTTTAAATATTTAAATGCAAATAACACAAATCATAGTGTTATAAATATAAAATGTAAAAAAGTATAAACATTTTGGTAGATTTACAATGAGAATAACCATGAAAATGTGTCATTAAAGTCTGTAAATATCTCTTAACAACACAAGATTGCAATCACTAGTACCCCTAAGACTAGTGTAGTATCTGGTAAGAATCTATTCTATATTAACAATGCATTAAATCACATTACACATTAATAAACAACAATAAATAAAATAAAAACAAATTAAGTGATAACTCACATGCATCTGCTCCGTTAAGGAAGCCATGTCTTCAGTCAAGTGATTGTGAATTACGGGTCATCTTATAACAGGCGTCCAATCACGAGTGACTTCCGGAAAAAGGGATTTAACCAATGACATTAGAGGTTATAAAGACAGTAAGCCCCGCCCCTCGACTGCCAAAAATAAACGTGTTCAAGCGAGCAAAAGCAGCAGGCGAGAGCAGATCGAGCCCGCGCGATGGCTTGTATTGCGTGCAGAGGAGATGTCTGCGCGCGCGCGCAGGGTATGAATGAGCTCGCGAGTCCCCGTTTCCTCGCGTGCAGATCTGTTATCCTCTCGCGAAAGTCATTTACTTCGCGCGCCAGCATCAGTTGTGCGCTCGGTTATTATTGGCATTGATTTGCCGCCATACGGGCGCGATCGAACTGTGTGTGTGTGTGTGTGTGTGTATGTGTGTGTGCGTGCGTGTGAGAGAGAAAGAGAGAGGCGCGGGCGCGATCGAACTGTGTGTGTGTGTGTGTGTGTGTGTGTGTGTGTGTGTGAGAGAGTATGAGAGAGAGAGAGAGACGCGGGCGCGATCGAACTGTGTGTGTGTGTGTGTGTGAGAGAGAGAGAGAGAGGCACGGGCGCGATCGAACTGTGTGTGTGCGTAATACATGTAATAAATAAATAAAAGTGCGTATAAATACAATTTTGGACACAAGAGGGCAGTATGGCCCTATGAATGAATTTGTGTTTAAACTATCACCCGAAGATACCCCCTCCCCCTCCTCACACACACACACACACATGCAGAATGGCAGGGTGCATTCTCTCTGTCAGAGAGAGGGAGAGAAAATTCTCAGAATCCACATTCAAACCAAAATATCTGACTTCCTGTTGGTCTGAGCTAATGACTGTAAATTAGAAAGTTGTCCAGCTCGATATGAATAATATACAAACTGAGTTTTAATATTGTAGATACAAGTATAGACCTATCTCACCCTCTTTTGTCAAAAGGTGGCGCTACTGAGCCCCAGCACCACGCCCGTTTCTGAAACTTTGCACATGTCTACTGGCTAATAAATGTGATGTGTCTGTCGAGTTTCATGCAATTTCAAGTATGCTAAGGGTCTCAAAAGCATAAAAAAAGAATCTTAAAGTTTGATGCGTTACCACGGCAACAGTATCTAAGATATCAATAATCCTTTCACAGGTCTAAATCTGCCGTGTGTTTACATTATACACATAAAGTTTGAAGCAAATCGGGTAAAAATAAGAGGGTGATTTCAAAGCATTTTGAAAGTGACACACTTCCTGCTGCCAGTTGGTGGCGCTATAACTTTGACTCACAATAGTCACATCCATGTGATCGGCCTCTTACAGCGAACACACTGCTGAAGTTTCATCAAGATCAGTCAATGTATGCAGAAGTTATAACACACTTCCTGTTTCCATTATTCGCCATAAATTCGTTTCCTCGCCACGGCCAATAATAATAAATAATCCTAAGGAAAACAATAGGGCCTTTGCCTTTTCAAGGCAAAATAATTAATTCCTAATAAACAGAGCAATTCCAAGAGGGTCCTCACACCATCGGTGCTCGGGCCCTAATTAATAATGTTACATCTTATTGTCACACAGTGAATACTTTCAAACCAGGACAATCCACCACCGAACAAGACTGGGTAAATGTTCAGTTCAAAGGAGCTGTTATGAAACACCCATTTCAACAGAATGGATTTAGCTGTGGTGTGATCGTCTTCATGGTACAATCATTATTTTAGTGAAATACTTGATTCTGACAATGATATGAATCAATTAGCATTTATATTTGGAGTCAGTATGTGCATAGGCTATCCCCATATTTGGATAAGAGCTATTTACAGTATTTAAATGATTAGCCAACATATTTATCCAGTGTATATATATATATATATATAATTTTTTTTTTTTTTTAGATGGCAAAGGCAGTCATGGAAGCATTTCATGAATTGCCTAAAATGGAATTTGGGACTTCTAAAAAGGACATGGTCCGGGAACGCAGGGCTTTGGCACTGAAAATACTTGAAGCGATTGCCATATTTAAATACTAAAATTTCCATTTCCATTAGTGTTTGATGCACAGAGAAACTGCTCCATGTGTTCGGCGTCTAAAGCACCAACTTCCATGACTGACTGGGTAAGGTGTTTATAATTGGTCGTTTTGTATTTGCATATTGTGGCTTGAACAGAAAGTAGACATTATCTAGGAAACAAGGGTATGGAGAGTTTGGTAATGATGTGCATATACAAACAAGAGATTTCAGGGATTATTACTTGTTGATTTGCTAGGGTTGTCAATGGAGTTAAAGTGTTCAGAAATGTAATTAATTCTTTATCAGTGCCTCACAGTACATTGCAGTCTTTTAAATCATCTACAAAAGCCACAATGATATCTCTTCACCTTGCTCTTTTTCTTGCACTTGCCCTCTGGCAGCTGTCAAGCTCATTTTATGCCAAGTAATCTAAATAATAAATGGAAAACTGTGTGACAGTAATGTAACAGTTGGTGAACTATTATTAAACTTGGGGGAGTTGAATATAGCTTTTGTGCAGAAAATCTGTTTGAATGAAAGTCTGTTTGATTTTGCAAGTAAAGTGTTATTTGTCCCTCTCCAGATACAGTGTGACAGCTGCAGAAGGATGTTCCATGCACAGTGTGTGCAGATGAACACAATACAACTCGAACAAGCAAAAAAAAAAAAAAAACAGCCTGGGATTGCTGTTTGTGTGACAAATAGTTTTATTTATTTTTTTAGCTAATAAACTTTCATAAGCACTTCTCATTTTTGTCTTTTTTGACTATTACAAATAGCACTTTTTCCAACTTGTCCAACTATATCAAACAATGAAATCCATTGAACATTACAATCACTGACCTCAGTAATAACCTTAACCATTTAAACTTTTCTTGTAACAATGTAGATATCGAAATTGTAGACTGTTGTTTTTGTATTTTTATTTATTTAATTTTATGGTCTTTCTGTAATTCTATTAAACGCCACCGTAAATTCCTTTGAAAATTGATGTTGACAGAGTGATGGTCATCCAGAAAAATAACTCATTGAAAATTGCATGTCAACTCTGAAGGAATTTTAATATTGGCAGTACAAAATACAAGAAATGAGCAATGTAATAATGTATTTTGACAGACTTTGCCCTTATTTTCTTTAAAACTCCACAGTAAAATATCTGGAAAAATAGTTAAACTGAATATAGTTAAATAGTTTTTAATAGGTTGCACTTGTTGTTCAATTCGATGAATAACTGTGGAAATACAGGTCTTTCTCAGCTTTTTGGCACCTCCATGTATCCGTACCGTAATTTCACAAATAGATGAGCATCAATATTTAGACGGCGGCTGGCTTGACTGAGCGTTTCCAGATGACGGCTCACTTGACCGCGGTTGATTTTCGTGGGGCTTGAAGAAAAAAAATCGCGACCCCCGCTAGTTCTGGCACTCGTCTGAGGAACAACATAATTTAATGTACTATGTCAGGATTGTAGCTTACAATGTCAAGGCATTCCGTCAAGTTCAACAAGCTGCCTTTGCCGTCATGTTCATCACTTTAAGCAAGCTAGCTGGCTTCTTGCCTCATTATCATACGTAAACATGCCGTATAACTTAGTGAAACGATCATTTGACCAGTGGTTAAAGTGGGATTTGGCAGGTGGGGGAACCCTCAAATTTTGTGTAGGTGCAACAGGGAAAAATGACTCACCGTGGGACAACATATTGAGTATCGTGGTATAGCATACTTTTTGGGACTAGAGTATCACTGTGGCACCAAGTATCACAATAGTTATTTACTTGATATTTTAATGGTTTTATTTTTGCTCCATCTACACTGATATGATGACGATACTACATTTAAATTTCTGAACACTGGGACTAAAATTGAGCCCTGGCACTGTAGCTACGCCAGCCCACATTTTTTATTAATTTATCCGTTATCCGAGGTGCCGCCTCAGTTCCGGACCGTTCCGGCCCACTTTAACCCATTTGACCATTACCAATGTAAATCTTGTCTAACCAATATACTGTATGCATGACATTATGATGTTGCATATTGTTTTATGAAATCTTACAGTGATTATGTTGTTGTGTTATATTTTGTGCTATTAGGTACAACAACAATGGAACGATGGACTTCAAAATCAACCACTCTGATGACTGGCATCCACATCCAAGTCACCAACTCCGAAACACCTGTAAGACCAGAAGGAAGTCATCCCAAAGGACTTTCACAGCTTTTAAACTATGATATCAGTTATTGGTGTATATTAAATGTCTACTTATTACTAGCCTTATTATACATGTGCATTGAGGTTTTAAAATGTATCTAATATAATACTTGAATTGAATTAAATGTTTTGAATACCACCATTAAATTATTGTTTTTATTATGATTTTACAGACTCGAAGTTCAGCTGTTAGGCCTTCTTCTAGATTATGCCTCTCTTGGCACTGTGCATGTAAAATACCCCAAGTAGCAAGGTTTTTATTTATGGGAGAAAAAAGGGCTGTCTACTGGTGCCAAGTAAGCCAATCTTTGGATAACTCTGCCTGTTTTTTAGACAATAGCGAGGGAAAATAGTTAGGTTAGATACATTTGAGTAGGCCTGTTTTGTTAAAAATCGATAGTTGTAATGCTTCGGTGCAGAAGGAAGCCAGTGAGCCAAGAAAGTAAGTTTGCGAGTAGAATATTCACCTATTAGACGGCCAACTAAGCTCATCATTTTTTGTATTGCATCACTTATAGCTCTTAAACCTTTAGGTAAGGAAGATGTATGTAACCACAATCGTTGCTTTTGATTAGCTCTTAAAGCCTTGTCTCTTGTCAAAAGGCTCAATGCGACCGCAGACTTTAATAAACACTGCTGGCAGCAGCGACGTCTGTGTCCGTTCCATTCTTAAGCCTCGTTCCCACTACTGGTTGCCTATAAACGTCATTAGCAGATCACCCTCATACATTATTGACATTGAGTAATTTTTCTTGCCGCTAAAAACAAACATTTTGGAGGGAAATTACTTAATTTAAATGTAATCTGTGCATAAAGTGTTTAATATGCGAACAATGAATGAGGAACAGTGCATGCTTTTTGCCATTGCGGCAACATATCTGCGGCGAAAGCTTAAATCTGCGGTCTGTCTGGATTCATGGAACCATTCAGGCTCGGAGTCAGCACGGCGAGTACCACCGGCTGGTGCAGGAGCTGCGGCTGGATGAAGTCCGGTTCCAGCCAGTACCTCAGGCTGGACAGGACCCAGTTTGATGAGCTATTGCGGTTAGTTGGCCCCTTGATTGCAAAGGAGAACACAAACTACCGCTGAGCCATTTCACCCGGTGAACGGCTGGCAATTTGTTTTCGGTGAGTAACCTATTTATTAAGCTTTAAGTAACTAAGTTTAATTGTAACACATACATGAAACCCTATATCTACCGAATGGTATGATTTAAAGGGTATTATATATCACATTTAATTCAGATATAATTAATATTGTGTCATATGTAGAATTACCTGCCATGTGTGTTTTTACAGTTCAACATGTTTATCGTATACATTGCCTATATCATTATTCTTATATGTTGAATTCAGTAATCTCATACATGCTCAATATGTTTAACATATGAATTTCTGCTTTGACAATTGCATATTTCACATTTTTACAGATTCCTTGCAACATGGGACTCTTACCGCAGTATTGCCTTCAGCTACCGGTTTGGACACAGCACTGTGTCTGGTATTGTGGCAAAGGCAATTTGGGACTCCCTGGTTGAGGAGTATATGCCTGTTCCCACCACAGAAGATCGCTGGAATTTTCCAAACTGTGTAGGACCTATTGATGGGAAGCATGTAGTGATCCAGGCTCCCAACAACTCTGGGTCACTTTTCTACAACTACAAAGGGACATACTCTATTGCCAAACACTGCTTCCGTATCATATATGTTGGTAGTTATGGAAAGACCAGTAATGGTGGGACTCTGGCTAATAGTCCTTTTGGTAATGCTCTTCACCGTTTCACTCTTGGCTTACCTGAGGACACGCTGCTGCCAGGAGACCTCATGAGCTGACAGGACCATGAGGGTAAATAAGCTTACTAACAACCCATGGCCTTGTCAGCTGTACCCTTCTCCTCCTCTTCTTGACTGCACTGGGCCTCAAACTAATATGTGTATTTCAAATTTCAGCCTCTCTTTTCTTCCTGGTTTTAGCAGTTTAATTTGGGGCAACAAGCTTCGAATTAATAGTTAATCTGGGTCCTCTGACAGTACACATTGTGGTCTAGATGATGCCTATGCCCTGTGTAATGCAGTCATGAGGTGTTTCTATGAATACCGGCATTGCACCCTTGTGTTTTTGAGCGCTCTCCCAGTTGCCTCAATATGTTGTCTGCTTGGCTGCTCGCTACGTGTGCTTGGCTGCTCGCTGAGTCTGCCTGCTCTGTGTCTGCCTGACTGAATGCTGGGTCTGCCTGGATGCTCAGCACTGACTGGCTGACTTGCTTTGCCTTCCAGTTTGATTTGTGTCTCTGTTCAGTTGCCATCATGGGCTCCCTAACCCTTTCTGGCATGTTCCCACTGCTGGGTCTAGCCTCCATGAAAGGGTTGAGAAAGCCTATGATGACATTGTACTTCCACGGTTTGTGACCCTCTGCTGCTGACCCACTTCTCTTTTGGTCTTTTGTTTTATTAACCTCCCTCCTATACACGTCACAGAGGTTCTTCCACTTCTTTCTACACTCCTCCACTAAAAATACAAAACACAAACATACACACACACACACACACACACACACACACATATATAAATATATATATATATATATATAATTTTGATATACACACTACACACGTGTGGGTTCACTCTCTCTATTTTTACATATGCATGTAATTGTACACACTCATAATTTGTAATAGAAATATTTCAATAAAATTATACAACTATTAAATTGTTAAATAGTACCGTTTTTATTACTAGTGTTTTGCAGAACACTAAGTTATTAGAATACATAAACACTGTACTGTGTAATAGATAGACCATATTGCATGCAGTTTAGTCAAAACTTAGTGACGGGGACACTATACTGTCAAAGGCACCGTCCTTCGGATGAGATGTTAAACCGAGGTCCTGACTCTCTGTGGTCATTAAAAATCCTTAAAATTTCAGGTGGATGCTGCACATTGGTGGTGGTTGAGGAGATTCCCCCCGGTTCGATGTAAAGCAGTTTGAGTGCCGAGAAAAGTGATATATGAATGTAATGAATTATTAATGAATTATTAAAACTTACTTGATATGCCCACAATCCCAGACACGTTTTTCCATGCATGTTTTTTTTTAAATGTGTCTCAGTATGTACACAGAGACATATCGTAAAGTACAGGGAAATTGCTAACTGCTAAAATCAACTTCTCCATCTTGACATGACACCGCAGTAGAGCAGACGGATCACTGACTTCACTCCTAATGATTGTCGCTCGCGAAAATCGCTTCTCATTTGCATAAAGTTGAAATTTCTCAACTTTTGTCGCTTGTCTCTTGACATGCCCACATTCTGTCACCAACGGCCAATGTCGCTCGTTATAAATTAATAAAATCAACCGATTTTTTTTCTCAAATCTTTTGCGTTTGATGTCCCGCTGGCAGTGCTTCAGAGCTCCGTACGTTAACAATGGAGCGTTTCATAGTGTTTGAACTTAGACTCAAATATACAGGTATTAAATCAGAAATGTCTATCCAAGCTCACAACAGGTTTCGTGTGGGAACGCAAATATTTTTTCGAGGGAACGTAAAAGTTTTCCGTGGGAAACATGTCCCTTTAGGGGCTCCGTAGCTAACAGAGTATTGCCAACAGGAAAGTCACACTAAACCTCTACCTCACTTCATATGAAGCATAGACATTGCAATGAAGCCATTATTATCAGGATAGAGGACACATTTATTTTGCCTGTATGCCAGTCTGCTTAAACCAAGTGTCACGAACTGCTCCGAGACACAAAGTTTGAGATCCAAATGCAGCTTTAATTAAGAGGCAATCCAGACACGTAATCCAATATACAGGCAATAGGTCAAAACACAGGTAGGCAGTCCAAACAAACAAACAAACAAACAAACAAACAAAACAGGCAGGGGTCAGAGGCAAAAGAGTAATCCAAGGAACAGTCAAGAAATCCAAAAACCAAGGTCTGTAAGTTCCTGAACCGAATGGTGTAAGAATCATCAGGTGTTGTTGCGCCGAAATAAACACAGAGACGATTGAAATCAATGTTTAGGAAGCCCACGACCGTTTTTTTTTCTCTCGCAAAAGTTTAACGTAGTGTCAATAAAATCATTAATTTCTGTATTTATCATGTTATAAATGAAAATTTGAGTATTGCATCTCAAATACTTCGATATAATCTATCATTTACAGCAATAAACACACATGACCTATTTTTGTCATTTTTATGGCTATGACTACATTGACGCTCTTTTACTCATAATTAGATTCTGCGACTTTAGCCGGGGGTTCACAGACGGGGTCACATATACAGTAGCTTCCTAGTAACACCTAAACAGCAAAGGTGCATATAGTCTAATGGGAACATTGAGACCATTTTTACAATGCCACTTTAAAGGAGAAAGCTTCTGTCTTAAGTGATGTTCATCATCAAACATTGCATTGCATATGCCATTAGTCAGCGAGTGTGTCAAATCTTTAACAAAAGTGCTTAAGTATTCAAACACACTTTTTGGCTTGCTAATTCCACAAAACAGACCAACAATAAACGGGGAGATACTGTAATCACAATTGATTATGGCCAAAACTGAACCTTGGAGCTTCTAAAAGAGGAAGCCCGTCAATATTGAATTGAAGCTTTAGTGAATGCAAATTTGCTGGCAAGGTCAAACATTTCAAACGGGACAGCAGTCCCTTTGCCAAGCCAAAGTGGTAGTATTCTCCTCCCTCCATTTTTGGTAGTAGGCACATCATTTTGAAGGAGTTTCACCGCACTCACGGTAAACAAGGTGCCAGACAGACAAAACTAGACAACTCAAAAAATAAATAAACTGTCCGCACACTTGAATCCTTTTAAGCAAATTTAATAGCCAAGCTTTCGGTCAGAAGACCATCCTCAGGGCATACAAAAACTTCTTCTTCTTCTTCTTTCAAGTTTAATGGCGGTTGGCAAACCAAACTTTAATGGTGCATTCCCGCCACCTACTGGATTGGAGTGTGGATAACATTATGGTAGTAGTGATCTAAATCCTGTTACATAAATGAGTGTCTCTTAAAAAATTAAATACTTCCTCATATATTTTCAATTGCTTTGGGCCATTTCCTAGTAATGCTTGGATAGAAAAAACTTCCATTTCCAATTCTCTTAATGCTTGAATTAATTTAAATCTTTCTCTTGCATAAGCCTCACATTTTAATAATACATGTTCAACTGTTTCCATAATTTCAGAACTACATTTTTCACAATACCCAGTCTGGTGTTTCCCAATCCTGCCCATACATTGATTTAGTAGACAATGGCCAATGCGCATTCTTGAAATTATAACATCCTTCCTCCTATTTCCAAAGCTTCTTCTTTCTAAACCAACTATTCCTTGAATTTTGTATAAATGTCGACCCATATTTCCACTATCCCACTGCTTCTGCCATTTCTTCCTAATTTCCTTTGCTATTATACTTTTTATCTCAGTCCTACTCAGTGCAATTTTAATATCTACTTCTTGAAATTTTATGGCCTGTTTGGCTAAACTATCCACCTCTTCATTTCCTGCCACCCCCATATGAGCTGGTATCCAGAGAAATTGAATAATGACTCTCAATTGTCTAATTCTAAAAAGACTTTGTAATATTTCATAAATTAAATCCTGTCTAGCTGTAGAAATACCACTTGCTAGACTTTCAATTGCAGATAAAGAGTCAGTGCATATAACTGATCTGATTGGCTGAATTTCTTCGACCCACTGTAATGCTAATATAATTGCTATTAATTCTGATGTAAATACTGAAATGTGATCTGATGTTCTTTTCGAAATGTTAACTTTAAACTGCGGTATAAATACTGCTGCAGATGTTCTACCAGAATCTGAATCTTTTGAACCATCAGTATATATCTGGATGGCATTATAATATATATGATCTATGTAATCTTGTACCTTTACACTATCCAGAATATTCTCCTCATTATGTTTGTCTTTGTGTAACTGGATATCTATAGAAGGTATTGGAAAAAACCAAGGAGGAATTGCTGTCAGAGCCACACAGGTAGCAATATTCACATCTTTAATTATTTCTCTTGCCTCCTCATTAATAAACCATCCAAAACTTGTTAGTTTTTTATATTTATATTCCCAACAATCACTTAAAACATTCTTAACTGGATGATTTTCCGATTGACCTTTTATGTTTGCCCAGTATCTCATTCTTAACTTAATCCTTCTCATTCCCAGTGGCATAACACCCATCTCAACATTAAGTGATGCCACTGGTGATGATCTTATTGCTCCACAACATATCCTTAATGCTTGATTCTGGATTGCCTCAATCCTAGCAAGCTGAGTTTTTGAGGCAGAACTATACACCATGCTACCATAATCTATAGTTGCTCCAATTAGAGCCACATATATACTTTTGAGCGATTGCCGATATGCACCCCATTCAGCTCCAGCTAGACATCTCATAATATTTATCACTTTTTTACATTTGTCTATTATTTTCTGTATATGTACTCTGAAATTTAATTTTGAATCCATCCATACTCCTAAAAACCTAACAACTGAAGTCTGCTCCAATGTTTCTCTATACATTTTAATATTTATAGAAGGGTTCGTCTTCTTTTTGGAAAAACAAATTACTTGTGTTTTTGCCATAGAAAGCCTAAATCCCCATGTATTAGCTCAGTTTTCTATCAATTTGACAGCATTCTGAACCTTTTCCTGTACAAACTTCACATTCCTACCTCTTTTCCATATTGCAGCATCATCAGCATATAGAGATTTCCCTATCCCAGGTTCGATCTGAGAAAAAAATGTAATTTATCATTAAATTAAACAAAATTGGACTGCTGACACTTCCTTGGGGAGTTCCATTCTCGAGTTCATAAATCGGAGAATACTCACAGCCCACTCTTACTTGAATAGTTCTATTTAACAGAAAGTTCATAACCCAGTTATACATTTTACCTTTTATTCCCAACATATCCAACTTAATTAAAAGTCCCTCCTTCCACAACATATCATATGCCTTTTCAACATCAATAAAGACACCTACCAATACTTCTTTATTAATCTGAGCCTTTCTTATGTCCGCTTCCAAACACAGCACAGAATCCATAGTGTTTATCCCTTTTCTAAAGCCACTTTGATAAGGGGAGAAAATTTCCCTCCTCTCAATAACATAAACCAGCCTGCTCATTACCATACGCTCCATAATCTTGCATATATTTGAGGTTAGAGCTATAGGCCTATAATTATTGGGTTTCGTATGATCTTTTCCTGGTTTTGCTATTGGGATAATTACTCCATGTTTCCATTCCATTGGAAGCTTTCCTGAATTCCATACCTTATTATAAAGATTTAAAATGACGTTTAATGAAAAATCTGATAAATGCTTAATCATTTCATAGCATATCTCATCCCTACCTGGAGAGGTTTGTTTGGTCCCTGCAATTGCTCTTTTTAACTCATACAAAGTTAATTCATAATCCAATGTATCTCCAGTCGACTCCTTAACTTCCAATATATGAGGATTCTTCCTCATTCTCTGTTCCCTTAACTTCATCATGTCATTTGATATATTTTCATTACTATGTACTTTCACAAATGATTGTGCTAGTATCTCTGCCTTCCTGCCATCAGACACAACTACTTCCTCATTATGAATTATCGCCGGAATACTATTATTTCTTTGTTTTCCTCCCATTTTCCTAATCATATTGCAAATCTCGTTGATTCCAATGTTTCCCCCAATATTATTGCAATACTCTCTCCAATAATTTCTTTTTGCTGTCCTGATAACCCTCCTCACAATTGCCTGAGCTTTTTTATAAACAATAAAGTCATCATAACTAATAGATCTTCTTACTTTTTTAAGCATTTTGTTTCTTTCTTTAATTGCCACATTGCATTCTTCATTCCACCACGGAACAATTTTCCTCCTACAAGATGCCTTCTTTCTACCAAAAACTTCTACTGCTGTGCTCCTAAGAACACCACTAATTTTTGAATTTAAAACGTCAATATCTTCCTCAACATCCTCATTAATTTCAGCCATTTTATTATGACATGTCTCAGCGTACAACTCCCAATCCCCTGCTTTAAAATTCCACCTAGAAATTCTTTCCAAACCTGTTTTTATTAAGTCAACTCCAATTGTACTACAAACAGGAAAATGATCACTACCAATAGTACTTTCATTCAATACTTTCCAATCACACCTACTAGCTAAATTTTCTGATACTATTGTCAAATCTAACACAGAATATTTGCTCTTAGAAAGATTAACTCTTGTATAGCTTCCGTCATTAATGCATACTAGTTCTCCCCAGTCCAGCATATCTTCTATGATCAATCCATTATAATCAGTATTAAAACTCCCCCATAAAGTATTGTGAGCATTAAAGTCACCACACCACACCATTTTAAAGTCCCCAATTCCTCCAATATTTTCCATCATATCCTTAGTTAATTTGTCACATGGATTATAAAAATTAATAACCCTAATACTCTGATTTCCTTCCCATACCTCCACTACCACAGCCTCATACTCATTATTATCCTCAATTTTCCTAAACCCTATACCTTGTTTAATAAAGGTTGCTACTCCACCACCATTTCCTTTATTTCTATCTTTCCTAATTGTCTCATACCCACTAATCCAAAAATTTAACTGTGGTTTAAGCCACGTTTCCTGAACACAAATAATATCTGGATACACATCACAATTTTCTATAAAATGCTTAAATTCTTGCCCATTTGCAATTAAACTTCTTGCATTCCACTGCAAGATTACAAAAGCCATTATGAGCCCCCAGATGATGTCTGACTATTTGTTGCTTGTACCACGAGTCTTTCATTTATCATGTCCACTGATATGTTCTTCAGTTCCAAATATTTTTCTGCAGCTCTAATGATTATCTTAATCCTTTCAGATCTACTTTCAGTCTGCACTGAACAATTCACCACTTCTGCCACAAAAGCTATGAATGAAACTTTGTCTTCAATATATTCAATTTTTTTCGTTTGGTGTTGGCATCTTACTTGGTTGTGATTGTACCCTAACAGGGGCCTCCTCTACTATGCTTACTTTGGGGGTTTGTTTTACTTTTTTAATTGCTTCAGCAAATGATATTCCTTCTTCCATTCTCACGTTTTGAACCTTAATTGCATCTTTCCTTACTTCACAACCTCCATAAGCTGCACTGTGCTCCCCCCCACAATTACAGCATTTTGGGGTTTTACTTTGTCCGCATTTACCATACTCATGATCTCCTCCACATCTTGCACATCTTTGTTTGCCTCTACATACAGCAGCCACATGTCTGTATTTTTGGCATTTGAAACACCTTATTGGGGGAGGAATGTATACTCTGACTCCATAACTGACAAATCCCAGAAATACTCTATCTGGTAATTTGAACTCATCAAAGACCAACATAATTGACAGACTATCCGTTTTCTCATTGTTTCTGAAACACTTCAAGCGTCTTACTTCCTTAACTGCTGCTCCCTTTACATTTCTTTTTATCATCTCATCTGAAACATCCAAAGGAATTCCAGATATTACACCTCTAATCCAGTTTCTCTCTTCTGGAATTGAACATTCTATTTTGTGTCCGATCATTGCTTTAATTCCCAAAGTTTCTTTTTGTTGGCTACTATCTTTACAAAATAACAACAATCTTCCATCCTTCAAAGTTTTTACATTCTCTACAATCCCTACACTTTCTTTAATTACTTTTGTAAGTTTCAAAGGATTGATGTTACTCACAGAATCGGTAGCAAACTTTATCATTACTTTATACTCCTTCTTCTTTCCTTGTGCCAGTTGCTTTCCCTTGTAACTTTCCGAGTCAGATATTAACTCACGACTTTTCTTCCTTTTCTTTGTTTTAACTACTTTCCACCCTAAACTTGAATTTCCCCCACTATCTTCCTCACACCTATCATCCTCCATTACCGGATCGCTTCCGGAATCTACGTCAGATCCTACCATCCGTACACCAGTCACAATCCAGCCGTTTGCCAACCGCCCTGGATTCCACTACCACGCTCCTACAGCTTGAGATGGGACAGGCCGACGGCTGTAAAAAGCAGCACGGGTCGCTGATCCCTTGTCCAACTCAAAACAAACCGTCTACGTTAAACTGCAGATGGGGAAACCGAAATGGCTGCGACCGCACAGAACTGTGGGAAGCAGGCTCTTCTTCTGTTGAGTCATTCGGGATCTGTCATGTCTCTTGCACTCAATAACGCCCCCCACGTCAGAGAGGCGAACGACCTGCATACAAAAACTAAATGTCACATTCCATTTAACTGTGTTCAAACACATGAGGACAATCAACAGTGATGACCCACACCTGCAGAGGCCAGGTAGGACCAGTTGTAGTCCAATGGTGGTAGTTGTAGTTTTTTTAGGTGATCATCACTAACTCCACATAGTGCAAAAACATAGTGAAAAAACACTACAAGAAACAGTCATAAATATACATATACAAAAAGTATACACAAATATAGGCGCATATATATATATATATATATATATATATATATATATATACACACATTCATTCATGCTTGCTATATAAGTACAAGTGCATTGAGACTGCAAAAACATCAGTAACACCTTCATAAACTGCAGTATTCAAGACTTATAAAACAGTACAGCTGTGACTATAGCATGACACTCATGTCAAAGTCCACATTTAAACCTTTAGGATGTAAGGCGTCCAAAGTATGGATTCAGTAGAGTTCCCTTTGGCATAGCACTTTACCAATATTGCCACCTCTAGGTATTTTAATCTGCTCAATTCCCTGAAAACTAAGAGAAGAAACTGAATGGGCACACTCTGTAAAGTGAAAGGCCACAGGGTAGTTAGGGTCAGCACGTCTAATCAAGCTTTTATGCTCACTGATCCTCTGTTTTAAACTACGTGTGGTCTTTCCCACATACACCATATCACAAGGGCATCTTAAAATGTACATAACATTCTTAGTTTTACATGTAATAATGCCCTTCACATTGTAGCTCTTACCAGATCTAGGATGTTTAAAGTTATAGGTATTGTGTGTGTTATTACATTGGGCACAATTCCCATCACTAAGGGGTACTAAGAGTATTTGGGTAGGGGCTGATCTTATACATGCTTTAACTAACCTATTGCGGAGGTTAGGGCCCCGTCTGGACACAAACAAAGGTGGATCACTAAATTTATCCTGAAGAGAAGAATCATCAGATATAAGGTGCCAATATTTCATTATGGTGTTTTTAATGATAAAGGATCTTGGAGTAAAAGAAGTTGGACAGGAGATAGAAAACTTTTTATCCTTTTTACAACTCTTTTTCAAAAGGTGTGATCGTGGTGTGGAGAGGGCGATATTATATGCCTCTTCAATACTTTTAGTGGGATAACCCCTGGTTAGAAATCTTTGTTTCATATCTATAGCATTTTCTTTAAACTCTTCAATTGAATGGCAAATACGTCTAAGTCTGTAAAATTGACTCTTCGGCAGGCCGTTTTTTAGAGCACTGGAATGCGAGCTGCTTGCCAAAAGGAACAAATTGCGATCAGTCTCTTTACTCTCCACATGTCTAAAAAATGCACGCGTTTTGAGTCGGGATTCTACACTGAATTTCAAATCAGGACTCATCCTAGTCAGGTGAGTCGTGAATTCATTCAACTCATCCTGGGACCCTTTAAAAACACACAAGACATCAGTAGGCACATCAGCCTGACTCCTAAGGACTGTCCTTGCATCTTTTGGGAGTTGGGGTGAAAAACCCTCAGAATACCCAGAAGTGCTGTTAATAAATCAAGTGACACAGAGAAAGTTGTGGCCCAATATCTCAAACTCCGTAAGAGAAAATCATCTGTTGGAGTATCATTGCCTTCACTTTCGCAGCCATCTGACTCTCTAGCTGCTGAATTGTGAGGAACCAAAACAGAATGCTCGCTCACAATAGGATCTTCAACAACATCTTGTTTCTATCTGACAGTCTCCTGAAACTTAAGCAAAATGTCAAGACTCTGTTGACTGTACTATTTTTCTCAAGTGTCGCCCCTTAGACCAAATGGTGCGTTGTTTAGTAAAAAAAAAAAAAAAAAAAAAGGCTTACTACAAAGAGAACCTTTTGTCTGGAAGAGAAATCAGCTTTGGAACTGTCACGATTAGCCACTCACTCCCTGGGTTATCACGGACTACATTTCCCATCATGCACCTCCCTGGACTGATTACACCAAACACCATACACCTGCACGGCGCTGATTACACACACCTGCATCTCATTCACACACACACACACATATAAACCACTTCCACGCACCACACCAGTGCAATGTCTTGACTTTCCTGGCTGTCATTCTGAGCGTCTATCACTGTGGATTATTTATTGCCTTGACCTTGGACTGTGTACCCTGTTTCTGATCGTTCTCTGCCTACCTCGACTTGGATTGTTACTGGACCTTGCTTCTCGCCGCCTGCCCCGACCATTGCTTGTTATCTGGTTTATCTCTGCCTTGTCTCCATTGCCCTGTTTGCTGTTGTTGATCCCTGGCTGTTTGACTACTCTATAAATGCTGCAAATGGATCCCCTAGTGTCTGCTGCATCATTACAGGAACACTGTAAGAGAGAAAAAAAAGGATAATTAAAAAAATACATATGAGTGGTGTTTCGAACACTTCGAAACAGTGAATCATTTTGCGAATCAATTGGTTAAACTGATTCAAAGCTTTGAAAAGCTTTGTTTCTCCCGTCACTATAGGCTTGTCAGACCGATCAGTGTATGACATCAAAAGTACAGCAAGAGTGATTAGAGAGCAGACGGGTGTACTATACTTTATGAAGTTCCTAAACGTAAGTTAGGGAGGAGCGAGCCCATCCAATCTTTCAATCAACTAACAGAGTATACTGCCGCACTAAGGCAAAAGGTCGTAACTTCAATTTTTGGCGAGAATGAGTTATTGTCATTTTTAGGGCAATAAACATAAGTTTTATCATATAGATGAACATCAAGTTTCAATTCGATTGTTTTTTGGGGGAAAAAAGCCCGTAACGTCAGTTACGGCGTTATGCCTTCGTTTCTCGCTGCTCCTAAACATTCGAATGTAGTTACGGGCGCGCTACCCTGCAGTTACGGCACTTTGCCTTGTTCTTACCAACCATCAAA
Source organism: Meda fulgida (assembly GCA_030578275.1). Taxonomy (NCBI): domain Eukaryota; kingdom Metazoa; phylum Chordata; class Actinopteri; order Cypriniformes; family Leuciscidae; genus Meda; species Meda fulgida. The sequence goes on from CM060619.1 coordinate 21,784,977, forward strand.
GTATTGCCGCGCTGAAGTTACGAGGTTATGATGTAACAATTAAATCACCTCAGACACACACGTACATGTTTCACAGTGATTGCTTTTGTTGGATGGTTGAAGAATGGCATACTCTCGGGGGAAAATTATGGAGGAGATGGCTTTGAAACGTAAACAACAAGATCAAGGTAAGAATGACCCACAACACCGGTGCATAAAAAAAGATAATCTTTAAAATCAAGTAATAGCGGCAGCCTTTAGCTAGCGATGCTACTTCACAAACTAGACAAACACGTTTCGAGCCATAATCAACAATTTATCCAGTTACAAATGTAGCGGATATCTTAATTCACAGCCCGTAATACATACAAGGCTACATGTACTGAAATAAAATGTGCTTCTCATAGGCTAGCTCTCGCCTGCCAATGACAGTCCACTGACTGAAAACTACACGAGTTGGTTGGTTAGAGCTGCAACGACACACCCATTATACACCAGCAGCAGGAATGTAGTAATTTAGAGCCTACCTTTTGTTGAACCCTGGTTAAAATCGGTCACTACGTCCTGTTGTAGAAATTTTAATAGTCATTTATTCCTAACAGATATCATAAGGGATTGAACCTATTCAATGTGTAAAAGTACATGTGTGTACGTGCTTGTGTGTTGGCGACTGGGCCTATTCTTGCAAGAATAAATACTTCTCTTTTTTATTAATTTGACTCTGAGTGTCTCTTACGCAGTGATGATGTTTAACAGAAGTTTTGCCACAACAATTTGGTGTCAGAAGAGTGGGATTCCTTGGAAGTGCCTTCTGGACCTGAGAGCGGACGATGTTTGGCCACCTGGACTGAGCAGTTCCAGCTCTACCACGTAAGTTTCAGAGAGAGGGGCCGACCGCTGTCAGGGCCAGGAAAGGCTCCACTGGAATCAAATGAGAACGAACCCGTGGCAATCCAAGACATCTCTGGCAAGAAACGGCTAAAATATTTTATTTTGGGTTAAAATATTATTCAATTGTGGGTAAAACGATAGTGGCTGGGTCTGTTCGTTTCTGTGGTGTAGGTCAAGAGCACCGGTACAATATTGCTAACTGTGCGAAGTGCGTATTTGCAAAACACGTCATGGGGTAGCGATTTTGCAAATCGAGGAATCTTCGTACAGCAGTTTATTGGGGGGTCGGTTGAGACTTACTGGCGGGTCAAGGGTTAATACAGTAGGGCTAACTGCGTGAGGTGCGTATTTACAAAACACGTCACGGGGTAGCGATTTTGCAAATCGAGGGATCCTCACGTAGCAGTTTACTGGGAGTTAATCGATCCGCCAGGAAAAGCACTGGGTGTGCCCTGTCTGGTCTTGGGTTAAGGGATCAGATCTGGTGGAGACGTCCAACAGATTATTAGACGCAGTGTCGAATTTGAGAAATCTACAGAGTAACAGAAACAGCCAGTATGGGAAAATCTCAGAGCAAGCTTGCCAAATTTGACACACCGGTTTTCTATCAAATGAGGAAATATTATGAGGGAAAATGTATGTTAGACATTGAAAAACTGAGAAAATACCATGATTTCCTCAGGGAGGGAATCAGTTGAACAGGGCAGTGAGAAACAAGAAGGTTGGTGTGTGAGATATGTGTGTGTGGGGATTGTAGTTAAGCAATCATGTACTGGTTAGATAATGAAGGAACTGGCATGTAGAGAAAAGAAAGGAGAGGATACAGAAGGAACTGGCATGTAGGGAAAGATTGAGAAGACATATAGTGGAAACCTATATGTGATGAAAATAAAATGTCTGACAGAATTTATGGAAATTATAGTTTTATAAAAAAACTAATGCATATAGCCTGGTATTTATGATTGTAGACGATGTCTGTATTTAATATCTGAGGAGTCACTGAGGGTCCAGCTATATGCTGGGAGTACAGCAACAGTGTTTGCTTATTCAGCCCGGCTTCCGGACGTTAAATATATACTTGTCTTGTAATCAGTGTTGTTGCTGATAATACCAAATTAGTAAAATGTAAAGACAACTTTGACCAAAGACTCTGGAAATCAATAATGTGTAATGTCGGATATTTGTTGACATTAAGTAATTGATGCAAAAGATGTCTGTTTTATAATGGAAATTCTGGGTCAGGGATAATTTCCCTGGACAAGTATGACTAAAGTTAAATGAAAACTTTTTGCAAACAACTTATGCAGCTTAAGAAAATTGATGTGATAATAATGATAAAGATTATGATTCGGCTATTGGGATTGAATCCGCCACTGGTGGACTGTAAAAGAATAAGAGATAAAAACAAGGTAAAAAGATTGAAGTCTTAAAGTGAATCCTTTTGAAGAAAAGATCTATAATAGTAATTTTTTGAAACAGTGAAACAGTTTGATGAAAGTTGCAAAATATATAAAAGTAACTAAAAGGATGATTGTGTTTTAATTCAACATTTTAAGAAGGGTTCAGGTTATATAGAGAGACAAATCTCACGGATGATTTATAATAACTGCAAAAGATGCAGAGTAGCCTTGTCAAAGTTAGTGTGAATCCTGATTGGAGAGTGATAAACTCCTAGAAAAAAACGTTGAAGTCAGATATTAAGCTATGGTAATTGAGAACTAGAATAATTGTTTTTATTTAAGATCAAATAAGTAGAAGTAATAGGCTACTGGATTAACAGTTGTTAAATGTAAAATGTGTTCTGTTAGTGTTTTGACCATGAAAGAACTAGAAGCTGATGTTTTGCTTTCAAAAGATAAGTTTGTTATTGGCTGTAATGAAACAGCTCGCTTATCTGAATCTGATGTCTGCTGTGGCTGAAATCCGCCAGTACGACAGAGACTCAATCTGAGTGGAAATTTCTAATGTCTAAATTCCATGAGATATGGGCAAAAGACAAATATAAAAATGTTTATTTGGAAACACATGTAATTTCTGGCAAATATGCCTTAAGCTGGGAGAGAGTTAAAAGATGGTAGATAGAGTTTGATGTTAGAAGTTTATGAGAGTACAGTGTGCCAGTCCTGAAAGTCTCAGAGTCTCTCTCAATCATGTCAGCTAAAAGCTGTTATTTGAGCCTGTGTCATAAGTAATAAGCTATTTATAGTAAAAGCACAGTGTTTCGGTTGAAAATCAGATACAGAGATATTAAAATAAATCATTGCCATTAAGTGGGCAATTTGTATTTGAGAATGTTTTAAATGTAAAACTGAATGACTTTAAAGAAGTCTTTAAAATAATCTCGGTTGAAGACTTCAAGTCTTACCTGGCACTTGTTGTGTACATGGGTCTTGTGAAGGTCTCTGCCCTGACTGATTATTGGAGGAGGTCCCGAGTCTACAGTGTTCCCCTTCCTGCTGAGATCATGTCCTGTAGGATGTTTCTTACCATCACAAACGCTCTTCATCTTAGTGTTCCTTGGGATGATGACGAAAACGAAAAGAAAAAGGGAACAGCAGCCTACGACCGCTTGGGGAAGATCAAGCCTCTCTATGACAACATTAGGGATGCCTGCAGGACATTTTTTCATCCAAATCAGAACATCTCCATAGATGAGAGGATGGTGGCATCCAAGGCTAGGTGTGGACTCAAGCAGTACATGAAGAACAAACCCACTAAATGGGTCTATAAGCTTTTTGTCTTGGCAGACTCCTTGTGTGGGTACACCTGTGAGATCTTCGTGTCTGAGGGTAAGTCCATGGCATCTCAGAAGGGGCTGAGCTATGAGTCTGTCGTGGCACTCGTAGATGAAAAGATGTTGGGCACTGGTTACAAGCTATACGTCGACAACTTTTACACTAGTCCCATGCTTTTCAGAGACCTCCTCTATAAGAAGATTTGGGCATGTGGCACCATTCGTCCACACAGGATCGGTTTCCCAAAGACAGTCACCAACAGACTACCGCGGAATGCTCCACGAGGGTCCATGCGATGGCTCAGAGAGGATGAGCTGCTATTTGTGGAATGGCTGATGTGCTCCACATTCCACAAAGCATATAAAGGTGACACAGTGCAAAGGAGGTTGAAGAACAAAGATGGGCAGTGGTCTCAAGTGCATGTGCCTATTCCCTGTGCTGTGCTGGACTACAACAGGTTCATGGGGGGAGTGGACCTGTCCGACGCCCTCATTGGGTACTACAAAGTGCTCCACAAGACACGGAAGTGGTACCAAACCTTCTTTTACCACTTTATGGATATTTCTGTGGTCAATGCCTTCATTTTGCATCAGCATCTGGCCAGAGCAAAGAATGAAAAACCCCTCACCCAGAAAGCATTCAGGGAAACCCTTGTTCTGGAACTCGCAGGCTTAGAATCAAGGACAGCTGCTCCTCGGGCTTCTCCTCCAAATGATGCTTGCCACAACCGATACATATTACAGACGACAGCACTGCTGGACGGAGAAAGTGCAAGCTCTGCCATCAGAAGACACCAGTCATATGTGCAATATGTGAGGTGTCACTGTGCTTTGTGCCTAAAAGGGACTGTTACAATGACTGGCATAAGCAGAGTGGAAAATATTAATGATCTAGTTTATAATGTTCGTCTTTTTTATTTATTTACATGTTACATTATTCAAAGCATTCGATTCTAATAGTTGTTTCAGAAATGTTACCAAGTTTAGGTGGATTTGTAGTTCTGAAGAGAGAGATGAAGCAAGAGAAGCCATCGCTGGTGTGAGACATTAGTAGTCAGGGGTACATACACACTTACATTTGTACACTTACATACACACTTTTTCTATTTGGACTTTGTTTGTTCTGCTTGTTTTTGTTCTGCTGGTTTTCTCTCTCTTTCTCTCTCTTGCAGCTTTCTCTTGATATAATTTATCAATTAGTTGTAAAACAATCACTTTTGTAATGTGAGTATTTTGGTTTCACTGTTTTTGTTATTAGAATTATTCAATATAAAGAGTATTTTTGTTAACAAGTCATTTTACAAATATAGTGGGTTATTGGACAAATAGTGGCTTTGTGGACATGTGTTTTTATGCTTGGCTTTCAAAATATTTTGATGAAAACCATTTATCAGCTCTCAGTGGGCTCCAAAAATTCCACTGTCCACGAACCCACTATTTTTTACGGACTCTGGGTGGCCTGCAGAGTGCAGTAAAATAGCTTTCATCATGGCAGGAACTTTAATTAAAATGTCTATCAAAGAAACTGTCTGACTCCCCGCTCAATAGATTGCAGGTGGGATTGTGTCCAATTGCAGCCTATTGAATGAACGGCGGGATATCATTTTTAAACAGTAAAATAGTTTCTATCATGGCAGGAACTTTAATTAAAATACACACTGATGTACACTACAGCCATAAATGATGTATTATTCGCCTAAAAAAATGCCCCTCCCCCGCTCATAAACTCAGTCCACTTTGGCATCTCCTGGACATGAAAGTGACCTCAAAAAGACTGGTGATTGGACGACCCTTTCCCAGTACACGTTCGCAGCTCCTGGACATGAAAGTGACCTCAAAAAGACTATAAATGATCCCTGCACGGGTCAACCTTTGTCATTCTAACTCACTCCACAAGGCATTTTACACTCAACTTTGCAAACACACACAACCACATTGTAACAGATTCTTGACGTCGACATGGGAATAGCAGACTGCCCGCTTTGCAACAGGGTCTACCATCAGCTGAGCCAGCACCTCACCACCAGCCACGGAGTGCAGAACAGAGCAGAGCGCAAGCTGCTGCTTGCCATACCATCCGGGAGGGTGGACGTTCGCAAGGGCACCTGCCCAGTGCCTGCCTGCGGCAAGTACAGCCCCGAATGGACCGCCACCGGAAGGGCCACACGGAGCTAACGGCCGCAGTTCGTCGTCAGACGATGCAGGCTTTGAAGAGGCAGAAGATATTGGGGGGCCTCGCCAAGCTGAGGGCAGCCAACCCGACGGTGTCACTGGCCTCCTCCCTGGACCTGGAGGATCTCACAGTGCCTCCGGAAGAGGAGGAGGAGGGTGCGGAGGTGGGAAACAACCCCCCTTTGCCCTGCAGCAACCCTGGCTGCATCCGCACCATCAACAGCCTCAGGAACGAGGTGGCCGACCTCAACTGACACGTGGACACCCTGAGCAGGGCACACAGAGACATGACCCGCCGCTACCGCCTGTTGAAGAGGAGGTCGATGCCAACCCACTCCGACCAGGTCGCCAGGGTGACGGGAAGACTGATCTCGGCTCCCCTGAGAAGGGAGAGGCCCAGGAAGAGGAAGGAGAGCCCTGTGCCGGGCCATTCAGAGAGTCCCTGCACAAGTCCCTACACAAGGTGGCCCAAATGCTCCTCAGGACTGCAATCAAGAGGCAGCGGAAGCCAACCAAAAGTTTTTATTAAATAGCCACTTTGTTTTTGTCATGTTTTGATGTTTGTGTTCTTGTTCTAATAAATGTTTGAATAGTTTCACTTGTCTTTTTTGATGCAAAAAATTGCATAAACACATTTTACTAAAACAAATAGTGAAAAAAAATCAATATACTTCATTAAAATATTAATAATAATAATAATTAATTGATTTAAAAAAAGCAAACGCTTTTGGAACTGGACAAGACCTTTCCAACAGGGGTCAGCTCGCCGAATTCCGGGCCCCAGGGACCTTTCTATAAAAATCCCACTCACCCATCAAATGAATGGGTTTTCCATAGTGCTTTCGTGGACGCCGTTTTGAAATGGCTGATCGACTAGGGTGCGCCGTTTTCCGTCTCGCCACGGCCCCCTGGTGTGGGCGGTCAAGTTTGGTGGCCCTGGGACCTCGTTCAGGGGTCGGAAGGTCGAAAAAGGGTGAAAAACACATGTTTTGTGTTTTACACTGAATAAGGTCCTGGAAAGTCGAAGCAAAAATGTTGGCGTTTTACATTTAAAACGATCACCCTTTCGAACGAACAGTTTACATCTACCTTTATTTTTTGCTATTTTATTAAAAAGTGTTCACATGTAAATTGTTGTAGATTTTTCCCTAAACCTAACTACTCAACCAATAATACTTGTACTCTAAGAGTGTCTACTCATCCACGCTCGGCCAAGTCTAACCCTATACCCTAGTGTGTCTCCATATCGACGTCTGCTCGGTACTAATCCAATACCCAAGCGCGTCTCCACATCGACATCTGCTCTGTGCTAATAATTCTACCTTACTTGTTCTTGCTGCACAGCTTTAAATGACAAACAGACTTCAGCAATTGTCCTCCAATGCTATTTATTACAGCCGGGAGTTCTCGAGCAGTTCTCAGAGAATCTCCCAAGAAAAAACAAGGCCGGAGGATCTCAGACAATTTCCATTGAGAATCCCACCGAAAACACGGATACAACAGTTTTTATAGAATAGGGAAGTATGGCAAAATGACATGAATTTGATTGGTTCTTCATAGACAGACTCTTCTGTTTCTAGATAAAGTAATCTTTGTTTTAATGATTACTTAATTTGTGATCACAAGTTCTAACCTAATCATCTGTCTCGTTTCATTTCCCATATATGTTATTTATACACAAAAGTCGTGGGTTTTCTTCCATGAGACACACATACATTCATCCAAAGTACAGAATGTCTTAGTACATTGTTTCAGTGTTAGCATGTTAAATAAGGTTAAATGTTAAAACATGGTTTTCAGTTAAATTTTAACAATATTTTAAGTGTAATCTTTCTATTTTTTAAGTATACATTTTATCATACATATTTCAAAGTTAAGGATTCATTAGTTTGATATAGCCTACATTGGAACAAACACTATAATGGAGCGTTCACACCAGACGCGAACAAGAGCGTCGGCGCTAGTGATGTCAATGTTAAGTCAATGCAAAGACGCGTTATGGGGATAAAAAATTCCTGCGGTGCGAATAAGGCGTATTCGCGTCTAACGCGCTGCGCTCTACGCCTCATTCGCGCCGCAGAATTTATGTCTAGTTGAGTGTCTGGCTCGTTAAACGCAAATGATTTTATTTAGTGCCTTTTTGTGCATTCACGTGTTTGACGCGAATTCGAGTCTGCCGCCCGAGTTGAAAAATCTGAACTTCTGCGTCAGTTCGCACCGCGTTAACCAAACAGGAGCCTGCTTGCTTCACGTGGCAAAGAGACATAATAAACTCCCGCTCTAAGTCACTCATTCAAAATGGAGGAGAAATTAATTTTGACTGTGAGTGGATACCCGGAGTTTTATGACTCAACATCATACTTTTATAGAGACAAGAACAAAAAGGACCTTGCTTGGAAGAGGATTAGTGAGGAGATTGTACAACCTGGTAAGTTGTAAGATGGACAAATTTCACTTTTGAGTCACGTTATTGACCTACTAACCAGCTAGCAAGCTGCCGTGCTGCTATTTTACAACTATTTTCCCGCTAATATACAACTACTTTTCACTAATAAGATAATGTGTTTATTAAGAGGATTTCTGCTGTAAAAAGTGGAATAGCCTCAGGGACACGTACCTGAAAGAGAAGAGAAAGGAGGCTGACAAGAGGAGTGAGTCACCTCGAGGACCAGGGACACCCGGCAGAACCATCAGGGCAGACAGTGACAGGTGTGTTTCCAATAAAGCCACATTACAAGGCATATATGCTGTCATGTTTACAGATGAAGAAGGGTAATCTCTCTATGAGTATTGTTACCAACGTGTCGTATTAACATTTAATATTATCTTGACAGAGCCATTTGATCAGAGAGAGGGTGGTCGAAGAACCCCTTCCCCTTCTCCTGTCTCCCCAGTCCCTCAGCCCCTGCTGCTGAACCTACAGGTGTGTGAATGCAATAATACAAACAATATTTCAACATGTTACGTGCACGAAACATATCCATTGCAATCTATGCAACCAATCATCTGCATACATATTTTTTAGCTACTGTTCATTTGCATGTTTATCTATGTATTTGTCTGAAGTATAACTTTAATTACTTAATATATGTTAAAGCAAGTTCAAAACAATATCACACTTGCATTTAAGCACTGTCTATTTCACTCACATAGGCACAGATATTCTTCTCCCACTATCAAGACAATTTTGTTGTTTAAAATCAATTTTTAAACCTTCACTGGGAACATGAAAATCAGGTATCATCTTTCTGCCTTACCGTTGAAGAAGTGTTCACTAAGCTTTGTTTATACGGACGGATGATGACGCGCTTAAGATGAGTCTTAAGATCCAGATTCAGAGGATGTCTGGATGTCATGAATAATAGATAAATACAGAGCAAGGCCTCAAACGCATGATTTTGAAAAGATGTGTCTGGCAGATTTTGCTTCGGAGTGCCGCCTCGTGTATGGTCAGCAAACGAAAGGCAAGAATGTTCACTGGCTGCTCAGAGGCATGGGTTATTTTCAGAAAAGAACATCTGGGAAGGCTGCAGTTATTAGATATGCACGCTTTTCGGAGGAAAAACAACCCGAAAAGTTTTATAGTAGATTACTTAAGCTTTATATGCCACATCGGACCAACGAACAGCTAAAACCTCCTAGATTTCCAATCTACGCATTTTTGCTGATGCCTGTCCGTGCCATAGTGCAAGCACACAAGGAAAAGTTTGAAAAACACAGCGATGAAGAGGACAAGGCATACGATCAGCTGCAACAGCAAGGGCCATCTGAGAACGGCTTTTGCCCAACTTTTAAACCATATGAGGACAGAGGGTGTTTGGTAGTGATGTTCCTTAAAGTTACACACAGATTGGCAGACTTTTAAACACATTTCCCTCAAAACGATGGCACCTATCTATAATGAAAGAGAGGCTATCAGAGAGAGGGACACGTGAATATTTCCTGATCAAAAATTTAGCTGGTGTGATGGTAACACTTTATTTTGATGGTCCCTTTTGAACATTCTGGTGACTATAAGTAACTTTGCAACTACATGTCTCAACTAACTCTCATTAGAGTATTAGTGTACTGTCTGCTTAATATCTGATAACTCTTTATTGTGATGGTCCTCCAACAGACAGTCTACTGACTATAAGTAACTATGCAGCTACATGTCAACTTATTCTAACCCTAACCCTACCAGTCTACTAATACCCTACTAATACTCTAATGAGAGTTAGTAGACATGTTGGTGCAACGTTACTTATAGTCAACAGAATGTGTTAAAGGGACCATCCAAATGAAGCCAAAAAACTAAAACACACACTGTTTGACACATTTATTTACATAAAGTTTATGTAATAGAAGGATCATAGTAAACATATAAAATTAGTGTTTTTGGTTGTGGGACAGCAGTTTGCACCAATTCAAATAAACTCATAAAAATTCACCAACTTATCATATACTGTAGTGCAGCCAAAGGATGACTAAAAAACAGATGCTGCATTAATTGCATTTTAATTAATTAACTGCATGCATTAACGTGTTCAAAATATTTAATGCAATTAATGCAGCATCTGTTTTTTTTTTACTGTCATCATTTGGCTGCGCTACAGTATATGATCACGCTATCATTCATTCAAGTGCTATGAAACCATTCAAGCGCGATAAGACACAAACAAAAATAACTCAAATCTGTAATGCACAGAAAGCTGCTTCAGACAGTGCACTAGGATCACACTGAGTTTTCTTTTGTGCTTGAATGGACAGGTAAAAATCTGAGCCGGTCTGACTGGGCCAATAGAAAAAATCCTTAGCATTAAGCCCTAATATATTAAAAGTAAAAGCTAAAGGCATTTGAAAAGTGGAAATTTCAAATAGAAACTTAAAAAAAAACTTTAGAAGTTGAACTGAAACTTTTCAAATGACCAACCCTTAATAACAAAAGGGCAGATTCTTTGAGCGCAACTGATGATCAGTGTAACGTAGGGTATGAAGAAATAAGAGGGGAAGGTCTATTATCGATTATATGAACCTCTATTATGGAAGTGTCATATTAAATACATTTTTGATTTAAATCATAAATACATCTATTTATATAATCATGAAATGCATTGTTACATGTTTACATTAACTTTTTTATTTGACTACAGAAAGTTATCTACAACCATTTATCAACAATAAACTGAAGGTATGTACAACAATTGTGTAAATAAATACACATAACTTGGTAGGTCAGTAAACAAACAACAAAAAATAATTTGTTTGTGATAAGGTCTTAATAGCATGGCTTGCAACGAACTATCTTATTGGACTCTGAGAAGAAAAGTAAAAGACCAGATGGATCAACAACTGCAGTCAATACAAGCAACAGCTTGGGAAAGGGAGTTTGGTAGCATGCACAGTGACAAAAGTAACACCTGTCAAAATGATGATGACAACACGTTTGGTGTCAATATGGCACGGACTCCTTCCTTTCTTCTACCGGTCCCTCAGAGGAAGAGCAGCCCCGGATGTCCTGCTGGTTCACTGCGGCGGGAACGACTTGGGATGCAGGAAGAGCATCGATCTCGTCGCAGCGATGAAGCAGGATCTGCAACATCTTCATCGGCGTTACCCTCAGATGTCCATCATGTTGTCTGACATCACCCAGAGACGTAGGTGGAGATCGGGCCTTCCGGGGAAAATTGACAAATCCCGTAAATGGGTGAACAGTGTCATGGCTACCTTTGTCTTGGGAATGCAGAGGGGTATCGTGCATCACCCTCAAATTGTATTAAATAAGCCTCAAATGTTTCTTAGGGGCGAAGTTAATTTATCCATCAGGGGTAATGATTTTTTTTTTTTTTTTATAATTTAGCTGAAGGCTTGAGAGGCTTAATCCAGTAGGGGTGATGCTGGATTAATGCTGGATTAGTGATGCCCCCCCCCCCCCCCCCCCCCATGGCCTCTCTCTTTTCTTCCCCACAACGAATGTAGCTAGAGGGGATAGGGATTTTTTATTATTATTACTTTTTTTATATATCATTTTTATTTGTGTTTATTGTTTAAATAAATATTTATTAATAACCAAATGATTGAATATTTCTTATCAAAACACACAGTAGACACTTCAAGTAGACATACTTTGACAGAAATGTCATGTGGTTTTATCACTTATGGTTTAGAATTTCTTGATGCATATTCAGAATCAGTGGCCTACACAGTGAATATAGATTGAATATTAAATTAGATTTATCTTTATTGTCAATGTGTAGAGTACAAGAACAGAGACAATTCAATGCAGTTAGTGTCTAACCAGAAGTGCAAAAAAAGTACAGTATAGACATGTAGTGTAGTATAAACAGTAAATGGCATGCAGTGTAGACAGTAGTATACAGTTAACCTAGTGGTATGGTTTACAGTAAGGATATGTGAAGTGTATTAAACAGGGGCGGACTGGGACCAAAAGGTGGCCCTGGACTTTCTGGCCCACAGCAGCCCCCCACATCATAACACACTGGCTCATTAATGTGCAGAATCATTTTTAACACCACTTATAGCATAAAATATAACACAATACAAGAAATTAACAGAAATGCTATTTAAACGTTTATTTTAATTAACACAACATATATTAGGTAATATTTGTAAAACAATCTTTACAGCAGAAAACAGCTTTGCATGAATTTTGTTGAGGGTGGAACTTGAAAAATATGTCTAGATTTTCTGATGTCGGTACAGTGAAGAAATCAAAGCTGGGGATGGCGTCCTGACTCTGACTCAGTCTTTCTTCCAGAATCTGAATGAATGAATGAATAATAATACCTCTAATGCCTTTTTTTTATGTGTAACTTTTCAGCTCCACCTTTTCTTTTCTTCCCCCTTTCATCCATAGACAATTATTTGCTCAGAGAAATTCGCTGTACCGGATCAATCTGTCTCTCTCTCTGTAAATTAGACGACGTGAAAGGGGGCGTGTTTCAAGATACACAATGGAGTAGACCAAAGTGAACAGCTAGGGAGGGCAAAACACTCACATGCAAACAAAACACACTCCTTGTCAGCCGCGGCCCAACTCACTCATCCATTTGCGTAGAAAAGAGATGTAATATTATGATTTCCGTCATTTAAAAAAAAAAAAAAAATTATATATATATATATATATATTTGTATATCGGGTGGGCCGGCCCACATTGGCCAGCGGCCCACCGGGAAAAGTCCCGGTGCTCCAGATGGCCAGTCTATTTTGAGTACATTTTTATATGTATTACAGACTGTGATGGTTAATATATAAATTAATAGAGGTTGATTTTTTTTTAAATTGGGATAGTCAAAAGTGCCCGTAGTTGCAGAAACACCCACACACACACACACATATAATACAATCAAAAATAACAGATAAATAAGTACATGTACATCCCAGCACAATCTTCCAAAATTATTAAAAGTGATTCAAAAGGCACACACATACATAAACGCACACATTTACAATTTTTCTTTTTCGTTTCCTTCTACATCAAACAGAATAATAACCCATCCAAAAAAGACGTATTAGTATATAAGCCCAGGAACCATACTATAAAATACTATCCCCTCGAGTCATTTTCGTATATTCAATGTGACCATATAATATTCCAAAATACAAATCATGTAGTTTTGGCTAATAAATCATGATGAAAAACCCTTGAACAAAAACGATTTTCTTTATTTCACGTTATGTAGGCTAGGACATTTGTACATGGCTTCCGAACGGGATCACATTCATCTTCAAGCGTAGATCTGTAAATAAATAAAGGAACAACTTTAACCGCGATAGACATTGAGATGGGTTTTTTCTTCTTCCATTGCCTGTAGAATTTCCTGATAATTTCCCCATCCCCCGTTAATATAGGTGAAGTAAATAAATAATTCAAAGTTCATGGATAAATGTTACTTCATATGTATTCACTTGCCACATATCAAATTATTTCAAATTCATCAAAAACGTTGTTGAAATAATTTGTCGCGTTGCTTTTATGGACTCTATCTATGCCATTGGCTGACTTTAGACAGTAAAAGATTGCCTGCGAGCTTCTCCTCCTGTTTATACGGTAATATCTCTATTGTGCGACATAAAGTCGCGTGGTTATGACGCAATCGTTAGCCTATTTTTACAAAAACGGCCATAACGTAAGATACAAAATAATGGAGCCTTTTATACATTGTCGTGTTTTTTTAGAAATAAATAATGGACAAATGAAGTCTTTGGACGCCTCAGATGTAAAGTTATTCGCTGTCAAAGTGACGCCAAAATGAATGGGAGTCAAGGGAATGCTAACAGCAGGTGATAGTCAGCTACAATGGCGGCTCCCAGAGGAAGCTTCAGTTTCCGGCGGATGGATTACCTCCTTGGCTATAATGGCTCTTCTGAGGTCGGGGTACGCCCCCTTGGCGGCCTCTGACGTTTATGATGTAATGCCAGCTCATTGGCGCACACGTTGAAGGCGCCCGCGCCATTGGATGTGCAGTCGCAGCACAGCCAACGAGTGAGCCAGACACTCACTGTGCGAGCTGTGCAGCTGCAAATGCGTTTTACATATTAAGCTTCAGAATTTTGCCACTCACAAAGCAGACAGCCGCGCCTCTGCTACCGCGGGCGTGTTTTTCCACATTCGAATATTAATTTTCACCTTCGAATTTTTGTTTTTTAAAACAATTCATATATAAATACGAATTTAGAATATTTGTTGACAGCCCTACATCACAGACCATGAAGCTCAATATGGCGGCGCCCTAGTAACAAAACAACAAACCAACATCACTGTTTTCCCCCCTCTTAACTACTCCAGCAGTTTTAAGTGTCCTACCACAAAAAACAATAACACATCTGTTACATCACCTTTATTACTATTTCGTTTCAGTTCCCCTTTAACATTAATAAAGCGGTAAACTCTTACTTCAACTGCAAGTCTGAAAACTGCACAACTGTAGTTCTGCTTTGGTTCTTTTGAGTGAATCAATCTGATGGTTTAAGGTGCAGCAGTGGTTAAAGGTCATCATCTTATTAAAATGAACATCTCTACCCATTTCAAAAAACCTGCATGGTTCATATACAGCAACCATATATCTTCCTTCCTTAAATCGTCTAGAATTACCTTGTTTTTCATCTATGCCCAATACATGTCCTATACAAAATCAGACCGATTATGGCCACTTTAATACTAAATAGCACACATACAACTTGTAGGGGATTTTTGCATATTTAAATACTGTAGAAAGTCTTGTGAGTTTTACACAACAAAAGTATGCAATGGTGTATGGTATTAGTAGAAAATAACTGACATTCATATACACATCATTTAAAGTTCTTACATTGAATCATATACTAGTCAAATTAAAGTCATAGGATTTATACACATTTTGTGTCATTTCTGTTCGTGTGTTTCATACAGTTTTGATGACCAACATCACTTATATGCAGTTGGCAATTTGGAAATTGTACAGTGCAGAGGCTGGTTCGAGGATGTACGGTCAAAGTATCACTGACCTTTATGAGGACTGTTCATTTTCCTACAGGATTTGAAAGAGCAATGACAGCAAAGACATTGTGATACCGTGCATTTACATTAATTGCGAACTGTCAGGGCCTGTTGTTTTTGAACAAATAACATTGCAAATGAACAAAGTTGAGTCAAATATGCGTGGCCCTGTATTTGAGTTGTGACAACACCGGACACAGGATGAAAAATTATTTTTATTCCAGACTGCACTTGAAACAGCGCAGCATTATTTATGCAAAATTTGGGAAATTAGAGTAGAATAGCTTGTGAACATTGATTTAAATCAATAAAGTTTGTTAGTCTGCCTTTTTATCTCGTTCTCAGTTACAACATTAAACAAATCAAATACGAAAACTGTCTAACAGACAACGGTAGCAGCCTCTTATTCTTGAAAACAAATACACAAATAATTATAACATTTGTCAGCAGAGAAGACCAAATAAAGCTGCTTATGTTACATGAGAAATACATGAAAATTAAATTAAAAGTTACATTTTTGAGTATGACCAACACCTTTCAAAAATCATTACACAATTTAACATTCGGTCTTACATCAGTGAATAAACACTTGTGCAACTTAAAAAATGAAATGAATGATTATAACTTCCTGTTCATCGCCACTCAACTACACGTTTTCACAGCGAATGATGAACTCGATTTTCCTCCGAAGACAGTAAAATATATAATACACAACTTTTCCTTAAAATTTGGAACACATGACGAAGGAACAAAAGTAGCATTCTACTTGTTTGAATGAAACATGACTAATAAACACTTTTTGGGAATCAATTACAGTGAACAACACTCTCTGATGCTTCACGCTCGCCCCGTAAACATACGGAGGGCCTAATGAGTCTACATTTAAACAAGATTACCACAAATCAATAACACTGGTTCACATCAAATTATAAACAAAAATAATCTAAATATTACGCTGATATTGATGCTTCAAGCGAATTGCGTTGATTTGATTTCCCCACACAGATGCGTCTCGACAGAAATCGCCATCCAATCCACACAATACACCGCCATCCGAATAAGCAACACTGAGGAGGACTTTACAACTCGCTATAGACCATTTCAACGGCTATTTATAGATGGAAGGAAGTGACGTGTTTGGCCCTCAGACGTTTCCGGTTAATTACCGCGCACATTCAAAACAACAGACGGGAGGCGTTTTTTTATGGCAATTGTTAGATTATTTTCTTATTCATTTGATAAAACATGTCCAAATTTAAATTAGGGGCGTGCTGTTCAGTTGTTGGCTGTTCTCTCAGGCCCGGAACTAACTTGCTTTCGGAAATCAAAGCGTTTAGATTTCCGAAAACCAAAAAACACCGTGACGCCTGGATTGCGGCAGTGAAGAGAGAAGGCTGGATACCAACTAGCAACTCCAGGATATGCAGCACACATTTTATCTCTGGTAAGTAAACGGCATTTTTGTCACTACATAATTTGTATTTCTATACGTTAACTAGTTAAGTATGATGAATAATTATTTGAGCTAGCAGTTTGGCTCCGTCATTGTTTTCATATGCAGATAGCATGTAACCTTAAATAGCTAACGTTAGCGTTTTGATATGTTTGCAGTGAAAAAGCCAGATTTTTATTTCCGTTTCATTTCTAAATGTTCTGTGGGCTATTAGGAAAGTAGCCGTACATTAGTTGTCTAGCTATCCATTCAGCTGACAGCAGTGTATAACACTTTACAATAATGTTTTATTGTGTAACATTAGCTAACTGCATTATTTCACAAAATATACCGATAAACAACATTTTTCATCACTTATTAAGCTTGTTTAATGTTAATTCCAACATGCACTAATGCATTAAACAATAACAGTATGGTTATTTTTTTCATTGCTCATTAACCTGGTTAATTTAAACATTTACATTTAATCATTTAGCAGACACTTTTATCCAAAGCGACTTACAAATGAAGAGAGCAATAAAAGCAGTCAAATCATCTTATATTAAGTATTAAAGTAATATACTTTTATTACAAATATGTTTTAAATGATTGTGTTTTAAAGTTTTAACCCGATTTTAACATAGGCCACTAACAAGCTGTGCATTGTGAACAATTTTTAATGTATTAGACTTGCTGTAAAATGTTATTTGTTTGTTCATGATACCTAAAATATACTAATACAAGATCCTTTTTAAAGTGTTACAGTGCAGTATGCAGTGGTCATACTGATAGCTAGCTAGCTAGTTTATTGATGATTACATTAAAAATGCTCTTGGTCTTCATCTATCTTTAAGCAGTGATGTGCAAAATATATAACCTATCCCAATAATGTTTTTCTACTTGTGTCTTTAGGAAAGCCATCAGATGATCCTCTAAATCCAGATTACATACCATCAAAGCTTCCTCACAGACCTGACACCTCCAGAAAAATGGACCGATATCAGAGGTCTCTGAGATGAGCATTGGAGTTCAGCCTACTGAGGAAGTGGTTAAGCCTACACAGGTTAAGTCCTTCAAGGATATGTGTGTTGGAACAGATCTCACTATGAGTGATATTGAAGATATGCAGAAACTGAACACATCTTACAAAGAGCAAGTGAGAAGCCTAGATTCAAAGGTACAAACTCTCACCTGTGAGAGGAAACAACTGAAATCTGATGTGGATTTAAACGATGATCAAATCATTCACTTCTACACTGGCCTTCGCTCATCCAAAGTGTTTTTTGCCCTTTTGACATATCTTACCACTTCTTGGAGTCCTCCAACACCTCTCCAGTTTTACTTGGTCTTAATGAAACTGAGACTTGGCCTCACTCATAAAGATCTTGCCCTTAGGTTTCATTGCAGTTGTGCAACAATCTCAGCAATATTTCACGACTGGTTGAACGTGATGACACAGCATTTCAGCTCTCTAATTCATTGGCCTTCTAGGGAAGAGATAAAAAAAAATCTTCCTGCCCTGTTCAAAAGCCCCCCGTTCAATTCAGTGAGGTGTATCATAGACTGCAGCGAGATTTTTATTGACCGACCAACATCACTCAGTGCAAGAACAATGACATACTCCAACTATAAGTCCCACAACACCATCAAATTCCTGGTTGGCATCAGTCCAACAGGGTCAATCACATTCCTTTCCAAGTCTTGGGCTGGTAGAGCCAGTGACAAAACAATCACAAAATCATCTGGTTTAATTGATCTTTTGGAAGAGGGAGACATTGTCATGGCTGACAGAGGGTTCAGTTTCCCTGAGTATTTTGCTGCGAAAGGAGTCCAGCTACTCATACCAGCTTCAACCCGTGGAAAGACACAGCTTTCAGGACAAGAAGTTTCTGTGTCACGTCAAATGTCAAGGTTGAGGATTCATGTGGAAAGAGCTATTGGTCGAATTAAAAAGTACTGCATTTTAAGACAAACACTCCCCATAAACTTGGTGAAGCGAAGATCAAAAGACACAGTGGCAACTGTAGATAAAATTCTTTTGGTTTGTTCTGCATTATCTAATTTGGACAAGTCATTAATTCGGTAAAAAAAATACATGAGACACTGACAAGTGGTTGAAAACCTTTTATTTTGTTATTGAATGATTGTGTACAGAATTATGTATATCTGTTGTATATAGATTTCTATTGGATTTATGTTTGGTCTTTATTATTTTTTCTATTATCTACAATTATTAAACATTTGTTTGTTAATAATAATATTTGTTGTCCTGCAAATGATTGAATGTATTACAATTAATAAAATAACAATTTTAACAAATTACTTGGAAGGTTGTGTATGAATTCACATTTATTTGGATTATGGTGAACACACTGAACAAAACCATTGCTCACCAGGGTGCCTTTTTAAGCCTACACATCTCAGATGAAACACCTTGTGACAGACAGAGCACTGTGTGACACATGTTTTAGACCTGCTTTTACACAAACAGGAAGTCTCTGCAATCAGAAATTGTTTCATCAGTTCGTGAGTGCAAATTTCTGTGAGAATGTGCTGTCTGTAGAAGAGGTCCAGTTTTGTTCTGATCTGAGCCCAGTACTCTTTAGAGAACTCCACTTTCTGAATGTGGCAGTCCTCTGTTGTCCAAATGACAAAGAAAGATGTTTCGAGTTCACACACTGCCATTTGCCCCTGAACTTGTGCATAGTATGCATGGTTCTGTTTAAGCTCAAAGTTTTTTCCCAGACAGAAATCTTTGCTCTTGATAGCATCAGTTATGGACATATTTGCATACTTTAACGGGCATTTTATTTCAAGTGTTGCACGTGGGCAGCACTTGCAATGGACTATTCCATCTGGGCTGGCTCCTAAATGAGGAAACTTTGGATTTACTACTAACCCTATTTCTTCCACTATCAAGCTGTCATGACAAGATATCTGGTTTGAAGTAAATGCTTCTCTAGCTAGTTTTTCATTATTCTTTCCCCAAGCTAAGGCTGGTACATTTCTGCTGGATGTGTAGCCCATGATTTTAGATGTCACGCTAGCTTGACTTGTCTTGCTTCTTAACACTTCATTAAAGTGGCTAGCGGTGATTCTGCCCTGTCTCTGCTCAAACCACTGTTCACAAGAGGACTGACCCAGTGTACTTTCTTGGAGGTGCTTACAATTCAGTTCATTAAAGTAAGTAGGGATGGTTTGCATGATTTTATCTAGCTCATTTTGTAGTTCATGTTCTGTGCTTCTCATCAAAAAGCTGTGTAAGGGGCTTTGGCAAGTTTGTTGCATCTACAGTTCTGTCGGTACAAGGTGTGTCACCCGGAACTGCCACGTGTGATTCCTCACTTGTATCTGCCTCAGCTGTAGTCAGAACATCAACCCTGTCTGTGTTCTCCTGCTCTCCCTCAGACGCAGTGTCTGTATCACTACCTACAGTTATAGTGGTAAACAGTGCACAGTCTGGGATCTCATTCTGAAATCAGAATCACATTAAGTCATAGTCAAATTTATTTGTGTAGCACATCGCTCAATACAGATAATTTCCCCCCAAAAAACGAGTGAATGTATATGTTGATGACGGTATAGTTGCATATCTGTATTGCATTTGATTTACATTATTTGATAACACTTTAGAATATGGTTCCTTCGGTAATGAATACCTACACAGGAACAAATGAGTAACACAATATTAACAATCTAGTAACTAATCAAAATCATAACTACTTTTCTATGACCTGATTTGTCCTTAAAAAGTTCTTATTTGACAATTCAATCCATACAAATGCACACATATATACTGTATGTGTATGGAAAAACATGAAATGTGTTCTTACGGTTTTTATTTATTTCACAGATATAGTTAGATACATGTATGGTGACTATATCCATATATGTATTCATGTATGTGACTATCCATGCAAACCATATAGGAACATGTGTTTTGCATATATTGTCATCAGGTTTCTGCCAATTCCTTCCCTTCAATGACTTAAAAAGCATGCTTGGTGAGACCGGTGTGACTACACTGGGTAAGATGGGCTCCCTACTCTGAATTGCTCTTTGTCTGACAGGCTTGGAAAAGTCTATGTCTGCTACTGGTTTTGGATCAATCTAAAACAAAGTGGGATTATACATTTACTGCGAATATCTACTTTTATATAAAAGTAGAATTAGAATTTTAGCATTTAAATTTAATATGAATTAGAACAACAACAAAAAAACACGTTAGCCAGAATTTAATTGCATGCACCTTGTTTATTCGTGACCACATGCAGGGCTCAGATGTCACAGATGGAGCATTCAAACCTTCTCTAACACACTGTTCCACAGCAACCAGGATGGCAGCAACATGGCTACACACTTCACCTAACCACAAATATTTCCAAACGTATGAAATAATTAATTATGCAATAGGTAATAAGATAATACAACAATTCGTTTACTAGAGGATTAGCAATGTGATTTATTATTTGAATAAACATATTTACCCAGCTATGCAAGTGCAATGCCCACTAATAACCGCGCCGAACCATGCAGAGTACGTTTTTGACAATGTCTGACTTGCTCCAACTTCACCAAATACAAGACAAATATCGTCCACATTGTAGGAACAAATGTTTCCACCTTTTCCACTAAGGAAATAGTTGTAAGCATCTAGGCTACGATATGCCTTGACCGCTTCTCTCGTGTAGACACACTCGGTCTCAACCAGATAATGGTACACGTCTGGATACGACACTTCAGGTAAATGTTTTACGTTCTGAGTGAATAGTTGTCGCCTCAGCGTCTGATTTAAAGGGTCTGGTAATTCCACATTTTTTTTTAAAATATCTTAACTGTTCTGGTTTAGCTAGACTTAAAAAGTATGCGCTAGTCATTTTGTTTTGACAGCTCTTTGCTTTAAAAATGGCGACACCGGAAGTGCTTCAGGGCCAGACATGCGCAGTAGCGTTCCAACGCGTTTGTTATTGTTTACGTCCTTGAAATGGTCTATAAGTGCATATTTCTCAATCTTTTGTTATATCATGGACTTCAGTGGTGGCCTTGATTCTAGACAGAATCCGCGTGAGCATCTTGCAAAACCACGTTGGAAAATCGCGCTACTCATAGACAACTCTCGCGAAACTTCCAGACTGACATTTCTTAAAGGGCCAGCGTAACATTACATCAATGGATGAGAAAAGCACTAGAACACGTTATAGGTGCAGACAGTTCATGGCTTTGATAACCAGTCCAGTGATCGACTTGGCAAACTTTCTACCTGGTTACATATGTTTCTAGAATAGTGATTAAAATGTTGAAAATTGGCTGAAATATATTTTTGTATATGGGTGATTCTTCAATTGGGGGCTATTTTGCCATCTTACATTTTGATGAATGAAATTTGTTTGAATTTTGTTTGAATTATGTCAAGACAATGTTTACATGCTTTGATGTAAAGATATAATAATGGCCACGACTGAGCTTAAATATAATTTGAGTAATTTATATCTATTTACCAACTGGCACAGCAAAACGTCATTCCCATCACAACATCAAAAAGTCTCATAATGCAAGGAATGTAACAATGAGATCATTTAAACTAATTTATCTTGCAAACATTGTTAACTTTCAACAATATGTATAAAAAACAAAAAAATTCCATTCAGCGAATTTCATATATTTTCTTGTTCTTACCATCAAAATGTTTTTCTGTGTTCATCAAAGCACACTTTTGTTTAATGTCTGGAAAATTAATTTGAGATGTTTTTTTCTTTGAATAGGTGGATGAGTATTACATTAGGCTTTTCATGTAGCACCTCAAGATTGAACATAAAACAGTTTTAAATGTATGTTTGCTGTAAATTAAGTAATGTGGCAGTAATCACATACTGTTCTGGTAATGACATATGGCCTCGTTTACACTGTCAGTGAAATGTGACCCAGTTCCGATTTGTTGCTCATATGTGACACAGATCAGATATGTTCTATGACAGTGTAAACAGGAAAAAAACGCATGCATTCGGATATTTCGAGATCGGTTTCAGGCCTTGTTCATATGTGGAAATAAATCAGATATAACTCAGATATGTGCCAATGCGACTGTAATGTAAACAGGCAGATCGGATTTTCTGAGGCATGAGGCTACGTCTCCGCGGTTTAATGACGAGAGCAACCCGACGCGCATCTGCAAAGGGACGGAGGGTGTCGTCGTGGGAGAGGAATGTGGACAAACGTTGACAACATATCAGAGGTTGGCTAGCTCATCCTAAAATTTCGGACCCACTGCTTCTCGTTAAAGCCCGACACGATGTCATGAAAGTACGCATCTGTAGCACGAATTTTATTTCTCGTGCCATTTAACGCCAAAAATAGTTTTTGCGTGCCTATGATATAAATGAATGAGGCATTTATATAGCGCTTTCAATAATCGATGGTAATTTCAATAACGTGCTCTTTATAGTGTGTAATACGCACGCACTCCACACCCCTAATCCTACCCAAGGGGTTTATAGTGCGTATCATGCACGCAAAAACGTTTTTTGACGTATAAACGGCGATGGCGCGAAATTAGTGGTATAGATAAGCACTTTCATGAGATTGTGTTGTATGTTCCCATCAGTCCCGAGATCTCTCTCGCACACAATAACAGAAGCGTATGCGCTGGCTGCAGTGACGGCCCTTTTCGTCCTCCGCCTCAAAATCATGGTGATGTTTGGTGAACTTCGCACATACAGGTCCTTCTCAAAAAATTAGCATATTGTGATAAAGTTCATTATTGTCCATAATGTAATGATAAAAATTAAACTTTCATATGTTTTAGATTCATTGCACACCAACTGAAATATTTCAGGTCTTTTATTCTTTTAATACTGATGATTTTGGCATACAGCTCATGAAAACCCAAAATTCCTGTCTCAAAAAATTAGCATATCATGAAAAGGTTCTCTAAACGAGCTATTAACCTAATCATCTGAATCAACTAATTAACTCTAAACACCTGCAAAAGATTCCTGAGGCTTTTAAAAACTCCCAGCCTGTTTCATTACTCAAAACCGCAATCATGGGTAAGACTGCCGACCTGACTGCTGTCCAGAAGGCCATCATTGACACCCTCAAGCAAGAGGGTAAGACACAGAAAGAAATTTCTGAACAAATAGGCTGTTCCCAGAGTGCTGTATCAAGGCACCTCAGTGGGAAGTCTGTGGGAAGGAAAAAGTGAGGCACAAAACGCTGCACAACGAGAAGAGGTGACCGGACCCTGAGGAAGATTGTGGAGAAGGACCGATTCCAGACCTTGGGGGACCTGCGGAAGCAGTGGACTGAGTCTGGAGGAGAAACATCCAGAGCCACCGTGCACAGGCGTGTGCAGGAAATGGGCAACAGGTGCCGCATTCCCCAGGTCAAGCCACTTTTGAACCAGAAACAGCGGCAGAAGCGCCTGACCTGGGCTACAGAGAAGCAGCACTGGACTGTTGCTCAGTGGTTGCATGTCATTCGGAAATCAAGGTGCCAGAGTCTGGAGGAAGACTGGGGAGAAGGAAATGCCAAAATGCCTGAAGTCCAGTGTCAAGGACCCACAGTCAGTGATGGTCTGGGGTGCCATGTCAGCTGCTGGTGTTGGTCCACTGTGTTTTATCAAGGGCAGGGTCAATGCAGCGAGCTATCAGGAGATTTTGGAGCACTTTGGAGCACATTTTTCATGCTTCCACCTGCTGAAAAGCTTTATGGAGATGAAGATTTCATTTTTCAGCACGACCTGGCACCTGCTCACAGTGCCAAAACCACTGGTAAATGGTTTACTGACCATGGCATTACTGTGCTCAATTGTCCTGCCAAATCTCCTGACCTGAACCCCATAGAGAATCTGTGAGATATTGTGAAGGGAAAGTTGAGAGACACAAGACCCAACACTCTGGATGAGCTTAAGGCCGCTATCGAAGCATCCTGGGCCTCCAGAACACCTCAGCAGTGCCACAGTCTGATTGCCTTCATGCCACGCCGCATTGAAGCAGTCATTTCTGCAAAAGGATTCCCAACCAAGTATTGAGTGCATCACTGAACATAATTATTTGAAGGTTGACTTTTTTTTGTATTAAAAACACTTCTTTTATTGGTCGAATGAAATATGCTAATTTTTTGAGACAGGAATTTGGGGTTTTCATGAGCTGTATGCCAAAATCATCAGTATTAAAACAAAAGACCTGAAATATTTCAGTTGGTGTGCAATGAATCTAAAATATATGAAAGTTTAATATTTATCATTACATTATAGAAAATAATGAACTTTATCACAATATGCTAATTTTTTGAGAAGGCCCTGTATATCGCAGAGCTAGCATAAAGCATATTTTGTGTTTGTCTATGCAAGAACCCCCTTTAAGCATGCTCAATGTTTCAGATAGTATGGCAAGTCTAATACACATGAATTGGATATGGGTCACAATTGAAAGAACATGTAAACAGACGGTAAAAAAAACGCATATAGGCAACAAATCAGAATTGGCCATCAAGACCTGCAGTGTAAACGAGGCCTATAGTGTTTTGGTAATGACATAAATGAAAAGTTCACTGATACATTAAGCAAATTTAAAGGCGTGAGGTGTGAGGAGATATATAAATATGACACAACCATTAACTTGAACATGTTTATTTCAATCATGAAGAAACCATACAATATTTTCTAGATAATCAATTGTCACAATGGGATAAAACAGCATAAAAATATCCTTCAGAAACATTTCATAACTATGACTATTACCATCAGGTTATATTATATGTTATATGTTTGGGTTAAAAACTCATAAAAGTTGCATTGGGTTAAAACTAACAATGCATAATGAAATGTGTTTGCTTTCAAAATGTGAATTCGAGATGATAAAGGGAGATGGATGGGATGTGGAAAGAAAGAGATGCTGGGCCCTAGATGAAATGACAGGCGTAGTGTAGTCACTCAATGAGCAAAGTGTCCTGAAAATGAACTCCAGCCATGCCATTGTGTGTCATATAGGAGTATTGTGGTGACCCAATGTTTTTGCTTAGGATCTTGCACATGGTATTAAAATAAGCTAATTTAATCTCATAAAGAATTGTCCTTGTTATAAAATTAGGTTTTATTTAGGATTTATACTTTGCACTTTTCCTGCAATTTAAATTAGGGCCCACTGACAGAAAAAGAGGTAGCAAAAAAGTTGAGGGAGAGAGCACACTAGTTGACATAACATGATTATCCAGAACTATATATCTCCAAGGACCGATCTTGACAGATCTCTTATCAGTGAGAGAACAATTTCTCCCAGACATCTACTGGCAGCATCATGTGCCTTTTCGTCACTGGCTGAGGTGGTGGGATAAGACACAGAAAATCATGAGGCTGATACCACAGAATATCATCCCTCATAGGCCAAAAGAAGTGGTTCTGGCTTACTCGACTCAAAGTTTTAACAAGAATGCAATTCTCTGCATCCACATCTTGAATTATTCCTGGATATACCTCCCTGTCATATTTCACAGCACACCAACAACCTTTCATTTGGTCTGTGATTTCAGTGACCCTAGAAAACCTGCTTGTGCATCCATCAGTGGCACATCTATGTTTGAAGCTCTGTTGGCTGTAGTGGGCCCTTTGCACATTGTCACCGATTTAAAAAGAAAAAAAAAAGAAAAAAATTGTTTTAGAATAAGTTTCATTGTAAAATCACACTATTATGCTTCTTTAACTTAATTTATAAACACATAATATGATATAGATAGTGACACAGAACATGTCATTACCATTACAACAAGTTGTGTGTTGGTAATGACTTGTTGCGGTAATGACATTTAAATTTTTTTCAGGAAAAAAGATGCTAGGTCATGGTTTTGCTAACATTACTCAACAGCTAGTACAAAAAGAACTTTAAATTCACATTAATCATGTGAATATATATATATATATATATATATATATATATATATATATATATATCAAAATATTGCTGCTACAGCATTTGTTAATGACGCGCCATGATCAGAAGGAATTCATGATTAAATTACTTACTTTTTCAGACACCCAATTTCACTGTTCTTTCATGTCTGACATGTGCTCCCCTGCTAGTCTTCATTTTTATGATTACGGCATAAACAAGTCTTAGCCTCAAAAATATCCTTGTTGTAATCATAGACTGTCATGGTATTGACAGTATTGTTGTGGACAATACTAAATTGTTAAAAATATTCACAAATTGCACAGATATGAACCCGAATTATGCATCAAGTACCTTTTTAAATTACTGTTTAAACATATCTTGTGATTTTTTTAATGAACTGATAACATTTTCAGAGCAGATAAGTTTTAAAGTCTGGGTTGGGGACAAGGCCTGAGTAGCCAAATATTAGTGATGAAAACATTTTTAAAAATGGAAATCATACTGATTTTAGTGTATAACATTTTTTGGTGGTGCAATAAATATTATTTGAAATAACTAAACTCTTGATTTTCTAATATAGTATTTTTTAACATGAATGTATAACCTGGGGACATAAAAGTTCCCCTAATTGAAGAATCACCCATATGTGACATGAACTCTGGTGGTGATACGCATAAGAATCACTTTGACATTTAGGAAAGTTTTGTTTGTAGGTTAAGAATAAAACTGTTGTGTACTAAACTTAGTACTGTGAAAAAGTTTAGAGAAATTATCACAAATGAAAATGAAATCTGGTGATGCAGGATTTAAAATGAAAACTATTGATATATCTGTATCTTGTAGAATACACTCTAATAAATAATTTTGTAATTAAAATGATGTGTGCTTGTGTGTGTAGTTTAAATGTTGTGTTTCATCTAAGGTTGATTATACAGTATGACCATGATTGACTATAGGCATAGGACTCCACTCAGGACAAGATAAGAGCATGAGATACAGCCTTATAGACCCTTTGCAAACACGTGACGACGCCATGCTGGACGGCAAAATCACTGGATGGGTGTAGACAAGCAGGAAGTTTGATTAGTTTTAAACAGTTTAAAATAGATAAGATACCACTAAACTTCATGGCTTCTTTTATTAAAAGAAGTTGTCGTGCCGTTATCGGTCGAGGTAGGGCATCTGGTAGGTGCTCACAAAGAGCGGTATTTGGAGAAGTTGGAGATAGCGATTGGATACCGACCCATACCTTCTTCCTCCCTCAGTTTTTACGGACCTCATTACATCGCCAAATTTGCCCGACTTCAGCCCACACGATTTGTACCACTATGTGGTAAACGGGGTATCACCATACACGGGTGCTGATCTCAAAGCCTTTAAAAGTCTGGATGCTTACCAGTTCTTTGTAGCTGGCTGGGTTACAGGTACGTGATGCTACGCTAGATGTATTCACAAGGTGCATTTATGGTGTCACTGCAGCAGTAAACAATAACATCACAATAACATTCATGTAAGAATAATGTATTTATGCTACTTTCTGTAATTGTAGGTGCATCGAAAGAACACAAACACGTACTCGTTTGGCTTGCCGTCCGTCAACAGAATAGCTCTTCCGCCGTCCGTCATGGCGTTCAGAATTCGCGCTAGTAGAGCGTGACGTCACGTGCAAACGGTCTATACTGATTGGTAAACCGCACCGTGTTTTATACACGTCTTAAGAGATATGCTGGACATTCATATTAAATTAGCATTATTTTATGTTTTTACATCATGGAAATCTATATGGCTTTAGTTGTATGTAGGACATATATGGTTAAAAATACATAAATATTATGCAATTTATGGTATCTGGTTTTTGCAGCATATGTCCCTTACAATATTCTATTGGAACATATAAGAATCACTGGTGTTTTTAGCTAAACTTTTCCATATGGGTAATGACCAGCTTTTGTCAACCGGCCACAAAGGGCTGTGGAAGACCAACAGCAGGCCTGGTGTGAGAGTCTCCCCAGCTTTCAGGGTAAATTACTGGTTATATCTGGCTGGTTTAATTAAAAGTTAATAGGCTTTATGCCGAGCGTCACGTGACCAAACTGGAAAACAAATCGCATTGTTTACGGTTCAGGTCTTTTGTATGTGCTTCATGAAAATGTTTGTGGTTTTAATAAAGATAACTTAAAAGGAGCAGGCAAAGATGAGCATAACCAATGTCCCTTGCATGTGCAGATTGATAATTAAACGTTTTTTAATTTTTCTTCTTCACACTAATGTTTAGATATTTAAATAGCATAAAACACCAATAACAAAGTGAACTAGGTAGGTTAGCTGATTACCTTAAAAATCCATAGACATCGTAGTCAGTTTTTACGGCCGTTAACACTTTCTCTGACAAGCGGATGCAATAACACCCATTTTCCGGTTTGGTCACGTGACGCTCGGCATAAAGCCTATTGCACTTTAGTTCACTCAAAAAAAAAGAAAAGAACGAATAACAACAATTATATGTTCAATTCATAGAGCACAGATTGCCCTGAGACCCTCGGGTGACCACCAAGGAAGAGCGCAGTGTTACCTAAAAATTATATAATCATTTTTTAATTTATGCTGTCATGAAAACCATCATCATTAGCTTTCTTTAAGTTTTAACTAAACAACTTCTCCATTTTCAGCTCCAGTGTGTCTCTTAAACCATCCAGGAAAAGAGTAAAAATCTTAAATAATTATATGAATGGGGTCATTTTATGAAAATGTCACATTATTTAGGATTAAATGTAACCCAGACATGCTCTTGGTAAGATCCACCAAGGCAGATGCACATGTGACAATACGCCTAACATTTAAAACCTCACAGTAAATTTATACTTGCAGGTAAATCCAGACTTGAGTCTTGTACCAAACCAATGTACACGTATGTTTTTTTGTGAATTTAAATAAACTGTAAAATGAATTGTTGTATTCATCAAAGCTCAATTAAATGATCTTCTGTATTGCAGCTGTAGAAAGGGCAATTCTTGAAATACTAGAGAAAATGGACATGAAGATCAACCACAAGACTTCACTAGTAGTTATTACGATGCACCTTATGTCAAAATGATTGATGGTGACCTTTGACCTCGCCCCGCCCCCTGTCCTTCCGGTGACCCTCCGGTTTCCGGGATCTAGGGATTAACCCTTGACCTTGTCATTGATCGATCACACGGTTGAAAGTTAGTTTTGACAGGTAGTTTTTGATGGATGCTTTGACCTTTTGATCGGGGCTATAAATATGTCATAGGTTTGTCTGATGTTTTGTCTTTAATGGTTTTGAGATTTATGGTTTAATGGTAACATAAGCTTTGAAAAAGTCGGTTATAATACGTCATAGATGGGTGACAGTTAGTTTGAGATGTATTGGCTTTGATGGTGACAGAAATTTGTGAAAGCCAGGATATAATGTGTCATGGGTTTTGACAGTTATTTTGGATGTATGATTTTGCCCTATTGACCTGGGGGTAATAACTCCGGAAGATTTGGTCGCAGAATTCCCCTCCTGCCCAGCTACCCCAGACTTATAATTGCTATATATGTCAGAGGTCGCACGCCTCTGGAGCAACTAGGGGTTAGGTGTCTTGCTCAGGGACACATTGGTGTCTCACAGTGGATTGGAACCCAAGTCTCTCACACCAAAGGCATGTGTCTTATCCATTGCACCATCACCACCCCCGCCCCATATGAATAATTATTCATTTACAAAAATAATATTTCACACTATCTAAAGTCGAAAAACATGCTGTTCTTTAAAAGTATATAAATGAAATGCTTTTATCGTTCATTTTAAAAATAAATATCAAACTCAATTTACTGATCCAATTATTTTAGATAGATAAATACAGTTTACATTTTCACCGAGTTGAAGAAGCTCCTAACACATATATTTTCATACAGCCTATGAATGGTTTAACAAAGATGCAAAAGGTTTAAAGTCGAAAAAGATCCCCTCTCTCTCTCTCTCTCTCTCTCTCTCTCTCTCTCTCTCTCTCTCTCTCATGACAGGCATGGTCTCTCTCTCTTTGTGTGTGTGTGTGTGTGTTGAGTATGAGCATCAGTTTCATGAGGAGGTCTCTGCCTTACACAAAATCTTACAAGGGGGGTATTACATCGTCACTCCTGTTTTGCTAGAGAACATAGTCTAAACATGTTTCTACATATGGTGGCTATAGGCCATTAGTCTAGATTTAAGAATTTATTTCAAAGCATAATCGTAAAAGTTTAAATATGATCTTTTAAAATGATAAGATTGTTTAAATTAAATCTTTAAAGTTTTAATACAAGTTTTAATTGTATCTTCTATTTATCTGATTACTGTAATGATTTTGTTTAACGGCGACCTAAAGTATATTTTTTATTAATATAGCCATAATGGTTTTTGTACTGTAACAGCATATTCTACCCCGTACACCTAAAACACGACCATCACAGAAAACTGCATTTTTACATTTTCCAAAATAAATAAATAAATAAACTAATCTCTATTTTTTAATTAAATGATTATAAATAATGTATATAACTCAATGAATAATAACACATGTTACTAAAATGTATTCATACAAATTAAACATAGTTTTAGCTAAATGAATATATAAAAAATTATATAAATATGAAAACACCTTACATTTTCATAGAGCTGAAGAAGTAGTTCTTTATGCAATGATAAAAAACAATCCAAAAAGCAAATAGTTAAAGTTGTCATAAATAAAGCCCTGCCAGATCCTTCAGGGATAAACTACAGGGTGAACTGAAGCTTCAGACCCTCAGAGGAAAAAAATAAATAATTTTTTACCGAAAGTAATTTTTGAACAGGCCTGCGCGGGCAGCTATGTCTGTGTCAGGTCCTTTTACTGACTCCGGAATGGTGAAAGAATGTATGGAGGCGTTGGCAGACACGCTGTTTGAGGGTAAAGAAGGACAGCAGCTAAAACAAAAGGTTCGTCAGATTCCTTTAGCATCCACAACAACAACAAGAAGAGCTGAGCTACTGTCGGAAGATGTGCAGTCCCAGCTTGACAGCGCCATCCAGAGTGCCCCGTGCATTGCGTTAGCTGCTGATGAATCAACTGACAACACTCAGCTCTTGGTGTATGTCCGATTCTATCATGAGGAGACTAAAACATTTGTAGAGGATATTTTAGGCATCACAGCTTTAAAAAAAACGCACACAGGGGGGGAGGACATTTATTTGGCCATAAAGGAAATGCTGACACAGAGGAGAATCGATGTAAAAAATGTTGTCTCCATCACCACTGACGGGGCACCGTCTATGATGGGAAGTAGGGCTGGGCGATATGGCCAAAATTTCATATCCCGATATAGCTCATTTGATACCCCCATATGATATAGCATTTTTTCTGTTAATTCAGTTCATGAATAGTCTATATAAAATTGCAATGTGGAAATGCAGTTTGAAATGATATACAAAACAAATAAAGGTAGGGACCAAGGGTAGGCCAACTTTTAACAGTAACACCACCCAGACTTCTCTTGTCATGTAGGTGTAAAGCATCATGTAGGTGTAAAGATGTTTCCAAGTAGTATTCTTTGTTCTCTAGAGGGGGCAATAGAAAGCAACCACAAATATTGATAATGGCCTGTCTATTCCTATTGGATATAAAAAAAGTAACAAACTGAAATCCTCTGAGGTTTAAAGAGCATGGTGCAGGGCAAAATACCAAACGTAAACTTCAAAGTTTAAAGTGCAGCCACAAAGTCAGCCTCAATATATTTTTTACAAAATCCAACAAGTGAAAAAAACCTTTCAAGTTTGAATGGTAGCAGCAAACAAAAGTTATACTGTCATAGCCCCTAAAAATAAATGTTGGTTACAAAATACTACACACGGAGCCTTTAAGTTTAAAGTGTAGCTGCACAATGATTTGAATATTTAAGAGGTAAACCAAAGAACTTCAAGTAGGATGGGTATGAATTATGAGAACATAAAGATTTGCCAATTCTAAGGCTTCTACTGTCATGTTACTACAGAGATCACAGGAAGCAACCGCAACCATTGTCAGACAACAGTACAAGCCGGTGGATGAAGGATGACAGATGACGCAGGGACTTCGACGGTCAGATCCAGTGAAGTGCAGAGGTGACGTGAAGACGGTGAGACGAACACAATCCACACAATGACGACGAGGAACAGGAACACAAGGCAGGAACACGGAACCAGAAGACCACGAGGAGGACATCAAACAACGATCTGACAAGGATGATAGAACAGCGGTGAGTATAAATAGAGTGGTGAGATCCATTGCAGCTGGTGAAGTAATGATGAACAGCTGGAGCGGATCAGGTAATGACATACATACACGCCCCTTGCACACGTGCACTCATACAACAACATAAACACAAGACTAGAAGAAACCAGTGAATACGTCTACCGTGACATCTACAGGTTGAGTGCGAGGAATACAAGCTGGTCAACTCTTGCTGGTTTCAGTTCTGACTTCTGGCATGACACAATGTTCCCACTTGCACTGAAAGCCCGCTCTGATGGGGAACTTGTGGCAGGGATACATAAATATTTCCTCGCAAGCTTGGCCACTAGGGGAAAATGTACCGCATTTCTCTTCCACCATTCCAGTGGTTCTGTGTCTGGACCTGCTTCCATTAGGAGATAGAGGCTTAGCTCCTTTTCAATTGACTCTCTGCTTGAAGTTGAATGTGGAGCCACTTGGCTTGGCTTTGCTGATGTTTTAAAGTAGCTGCTCAAACTCTTCTTTTTCTTCTTAGCAGGAACCTCCTCTTGCTCATCCTGACTTAAGGCAGTGACTGATGGAGCTGATAGAGGGACTGCCTCTGTTTGTTCAGCCACCAGCTTCTGTAGCTCTGCAGCAGCTCTTGTTTTGATGTAATCCACCCTCTCTTGTTTGATGTATGTGGTTTTGAATCGAGGGTCGACAAGAGAAGCCATGTCAAGCAGGTCCTGGGTTGTCTGGTCATCATACTTTTCATTTAAGTATTTTAGTATGCCCTCTTTTATAGTCGTGGTGAGCTCAGTGTCGCCATCCTGATGCTTGAGGATCTGGTTGTTGAACAGATGGAGGACGGGTTTCAAGTAGGAAACACTTGGGCAAAGCTCCCCAGACAAGGCATCTGTAAACTCCTTGAGAGGACTCAGTGCCTTGTTCATGGATTTCAGAACGCCCATATCCTGCCAAGTTGGGACAAGGTGACGTGTCTTTTTGTCGGCACGGAGAACTTGTGAGAGAGCTTTCTCCTGCTCGATCACCCTTTCAACCATTGCTTGCATAGAGCCCCACCTCGTAGGGGTTTCTGTGATTAGCTGATGAGGCGGCAAGGGTGGATTTTGATCTGCTTGAGCCTTGGCCAGCTCCAGTCTTCTTTTCCATGAACTGGAGAAGGCAGCCACAATCTTCTTGCAGACGCCGACTGCTCGTTCCACTTCCCTTAGTTTCACACTCCTCTCTGTGTTTATAAAGGAGAGGTAAATGTATGATTGTGTACTTTTTAATATGACAGTGTACAGAACTAGTAAAATGTATTAGTTAATTACATTTTATAAATTAATTTATATATATCGCATGTGGGTTTTCATCTGTTACAATTTTTTAAAACCGTGCAATTCTATCACATAAAAAGACATTGTATCTTATGATTATGACATTTTTATTCCATGACTTTGATTTCATCTTCCGATAGTTTTTATAATTATGACTTTTTACCTTATATGTCAATCTAATTTAACTTTTTTTTTTTTTACTATAATTCTGTTTATTTTAAAAAACAAAACACATGTTGGGATAATAAACCTAATTGAATACTTTATTTGTGAATGATTTATTACATTTTTAGACAAGTTATGTTGCTGATAGTAACCTCTAGCTTAAAATAATCCTCTAGCAGTAAGGGCAACTATAATTTTGCCCTGACATCATTGAAGTTGATCATCACTGCTCTACATTGTCAGAGTTAAGGGAAGAACCTTTTAAGAAAAATTGCTCTAAGGTATTACTGACTGTGTACTGAAATATATTTGTATAATTTTTATATCGATTTAGAGATTAAGCACTCACCAATAGCTAGATGAAGACGGTGGCCAAAACACTGTAGGCGTGTCATTTCATTCAGCTGAAGGGCAAGGATGTTGATGGTGGCATTATCTGTGGTGAGACAGACAAGGCGATCCTCTTGCAGTCCCCACAATTGAAGAGATTCTCTGAGTCCTTTGGCTAGCATTTCTCCAGTGTGGTCTTCCGGGAAATAACTTGTCTGTAAACAGCGGCTGCAGAGGTTCCAATCTCGGTTGATAAAGTGTGTCGTCAGGCTCATATATGGATGTGTCGTTCGGCTCGACCACATATCTGTAGTTGTAGCGTAGAACATCCCCTTATGAATCTCTGCCTCCACTTTGGCCCGACATGCATCATTTAAATCAGGTAACACAACTTTAGTAATGTGTTTTCGGCTGGGCATTTCGTATCTCGGATCGAGTGTTTGCACCAACTCACAAAACCCGCGTTTCTCGACCGTGTAGATTGGAACCATATCTTTGCAGATATGCTTGGCAACAGCAGAAGTGATCCCCTTCCATCTGCGGGAGCTATGGCTATATGGTGTGCCACGGGTAAAAGCCTGTTGCAGCGTCTGTGTCTGGAGTTTGTTTTGAGCGCTTACGTCACTACTCGACGCTGCTTTTGCAGTTTTTGCTCGTTGACTCTCTCTGTATTCTTTTTCGTGGTTCTTGCGCAGGTGATAAAATAAATTAGTAGTGTTGGAGTCCGTTGTTGGCACTGGGAGCCGGCAAACTTTACAAACAACTGTTGTCTGGTCCACGTCGGTCTTCTTATATCCAAACCACGTCCATGCAACAGAAGTCGCCCCTCTTTTAGGAACAAGCAAGCTGGGTTGGCTGGTCATCTTGTTGAGAATTACCCTGGTCTGAACCGCGTCTACTACCGTCTTCCTCCATCTTTGTTTATGTATTGCAGCGTGCAAGCGCATGCTGTGAGGTGCATCTTGACGTAAAATTCTGCCTTAAAACGCCTTATCGTGGCGTAAATGATAGAGCCTTGTATAAAACGATAGACATTTTCTATCGTCCAGATGATATATTTCGTCATATCGCCCAGCCCTAATGGGAAGAGAAAAAGGTGCAGTCAGTCGACTGAAAGAGGACAACCCAGAGCTCTTGTCATATCACTGCATTATCCACATGTCTGTTCTCTGCTCCAAATTTTCAGAGCACCACGCAGAAGTTATGAACACCATCACCAAACTAGTTAACTTTCTCAGGTCTTCATCAGCTCACCAGCATCGTCTGCTCAGGGAGTTTTTAGCAGAAGTAGATGCTCCTGCCAATGAGCAGGAACAGGAACCACGTTCAGCAGGAACCACCAACAAACACCAGCAATAGCAGAGTCTACTTGAAAAGAGACTCGACTGGGGCTACAAAGGATCCAGTAGTACTCAGGATCACAAAAACAGGCAGCTGAAGAGGAGAAGAGGGCAAGGCTGAGACATGCTGCTAAACAGAGAAAACGGGCCCTTGAGATTCTGGTTCAAGCGAAAGAGAAAAAATTATCTCATTCTTTGTGCTTTGTGTAAATACTTGCCTGCACACATTAAAATGGCCCCCATATTTTATATGTTTTATGTCTTATTATATTTTCTATTTATTCTTTGTGCAGCACTTTGGTAACCTTGTTTTTTAAAATGTGCTATATATATATATATATATATATATATATATATATATATACATACCATATATATATATATATATATATATATATATATATATATACACATCATATATGTATATATATATATATATATATATATATATATATATATATATATATATAAAGTTGATTGGATTGGATTTTTTGCTGCCGTATCCTTCTCACCTTTTTTTTTTTTTACCCCTGACCAGTTTTCATGCCTGATAATTAGTGTATCTGTAGTTTTTATCAAAAAAATGTGAGGGAACGTCTAAAATGTCTGATTAAAAACAGCATCTATGTATGGGGTTAGAATTGTTGCATTATGCCAAATAAATAGATTAAGATTCACAAATAAATTTAAGGAGTTTCACAAAAATGTATAAAATTCACAAATAAGTTACAAATGAGAAGGGTCTGGTGTTTAGGAATAAGAGTAAAATTATGTAATTCTTAAAATTTTGACAGACTTAAGAGAAAATTTTTACTGAGTGGCTGATACGGCCCCAGATGTTTTAAGGGTCCAGCTCAAATGAATACACAATCAAAATTAATTTTGCGCAATAATGCATCACAACATGTTAACTGTTTTTGTTTTTAATGTAGTAAAGGTTTAATTTGTATTGATGAAGTGTTTAGTATAATAGTAAAAGAATACAATGGTTTTGCTATGGCTCTTTAAAAAATGAATGCATCAAAAAAGAAAAGAAAGACAAAATGTGTCTGTGCACCCAAACTTGCCTTTTTTGCCTTTTAGACAAGCTAACATATTAGATGTGTCTTTATTAATTGGGCAACATGTGCTTGTAGAATGAAACTAAATAGCTCTGACGTATTTTTATGATCTTAATGGTCATTGAAATTCCATGCCATGTGTTTTTTTTTTTTTTAATAAAAAGTAAGATAAGTACTTTTATTTTGGTTTACCGATGAAACGTCATAAGGCCGCGCATGCCGGGACGCACTCTTGCTACTTCTTTGACTCGGCTGTTCAAAGGTTTGTTTTTGAAGCATTTTAAGTGTTTTAGTCAATGCAACGTGCAAACCGGTAATGAAATTGTATATCTAGTATTATTTAAGTTTTCGGGAGTAAACTGAATCTGCATTACAACTTAAAGGGTGCGTTGTAAACACGAATTCGGCTACTGGCAAGTAACGTTATGGAGAACGTGATGGAGAAACTGAGCTTTTCGAAACCCAGTCAACTGAACCAATTCAGTTGACTTCCAAACATGATTAATATCCTGCAAGTTTAATTTTGTCGCCTTATCCATTATTTTAAATTAGTAACCATTATAATATTGACTGTTATAACTCATGTGGCCGAAATTACTGTAATGTTTATTACTTTGCATTAAAGTGGGCGAATCACCGCACGCTGGCTGCGCGTGCTGGTCAGAACTGTAAATGAAACGCGAGATAAAAAATGCATAAAAAAATTGCAGTATATCATCTTCAAATCAGTAAAGACCAAACGCAAATCATGATACAATATTTAGTGTTTGAACTAGGAAGCTGCTTGAGACACACTCAGAGATTTATTTTGTATTTATTTTTCTTTCTGTTAATTCTCCTCCTAAACATGACAGGGTGTCCAAACATCGAAAAACTCTTGGGGAAGCAACCCAGATCCACCTGACGTACAATAAAGATGGCGTTTATTAAAGAGGAGATTGAAGACATTAAGATTGAAGTATTCAGAGTGAAACAAGATACTGAGGAGAAAACAGGTTTGTTACATTCTCAAAATCTGAACTCAGTCATTTGACCCTGTTGAAAGTGTTTGCCTTTTCAGAAACAAGTGATATTTTTTAATTAGTGTAGATCCCATTTAATTGATTTTAAATCAGATATATAAAGCAAAATAAGTTTTTTCAGTTCCACCAGACCCAAATAAGGAAATTGCAATTTGCGATTTAAAATGCTTTTTTTGTTTTAAACAAATGAATTGTGTATACATATAGGCCTATATACATTTAGACTATTACATTTATCTCACATAAATGTTTGTTCACTCATTGTATTAACAATTGAATAATTTTGTTGCTCGAGAGTTTACACAATACAAGGAGGCTTGATTTCAATCTTTGAAATAAAAGAATAATAAAGTGGGTATGTCTAACAATAGTATTCAGAAATACTAAAGAAACTAAAAGTTATACAGGATAAAAAGACTATCCAGTGTTATTTTAAATTTGATAAGTTAAATACATAGGCTATTAATCCTGATTCATTACCATTAAAGCTATATTTAGTTTTATCAACAATAATGACTGGTTGTGGACTGACTAGTTTCAAATAGTTTTAATGTTTAAATTGTTAAGACTTAAAAAGACTTGCAAATGCTAAACATAGTAACAATGCAACACTGGCCTGATTGTGCAAGTGAAAATTTCGTCAACTGTCCCGACTCCCAAAGCGTTAACAGTCTTGTATAGCCGCCTGCAAGCGCGCTCGATGCTTGCTTTGTGCAGATGCAATGTGGTGATGCTAAGCGCTGTGGTGTCAAACAATTTTACATCACTGAATAAGAGACAAACATGTAACAATTGTCTTTAAAGGTTATTTATTTTCTTGCAAGGAAAGGTCAGCTGTCATACAGTCACACAGAGTGGCTGCAGAGTGTGACAACGAGTGGGGGGCATCCTTCATTCTTTATAGTTGTTCCTCCCCCAAGGTTGTTTTCCCGAGGCTAAATGAGGATACATCTCAGCCTTATCTAACACATTGTTTAGATTTGTCTATCATATTAATCATATTATACCCTCCGAATGGAGTCTCTCTCTGTCTCGGTCACACATTTAGTCACAAATTTACTTTTGTCAGGTCATATATTCATAAGGATATGTATCAACATTACATTAATTTAATTACCATCATATTTATAAGATCCTATTAATATCATTAAATGCCAACATGAAGAAAATTTCTTCCACAGCGCATTTTGAGAGAGAAAGACGCAGCAACGCTGAATTATTCCTGCTGTTTGACGCATGTTGCTTTTTTCAAATGCATGATACAAGTGACTCAAACTCACAGTGCTTTCAGAGATGGAGCAGCGTTTACTACTTAACAGAACCGCTCTTCACTAAGGCTGCATTTACACTTGCCATTAACATGCGACCTGTATCCGGACATTGAAACGACAAGTGTAAATGCGCTTCTGATCGGAATGTTATCCAGTCAGCGTGTCCAGGTTCGGAGGTAGTCGAGGACGCATTGTGATCGGATCTCAGTAGGGCTATGCGATATGGCAAAAAAAAGATCACGATAAAATGTTTCATATCATTCGGTATCGATAATTATTGACTTTTTTATATATATATATATATATATATATATATATATATATATATATATATATATAATTATTATTATTATTATTTTTTTTTTTAAAGACAAGTAGAAAAGTTTGAATTTAAACCACTGTTTGTTTATTGATTTATCCACATTATGGCAAATAACAAATTATATTAGTTTTAACAGTCAAAAATAAAATGTAAACAATCTTCTTCGTCTTATATTCTTGAACTTAAATAAAATGTTACAAAATCTGAGCAATGTAAAAGTGTAAACATAGAACAATCAAGGCAAACTTTGAGGAAGATCAACATCTGCAATAAGTAATAACAATACAAACCTCTAAAACTGTAAACAAATCAAGATAAAATAATAAACCAACCTCAGCTTTTAAGTACAGCAACCAAACATCAATATTCAAATATACATAGTTTATTTATAAATTGTGAGCAAGGAAGACAAGTTGGTTTACCCTCTCTGGTTTTATACCTGCCCTGGTACATGTGACCAGTGAACATATCTGCAACATATTGAGGTCCTAGGCCATTTAATTATTTATAGACCAGTAATAATACTTTAAAATCAATCCTAAATGTAACCGGGAGCCAGTGTAAAGCCCTGAGGACTGGTGTGATGTGTTCATATTAGGGATGAGCGAGTACAGCATTATCTGTATCTGTTAACCATATGAATTATCTGTATCTGTACTCTGATTAGGCGGGGCCTAAACCGGAAGTGGGCGGGATTTAACCCGGAAGTGCGTCAGGTTGTCTTGAAAAGGGGTGGGGCTTTAACGGGTATGTTATTAAAATAAAATGTAAACAATCTTCTGCAACTGCATGCAATTGATGCAATTGATATGGGTTGATCAGAATTTGTTATATTTATTGCTGATTAGAAAACTATTTACATGACAGCATCAGCATTGAGCTTCAGATCAATGGGTTTTTTGATCACGATAGCAAACGTGGCTTTTTGAGTACTCCCTGTTGTGCTTTCAGGTCGCCCGCCTGCAAACGTGGCTTGTGTGTTTGTGTGTGTATCTTAATTTGTAATATTATTTATACCACAACTATTTTTGTTTATTTTTTTATATAAAATACAGCAAGATGTCAGACACTCAGTGCGTGGAGTCCAAAACAACAGACGGTTAAAAAAAGCCAGCAGACAGTAAAAAAAAAAAAAAAACTCAGATGGCTGGCAGAGAGAGGGAGAGATTGTGTGTAGCTAATTAATTTGTAATATAGTTTATTAGTTTTATACTACTTTTTTTTTTTATTATTATATACAGCAAGACAGTGTCAGACACTCAGTGCGTGAAGTAATAAAACTGGTAAGAGCCAGCTGAGCTGACCGTTTAAAAAAGAAAAAAAATCTCCGACAGGCAGAGACGCAATGCGAGTCGCATTTCTACCAAGCACCACGTCTGAACAAACCCCACGTTTACCAGAACTCTACTGGCTAATAAGTACGTACAAATCTGAAGCTGAAGAAACCCTAAACGTTAACAGAAAAGACACGCCAGCGAACCTGAATGACTGAGGGAGAGACAGAGAGAGAGCTGTTCTCTTCTCAGTGTTCTCTGTGTGAGTGGGCAGAGCGGGACTGGGACAGAGCAACACGATAAATCTGTATTGGGGAGGGGTGCTGTGACTATCACAGCACGCAGACACAGTCAGGTACCCAATGAGGATTTTATTCAATCCGAGCACCGATATTGACTCGTATTACTCGTATAACACTCGTACTCTGCAAAAGTGCTTTATCCGTACCGGATACTCGTTTCAGCCGAGTATCCGGCTCAACCCTAGTTCATATGTTCTGGTTCTGTATGAGCTGCAACTGTCTTATGGTCTTTTTAGGAAAGCCAGTGAGGAGTCAATTACAATAATCCACCCTGCTGGTGATGAAAGCATGCACAAGTCTTGACTGAAAACAAAGCATCTAATTCTTGCAATATTTTTCAGCTGATTTAGTTATTGATTTGACATGACTACTGAAACTAAGGTCTGACTCGAAATTCACACCAAGATTCCTGACTTGATTTTTAGTTGTTTGACCCCTAGACTGAAGGTATGCGTTCACCTTGAGAACTTGAATGACGACAGTTTTGTCTTTGTTTAACTGAAGAAAGTTGACACATCCAACTGTTGACTTCATCAATGCATTGGCACAGGGAGTCAATGGGGCTGTAATCGTTAGGTGATAGGACTAAGTAGATCTGTGTGTCGTCTGCATAGCTGTGGTAAGAGATTTGGTTCTTTTTCATTATTTGGCTCATTGGGAAGCATGTACAGGTTGAATAGGTGTGGCGCAAGAATTGACCCTTGAGGAACTCCATGTCATGGATGTCCACTCAGACTTATGCTCTCCTATAGTTTCTTCAAAAAGCAAAGCCCTAGTGCAGATGCCTTTCCTCTCACTGAAAGACAAAGTACAGAGTGAGCTGGAAGACTACCTGATGTGTCCTGACGCTGACAGTGAGTCTGAATCGCTGGAGTGGTGGAGGCTACATGAGTGCAATTTCCCGAGAGTGAGCAAGTTTGCGGAAAAAAACTTGTACATCCCAGCCACCAGCACCCCCTCCCAAGAGAATTTTTATTACAGGGGGTAATGTGGTCATATAAACCCAAAAGATCACTCAGAGCATTAGGATCACATCAGCTAGAAATACCAAGGGTTCACTCTAAGCATGGTGAGTGTGCTTTTAGCTACTATGCCAGCCGTAGCTGGAACCAGCTTCCAGAAGAGATCAGATGTGCTCCTACAGTAGTCACATTCAAATCCAGACTCAAAACACATCTGTTTAGCTGTGCATTTAATGGAGCACTGTGCTACTGTTTGTACTGTATTTTATTTTTTATTCTTCTTTCTTTTGATTATTTTGATTTATTTAATGTAAAGCACTTTGAATTACCATTGTGTATGAAATGTGCTATATAAATAAACTTGCCTTGCCTTGATCGCATGTTAATGCCAAGTGTAAACGCAGCCTCAGATGCTGTCACTCTGCATATTTATTTATTTATTTAATTAAAATGTGCAGTCTTTGTTAAGACATTGGACATTTAATTTTCCAAGAACAGGCTGCTTTCAACACAACACTGTTTCTTAACTGTAATAAACAACATAACAGTACATCAGCTGAGATCTAGGATCTTATGTGTGGAGGATTTTGATCAAATAATTATTACCTATGTATTGTCAGAATTTAATAAATTATCATTTCTAGCCACACCATCTTTTCTGCAGTTTCTTCAGGCTGTGTTGAAAATTAATAAATAAAACTTGAGTATCATAGACATAACAGCGAATAATAATGATAATGTATACAATGAGAAAAGCAGAGGACCTCGTACTGAGCCCTGTGGCACTCAGTATTTGTGTTTGATAAGGCATCTCTTCATTTACACAAAGAAATGGATTATAGATGGGACATAATCAATGCTAATACTTGTCCACAAATGACAACGTATACATTTTAAATATTTTAGACCTAAATGTTAGATTTGAGATCAGTCTATAATTAGCTAGTTTTGTTAGGTCAAACTGTGTTTTTTATTTTTATGTTTTCATTTCTGCCAAGACATGTTAAAAGTTCTTGGGACTTATATAATAATAATTATTAAAAAATATTGAGAAGAGGTTTGGAGTTTACAGGAAATCTTTTGCTTTGTGCCATTAAACTGGATTAACTTGTATTTGTATGTTTTCCGCTTCATTTTAGACCTGATGTCGCTGAAAGAGGAGAGTCAAGAACTCAATATAATGAAAGAGAAAGATCAGAATGAGAAACATCATGGTTTGCTAACTGGCGAAAAATATTTTAATTGCTCACAGATTGAAAATATTTGCTCACAAAAAAGAGCTCAGAAGATGGCAACTAAAAGTAATTTCACCTGCCAACAGTGTGGAAAGAGTTTCAATCAGCATGGAGACCTTAAAGTCCACATGAGACTTCACACTGGAGAGAAGCCATACAACTGCCAGCATTGTGGAAAAGGTTTCACTCAAAAAGGAAGTCTTAAAGTCCACATGAGAATTCACACTGGAGAGAAGCCTTTTGCCTGTCACTGGTGCGGAAAGAGTTTTACACATAGAGGAACCCTTAATGCCCATATGAGAACTCACCCTGGAGAAAACCCTTTCGCCTGCAAACTGTGCGGAAAGAGCTTCTCACGAAAAGAAGGTCTTAAGACTCACATGAGAATTCACACTGGAGAGAGGCCATTCGTATGTGGTCAATGTGCAAAGAGTTTCAGATGTAAAATAAGCCTTAATTACCACATGAGGATCCACTCAAGAGAGAACCGTAATCAAGAGATATGTCGTCAGTGTGGAATGAGTTTCACAGACCGGAATCACCTTAAGAATCACGTAATAACTCATATCGGAGAGCATCCTTTCATGTGCCATCACTGTGGAAAGACTTGCAAAAGCAAAGCTAGCCTTGAGGTTCACGTAAGAGTTCACACTGGAGAGAAGCCTTTCACCTGCCCTCAGTGTGGAAAGAGTTTCACTGTTAAAGGAAACCTTCAGACTCACATAAGAATTCACACCGGAGAGAAGCCTTACACATGTCCTCAGTGTGCAAAGTGTTTCACATATCAGAAAGACTTGAAACGTCATTTGAAAAGTCATTCTGAAAAGAAATTTCAGAACTGTGAGTCTGATAAGAGGTTAACAAAAAGGAGCAATTTTGAAAATCAAATGCACATTCACTCTGGAAGGCAATTTAATTGTGATCTGTGTAATAAAACCTTTCTTTTGCCATCTCACTTACAGATACACATGAAAAGGCATGCATTTTTGAGACCCTTTTTTTGTTCTTTGTGTGGAAAAGGTTTTAAATGGCT
The DNA here is from genome assembly GCA_030578275.1 of Meda fulgida. Classification (NCBI taxonomy): domain Eukaryota; kingdom Metazoa; phylum Chordata; class Actinopteri; order Cypriniformes; family Leuciscidae; genus Meda; species Meda fulgida. The sequence goes on from CM060619.1 coordinate 21,829,426, forward strand.
CAGAAGTTTAAAATGGCATCAGAAAATATGCATCTGTGTGAAATTATTTACGATTGGATAGAGCATCGCTTACAATTTTGATTGGATTTAAAGGATTAGTTCACCTCGAAATGAAAATTTCCTTATAATTTACTCACCCCAATGCCATCCAAGATATCCATGTTTTTCTTTCCTCAGTGAAATAGAAATTAAGTTAAGGAAAACATTTCTGGATTTTTCTTTGAATAATGGACTTCAATGGCAACCAACATTTCGAAGTCCGAATCAATGCAGTTTCAAAGGGCTGTGCACGTTCCCAGCTGAGGAATAGGGTCTTATCTAGCGAAACGATCTGTCATTTTCAAAAAAAAAAAAATATATATATATATACTTTTTATAACCTCAATTGTTTGTCTTGTGCTGCTCTGTGACGCACCAGGCATTACGTCATCACATTGGAAACGTAAATAATAATAATAATAATAAATTAAAACAAAGATGTCGGATGATTTTGAAGTTGGAGGAGAAAATGAGATGGAATGTTTTGAGTACACAGACAAATAACTTAGATGACGTGACGCGTGACGTTTCCAACTTGACGTAAGGCCTGGTGCGTCGCAGACAAGCACAAGACGAACAATTGAGGTTAAAAAGTATATAAATGTTTTTTTTTTTTTTTTTTAAATGAACGATCGTTTGCTAGATAAGACCCTATTCCTCAGCTGGGAACGTGCACAGCCCTTTGAAACACTTTAAAGCCCTTTAAAACGGCATTGATTCGGACTTCGAAACGTTGGTTGCCATTGAATTACATCATTCGAAGGAAAAATCCATAAAGGCATGGATATCTTGGATGGCATTGGGGTGAGTAAATTATCAGGAAATTTTCATTTTGAGGTGAACTAATCCTTTAATATTTCAGAATAATTTGTTGATAAGCTAGCTTCCATCTTGCTGTGAAATACAACATTGTAAGTAAAATTAGAAATAAAAGGACAAACTGAAATGAACATTGCACTGCATTAATTGAGTCATGTTTAATGACAGAATGCACAAACATGTGCATGTTAGAATTACCATTAGTTTTATGGGAACAGATTATGAAAAGCTTAGGACTTAAAAGTGACTTTTTTAAAATATTATTTAATACAATCAATCAAACAATACAATCTGTCACTGATGGAGTTTTGGTTCCTTGCCACTGTCGCCTTGGCTTTTGGCTTGCTTATTTGGGGACATTTAAATATTCAACAATATTATTGATTTGCCTTAAGGTGGATGATGATGCAATTTTCTTCTAGAAACAAACTTTGATGTATTATTCTCTTGTTATCACTGTGAAGCTGCTTTGATACAATCTGTATTGTAAAAAGCACTATATAAATAAAGGTGACTTGACTTGACAATCAGAAAGGGGGATAAATAAAAAATAAAGTAAATGTTTGTTGGTTTGTTTATTTTATTTATTAAGCACTTTTACACAACTGGCCATTGAACAAAGTGCTGTACAATATCTAACAGTTAAATAAATTACAGTGAAATAAACCCCTCAGTTTTAGCCTAAACAAACAACTACTATACCCCATTAAATGCTAATGCAAGGAGGTATTCCTTAAGCTTGTGTTTAAAAACACTTTTAATGTGGGTGCCAATCTGAGAGAAAGGGGTAGATCATTCCAGTTTTGGAGCTATCGCTACAAAAGCTCGATCTCCACTTCTCTGTTTTGTTATAGGAGTCGTTAAAATCAGCTGACCTTAAAGACCGTTTTGATTCATATTTCTCAATCAAATTAACCAAATACAATGGAGCCATACCATACAATGGTTTATTTACTATAATGGTTTATATAAACTTTATTCTGTAATCGATCGGTAGCCATTGTAAAAAACTCAAAACTGGAGTAATATGGTCTCTTTTAAGAGTACCTGTCAAAAGCCTTCCAGCAGCATTTTAGACCAGTTGTAAGCGGTTAATCAATGATTTATGTCGACATAGTGAGTTGCAGTGATATAGCCTTGTAAATATAAAAGCATGAATGAGTTTTTCGAGATCATGCGTGGACAAAAATGGTTTTACCTTCGCTATTAATCTCAAGTGATAAAAACAAGACTTAACCACAGAATAAATATGTTTCTCAAACTTGAGATCACTGTCAGAAGAACTCCTAAATTTCACACTAATGGCTTACAAAAGGGGGCTAAACCACCCAGATCAACAACATTATTTGGAACTCCAAACCACACAACTTCAGTTTTTTCTTCATTTAGTTAATTTTTTTTTAAAGATAGCCATGATTTGATGTACAGTCCCACAACAACTCTATTAGCTTCATACTGTTCTTTTTTAGAGGAAGATAGACTTGCATATCGTCTACATAAAAGTGAAAGGGGATTCCATGCTTGCTAAAAATGGACCCAAGGGGTAACAAATACAAGGAAAACAAAATTGGGCCTAGAATGGATCATACTAATGGATTTACTACAAATCATGCGTAGTTGCCCAGTTACTATATGTACCATCAGAACTGAATACGAGCAAGAAGCACAACTGAATGTACGGGACACCAAAAGGTTAAAAAAGGATTATATTTTTTTCCGAAATCTAAAGTTTTTTTTTTTTCATCTGTCAAATTGTTGTAGAAATTTTAATAGTCATTTATTCCTAACAGATATCATAAGGGATTGAACCTATTCAATGTGTAAAAGTATATGTGTGTACGTGCTTGTGCGTGACGTTTCAGGAATATATGGGACAGGACCTCTTGACCTTAGGAATGGTCAAGATTTGGCTAGTTTATTTCAGGGCCAGGTTGTGTCTTTAGTAGAAACTGAACAGCAGTGGGGACCTTATCTGAGTGGGTGAAAGGGTAGCTGCTGTGAGGAGGAACCTTGAAAAGAGTATAAAGGCTGTCTCATGTCTTCCTGGTGCGCGTCACTCACTTCACAGGGTAACTGCTGTGTTGGCGACTGGGCCTATTCTTGCAAGAATAAATACTTTTCTTTTTTATTAATTTGACTCTGAGTGTCTCTTACGCAGTGATGATGTTTAACAGAAGTTTTGCCACAACAAATTCAATCCAGATTATTTATTTTCAAATTAAAAAAATAAATAATAATATTAAAAACAATAAACAATAATATGAGGAACTCTTTTTCTCATGTGTATTTTGGTGACATTTAATATATTAATAAATTTTCTATACTGTTTACAAAGTTGTATATCATAATCCTGCCATCTCTGACTTTTGCAATCTTCATAAATAATAATAAGACCATGAGGCATTGAGTTTGGACATAAACACAGTCAGATATTCAGTCAGATATATTCAACTGAATATATTCAGACATAACACAAAAACTATGAACAAGTGCAAGATTAATTCAATTCACAGAAATATTACTGGAGTGTGAGAACCATTTTATTATGCTGCAGTGTAGCAAGACATATATTGTGTGTATATATATATATATATTAATAAATAGGGGAGAGCAGGGGCGAAAGTAACATTTTTCAGAAAAACATCATTTTAAAAGATGATGGTTTAGACAGAGATACATTTTTGATGTGGTCAGTCACTCATAAGTGTGGTCTATCAATACCAGGTGGTATTTTGTAAAAATGTAGAACAACTTAATTATAGTTTCACTTTGAACATAAGACTGCTCATGTTACTCTCGACCCCGTCAGTTGGGACGAAAGTAACAGATGTGGGTCAAAAGTAACAACAATATACAAGCTAGATTTTTTTGCTAGATCTTTTTTTTTTAGCCTAAATATACCTGAGTGACCTTGTTATATAACTGCAAACATATTTTGGCCTTTATCTTTGCAAAAGATAAAATAGCAAAATAGGTAATTTCCATTTTCATTTTAAATTTCAGTTCAATCAGATGTTTCAAAAGTAACTGTTTAAATAAAAATTTTTTATGTCAATCCGTTATATAAAATGTTTTTTTCAACATGAAAAATATGAAAATTAAATTAAATAAGCATAACATAACTTCTCAACATAATGTAACTATATGTTTTCACTGTAGTGGGACAAAAGTAACAAGTGTTACTTTCGTCCCAACAGGAACTCCTGACATTTAAACCCGATTTACTTTTATACTGAAAAACACTTGACAAGGTTGCTCTGACCTTTTTTCAGGTCAGAGCAACTGCCCCTCAAAATTCCTGTGCACGTCCCTGATTTACAGAAAAATTTCTGTTTAAAAGAAAAGACTTGAACCATGCAAGCGCTATACTGTGAATTCCCACTACATTTTCAAGGCGTGAGAGTAAAATCTCATGGTCAATGGTTTCAAATGCAGCGCTAAGGTATTTTTTATTCAAAACCACCTTCTCCAAAACTTTGGATAAAAAAGTAACTTCCAAATTGGCCAATAATTTGATACGACGGCAGGGTCCAAATGTGTTTTTTTTTAAAAGAGGTTGGACAAGAGCATGTTTAAAATGATTAGGAACTACTCCTGTTAAAAGACTATTATTTATATTGGATAGGATACTAGGGCCAAGAACATCAAATGCTTCCTTTACTAATCTCACTGGAATAATATCTAATAAACAGTCAGTTGGTTTTGACTGCTAGATTACCTCGGCTAGTGACTGCAAGGAGAGAATTTCACAATGGTCAAAACCAGTAAACGGACAACTGAAGGATCAAACAAACTAGGTTCGATCGTGGATTTAATATCAAAGATCTTTTGGACAAAGTAATCCATAAAAGCCTCACAAGTAATCATTGGAGGGATAGATAACATCAATTTTTGGATTAAAACAGAATTTAATATATTAAATAGAACCTTCGGCTTACTACTATTTTTTGTAAATAATTTTGTGAAATAAGTTTTTGAATTGCTCTATAGCTCCAGAGTTTAAAGCCCGTCGTAGTTGACTTTGATCTCTGGATTTTTCAATGTTATGTGGTGTCAACACCTTAAAAATAATTGACTTATGGTCAGAAAAAGTTTCATCTGATATTTCAACATCAGCAATAGATAAACCAAAAGTCAAAGCTAAGTCTGGAATATGACCTTGAACATGAGTGGGTTTATGCACATGCTGTATAAGATTAAAAGAGTCTATTAGATTCAAAAAATCTCTTATCAATGGCGTTGTAAGACAGCACACAAATATGTTAAAATCACCCACTAGTAGCAATTTAGCATATTTCAGTACAATTTTACTTACAAAATCAGTAAACTCACAAATAAAGTCCTTATTGTATGTAGGCGGTCGATATATAACGGCACACGCAACCTGATTAGTCACATTTAATAAAAATTGCAGTTCAAAGCTTAACCCTCTGAGACCCAAGGGTATTTTTAAAATTAATTTTCCGTCTGGTGTTATTTACTAAAAAAGCTTGTAAAAAATCAACCCTTTTGTGCACAGACAATTGACACAGCTCTTTTTTTTCAGGACAAATTGAACTTTCAGCATATTTGTGTTGCATTGATGTCACCTGAATGTAAAATAAGTTATGGGACCACAAAGACAAATGAAAAAATAAAACGGAAATTGAATCACTCAAACATTTATTGAAATCACACACAAATAAATAAAAGCCAAGCAATTTTCCTCTGGAAAATTGTTTGTTTATGTCTTTGGAGTCCTGGATCACAGGAATAAACATTATAAATTGAACAGAACCAAAACTATTTACATTTTTTCAAAAGAAGTCCAGGCGTTTTGGGCCTCATGAAATTCACTGATGCCAAGCCTCAAAACAGTTCCTATCAGGAATCACACAGAGGGCCACATCAAAGGCTTTGCATTTCCAGGGGGTGGCCTGTTTGACCTGCCTTGTCTGCTTGCAGTTCACACATTGCCTTCTACCATAGGAGAACCTGCTTCTACCTGCTTCTTGCTTGCTTCAGTTTGGTCTGATGTTGGCACAGGCACATGGTCACTTTGTTGCTGGGTGGGGGGAACAGCAACTGTAACACCACAGAGTTGGGCTGTCAGCTTCTCCAGAAAAGCCCTGTGGGTCATGGGCTGTTGCTGCTTCTCTGCACAAACTTCCTTGTGAAGCAAGTAACTGTTGGTCGCAGCAATGTCCAAAAAATGGAAAAACAGTATCTGTAACAAACATAGAAAAACGAAATACTACTTTTACAAAACTTATTTTTACATATTTAGAACATGTATATTTTATTATGTTTTTTTTTTATTTTTATACTTTTACAGTAAATAAAAAACTCAGACAAACAATGGCTGAGAGACAAAGTGTAATCCACAACTCTTACTCCTCTGTAACAAACATTGAAAAACGAAATACTACTTTTACAGAACTTATTTGTACATATTTATAAAATTTATATTTTATTATATTAGTTTTTTCATTTTTATACTTTTACAGTAAATAAATAAATGGAACTTACTCTTCAACAGGGTCTAGACCATCCTGGTAATCCAGTTCCTCATCAGTCAAAAAGCTCTCTTCTCCAGAAAATCCATCATCGTCCATGGCATCAAAAAAGGCCAGCACTTGTTTTAGATCCATGTTTCTCTGACGATCCATTATTATCCGTGTATTATTCAAAACTCGCGTCTCTCTGTGCGTCTCTCTCTCTCTCTCCTCGAAACCACTGTGTCGTGCGTCTCTCTCTCTCTCCACAATAGTAGCCTTGGTTCATGCGTAAAGACGCACACCAACGTGGGTGACGGTCCAGCCTGTCATTGGTCAACAACCTCACGCAAAGCATGACGTAATATCCAAAATGGCAGCGACCATCGAGCTAGCGGCAAAAATGACGGAAAATGTATAAATTATGGACATCAAGTGAATAAAACTTGGATATAAGCGTTTGGATTTATTGCTGAAACACTCTGAAAGGACGCACAAGTTCCAGGCTGGATAGAAAACCTTCTGTAAAGGCTAGAAAGACACCAAATACACCCCCGTGACGGCTAGCTCGTTAGCTTTCTGCTGCAAAAAACGGTAAGAAAATCGATCAAATTTTCATAAAATAAAATAAATATTATCGGAGGAGTCGTGTGGCGTCGTGGACGATGCCGTCGGTTTTTAAGGGTTAAAGTGCCGACAGATAATGGTTGACACGAAACTGTTCTTAAAAATAGATGCCAGGCCTCCACCACGGCCTGTGGTGCGTGGAGTACTCAAGAAACCACAATCCCGAGGCAACAGATCTGCAAATGGGCTTAAATCATCAGGAACCAGCCACGTCTCAGTCAAAAACAAGAAGTCTTAAGTTGCGTTCAATAAAAAAGTTATTTAAAATAAAGGTCTTATTTGATAACGAACGCACATTCATCACTGCCAGTGTTAATTCAGTAGATACCTCCTCTGAGTTTGGTTCTCTGCAAACTCGTCGGAGATTCTGCAGGTTCGCCTTCTGTTTGCAAAGCCGAGTGATCCGATAGCATGACGATATGGCTCCGTCGCATGGACTCGCCGGTAAAATCCACTTGTAAGAAAATTCAAAAGGGCACCCAGTGAAGGACCACTTTTCTTCCCGTTTGAGTGACGGTTTGAGGTAACGAGAGTAGAGGTCACCTTGGAGGAGGTAAAACTCTATGGGATTAAAATCCTGCCATGATTCAAAACTGAAAATAAAGTTCTGAAAGGTTGAAACTAAATGTTCAAAACGTCAAAATCTTACAAAAAAAGTTTTGCAAGATCGAAAAATAAGATTTGCAAGCTTGCAAAATATAAAAAAATAAAAATATCTGCAAACATTGTTTTGTTTTTTTTAGATTTCCTACTTCAGAACTTCAACATTTTATTTACGATGTTGCGCAAACAAATTTTCAGTTTCAAATTTTGTCACTGTTCTCCCACGGTATTAGTTAGTTTTCCAGGTTTGAAACCTCGCAAATGGTGATCTGAAAACTGGTGTGCGAATGAGTGAAAAACAGGTTTGTAACTCTGAAAACATAGTTTTGCAGGCTTGAAAATTGGTTAAAAAAATAAAATCTCTGCAAGCATAATTTTATTTTTGAGTTTTCCCTCTTCACAAGTGCAACACTCTTTTTTTACGGTGTTGCACATTCATTTTTTCAGAGTTTCAAATTTGTCAGTGTTCTCCCACTGTATTTAGTTTGTTTTCCAGATTTGAACCCTTGTAAATGTTGATCTGAAAACTGGTGTGCGAATAGGTGAAAAAAGTTTTGAAACTCTGAAAACTGAGGGTCGACAGGGCGAAACTTGTTACATTACATTTGCACTCATTTGCAGACTATTTTTTCAGAGTTGAGTTTACACAACACTCACTTCGCGGAGATACGCCCTCACAGTTGCGAGCTTGCGACTCACGTGATTTGTGGCAGCGTTGTCACGAAGCTCTGCTCTAAAACTCTGAAATTCAGACTGAGCGCAAATGAAGCATCGCAACCTCGAAACTTAAAAAAAAAAAAAAAAGCCTGGAGGGCGGGCCTTCTGCTCTTGGCCAATGCTTCGTTGTCTGCTGACGTACAGTCCAATCACAAGTCGTATTTACGGGAAACATGGTATTGACCGACTGCTCCGCCAATCACGAAAGCGCACAGGATACTCAATCAGGATGCACGACTCAGAGGGCGGGCTGAGAGCCGTGACGTAGACGCTAAGCCCCGAGTTTTACATTGTAGGTTAGAGAAATCGAAAACCGAAACGACCGCAGAAAAGGGAAACAAGACACAGGATGCAAGTCGCTCTGTTAAGGAGAGCATTCCGGGGTTTTTCAAACTGAAGCAAAAGTCGTAGACCGGAAACTGATATGCCGACTTCTGACAAAAGCGGAAGTTCGAAACTACGGCTGTGCACATAGCCTATAGGAGTATTACCTGGGGGCTGCAGATCACTTCTTTTTCACATGGGAAGACAGCTTCAGCCACATCTCTTCTTTCTGACAGTATTGACCACACTCCTGTTTCTTTTAAGCCCTTTCTCATCTGTCTGATCTGAGAAGCGGTTCTTCCCAGAATCTGCAATAATCGTAACACACAGATGCAAACAAGATAGTTATTGGTGGCTGAAGAGGACAATATTACCAATTGTTTTATATATCTGAGTGCCTTTGGATAGTTGTCTAAAATGTAGACAACTCAGGTGATAGGAATGACAATGACCTATGTTTGCATTTTAATCTGGGTCTCAGTAAGGTATTCAAACATTGCTTTGATTCATAACCACTGATTAGAGCTCACTTTCACCTCTGGGAGTATATCACATGAGAAGAAAATAGGGAGTGAGAGCATAACATTATTCACCAAAAATAATTCCATTGCAATACTGAAGAAGGGAAGATATTTTGAAGAATGTCAGTAATCAAACAGTTAACTGGAAACCATTGACTTCCATGGTATTTTTTTTCCTACTATGGAAGTCAATGGTTTCCAGTTAACTGTTTGATTATTGACATTCTTCAAAATATCTTCCCTTGTGTTCAGCAGAAGAAAGAAATTCATACAGGTTTGAAACAACTTGAGGCTGAGTAAAGGATTACAGAATTTTCATTTTAAAGTGAACTATCCTTTTAGCATAGTGCCTATGGAGATGCTAGGGTCACAGACTTTTGCTTCAGTTTGAAAAACCCCGGAATGTTCTCCTTAACAGAGCGACTTGCATCCTGTGTCTTGTTTCCCTTTTCTGCGGTCGTTTCGGTTTTCGATTTCTCTAACCTACAATGTAAAACTCGGCGCTTAGCGTCTACGTCACGGCTCTCAGCCCGCCCTCTGAGTCGTGCATCCTGATTGAGTATCCTGTGCGCTTTCGTGATTGGCGGAGCAGTCGGTCAATACCATGTTTCCCGTAAATACGACTTGTGATTGGACTGTACGTCAGCAGACAACGAAGCATTGGCCAAGAGCAGAAGGCCCGCCCTCCAGGCTTTTTTTTTTTTTTTAAGTTTCGAGGTTGCGATGCTTCATTTGCGCTCAGTCTGAATTTCAGAGTTTTAGAGCAGAGCTTCGTGACAACGCTGCCACAAATCACGTGAGTCGCAAGCTCGCAACTGTGAGGGCGTATCTCCGCGAAGTGAGTGTTGTGTAAACTCAACTCTGAAAAAATAGTCTGCAAATGAGTGCAAATGTAATGTAACAAGTTTCGCCCTGTCGACCCTCAGTTTTCAGAGTTTCAAAACTTTTTTCACCTATTCGCACACCAGTTTTCAGATCAACATTTACAAGGGTTCAAATCTGGAAAACAAACTAAATACAGTGGGAGAACACTGACAAATTTGAAACTCTGAAAAAATGAATGTGCAACACCGTAAAAAAAGAGTGTTGCACTTGTGAAGAGGGAAAACTCAAAAATAAAATTATGCTTGCAGAGATTTTATTTTTTTAACCAATTTTCAAGCCTGCAAAACTATGTTTTCAGAGTTACAAACCTGTTTTTCACTCATTCGCACACCAGTTTTCAGATCACCATTTGCGAGGTTTCAAACCTGGAAAACTAACTAATACCGTGGGAGAACAGTGACAAAATTTGAAACTGAAAATTTGTTTGCGCAACATTGTAAATAAAATGTTGAAGTTCTGAAGTAGGAAATCTAAAAAAAACAAAACAATGTTTGCAGATATTTTTATTTTTTTATATTTTGCAAGCTTGCAAATCTTATTTTTCGATCTTGCAAAACTTTTTTTTGTAAGATTTTGACGTTTTGAACATTTAGTTTCAACCTTTCAGAACTTTATTTTCAGTTTTGAATCATGGCAGGATTTTAATCCCATAGAACTCGCCTTCACCTTTACCGCAAAGCGACTTCACCGTCCGTGTCTTCTGCGACGTCTGTAAGCACACAGATGGAACGGGAGCGAGCGCCCAGGTGACAGGTAATTGAACCCATATCCTTTCTGCGTGCAAAAGCTTGCTCCGCCCATTGATGATTTAATATCCAAAAGCGTATGCCGGTCATAGGTTATCAAGGCAGAGGAGTTTATCACACAAAGAGACATCATCACGAATAGAACAAAGACAAACTCAAAAAGTGAGAGACGGCATGCCATGTACACCAGTGCTGTTAGGATGTACCATCGGCCAGAGGTATAAATGACGTGACAAGGGCAGAAAAACACAGTCCAGAGTGGTTTTAATTCCAAAAGGTGCAAAAATATCAATATCCAATAAAAATAGGGAAGTAATAGAAAAACAGATTATCAAAAATTATAATACCAAAGAAAATAAATCAAAATTGTATACAATACACGAATGTAAGTTGGCTATGCCAATGTACAGGCCCACAAATACAAACGGAATTCAACCTCTCCACACCAACCTTCTCCCCTAAAATGGCTGCCTGTTTTATAGGCCTAAGCTCCTCCTATTTTTGGAAAATACCATTTTAGGGAGAAACCTATAAATTACAAGAGGTGACAAGACATAGACACACAAACTGTCATGCCATGTCAACTCTAAATAATACATCATTTATATCTAGTACAATTTAAAGGGCTCATTTTTAATATGCTTGCCTTTCTTTTGTTAATTTGCAAAGTTGAACAATTGTCTTTTTGAGCATGTGGCATGACTCGACGAGCATTTACTTTTCTCTACATCAGTTTCTAGAGAATACAGTGCAATGTATATTGACAAGAAATATTTAGGCCTCTTGTTTTATAAGGTGTAATCCTTCTGGAGCCAAAAGAACTCTTTCCCAAGTCAAAATGAAACACAAGAACATTCTCCAAAAAGGTAATATTTTATTTTAACTTTTGTAAGATCAATGTCTTAAGTTACGTTTAAAGTATTCTTCCTATATAGCTAATAGAAAGAAGGCTGAGGCCCGTCTAACTGGCGGGGGGTCCACCTCCACCTCCTCTCACCTCATCTGAGGAGTTGGCTCTCTCACTAATAAAGGTCGCCCTGTGGTTGATGGTATTCCAGAGGGAACTTCGTCAGACTTAGCTACCTCCCACAACAACTCAAGTGACTTGGTACAATGTAGGTATACCATATTAGTACTTATGATTATTTAGTCATACGTTTGGACAAAACGATCATTAATTCTTGTCATTAGGAAGAAGGCTAAATGCTTCCCAAATGCAGTCATTGTTTCACTTGTGCATTATGCATACATATTCTATTTTACAGCATATGCTGTATACAGTAATCGTTTTTTTTATTCTTGCATGTTCCTAATGCCTTTATTCAGTGTCTGTCATACTTTAGTAATTTACACATTGAGTATCTTTTTTTTTCTTGTAGTTGCTGATGGACTCATTGTATTATTGGATCCTCCTGAAACCACAGTCTGTCACAATTGTTAGTGATGCATTTTAAGAACCAGTTGCTTTTAGATCTTTCACTTTGTCTGCCAGACAAAGTAACCTTGCATATTTCCACTCTAGGATGATGATGATGATGATGAAGAGACCACATCTGCTGTGACAGAATTAGAAAGTGCTGGGAGACCCACAGAGGTATGATGCATATACTGGACAATGCATAGCTTTTTAGATGGAGTGAAAAATGTGTAATTTGTCCTGTGACAGAATCTAGCTGGGGATGTACATGCAGATGATGGTCCATCTACCTCTACACATAATCTTAGCAGTGTAAGAACTTGTCCCTGGTTGTCCTTATTTACATAATGTTACTATGTGGCAGATTTTCTTCTTTAACCATCTTATTTACTTTGCCTTCCTAGTTGTCTGCAAAGGAGCTGTATAAGGTCCATCTATTAAGGCAAATTAAAAAAACTGACATGGAAATGGACCTTATACAGCTTCAGACAGAGGAGAAAAGGCTGGCCATTAAAAAGGACAAACTTGAAACAGAACTACTGGAGCATCGCCTTAAGGTGAGAATCGTATGTGAACATGAATCTGTTATTTCTTTTTGTGTGTGTATAAAGCAATAAATACAAATCTGTCATGTCTCTTTTATTTCAGGATATAAAGAAATAGAACACATTAAATAAAGTGATTTTGACAAATCATGTCTCTAAGCCTTCTGCCATCTCTGTGGTCTGCCAGATTCATTGGGTGTTGTTCTAGGTCATCTTCATCAGGACAGGGGGGATGCCTCTCTCCTCTTATTGTGGCAATGTTGTGAAGTACCACACAAGCAACTGTGATGTCACATGCCTTATTTGGAGTGACCCTGAGCCCACGCAGACACTGAAACCTCGCCTTCAGAATTTCTATTGTCATCTCCACCTTGGCCCGTGTTCTGCTGTGAGACTGGTTGAAGCGTGTCTGTGGTCCGGGCTCAGGATCAGGGTAGGGTGTCATCAAATAGGGGAGGCAAGGGTATCCTCTGTCCCCCAGCAAGTAACCATAGAAGTGTTTTGTAAATGTAATAAAGACTACAAGCATTTGTCTAACAAAACGTACCCTGTTGAAATTTGTTGCACAGAGATGACTCTCTAAATATTCGGGCGTCATGTACAGACCCAGGCCATTTTGCCTCAACATTAGTGATGAACATTAGTGATGAGGTGGGTTGCATCACATATTACCTGTGGAGAACAATACGTTTATTAGGCCTATTTGTAACACCAATATTAAGGAGCCAAAATATAGCTACCTGCACGTTGATGCTATGCACAGACTTCCTATTAACATAGTCTCCCTCATTGATAGATGGAGCTTTAATAGGAATGTGGGTGCCATCAATGCACCCAATCACGTTTGGGAACCCTGAAATTAAGATTAATTACAAATTTAAGAAGTTTGTGTAGCCTTTATGTGTGTGCAGTCAAAATAAACCTATTAAGAAATGTAATTTAATTGAAGTAGATGACAGAATGTCTGAGAGCAAACCTGCAACCCTGTAGAATTCTTCTTTAATAAAGCACACAGGTTTATGGCCAGGGAACTGTACAAAAGTGTGTAGAAACCGTTTCAGTGCCATGCATACTGTACGAACGGCTCTACACACTGTTGCCTTTCCCACATGCTCTGCATCGCCCACATTGTAGAGAAAACTCCCCGTAGCGAAAAAGCGCAGAGCAATACAAATAATTTGTTCGGCGCTAAGCGCTGACCCGCGGTTTGTCGCGTTTGAGATGTGTGGTTTTAGTGGGTTTGTTAAATAAATGAACGACTCCCTAGAAAAACGATAGCGTTCCTGCAAATATTCGTTAGGATAAGAAAATACATCGATACGTGGTCTTATCACCCTCTCACGGCGGAAAAACCCTCGTATAATCTGTGCCTCTACGTCCACAGGATCCTCATCAAAAGGGCACGCCATGCTTGGAAACCTCTCTGCAGGTTATCCTCCGAGAGTCAGTTGCTATGGTTACTTACATAACTCGAAAGTTACCTCCGTTTTTGGAACCGAAAGCAGAGGTTATCTGCTTACTTACTCCTAAACTTACCTGGGTAAGTCACATAACCTGCTTTCTGGAATACCCCCCTGGTTTGGCAACTGAGGGGTGTACCAGAAGGTATGTGTAACTGTTTGAAATGCATGACGTTAACTTGGTAACTGAATGAAATGAAATAAACCCTTATTGTATAAAGTGTTTTAGGTGTTCTTTTTTTTTGTGAAAATATATTTGATCGTCATGTGCCACTAAACATTAAACATTTAAATCACATACTAACAACTTGAGACACCTAATGGGATGTTACAACACACAAAGACCCAAAATGGCTACAAACATACAACCACAAAAATAATTGTGTATTTTGCCGGCGTTTAGTTTGTGTATGTGTAATGGTGAAAACAGTTTGTTGTGTGCACATACCCATACTCAGTCTCTTCAAAATAAAAGTCTTGGGTCACAGTCAGTCTGTGACAGGCACCATCTTTCTCACGTTTTACTATATATTCCACAGGTGTTGAGTCCTGTAAATGTAGGTGTCCTTCCAAAAAGTATCCTTGGAAAACAATTTATTTAAGGGCATTCCAATCAGATACTACTAATAATAATAATTAAAGACGGTCCCCCTTTTTTTGTGTAGATTTTATTTATACCTATTTTTTTTTATTCACAGGTGCACATAATAAGAACAAAAGAAAGCAGTAAATCAGACAATTAAGGCACAATCATCAACAACAACAACAAAAAGCGCCAGCGGTTAACACATTTTATCGAAAGAAACAAGTATAAATATACGTGTCAGTACAATGAATAGATATCACAAAAGTCCACTCACAAATTGAGTCAAGGAGGCCTGATCCAGAGGGGAGTGGCAGACAACAACAAAAAAGGAAGCTGGACTTCCACTCCTTTAGGATAACCCGTTTTGCCATGATCATACCAAACATGAGGGCTTGTTGTAAAGCGGATGGAAGAGCCAAAGAACCTTCGGAGCAGCCCAGTATCACTAAGAGACAGTCAGGAATCAGTAGTCTATTGTAAACAGCACTGTACAAACTGAAAATGTCGACCCAGATTTTTGTGAGCTTAGAGCAGGACCAGAAAAGATGCCCAAGAGTTCCATTAGTTGATTTACATTTAACATAAGTGGGGGAGACAGACGGAAATAATTTGTTCAGTCTAGTCTTGGAATAGTGCAACCTATGAACTACTTTGAACTGAATAAGCTGAAGTCGAGCGTTAATAGAGCATGCTTTTATCCTTTCGCCCATAGCTCGTCAGATTTAACTTCGCCGGTGTCCTTGATCCATGCCTCTTTAATATGGAGAGAGGGGGTTGCCACAACAAAGAGATTAAAAAACCGGAGATCAAATGCTTGGAGGTGGGAGGGCTGGTCATAATATCAAAAAAGACATGTTGCATGGGGGTCACATCGAGGCGAGAAAAAAGTATGCTTGACATAATTCCTAATTTGTTGGTAACGAAAAAATTGGTTAGTAGGGAGTTTGAACTTAGCCTGGAGCTGGGCAAAAGATGCAAAGTGATTATCAA
This sequence comes from Meda fulgida, assembly GCA_030578275.1. Taxonomy (NCBI): domain Eukaryota; kingdom Metazoa; phylum Chordata; class Actinopteri; order Cypriniformes; family Leuciscidae; genus Meda; species Meda fulgida. Next base: position 21,845,179 of record CM060619.1, read on the forward strand.
TGTAAAGATACCTGATAGTAGTTAAACTTTTATCTGACCATTGCGTAAAGACAGCATCCATCAAACCAGGCTTGAAACAGGGGTTCTGACATATGGGGGCATGAATTTAATTTTCTGGGAGTTTCAGAATTACCTTGATTTGCTTTAAAATATTAATCGAGTTGCAAAGTAAAAAATTGTTGCGTAGCGATTTAATTTTAATGTCAGGTTTTGAGAATAGAATGGCTGACAAGGGAGGCACCAGTAAGTGACACAGCATTACTAAGTTCAATCTCCGGCCATCTAGGGGGCAGGGTCCACCCACCTCTGCACCCCCAGCCGTGGACTGATTCCAGAAAACCCATGCTCTGGCGTTGCAGGCCCAGTAGTAATGTCGAAAGACAGGCAGGCCTAAACCACCCTCCTCAGTGGGCTTCTGTAAATGGGCCTTTGAAATATGGGGGGGCTTAGAGGCCCAGATGAAGGGCATGATAATATAGTCTAACATCTTGAAAAAGGAAGAAGTGAGGAAGATGGGCACATTTTGAAATAAATAAGTAAATTTAGGGAGCACGACCATTTTAACAATGGTTGACATTGCCAATCAATGAGAGGGGGAGAAGTTTCCATTTATCTATCACACCCTTGAGCCTGCCAATCAGATCCATATAATTAAGTTTAAAAAGAAGTTTTGGATTTCTGGGGATGTTAATCCCCAGGTAGGAAAAGTAATCATGAGAGACTCTGAAGGGCAGATTGAGAAGAAAACTGGAGTCAAGACTGCTAGACAGAGGCATAAAAACAGATTTCTCCCAGTTTATAGTAAACCCAGAGAGTCACCCAAAGCCGTCTATCAGATTAAGAAGGGGTGAAAGGGATGTTTTTACATCTGAAAGGGTCAGAATCACATCATCTGCGTACAGACCGATGGTGCACTCGGATGTGCCGCACCTTATACCGGTTGGCTCTGATGGCTATGGCCAGCGGTTCAAGAGCTAGAGCAAAAAGCATTGGTGAGAGGCAGTAGACCTGCCTGGTGCCGCGGTGTAACAGGAACGGGGTGGATCTTTCGTGGTTGGTTATAACAGAAGATTGGGGGCCAGCATACAGCATTTTTAATATATTCATAAATTTCGACCCAAAACCAAATTTGTCAAGAGCAGTGAACATGTATCTCCACTCCACCTGGTCAAAGGCCTGCTGAGCATCTAGTGAGATCACAGCAGAGTGGGGCAATGTAGTTGAATACATTAAATTAAGCAAACACCTTGTGTTTGAGAAGGAAAATCTATTGGGGATGAAACCTGATTGATCAGGATAAATTAAAGTGCCAATATATTTGTTTAACCGGTTAGTCAGGACTTTTGCTAAAAGTTTTTGGTCAGAGTTGAGTAGAGAAAGGGGGCGATGCGAAGAGACATTTGTTTCGTCTCTGTCCTTTTTTAAAAGGACACAGATATGGGCGTCGTAGAGAGTATGGGGGAAGGTACCCTTTTTAACTGAGCAACTGACCATCCGAAGCAGTAGGGGGGCGATAACGTCAATGTGCGTCTTGTAAAATTCTATCCCAAATCCATCTGGACCGCATGCTTTGCCACCGGGAAAAGAACGAATAGCATCTCTTATCTCCTCCGGTGTAAATTCAGATTCCAATTCTAGTTTTGCAAATTCAGAGAGGACTGGAATGTCTGAAGTATGGAGAAAATTGACAATATCTGTATCCGTGGCAGTAGATCTGAAAATATATAGCTGGCTGTAAAAACTAAAAAATCTGTCATTAATCTGCTTGTGATCAGTTAATAGCTGACCGGTGGAGGAGGCAATTTTATGTATTGCCCTATCAGATATGACGCTCTTCAGTTGCCTAGCGAGCAATTTATCGGCCTTCTCACCCAGCTCAAAGTGCTTCTGCTTTAGTTTACGAATATAGTTCCCAACCTGCTCGCCCAAAATATGGTTATATTCATATTTCACTGTGTGTCATCAGAACCTGTTTTTCGAAAATCCTCCTCCAGTTCAGCTAGTTCAGCCTCAATATCAGTGCGACGCCTGAGCCTAGCCCTTTTGCAAGACGACTGATATGAGATGATGTGCCCTCTGATCACGGCTTTAAACTACTCCCACAAAATAGAATCTGAGACAGCGCCATTATCATTTTTGAGCAGAAAATCAGCCATCTTGGTCGATATATAGCCACTGAATGTGTCATCTAAATATAGAGAGGGGTTGAATTTCCAACTATAGTGATTAGCATAAAGTTTAAAATCGATCACCAAAGGGAGGGGCGCATGGTCGGAAATTAAGATGCAATGGAAAGTTGAGCTTATTACATTCGAAATAAGTCTAGAGTCAACCAGCATATAATCAATTCTTGTGAAACTGCCATGCATGGGGGAGAAAAATTTCCTTTCTAAGGGGTGCTGGTGCCTCCATATGTCAACCAGGTCCAGAGATTTGGCAAGGCTATTGAGAACAGGGACAGATTTCAATAACGGGGCCACGGACGAGGAGGACCTATCCAATAGCGGATCAAAATAGCAATTAAAGTCGCCGCCTATAATTATGTTGTAATCATTGTATTCTGTGACAAGGTTGAATATTTTACAGAAAAGATCGGGGTTATCGAAATTTGGGGCGTAGATGTTTACTGGATCAGTAGTCTGCGATTTGAATACAAATGGGATGGTTCTGCGAACAACAATGGCAACCCCCCTCGCCTTGGAGGAAAAGGTGGACTGATACACCTGAGAAACCCACGCAGATCTTAAGCGCCTCTGCTCTGAAGGTTGGATATGGGTCTCCTGCAAAAATACAATATCAGAAGACAGGGACTTCAAATGTTAGAATACTTTACCTCGTTTTAAAGCCCTGCCCATTCCCTTACAATTCCAAGTAGTAAAAGTGATGTGACTCATCCCTGACCTAAGTGAATAAATGACATAGATTTATGCGGAGGGACATGAGGTGAAGTTTGATATGCGACATACGAAGGGCTGGCAAAACAACAAGTGACAAAAAAAGGCAGATGAAGTAAAACAAATAAACCCCCCAAAAAACCCAAACCCGCTAAAAGAACTAAGCGGTACATCCCACTAGCTAACAAGGAGGCTGCCGGCTAACAGAGCCAGCCAAACTACGCACCGAAAAGCCCACTTACCACGGGGCTCCGTGCTCGTCTCCAACACATTAACTAGTGTTTAAATTGCACCCACAAGAAGTAGTATACAGTGTACGCGATATTCAGAACACACGCTTGGTGAGATATAGATAGCAGGTGGGAAGGTATAAACGGTGCAGCTTATAAAACATCAAACTTAAGAAAAGAAAAAGAAAATACCATAGGGAAGAGTGTGTTTATATGAAAAGGTAAACAAATTAAAACATATAGCCCGGGAGTATCAATCAACATTAATACAGACCTAAGGTAAAAAAATGAAATTGTCCCAGTACTGGATTTGTGTACCCAAAAAGCACACTGTGTGAAACACTATTTAAACACATAACGTTACCTTATGCTGCATCAATGACCAACTGAAAGTATATATATATATATATATATATATATATACATACATACACAGCTATACGTATATAAACAATGATAATAATATCTAGGATTTAAGAGTCATTCGCTGGACCCAAAGAGTTGGCAAACCGTTCAGCTTCAGCTGGAGACACAAACATCTTCGATGTGTTGTTGTTGTCGACGTGGAGCTTGGATGGAAAATGCAGGGAACATTTAGCACCAGCTTCGGTTAGTCGCTTCCTCACGGTTGTATAGGCTTGCTGCTGAGCCGAGACCTCCGCCGTGTAGTCAGGGAAAATGGAGACTCTCTCATCGTGATAGCACAGAGGTGCTTGTTGACGGCTGAGTCGAAGTATGTCGATCACGTCCCGATCGTTGTGGACCTTGGCAATGATCATCCGTGGCCCTCATTATGCTGAGGCATTGGTCTCAGGCTAAGGTGGGCCCGGTCTATTTTTACGGGTCTTGGCCAAGTAGCTCTGGCATCAGCTTAGAAACAAAGTCAGTAGGGCTGCCTTTCTCCTCCCCTTCTTTGATGCCCACAATGCTGACATTAAGTCTGTGGGAGTGGCCCTCCAAGTCGGTTCTCTTTAGCCCTGAGGAGACCGTTAGCCCCCTGTAGCTCGTTGCACTTAGCTTCCAGAGCTGTTATGCGCCTGTCACTGGCTGACATGGCTTCGTCGAAATCATCAAAGCGGCGCTCATTTTAATCGCTTTTTTTCTGAAGCGATGATAGCGTTACTTCAATTGCGTCGTGACGCCCCTCCAAATATTTCTTTAAACCATCTACGAGAGAGGTGATTTTCACCAGCTCAGCCCCGTGGTTAGCAATACCAGCTAGTATAGCTTCGTTGCTAGCGGCCGATGAACTCGTCTTGGATATATCCCTGTGACTATCTTCTTTCTTAGGCATGTTGACATAAACTCACTTCCGACAGACTACAACACAATTTTAAGGGCAGGCCAGCGTAAAATAATGTTAAAGTGCAACGATTTAAAAGTAAAATCAAGGAGATGTCACGGAGCACGCCGGAAACACGTCTACTCCATCACTGCACACGAGCGCCCCCTATCAAAGACGGTGCTCGTTGACAGTATAGTATCCCCATCACTACACTGGGGTGTTAGGACCCACACAGGGTGAGCACCCCCTGCTGGCCTCACTAACACCTCTTTCAGCAGCAACCTGGTTTTCCCAGGTCTCCCATCCAGGTACTAACCAGGCTCAACCATGCTTAGCTTCAGTGGGCAACCAATCTTGGGCTACAGGGTGATATGGCTGCTGTATATTAGGGGTGCAACGGTTAAAATTACTCACGGTTTGGTGAACAGTGAACTTGAAAGTATCGGCACTCCAGTCACGTTACTTTCATTTATATAGCCCTTTATACAATAGATTGATTTAAAGCAAGCAGCTTTACACTATTAAATATATATTTTTTAAGAAAATACATTATTTATTAGTAAGAATATGTGTAACTCAAGAAAATTTTGTAACTATACGATTAGTCAATTAGTCAATAATTGTTGTAATAATCGTTAGATTAATCAATTATGAAAATAATTGTTTGTTGCAGCCCAATCAGTGGCATCAGTAGGCTAACCAAGATATTGTATGTCACCCATTGTAAATCAAATATTGCATATGGAGAACACTGGGGTATCCAGCCCGCAGGGTGGAATCTTTCAACCCCAGGGGGGGCAAGGTGGCTTGCTCAGAGAGGCTTACCAGGTGGGAACCTTGGACACGCATCCAGGCCGGGGTCTCAGGAACACGTAAGAGTAGCCGGCATGAATTCCAGGCACTCTTCGTCAGCCGAAATGCTAGCCTCTTGATGGGGGCCAATGCAACCAGAACGCTGTCACATAGACAGGTTGACTACAAAGGCTCAAGTGGAACTCTTGCAGGGAAAATAGTACCACTGGTACCGAAGAGGGATTTTAAGAGGGACCTGATGGCCAGGTAATGCTTCCCCAAGGATTTACCTTCAACTGTGTGACAATAGCGGCACAAATAGACAGGGGGTGGAGGGAGACCCTTTCGCTCCAACCCAACTGTAGGAGGAAGCACGACAAAGATCAGGTATAGCTAGGGTCTTCTCAGGGATCAACGCATCGTTCTTCAATGCATAGGCGTGTCGACAGACAGGGCCAAGCGGAAGTGATGGTAGCCACCACCTTTTTGAGGTGGTAGGGTACTCAAATCTGCCTCATCTCGATGAGAAGCCACACATGTAGATTCCACAGATCAGGACGAGGGTGCCAGAGGGTGCCCCATCTCTGAGAAAGGAGGTCCTTACTGGAATTGGCCAGGGAGGGGCTGTTGCAAGGAGCATGAGTTCAGAGAACCAAGTCCGGGTGGGCCAGTGAGGCGCAACCAAAAGAACCAGCTTCTCGTCCTCCCTGACTTTGCGCAAAGGTCTGTACGAGAAGGCTCACTGGGGTAAACGCATACTTGCGGGTGCCCCGCGGCCAGCTTTGTGCCAGTGCATCTGTGCCGAGCGTGCCCTCGGTCAGGGAATAAAACAGGCTGCAATGGGAAGAGTCGTGGGAGGCAAACAGATCTTCCTGTGCGTCACCGAACTGTTCCCAAATCAGCTGAACAGATAGAGTCTTCATTCGCCTGGGAGTGGCTGAAAACGTGAGAGCTCGTCGGCTGCACGGTTCAGATCTCCGTTCAGAATGTGAACGGCACAAAGTGACGTCAGACGCTTCTGACTCCATATGAGGAGATGGCGGGCCAGTTGCAACATAAGGTGGGAGCGTAGACCACCTTGTCGGTTGATGAGGTACATTTTTGTATTTACTGTGGCCGTGTTGTCTGAATGGACTAGTGCGTGTTGGTCCTTGAGCAACGCCTGGAGGCGGTGCAGAGCCAAGCGTACTGCCAGCAACTCGAGGCAATTGATATGCTATAGGCGCTGGGGTCCTGACCAGCACATGGCACCCCAGCCAGTTGTGGAGGCATCTGTTAATACAACAACATGTCTGGAAACTCGTTCTAAGGGCACTCCGGCCCGTAGAAAGCTGAGGTTTGTCCACAGGGTGAAGGTCTGACGGCAGGTCGGAGTAACTGGTACTCTGAGCGTGCCTGGTTGCCATGCCCATCTCGGGAGTTGATCGTAAAGCCAGTGCTGAGGTTGTCCCATATGAAGCAGTCCAAGCGGGGCTGTTGCTGCGGACGTCATGTGCCTCAGGATGGGCATATATATATATATACATATAAACCACCACGGTATAGCGGATTCCCCGGAAGTGGGGAGGAGACCGTGCGAACTGAATTGCATAGCCGAGCCTGATGGTTCTCGTGAGCCAGCAGGACAGTTTGGAAAGCTCCATAAACTGAACCAGCAGGGTCATGTGAACCACAGACATACCCACGATGGGGCAGCAAGGTGGAATGACCGGCCCAGACGTGGGAGGCGGAGGGTGTGGGGGCACGGTCATATACCGCATCCTGACAGAGGAGGCCAGGGAAGGACCAGCGTTCCACGGGGGCCTGCTCTGTTAGGGGTCTGGCGACAGAGGGGGACGAGAGTGGCGAGTTCACACATCACTGCTCTCCTGCTGGTTATACTACAATACTTAGTTTGATTAAAAAAAAACATCATTTTTATGATTATTTATTATGAAATAAAATCAATAACTTCACCCTTTAAAAAAATGTATTCAATAACTTCTCACTGTTATACAGTGTAATGCTATCAAATTCAGTAAGCAAATATAATGCAAAAGCTATGGTTGTAACTATTATGTTAGCTGCGTACGGTACCAATATAACTTGTGTAAAGAGGCCTACTTATTTTTTATATGGAATGACTTCCCAAACTAAGTGTTGTATAACCAACATTAGAGCAATGATGTGTGAACTAAATTTGGTGTGTTACAGTGAAGTTATTGAATATTTTTCATAATATAAAATGTGCAAACGCAGTGTAGTATTGGGTGGCACTACAGTTTGTAACATTGAAGTTAATGACTATTTTTGTCATTTTTGGGTTATATTGCACTTTTCAGACGGTCCCTGACTTGTCTCTCAGCCGCCTGCTCATAGAGATACATTTAGCCTATTATAAAGCTCGTTTTGAGGAGAATAGAATTGTTGCTCGTTGTCTAGGTTACTGTGATTGTAAATGTGTCGTTTGTTTTTTAACAACGTTTAGCTCGAGAATATTGATCTGGGAAGTTCGAATAGCCTATGTGAATATATTGGCAACTTCACTGGTCTCCTTGAGTTATGACTAACTGCATTTCTTTATATTTGAGTTCAAACACTATGAAACGCTCCATTAACGTACGGAGCTCTGAAACAATGCCAGTGGGACATTAAACAGCAAAGTGTCTGTCCGACCTCACAACAGGTTTTGCGTGGGAGGGCAAAAGATTTGCGTGGGAACGCAAATAATTTTGCAAGAGAATGTGAAGAAGTTAATAAAGTCATTAATGCTGTGTTCCTTGGAAACTTGTGGGCTTGAAGCTTTCTTTTTCGTTAGTTTAGCCACTGTTTCAAATAAATACCTAAGATTATGTTTATTTTCTTTTAATAGGGTTGAAAAATAACCAGTTTTAGCAGCTTTTAAAGCCTCTCTGTAAGCAATCGAGCTCTCTTTCCATGAAATCCGAAATACCTCTAGTTTTGTTTTCTTCCAGTTGCGCTCCATTTTTCTGGCCGCTCTCTTAAGGGCCTGAGTGTGCTCTTTGTACCACGGCGTTGGACTATTATCTTTAACCCTTTAGGCGGCAGAGGTTTTTTCCTAAAACGTTCGATTTTGACATCTTAATTTCAAAAGGCTATATCTTAAAAGTGATAAAAGATAGAGACTTTCTGTAAATTAGAGAAATATTAAGGATGACCCAAAGTTTATGTAGGGATTACATTTTCCCATATAATTTGCATATTATGACGTCATATGGTGGGGGCAATCTTGGATTATAGAATTTTCGTGAAAAGTCACGTTTAAATGATAAAATGCAGCACTACTTTCCCCCCAAAATGTCCCTCACCTTCTGTATGCTATATTGCACAATGCTGAATGCTCAGGTAAATAGTAAGCAGAAAACAAACTGTGTAAATAATTACTAATAAATGGCAGGTACAAACCGAATGCATGTAGTGGTTGGCCATTTGCTGTAGAGATTTTCCATTTACTACATACAGTAGGCACTCTGATTCCATGTATAATGGGGCACATATATTATTCATATGACACACAAACACAAGTAGACAAGACCTGTTTAGTTCAAAAGCTCACTCGCCACGGCAAGGCACAGATCATGAGTGAGATGATACGAGCAGCGCGGCCAGATCTGCCTTATGCACGTGCCGAGTGTGCACAGCTCGGATTACTGTCATTGCGACTGCCTCCACGTTGCCTCCTAACTGTCCTATGAATACTTTGACCTCGTCTAACATACCCAGCGGCATTACACAAAGTCATCACCACAATACTGTTCGCCGCGATTGCGGAGAGGCTCTGATAAAATGGCTCACTCGCACACTAGCTCCGCTTTTGTTTGCACTGATTCAATGCGCTCTAACTCGAAGATTTTGTGTAGAAGCATGACGTTTTTTTGAGTCGGGGATGAAGTATGACATGTTTGCCATCTAGTTGGGGGGAGGTCGAAGGAAATTTGACACCCTATTTTATAAAATAGGCCATTTTATTCAGTGCCGCATCTTGTCAAGTAAACTCGACCGTCGTGGCGCCTAGAGGGTTAAGCACAACGGAGCAACTATGTCTTAAGTGCTGAAAAAGAGAGAGTCAATCACGTTCTTCCTCCATTTTCTCTGATTGGCTGTTATAATTTCTCTAATTTTCAGGTCAAGGTGCTGTGCATTGTGGTAATAGATGCGACATGACGTCACCTCCAAAGGACCAATGAACATGACGCAATTCAATTTGTTTGGTAATAGCAAGGGAAAATTAGAATGAAGTGATCTTCAAAAAATAAGTACTCTTTGACTGTAAATAAAATTGTAAGGAGTAAAAAGTACTTTTTTTTCTTAAAAAATGTAATTAAGGAAATGTCACGGTTTATATATTCATTGTCTCCTTTTAGTCTCGTGTTTCTGTTGTTAGATGTGTGGGTGTGTGCGAGTGGGCGGCTCCACTCCAATACAGCGATTAGCATCAGCTGATCGCAATCATCCTCCCCAGCTGCTACCCATCATATCACCTTTAAATACTCACTGAACTTTCCTCTCTTTGTCAGATCGTTGTTTGATGTTCCCCGTGTTTGATCCTGTTCTCGTCTTCGTCTTGTCCTGTTCCCAGTCTGGTTCATCGGCTCTTCACTTGGATTACTCTTCACCTGGATTACTCTCACTTCATCACCACGGCACTTCACTCGGGATTCTGACCATCTGTCCCTGCGTTACCATCCTTTTGAGTGTTCTGACTGTGTGTGTGTGTTTACACCATTAAAGAGTTTACTTGCATTTTTGCTTCCGCATCTTCTGTCGTGATAGGAAAAGTAAAAATTATTGATTTTTAATTGTACTCAAGTAAAGTAACCCCCCCCCAAAATAATACTTAAGTACAGTAACCAAGTAAAATGACTCAAGTACTTTACACCTCTGATGTTTTGTAGAAAAATTAAAATGGTAGTGATGCACCAATCATGATTTTTCTTTATTTCTTTTTTTTTTTTTTTTAAAGCAAATTGGCCAATTCCAATACCGTCTGATTTTTATTTTATATTTTTTACCACAGCTGGATTCCTTTAGCACCGCTGCTGCACTAGCTGGACTTCTCCAGCCACTCTGCTGCTCTTTACTGTACACTAGAGACCACTATTATATATAACAGTGGTTGAGTGGAAGATGCAGCATGTACATTTTTTAACTTAATCCATACCCATCTTGAGAGTGCAAAGAGCTTTGTGCGGCTGCTTTTTATGGGTCCTCTCCGCGATCTTATTTATTTTTTTATACAAACGCATGCCAAAGCCAGCACACCGGCGCCATATTAAGTTTGCTGATGACTCGGTAATAGTGTCACTGCTGACGCACAATGACCCTGAGCATGGCGCTATTTTAAATTATTTTACAGAGTGGTGCAAGTCGTCTTTTATTAACATTAACGGGGGAAAAACTAAAGAAATGCTGATTGATTTTAGAAAGAACCCCTCCACCCTCTCTTCGACTCTTATTAATGATCAAGCTATAGAAGTGGTGAAGCAATACAAATACCTTGGTATCATATTCGATGACAAACTCACCTTCGAGTCACATGTTGACACTGTAAGAAATCACATCAACGCATGTTTTTTTATCGTAAACTTCACAATTTTAATGTCGATAAGACTTTTATGAGGATATTTTAATGTTGTTTTATTGAATTTATTCTCTCTTTTGCCCTTGTGAGCTGGTTTGGGTCCCTTACGCTTAAAAACAAGAACAGGCTGCAATATATAGTTAAGGTGTGTGGTAAAATTTCCCACAACCCTGACTGACCTAAATTTGGTATATGAGACAAGGACTCCTAAGAAGGCACAATCAGTCCTGGCTGACCCAAGTCACCCCCTGAACAGCTGTTTCATTTTGTTGCTGTCGGGCCACAGATTCAGTCTGCCTAAATGCAGGACAAACAGACACAAAAACTCTTTTGTTCCTGCTGCTATAGGTTTTTTAAATAAGTCAATGTGAGTTGTGGACTTCTGTGTAGTATGTATTTATTTAGTTTTTTACTGATTGTATGGCTGTTGTTTTGTATAACCTGCACACTAAAAACTCCTGGGTTAAAAATAACCTATAATGGGTTATTTTTGACCCAACTTCTGTGTTAAAAAGGACCAACTAATTTCTGGGTTAAAATAACCCAGAAAATTGGGTTATTGTTTTTGACCCAACTTCTGGGTTAAATACATGACCCAAATGTTGAGTTAACACAACCCAAAATTGCAGTTAATATAACCCAACTTCTGGGTCAAAAGAACAACCCCCAATATCTGGGTTGAAATAACCCAGAAATTAGTTGCTCACTTTTTAACCCAAGAAATTGGGTCAAAAATAACCTAACTTGGGTTACTATGCCAGTATGCCTTATTTCAGAAAATAAAACTTTGTTTTACATTATATTACACACTTCAAGCATTTTTTTTATTTTTATTGCATTAAATTAAATTAAACTATATAAAAAACACACACACACTTGGGCCTATTTATTTTCATATTTATTTTAGTTCACACTGTAATAACAATATTACAAAGAAAAAATAGAAAAATAAACAACTCTCAAACATTCTCTCTCAAAAAATATCTCTCAAACACTCGACAACATTGAATAACTGGATTGAACGGCTTAAAGTCTTCAAACATTGGTTGTGTCATTTACTGCAGTGTAACACAATTAAACAGTTCTGACATTAAAGGGTTAGTTCACCCAAAAATGAAAAGTCTGTCAGTAACTACTCACCCTCATGTTGTTCCAACCCCATAAGACCTTCGTTCATCTTCGGAACACGAATTAAGATATTTTTGATTAAATCTGAGAGCTGGATCACTCCTCCATAGGCTTCTTAAGGGATCGAAACTGGCCGGCCCAAAAGTTATAATAGACATCGTTAAAATAGTCCGAGTGACTACACTGGCTCAATCTTAAGTTTATCAAGCGACGAGAATACTTTTTGTGCGCAAAAAACAAGCAAAAATAACGACTTTATTCAACTACTCATTTCCTTCCCTGTGGGCCTTGACATTTCACGTAGTGGAACTCCGCAAAGCTTCTGTGTTGTACGAAGATTGAGCCACTGTAGTCACTCGGACTATTTTAACAATGTCTTTCCTAACTTTTGGGCCGGCCAGTTTCGGTCCCTTAAGAAGCCTATGGAGGAGTGATCCAGCTCTCAGATTTAATCAAAAATATCTTAATTTGTGTTCCGAAGATGAACGAAGGTCTTACGGGGTTGGAACAACATGAGGGTGAGTAATTACTGACAGACTTTTCATTTTTGGGTGAACTAACCCTTTAAGCAAGGCAGTCTTGAAGGATAATTCCGGTATTTAACACTTTGAGTCTATTTTGTAGTTTGTTTTGGATGAACTAGAGTGGTGAACACAAAAATTGACAATGGTTCCTGTCTCGACTTTTTGACTGTTTTAGAATCGCCTTTGACCTCTTCAGAATGGAAGTCTATGGGCACGCACAAACATGTCCTTAAAACAACCCTTGAGGTTCGTTTTCAAAACTGTGCAACTCACCGAGTGGTTATTGGTGCTCGTTGATGTTCCAGAACAAGTAGTGTATTGAAATACAGTTTCTGTCGTGTTTTATTTGGCATTTTGTAAAATCCCATTGATTTATGTTGGAGGACTCATTGCTCGCTGATATTACTGCGCTACCGGAAACGGGGGGGGGGGGGGGCTGTTTACATTTGGATGTAGTCTTTTCGCTCGGTTCTCCGTCTTTTTTTTTTACTGTCTATGCGCTAGACACCGAGTTCCGTACAGCGTCCTTGTACGGCAAAGTGGTTGTCGCCGTTAAGTGGTCGAGAGTGTGCCAACGCTTCAGACTCAAATATCGAGCGGAAGTTTATACGCGGTTGTGAGGTATCTGAAAAAATAGTTCCACTATAGCAAAACAAACGGATTGGAATCATACATTGTGCCGATATATTTGTTTTTAATCATCAACGAGCACCAATAACCACTCGGTGAGTTGCACAGTTTTGAAAACTAATGTTAAGGGTTGTTTTAAGGACATGTTTGTGCATTCCCATAGACAGCCACTCTGAAGCCGTCAAAAGCGATTCTAAAATAGTCAAAAAGTCGAGACAGGAAACATTGTCAATTTCTGTGCCCACCACTCTAGTTAATCCAAAACAAACTACAAAATAGACTCAAAGTGTTAAATACCGGAATTATCCTTAAAGAAATTTGACTGGTTTTGATTCAGATCCCTCAATCTGATACACAACTTGCTGCAGAAACTCTTATGCAGGAGCACACTGCTTGGGGTAGTTCATATCAAGAACATAAAATGCCTTAAAGCACACGTCAACTGCCCCAAGCAGTGTGCTCTGAGGGAGTGCCTGACCAGCTAATATCACAAATGCCTGAGAGACACATTGCTGGGGATCTCCCAGCGCCAGGACAGAAGGGAATGGCTTCGATTGCTGGAGGTATTCCACCATATTTGTTCCAACCTAAAACAGACAGAAATGGAAAGATATTTAAAAGAAAGTGAGTATTGTGTAGAAGGTAAATTATGTAAGGGATAATGTATAGCGAGGCGGTCGCTATAGAGAATACCACCCCGACAGGCTGACTAGGAGCCCGACGCGAAGCGGAGGAATCTTAATCAGCCTGAAGGGTTGGTATTCGCTATAACGATCGCCTCGCTATTATACATTATCCCGCTTATTACATGGCTACCTACCAAATAAATCAATAATTTGACTTAAAATATTGATTTAAAAAGGTGTTTATTGATTTAAAAACGATTGTATTGCTTCCGCTAAAGAAAATAGTCCGTTCCGTCTCTGAACTGCATCCATGGCAACACTCAGTTTTTCATGGCAACGGTGTGTTACACTAAGCAGTGTCTGTTATTAAGAAATAACAGAACGCATTCTACATTGGAATTCTACCAAGCCATGTAATAAAAGCAAGATAATAGACTACCAGTTTGTTTTATAATGCTGATACTAACTGTAAAAGGAAGCCAAATGAGCTGTGGTTCTTATGGGTTATGAATGTGTACAAGAAAATGTAGGTTGAGAACCACTGAGTAATAAAACGTAACTTCTTTAACTACACTTTCTAGTCAGAATGCTACTTTGCATAACCGCTTAAAGACAAGGCACAGGTATCTTTTAACTATAAGGGTTATATAGATAATCATACCCCACTGTCGAAGAAGTTGTGACTCACAAAATCTTGTGAAAACACATTTTTGGTGTTTGTTAAACACTTTTAAGCCCTATTAAAGAAACATGTTTAGGTATAGAGATGATATAAGGGCAGGAAGATTAAAATGCTCACCTCTAAAATTCTCAATCAGCTTAGACAGCCGCCACTCAGTTAGCTTATCAGCAACAAAGCTGTGCGTTTAAAATGACCTGGAGAAAACAGTAATATAGAGGTTAGCAACAATTCGAAGACTTGACCCACTTCTTTAACTCTCACTACTTCAGCCAGTAGAGCACTGTATAATATGATAACCACGGCACAGCTGGTAAACATAACTCATCTATTGTGTTGCCTCGTTACTCTGTAGCCGTGGCTACACGGCACGAAGTCGCCACTAGCTGCACTGTACTTATCGTGTGACCGGTATTATAACAATGAGATACGTACAGAACAGGTTATAAAAAATAGAATTTAAAGACCATGTAAAATGAATTCAGTCATTTTCTTCTAAACAAATTAAATAGGTCATATGGTGCATTCAAGTCATCTCGTATAGATCGTATTTACGAGTTGAACGGACTCACATGAACAACACCACAATGTCGTAAATACCAATGGGGAGCTCTGTATTTTCTCTAATGGTGAATTCAAGTCCTCCTAGGACGTTCATACTCACAAGGTGGGAAGTGTTTACGACGGCAGGTGCGTTCAAGTCACTTTCTTCGGAGTAAAATGGAGGTGTACTTTCTATTAATTACTTACACAAAAATACAGCAAGGTTCTTAAACTCTAGTTCTAAAAAATGAAAAACATAGATTTGCATATTTTGTGCTTTGCTTTTTATGTTTTTAGTTCATTTATGAAGCCACTGCAAACTTTATCGTATATTACATTGTTATTTTATAACGCTTTCAATATTCTGCGCAGGCAGTTAGCTTACTGCGCTGTAAATAGAAAAGCCTGACAATATCACAGCTAAATACCTTGAAGAATTTTGTGGTATTCCGCCATGTTACTCACTGACACGCCCCCAACTCGTAAAGATCGGGACTTAAAGAAAATCCCGAGCTCCCCACTCGTATTTACGACATTGTTGTGGCGTTCATGTGAGTTCAACTCGTAAATATGATCTATACAAGATGACTCGAACACACCAAAGCCCCGATAATGGCGGCAAATCAATGTCAATAAGAACCGAGCGCACAACTGATGCTGGCGCGCGAAGTAAATGACTTTCGCGAGAGGATAACAGATCCACACGCGAGGAAACGGGGACTCGCGAGCTCATTCATACCCTGCGCGCGACAGTCGAGGGGCGGGACTCCCCTTTTCCGGAAGTCAGTTGTGATTGGACGCCTGTCCAATGACTTGTAATTCACTTGACTTGAGACATCACTTAATTTGTTTTATTTATTGTGGTTAATTAATGTGTAATGTGATTTAATGCATTGTTAATATAGAATATATTCTTACCAGATATTTTTTTTTAACAGAAAGTATTACTAGTGATTGCATTGTGGTGTTAAGAGATATTTACAGACTGTAACGACACATTTCCATGGTTATTAGCATTGTAAATCTACCAAAATTCTTATACATTTTTACATTTTATATTTAAAACACTATAATTTGTGTTATTGGCTTAAAATATTTCAAATAAATTGCAGAAAAAGTCATATTTGCTGTAGTTCACCACTACCACTAGACCCCCATTTACCACTATTTACTTTTTTCCGACCAAAACTAAAGTGGATCTGAGAACCTCAGAATGTAAAAAGTGTCCATTAAGGGCTTTGGATGAAAGATAAATTACTTTATATCAATAAGAAAGAGTTGTTGTGTAAGCTTTTTGTTTTCATCCTGTGTATTACTATTATTTCAATTTTGAGCGGTTCATTATATTTTCTATTAAATGTAAAAGGGGTTCTGGCAGCATGAATGCATTTATTTTTTTTTAAGATATGTTATTTTCAGATGGGGTTTAATAATTTATGCTGTGTACTTGCCTCATTCTCTTATTTAGTTATTAGCTTACAAAAAGTTAGATGAATAAGATCACTATATAATGTTGTAATAGCTTTGCTGGGTTTAATATTTTGCTGGATTTAATATTGTTTCTCTGTATTCGGTAGTAAATTCTGAAAAGGCATTTTTTAAGCTATAATTAATGCTGTGAACTTTATCTTAACTTGAGAAGCCAGAACCCCTTTTACATTGAATAGAAAATATAATGAACCATTTAAATTATGTAAAAATTCATAAGAATTTTGGTAGATTTACAATGCTAATAACCATGGAAATGTGTCATTACAGTCTGTAAATTATCTCTTAACAACACAATGCAATCACTAGTAATACTTTCTGTTAAAAAAGTATCTGGTAAGAATATATTCTATATTAACAATGCATTAAATCACATTACACATTAATTAACCACAGTAAATAAAACAAATTAAGTGATGTCTCAAGTCAAGTGAATAACAAGTCATTGGACAGGCGTCCAATCACAACTGACTTCCGGAAAAGGGGAGTCCCGCCCCTCGACTGTCAAAAATAAAATTGTACGAGCGAGCAAAAGCAGCAGGCGAGAGCAGATCAAGCGCGAGAGCGTGTGGAATGATCATTCGCGCGCGCGCGCACGAGGGCTTGTATTGCGTGCAGAGAAGATGTCATGAGCGCGCACAGGGTATGAATGAGCTCGCGAGTCCCCGTTTCCTCGCGTGTGGATCTGTTATCCTCTCACGAAAGTCATTTACCGCGCGCGCCAGCATCAGTTGGCGCACGCTCGGTTCTTATTGACATTGATTTGCCGCCATACCCGATCTGAACGAGTTGTGGGCGTGCCACTTAGAAACACGGCGGAATACCACAATACTTAAACGTATTAACAGCAGTGTTGGGAATGTTACTTTAAAAAAGTAATTAGTTATAGTTACTCACTACTTGTTCCAAAAAGTAACTGAGTTAGTAACTGAATTACTCTATAAAAGTAACTCGTTACCAGGGAAAGTAACTATTTGCATTACTGTTAAAAAAGACAGTTTTTTTTTAGCAGTTTTCACAAGTCAGTTGAACTTAGTAGAACAGAAGTAGTGCTTATATTGGACCTTGAAAATCCCAACTTTTCATTGGATTGCTCCTGACTCGCCATCTCTGCTGTTTCATCGAATCTCTGTTTAGCTGGTGTGTGTGTGTGTGTGTGTGTGTGTGTGGCGCTTGTGCTGGCATGTGTGTAAAAACACTGGATCTGATTGGCTACCAGGAAACATGACTCTGCCTTAGCCAATCATAATCGCATACCTCGTTATTAACCCACCTCCTCACTAGCTGTGTGAGCCACGGGGTGCGTTCGGATTACAGTTTATTCAATCAATAGCCTACATAGTAACCTTTACTGTCTATAATAGTAACACACATAGTCGTCGATTTTGGTGGGTACACGTCCCCACCAGATTCCGCCATGAGTCATTTTGTACCCACCACTTTTTGAAACAATGAGGCACGGATGTTAATACAAATAAATAAAACATCTCCAGCATTCATTTAGTTCGCTATTAAATAAGAGATCTAGCGCTAAAATGTGTTGTTTTTTAAATCAAGCTGAGCGCTCGTTCCCGCTGCTATCAGTTGCATGGATATGTTCTCTTGTGGCTCGCGCGGTCACGCACAGTCTTCACTCGGACGCGCGCTTCAATCTATCGCCGTTGTGGAGACTATTCGTTTCGGTGAAATCACAAAATAAAATGCACACAAACGTGTCCCTGCTGAACAAATTCAGTTTTGATGAGAGAGAGAAAAAAAAACTATAGAAGTGCGGATTCGAACCCGTAATCTATGAAACGCTTGGCAAATGATCTATCACTACCCACTTAAGAACTCTAATATCATTTGCGGATCGATGCATTTATTTACTGGTTGAGGAGAGAGGCTGCACAGTTTGACAACTTAGTATCAGCATGTAGCAATGTTCAGGGAAGAAGGAGGCGGGAACCGACGAACCATCAAAATATAATTTATTTAAAATAAAACAAACAACCAAAATCCCACCAGCAGCCCCTCGCGGACGACTGCTGGCTACCGAAAATAAACATAAGAACTGCCAGCAGCCCCTCGCGGACGACTGCTGGCTGAAATAAAATACAAAAACAAAACACAACTAAAATACAGGCCTGTTCCTCTCTTGATCATCAACGTCGTCGCTCCTCCTTTATGCTTCCGCTCCTCCGTGAGAGATGCGAGACCGGTGTGCCTCACATGTGTTGCTCATTAGCAATCGCACCACCGGCCTCGCGCCGTTCTCTCACGTCCCTCGGCCGTCCTGTTCGCCACATACCCCCATCGCCCCTCACAGGCCGGGGGGTACCCACGAGCCTGTGCCTACTCCCCCCCCCCGGCGGCGGCGATCCCTGGGGAGTATGGACAGACAAACCGAGGGAAACGGAGACGGAAGCATGAGGAGCGACAGATCGAGAGAGGGGAGAGAGGAAAAAAAAAATTGGTCCGGTTCCCACAACGCGCTGCCATCTGGTCCCCCACCAGCTGTGCGCTCTCCTCCGCGGTGCCTGGCGGTGATGCTGGGTAGCCCTCGGTGGACGGCTCGACGCTCCTCCGCCGCCCGGTGGACGGCGACGGCTCCTCGGGTGCCTTGGGCAGACGGCAGGAGTCCCCCGCTCCCTGCTCCTCCCCTTCACTGGTGGACGGCAGCAGGCTCCGGCCCACGGCGAGCGGCGGCGACTCCTCCTCTCCCTCCCGGATGGCAGCCGCCCCTCCAATACCCAGGCGGCCGGCAGCGAGCTCGACCGTCCCACCGGCAACTCACTCCAGCGCACCGCCTCGAGCGTCCGTGGCCGCGAGTCCCCCGCTCCCTGCTCCTCCCCTCGCTCGGCGGATGGCAGCAGGCTCCGGCCCACGGCGAGCGGCGGCGACTCGCGCACCATGCTCGATGGCACCGCGGATTCCCCACACCGGCGAGGACTCTCTGACAGCGCGGTCCTCCCTCTTCCCGGGTTTCGGCACCAGTGTAGCAATGTTCAGGGAAGAAGGAGGCGGGAACCGACGAACCATCAAAATATAATTTATTTAAAATAAAACAAACAACCAAAATACCACCAGCAGCCCCTCGCGGACGACTGCTGGCTACCGAAAATAAACATAAGAACTGCCAGCAGCCCCTCGCGGACGACTGCTGGCTGAAATAAAATACAAAAACAAAACACAACTAAAATACAGGCCTGTTCCTCTCTCGATCATCAACGTCGTCGCTCCTCCTTTATGCTTCCGCTCCTCCGTGAGAGATGCGAGACCGGTGTGCCTCACATGTGTTGCTCATTAGCAATCGCACCACCGGCCTCGCGCCGTTCTCTCACGTCCCTCGGCCGTCCTGTTCGCCACACAGCATTTCTGAAAATGCACGTCCGAATACATCTCTGTCCCCAGGACATTTCAAACCAAACTGACGCCCGTGGTAACGCACGGCATTTAACGTTCAGTAACGTTAACGCCGTTGTAACAACGGGAAAAGTAATTAGTTAGATTACCCCCTTACTGAAAAAATAACGTCGTTACCTAACGCCGTTCTTTTAAACGCCGTTATTCCCAACACTGATTAACAGTGATATTATGAGGCTTTTCTATTTACAGCGCAGCTAAGCTAATTGCCCGCACAGAATATGATGACGTAACAATGCAACATGTAGGCCTAACGGTAAAGTTGTCAGTGGTTTCATAAATTCATTAAAAACATAAAAAACGAAGTACACCTGAAGCACATTTCTTTGTTCTTCATTTTCTAGAACAAGAGTTTAAGAACCTTACTGTATTTTTATGCAATTAATTAAGAGAAAGTAAGTTACTCCGCCATCTCACTCCGATGAAAGTGACTTGAACGCACCTCCCGTCGTAAGCACTAACGTTATTTCCCACCTCGTAACTTACATACGAACTTTCCAGGAGGACTTGAACGCACCATTAAGTTAAATGTATTTCTAAACAATGTGTAAAAAACATTTCAACCATTTTGAAACCTAATTCCATGAATTTATCAACCGTCGCTCATGGCGTGAAGCGACGGTTATTTCAAACGACTGTTTGGGGGGGGGGGGGTGTTCTTCTTCTACGGGTGTTGAGAGGGAAGGAGGTGTTTCTTCTTCTTCTGCTTCTGAATTTCTGGCAGACTGATGTGTATGTTTTAGGGGCAAGGATGTAATATGAACTTATTTCTTCAATTTCTTAGTTAATATATCCATGTTTAGAGGGTGTGTCACTTTATTTCTCCAACAAATGGTGATACTGTTTTATCATAATGTACACAAAACACAAGAGTGATTGTTCATATTATAAATTATGTTGACATGATAATATAATAACTCCATAAAATACACCAGACCACTCCAACAAAAAATACATTTGAGAGAGAGAGAGAGAGAGAGAAAGCCAACCCTATAACCCAGAACATGGGTTACTCAGGAAAATAACCCAGGAATTGGGTCAAAATATTATCCCTATAACCCATTAAATGGTTACTCTGAAATAATAACCCATAATTTTAACCCAACACAAATAACCCAGAAAATGGGTTGACGAAATAACCCAGGAGTTTTTAGAGTGTGTGATTGTATGGCTGTTGTTTTGTATAACCTGTGTGTTATTATGTCACATGCTGCTGCACAACGAATTATCCCCAGGGGATAATAAAGACTCCTTGAACCTTGAACTACAAAATCAGAAAAGTAGAAACATTTACATGTCTTCGTCAGCTGAATCATATGAATCTGTAGATAGGCTTTAATAATTGTCATCACAGTTTTCCTGTGCAAGGATAGCCAATCTATCCTGTCTGGTCACTATTTGGTGGTATGTTTCTTTCACCCTTTCTTTTTCTGCCTTACGTTCATGGAGCTGCCTTTGAAGAACATAGAGCAGGCCACAATACGCTTGCTCTGACAGTCCTAATGGATAGGCAATGACTTCTGAGAAAACAAACACTTCCTCTTTATAGCTAGGCAATCTGACAACGCATCAGTCTGATTGTTTACATTTTTGACAGTTCTGCAGATGTGATTCCAGTGCCTTTTAATCTATTCAACAAGTATAGCCTCTTCTTTCCTCAAGTCTTTCTAACTGCATCAACTTTTCAAACACCTTCTTTTTCATGCCCAATGAAGCATCATCATCTGAAATAGAATTAAGAGCTTGGTACGTAACAAGACAAAATAAAAAGTGCAATGCATTTTTTGTTTGCATTATTTGAATTGCAAGTTTATCAATTAAATAAATATTTTATATAAAAATTAAGGTCATACCACTTTCCCAGGGTCAGACAGGTGTTTCTGCAATCAAGTTATTAGCAGAATTCAAAGCTTTGGTGTTTGTTGCAAGAGAATTGTACTGAGATAGCGCATCTGACAGCTTTTGTCTTCAATTATCCATTGTCAGACTTTTTGCCGCTGCTTGTGATCTGGGTCGTACATATACCAAAGGAAAATTGACAGAGCTAGTGATTATAACACCCATTTATAAGCAATTATGATGATCTAAATAAGAAACAATGGATATATAAAGCATTTTATTTACCTGTAATGCAAATACCTGTAAATCTCTCTCTTTCTGCTAAATGCCTAAATAAAGCCCTTTAATCAGATGCTGCAAACCCACTGGATCATCTGTTCTATTGCCACTGGGAAGATAAAAAAAAAATAGCATATTAAACTTCTGTATCACTACATTCAAAAGTTCATTGCTAATTTGTTAAACTAAGCAAGAAAGGTATTTTAAGATTTAAAATAGTTACAAATAAATTATTAACAATTGTATTTTATTTGTAATAAAACTATACAAAGATGGAAAGTTGAGTATGCACCTTGAGTTTAACATTGCACACAGCTCTTCTTTAGATCTGGCAAGCTCGCCTTAACAGCCTCGATATCTTCTTTGGCTTCCTTCATCTTTTGCACCGTCTTAAGACTCTGTTTAAAAATAAATGTATAGTACATATATGGTTTAAAACAACACGATTTTAAAGGTGTAAATGTGCATGCTTGTCTTCTTTTGCTCATTCCATACTTTGGCTTGAAGTGTGATCTTATCCACTCGTGCTAAACTGGAAAAGCAGAGCTTTTACACACATACACCCACCCACACACATATACATTTGAACCAAGAATGTCAGTGGATTATGTTGTGTATATACGATGGGACCACAGACCGAGCTCAGGAAGACCTCGAAATGTTGAACTGCCAAAACAAGGGCTAGAGCACAGATTTTCCACTCTTTTTCCATCTTCTTGCAAAACAACATCGCCAGCACCTTAAATGGATAGTTCACCCAAAAAGGCAAATTCTGTCAGTAATTACTCACCCTCATGTTGTTCCATCCACGTATTACTTTCGTTCATCTTCGGAACACAAATTAAGATATTTTTCATTAAATCTGAGAGCTGGATTACTCCTCCATAGGCTTCTATGGGAACTTAAGTTTATCAAGCGACGAGAATACTTTTGGTGCGCAAAAAACTAAACAAAAATAACGACTTTATTCAACTATTAATTTTCCTCTTTGTGGGCCACGAGTGAGTTCACATAGTGTAACAGCACACCGCTTCTGTGTTGTACATCACACGCATCACACACATGACCAGCGTCTGCCAATATTGAGCCTAGTGAGCCTAATACATATTAAGTCTGCCATTTAAAACAACTAAAGAGCCAATATTGGAGAACAGTTATAATGCGCAAACAGCAGGAAACTCTGTATATTCGTGCAGTATGAGCATGTCAAAACATCTATTCCGATTTGAAGCTTGTGACATATAAACGCGCATGCACATCAACCCGGTCACGTTTAGTGTTGATGTTCATGTAAACACAACGCTCTGATTCATCAATTGGAATGAATTCGGTACGATTGAAACAAAAGTTGTGCATGTAAATATGTAGCCACTGACATTATTCTGACCATTAAAAATGTCTCTTTGTGCAAATCAGTCAAAGGGGCAACAACTACATTTGCAAAGTTCGACAAAATCCTCTATAGTAGCTCACCATCCCGAGAAATTGTTGCAACTCCCAACGGGTAGCTGGTATAGGGAAACTACAGATAACATCAACATCAAAACGGATAAAAACCGTGACCAACCCAAAGCAGTTGACCTCGGCTGCCCGGCTGGCGGTACCTGACAGCTGTGCGTCTGTTTCACAACAGCCAATCAAGCGCGAGCTACTCCATTTTATTGAGCGAATGGCGTTATCGGGCTTAATCTTTGTCAGAGGTTCCTTGGCCAATCATGCTTCGGATCTCCATCTTTGGTGAGCGAGTGGCATTCTCTGGCTTCATCTTTGAAAAGATTCTTTGGCCAATCACGCGTCAGATCTTCATCTTGCGGGAGCCCTGAACACTGGCTCTTTTTATTCTCAGGTGTACCCGCGCCGAAGTATTGCTGTTCATGCATCGAATGTCAACAAGTAAGATAAACTACATTAACAAGAATAGACTAATACATATTTAATTGTTATTCTCGTATTTTATGATCCATTAAGGTGTTTATTGTTTTATTGTTATGATCTATCGCGATCTTGATATGCTGGCAACCTGCAGCATTTCTTAAGTTAATGTTTTGATGAACTAAGGTTACATTAACATCAGCAACAGATTTCATATATATTGCTAACTCTTTCTCGTTTGCTGCATTAAGGTACTTTTTAATGTTATGATCTATCTATCTATCTTGATGAGCTACTTTTCATATTACACTATTTTTTGATAAACTACATTCTACATTAACAGCAACATATTTTTATTTTTGCATTTTAAAATGAAATTTTATGAGTCATAAAGTTATTTAGTGTCATGATCAATCTTGATGTAGTATGCTGCAGCACTTCTCATGTTATTGTCTCCAATGATGAACTACAATAACAACAATAATACATTCATGGATTTTTAGCTTTCAGTGTTCTTTAAGTTCAAATACAGTAATAAGTACTCAAGTCATAGGCTAGTGTTAGTAATTTTATGTTTTAGCTGAAAAGACTAAACATGTTTCAAATGTCCCAGAGATGTCTAAAAAGTCACACAAGGCCATGGGGGACGATGAGTGGATGTCCCGTCTGCGGCGGTTTGCCAGCACATGGGTTTGGCCCTCAGAAGCTGGCAACAGACCTGCCCCTCACCAGAAGAAATGGTTTGACCTCTTTCAGAGGGTGTGCACTGACAAAAGTATCTCTCTATTAGTGTTACTTGATCTTAGTGCTGCATTTGACACAATTGACCACAACATTCTTTTAAATAGACTAGAAAACTATGTTGGCATTAGTGGAATTGCACTAGCATGGTTTAAATCATACTGATCTGACCGTTATCAGTTTGTAGCAGTAAATGAAGAGATGTCTTATTGATCACAAGTTCAGTATGGCGTACCACAAGGCTCAGTACTAGGACCGCTGCTGTTCACTCTGTACATGCTATCATTAGGAGATATCATTAGGAAACATAGAATTAGCTTTCACTGTTATGCCGATGATACTCAGCTCTATATTTCTTCAAAACCTAACGAAACTTACCAATTCACAAAATTAACGGAATGCATAGCTGATATAAAAAATTGGATGAATAGTAATTTCCTGCTAATAAACTCTGAAAAAACAGAGATTCTAATTTTTGGACAAAAAACTTCCACACGTAATAACCTAGAATACTGTCTAACAACTTGATGGCTGCTCTGTTAAGTCTTCGTCATCGGTTAGGACTCATTGACAAATGTGGAACAATTAGTTCATGCTTTCTTGATATCAAAACTAGATTATTGTAACGCTCTACTGGGTGGTTGCCCTGCATGCTTAATAAATAAACTACAGCTAGTTCAAAACGCAGCAGCTCGAGTTCTTACTAGAACCAGGAGATATGACCATATTAGCCCGGTTCTGTCAACACTGCATTGGCTGCCTATTAAACATCGTATACATTTTAAAATATTGTTGATTACTTACAAAACACTAAATGGTTTAGCTCCGCAGTACTTGAGCGAGCTCTTAACGCATTATAGTCCTTCGCGTCTATTGCGATCTCAAAATTCGGGCCAGTTGATAATTCCTAGAATATCAAAATCGACTGCTGGCGGTAGATCCTTTTCCTCTCTAGCACCAAAACTTTGGAACAGTCTTCCTACCAATGTCTGGGAGGCTGACACACTCAGTCAGTTCAAAGCTAGACTAAAAACACATCTCTTTGACCTAGCATACACATAATACATTATAGACTTCTATAATTCAATGTTAGGCTGCATAGATTAGGTCAGCCGGAACTGGGAACACTTCCCTTAAATCCTGATGTACTCGTTTCATCATAAGAAGATTGGCATTCACGCTAATTTTAGTGTCTTTTGTTTATCCCGAGGTTTTACCACAGCCTGCCGGATCCAGGTCGTATCCAGATCTGACTAGCTTTGCCTGGACCCGATGACAACGCAGTGCTGAAGTGCCAACTAGCCTCTCCCTATGGATGATCCCTTTCCCACTCTACACATAAAACAAAACTCTGCATCAAATTACAGTTACTGTAAATCTGGCCTCTAGTTCATAAACGCCAGAGGAGAACTGGCCCCCGACTGAGCCGGGATTCTCCCAGGGTTTTTTTCTCTCCATTAAGTCACCTGATGGAGTTTTAGGACACCAGTAGGTCACTTGGAGTTTTTCGGTTCCTTGCCACTGTTGCCTTTGGCTTGCTCAGTTGGGGATATTCAAATTAATTAACAAAGCATTAATACCATTGATCAGCCCTACCAAACGTGGATGTTTTTTCCACTAAGAAACAAACATTGTTATTTGATTGATACTGTGAAGCTGCTTTGATACAATTTATATTGTGAAAAGCGCTATATAAATACACTTGACAAAAGTTAATGAGAAAACTGTCAGGATACAGGCACGGAGACAGAGGTAAGTGAATCCAAACAGCTTTATTTCAAGTGACACAAGTGCAAAGGTGAGTATTCTAAGTTCAGGTGCAGATTCAGTGGAGATCACTACGTGCGGGGCAGATTACAGGTGAGCAGGTCCTTTTCAGGGTAGTTGATATCAAGCAGTCACAGTTCCTTAATACTTGTCTTTTATCTTTCAGATGCAGACACAAGCAAGTAAAACGCAAAACTCAGCGTGAACACAGGAAGCTCAGGTGAATACCAGGTCTCGTGAAACATGGATTCAGACAGGATTTCTGGAGACAGTGGAACAAGGATACAGAGGTTAGTATACGTTACTTAGCAGGCACTTGATGCATCAGAGACTTCAAGAGGCAATGGATAATGGTCTGTTCCTGTTGGAGGCTTGACAAAGACTGAGGCTGTGGTGAATGTTTTATAGAGCTTGCTAATGAGGCTGCTGATTGTGAGCAGGTGCAGGTGATAATACTCAGGGGAGAGTAATTGCAGGTGCGCCAAAGAGGATTCTGGGGAATGTAGTGCAGAGATAGATGGTGAACCGTGACAAAAACATGCTAAAACAGATTTAACATAACTTAGAGGTCTTTCTTTGTACAGATTGATAAATATCCAATGCAGGTCCGTGGCCAGCAACACTTTTTGGTGGACCACAGAAATTCCTTTGTGGATTACATCCGCCTAAGGTATGCATTTTAAATCTTACCTCAAACTAAGTTTATGTGTCAGCAGACATTACCATTACCTATATCGATAATATTTATGTGATTTATTTAATAAATATGTATTTGCTTGTAGCTTAGAATTAAACAGTCAATTACAATTTCAGCAGTGATTTGCAGTTAGGCTCTATTAATTAGTTTATAATTGTAAATAAATAAAAAATGTGAATATAATTAATTTGTGCTCACTGTGTCAATATGAAATATCATAGACGTATCCACAGATTACAAAGCATAGGTTTTATGAATAACCTCATTACAGATATAAAAACAAGCAAACAAAAACATTGAAATGTATTTGGATTTTCAAAATTGCCAAAGAGACCAGTTAGTATTGATTTTATTTTTATTGTTATATTTATACAGCTTATCCTTGCTGCTTCTGCCCTCAGACTCTTGCTGGTGTACAGAGATTGATTGTCCTGATTAAATGTATAAATGTCTGTGAATGTGAGAAACAATGTTTCAATATTACATCTCTAATCTTTCATTGCTTTTGAATTAGGAGGAGCATGTTGCCCCGTCTATGCCCGGACCTGCTCCTGCATCCGAGCCAGATCAATTTTGGCTGCCCACTAAGATGTGGCAGACAATCCCCTCACAGTATCAAAGGTGAATTGCTTCTGTGATCTTTCACTCTGGCAGACTTCGGTCAGACTTGAAGCTCTGGTATGAGCCGCCCGTACCTTCCCTCACACAGTGAGGATAGAGCACATCTGGCTTGTTTAGAAGAGGCATGTTAAGTGCATCCAGGATCTGCAAGGTGTGTTTCTCTACACCGTGACGGGCACCACCACCACCAAGGGAGGATTAGTTCTCACAAAGTACAGATGTGCTAGGGTTTCGACCTCATTTGAATCTCTCCACTGCCACCTGAACAGGTTCATTCCAGGTTTGTGGCTCATTGTGTTTGCAGTATAGTACATATTCAACACAATAGAACATGTAATATCACTTTATATTTTCTAAAGGAACTCATTATCCTAGTTTCATGGTTTTCATTGTTCACTTCTTTACAAGAACCAGTGCTAACACACTGAATTTTCAGTTGTATCTCCTGGTAGGCCTGAACAGGTTGAACCAAGACCGGGCAGCAGCATCAATTTCCACAAAATCCTCCCCTCTTCTCACCTACGCAGGGCAGGTGGTGCAAAGCATCAACACAAACAGCCTAAATGTTTTTGGAGAGAAGCTTGTGCCCACCTTCCAACCTCCTGCACAGTACACTGGTAAGACTCTCACAGTACATTTTACAGCACATGGTTCTTTGCTGATGAAAGGGCTATATGTTTAACACACTGCATTCTGTTTTTAGGGGAGCTAATTGGAGTGGACTATCTACTTAGTCAGACAGGGCAGCCACTTCAGTCGATGGATGCTGAAAATGAGCAGACAGACCAGCTGCTGGAGGAAGTTAATGTAAATGAACTGGATGAGGGATTTGAGGAGGACATCAATGAGGACCCTACACTGAGTTTCCTCCTTGAAATTGAAGCTAACTGTAACCCACCTACAATTCAGCCTGTTCATCCCTCATCCCAGTCTGCTGCTGCCTCATCCCAGTCTGCTGCTCCCTCATCCCAGTCTGCTGCTCCCTCATCCCTGTTTGCTTCTGCCTCATCCCAGTCTGCTGCTCCCTCATCCCAGTCTGCTGCTCACTTATCCCAGTCTGCTGCTCTCTCATCCTAGTCTGCCTTCTCCCAGTCTGCTGCCCCCTCATCCCTGTTTGCTGCTCCCTCATCCCAGTCAGCTGCTCCCTCATCCCCGTTTACTGCTCCCTCATCCCAGTCTGCTGCTCCCTCATCCCAGTCTGCCTTCTCCCAGCCAGCTGCCACCGCATTCTCCTCTCAGCCAACTACATCCATAGTCCAGTATGCACCAGGTTCCCCCACTCAGGTGCCTGAAGAGCTTTTGGTATGTAAATTTCACAATAGGAACTTGCCACAAGCAAATTAATTTGTAATTCGACAAACTGACTAATACTACCAATAAGATGTAATTTCACTAATCTCCTTCTTTTTTTCTTTACCATTTAAAATTATACTATTTTAGGCTGTGGATGACCAAAACATTCCAGGAATGGACCGGGTGGACAGACTGGCTGAGTATTTGGTAGAGCTGAGGACAAACACAGAGTTAACACTGAGCAGACAGCAGGTATGCAAACATTTTGAATGTTTGTTAACATGAAAAAGACCACACAAAACACAATGTGACTGTAAAAAACAGTGTTACTGAACTATGTATGTGAAATTACCAGTTTCCTTTTAACTTACCTATGCGTCTATACTTCTTTCCTTCTTCAAGATGATGACATTGTGTGCTTGTGGCAGAGCCTGCTTTAATATGACAAGCAGCGAGTGAAGTTTGCTGCCAGACACCAGGACAGGCTGACCGCAGGGGGGTTTAGGTCTCCAAAAAAGAAGGCTATTTTCACCCCTGGAGTAGACAGCCTGAAACGGAGTGTGTTGGCATCTACAGCTTCACCTGCCCAATGGCCAGACTGCTGTCGTCTCGATCTGCCTGACCCTCTTGGTGTTGCTGCTGAGGCTCTCCCACCTGCCAGTGTCTGCGCTGTTGCTCCACCCCAGGTCCAGGGAGAGCAACATATTTACAAACTACCACAAAGCACAGCTGGGCAAGCTAGGCTAAAAAGGCGCAACACTTACAATAACACTGAGGCAGTCATACCCAAGCCGACAACCCTGAGGCCAATAATTCCTCGGCCTGTTGCCAACCTCAACCAGAACCTGTCCTTCCCAGCTCGACTGTCCCTCTTGCCTCCCACACTACCCCTACTCTCACAGTTTGTTGTCCCCCAAAGCCCTCTTCCTATAGTCCCAGCCACTCCCAGTTTCGTCCTCCCACCTCCTGCCACGGTTAGTCAATCTGAACCCACCGTCCCTACCACAGAAAGGTGGAGGCAAATACCTGCAGGAAGTGTGGGCAATTCAGGACAGCAGTGACCGGGCACAGCCAGTTTATAGGGACTATCTACTGCCCTGTCACAGAGACACTTACAAAAGAACAGTGGCTTGAAAAAGTAAAAAAAAAAAAAAAAAAAAGTTTATTTTTTATATCTACATTACATAATATATATATATATATATATATATATATATATATATATATATATATACACACACACACACACAAATATGTATATAGTTTTATAAAGTTTCTATGTGTTTATTACTATTTTATTTGTTATTTATTATTAGGTTTGTGGTTCGACCCCACTCAGGGACTTTTATCTTAATAATTTGATATCTTTTTATTAAAAAATCTTAAATAATAACAGTAGTAAACACACAAAAGTAGAAACACTATGAGTATTTATCTATTTATTATTGTCATTATTATCATTACTAGGTGGGTCGTTCTTTTTGTCATTTTCCATGTTACATATATGCTCTTTATTAATATGTCCATAGTTTAATGTTATATTTTATTGTTAAAAATAAAAAACACTTTATTGTTCATAGAATAGTTTCTCGTCATTCAGTAATCATTCAGTGAGCCTGAGTCAAAACATTATTATAATTATTATTATTATAGGCCTATATATCATGTATAGTAGTTTTCAAGGAACTCCATATTCATATTGTTAATTAATAAATAAAAACAAAGTATCGATACAAACACTTTTTAATAAAATAAGTGTTAAAGCATAAAAGCATAGGACATTTATACATATAGGTGTTCATACATTAAGAAAAGAATGCTTACATTTTATACAGTTTCCATTGAAATATCAGTATCAAATCACAAAGAAATTAACCTTGGTGACAAATTATTCATTTCCGTTCACAATCAGCATTCTTTGTAGACAATTGGGTGATTTAAACCTTGTCCGAGGTGGGATTCGATACCGGCATCATTCACGTCAGTGATTTGTCCCGTGAAATACATAAAAAATAGATTTTTTTTATGACATGAATACCAATCTACCAAAAATCACACAGAAGTGTGAAAGGTGGGTTTATCTTTTTCCTTTTTTCTTTAATTTTTCTCATTATTCCTTCTCTTTTCCCTTTTTCCTTCTTCCCCTTCTTTTTCGATCTCCCTTTCCTCAAACAGACTATTGTTCCCCAGCTTCACTATGGGGAAACTCAATTTCTCTGAATTTTGAAGCCTTTAATTCAAAAACGCAGTGCCACTGTACAGCTATAACAGTGCAGCGATCTGAGCGCGTCTATTAGCTGGTCAGTGGGAACTGCATGAACCGATGGTGAAGCAGCATGTTTGTGCGAGCCAATTGCAGCGCATCCCACCAAGAGACATTTTCACTATAGGAATCAGATTTATTCTCCATCAGCGACGAACTGACCTAATTGATTGAACCCCGTTGAAGAAGCCAGGCAGCAGAACGAGTACTCTCCTGCAGTCAAGCAGACCAGCAACCAGCAGACATTGATCGGCGCACGCTCCAGTCAGCTGACTTCACCGTCTCCCCTGCGGCTATTATAATTTAGCAAATTTCCTGCAACGTTGTTGTAACTGTCACGCAGTGATTGCGGCATGTACAGAACCCCTCAGTGTGTGCTTTGCCTGTCTGGGAAAATCCCACGTGGAAGGTGTGCTGCTCGCACTGCGAGAGTATGTCTCTCTTCTCTCTCCGCACGGGGATCCCTTTCTTTTCAGAGAGCAGCTCCGCTCCTCACGCTCTCCCCTTTCCTTTCTCCAAGGAACCTCAGAGAAAGAAACGGCAGGGTCAGAGGACTGAGCGATCTAATGCTGGCCCAGCCCTCGTGTGCCTCACTCTCTCCGCCCCCTTGTTTGGAGGATCTGACGCTGAGCAAACCATGAGCAAACAGTGCAAAACATAAGTTTATTGTATATCTAACACAAATTTAAACCAACAATGGGGTGTGAATATCAGTGTCAGTAGTGTAGGGCAGGTGCATGGATGTGTTGTGTGTGGGTATAAGTGTTGAGTGTAAAAATACAAGACAAACTTAGATCACATAAATGTGCATCTGTGTGAAGTCCTGGCGTCCTGAGCGAGGCGTGGACCTGGATAGACCAACAGAGCAGCGTTCGAGCCTTTAGCCACCAGACCATAGCAGGAAAAAGATCAATGCAGCGGAGGAGCTCCTATTTAAACACCAGCTTCCCAGGTCCCAGCTATTAGGCCTGAAAGAGAGGAGGAGGGGCAGGAAAGCGACCAGAAACAGGCCCAGGGCCGTAACAGGCCCCATGGTTGACGGCTTCGCTGAGTGATTCACAGCGGCACAGAAGTCTTCGCAAGCAAAGCGCCACTTCCTGCCCAAAGCTCCAGCTCTGCTACATTGATTCGCCAGAAAACAGTGCAGACTCAGCAGCCAGCCAAGCAAGCCTGCGAGCACTCAGCCACTACCGCCTGAGCATCGACAGTGCCCGTAACAGCCTAATAGCTTCCTAAGCACCGGGGACCCCGGCCCAAGATAACGCTGGTCCCAGTGCATCAGAAGCAGCGCCTGATCCGGCAGGAAAGAAGAGGGAAGGGTAAAGTCTCGCTGCGGCCAGACCAACCTCCAAAAAGTCTAGAGTGTTCCTACAAACACCCCATTCAGTTCCAGCTGTTGGAATAAATGTTGCAATTGCAAAATATGAGCGTGTCAAGTTCATGTTATCATGCAATGTAATTGATCGCTGTTATAGTAAACAAAATAAGAAACTAATATACTTGAAAAAGAGCACTTTTCCTCTTCCAAAGTCTATGGCATGAGCTCCCTGCCCAAATGCCAAGAACTGTCTCCTGAAATGATTCAGCCCCTAGCCACCCGGGCGTGGAAAGCCAGCTCCGGTGTCTCAAAATGGGTACTGGACACGGTGACACAAGGTTACTCTCTCCAATTCGCTCGCAGACCACCCTGTTCGTGGGCATTGCCAATACTCTGGTAGGCAGCAATGTGGCACAGGTTCTACGCGCCAAAGTAATGAGCTTATTGGCAAAGGGAGCTGTGAAAACAGTTCCCCGCCCCACAGCGATTCAGGCTTCTACAGCCGCTACTTCCTCGTTCACAAGAAGCATGGTGGCCTCAGGCCCATCCTAGACCTCTGCTCTAGATCCTAGATCTTATCGCTGTTCTAGACATCTGAACTGTGCTCTCACGAGACTGCCGTTCAAGATCCTAACTTTAAACGAATCCTCTTACAAGTACGCTTTTTTCAGTGGATCTAAAAGATACTTTCATATCCAGATAGCCCCCCATCATAGACCATTCGCTTTCAAAGGGGTGATCTACCAGTTTACGGCCCTGCCGTACGGACTGTCCCTGGCCCCACGGAATTTTACGAAGTGCATGGATGCAGGACTGTCCCTGGCCCCACGGAATTTTACGAAGTGCATGGATGCAGCACTTTCCCTCCTGAGACAGAAGGGGATGCGCATCCTGATTTACTTATCTTGGAAGAATTTCTCACAGATTTATGCTCAGACTCAATGATGGATGCATCAAGCTCACGCATGATGATCAGTTCACCTCCATGTCAAGGTGGACCACGGCTGCATCAGAGCCCGGCCCCTTGAAAGGACCCCAGTTGTTATCAGATTGGAGTGGTGTTGGTCTGGCGAAGGGAGCTGTGGAGACCTCAGAGCAAGCTCAACCCACTATTTCCTCTCAGGAGGCTCCGACCACAGTCCGAGTCCCGTTTTTTTGCTAGGTATAACTTGCCCTTCCCTAGCCCCATCACCTAGGGACCCTTGCTCAAGCGTCCCAGGCTAAGGCTAGAACATGTCATTCTGCTCACATAGCATGCGTGATGGGATTGATTCCCCATAGTCTCGAAACATTTACATGTATTGCATATTTGCTAAAGGGAACGTCTAAGTTACTTACGTAACCTCGATTCAGATAAAGGGAACAAGTATGGCGTAGAAGGCCGTGCTATGTACGAAGGCGTTCGTTGCTTCAGTCGAATCAAACCTGATTCCTATGGCGAAAATGAGCTGCTTTTATAGGCAGCTACCCTGCCCCTTTCGGCGGGCTCTGCACTCTCTCAGGGGGATGCACAACGATTGGCTCACGTAGACATGCTGCTTTGCCAGTGGTTCATGGTGTTCCCACTGACCAGATAATAGGCGTGCTCAGATTGCTGCACTGTTATGCTTTTTTTAATTAAAGGCTTCAAAATTCTGAGAAAATTAGTTTCCCCGTAGCGTCTAGCAAAGACGCAATACTCGTTTCCGTTATCTCAGGGAACCGAGGTTACATAAGTAACCGAGATGTTGTTCAATAAACCACTCTTTAATAAAAAAAAAATCCAGTTGTACCAAAAACATTCCAAACCGTGAGTTCAAAACCAAAGTACGTACCGAACCATTATTTTTGTTTCCCTACTGCTATGGGGTTATTTTCACTGTACAGTAGCCTACCCAGGAGTAGTAGTACTTTATTTTTCCCCATAGGCATTTTTTTTGTCAGCGAGTTTCTTAACATGGGCATTTCTAAACTACAAAAAAAAAAATAACACAAATACACATGGGCATACAACACTAAACAAAAACAACAAAAAACATCTTCCTTTATAATTCCAATCAGTTCTTATACAATAACGATCACTTGTGGCAAGAATTTTAATGTTATACAATTATACAAACCATCATTCAAAATAATACCATTTATTTAAAATGGAAAGCTTTTGTAACATTATACACTACAGTTAACAATTTCAGGGTCAATAAGAACTTTCTATTTTTGGAAAGAAATTAAAGAAAGTAATAGCCTACTTTTATTCAGCAAGGACTCATTAAATGAGTGAAAATACAGATATTTATAATGTTACAAAAGCTTTCTATTTCAGATAAAGGTATTTTTTCTAATTCAAATTTTCTATTCACCAAAGAATCCTGATTTAAAAAAAAAAGTTTTAAACAATAATCAGAAATGTTGTGACTGGATGATGACAGGTGTCGATGATCATTCTCAGGTGTCCTGACCAGCACTGCTGCTGTTGTAGGCCTATAAGTCAGTGGTTTTATCAGTGTAGCAGTCAATAAAAGGGACAAGGGAGGTCACGTATGGGAAAAATCAATTAGGCCCAATATACGGGACGTCCCAGCTAATACGGGACAGTTGGCAACCCAACTCACCGGCCACTTTATTAAGTACACCTTGCTATTACCCGGTTGGATCCCTTTTGCCTTCAGAACTGCCTTAAGTCGTTCAACAAGGTGCTGAAAATATTCCTCAGAGATTTTGGTCCAGATTGACATTATAGCATCATGCAGCTGTTGCAGATTTGTCGGCTACACTTCCATCATGAGAATCTCCCGTTTCACCACATCCCAAAGCTGCTCTATTGGTTTGAGACTTTGTGACTGTGGAGGCCATTTGAGTAGAGTGAACTAATTTTCATGTTCAAGAAAGCAGTTTGAAATTATTTGAGCTTTGGGACATGATGCGTTATCCTGCTGGAAGTAGCCATCAGAATATGGGTACACTGTGGTCATAAAGGCATCGACACGGTCAGCAATAATACTCAGGCTAGGCTGTGGCGATTAAAAGATGCTTAATTAGTACTAAGGGGCCCAATGTATACCAAGAAAATATCCCCCATACCATTACCAACACCCTGAACCATTGATCCAAAATGGGTCCTTGCTTTCATGTTGTTAAACGCCAAATTCTGACCCTATCCTCTGAATGTCACAGTAGAAATGAGACACGTTAGACCAGAACATTTTTCCAATCTTCTAGTGTCCAATTTTGGTGAGTCCATGCAAATTGTGGCCTAAGGTTGTAGTTCTCAGTTGATAGGAGAGGCACTCTGTGTGATATTTTCCTGCCGTTGCCCATCCGTTTCAAGGTTTGAAGTGTTGTGTTCAGACCTTCTGCAGACCTTGGTTGAAACGAGTGGTTAGAGTTACAGTTGCCTTTCTATCAGCTCCAATCAATCTTGCCATTCTCCTGACATCAACATGGCATTTTAGCCCACAGATCTGCCACTAAATGGATATTTTCTCTTTTTCTGAGCATTCTCTGTAAATCCTAGAAATAGTTCTACAAGAAAATCCCAGTAGATCAGCAGTTTCTGAAATGCTCAGACCAGCCGGTCTAGGACCAGCAACCTTTACCACGTTCAAAGTCAATTAAATCAGCTTTCTTTCTCATTCTGATGCTTAGTTCTAACTTCATCTTGGCCATTTATACATGCCTAAATGCACGTTGCTGCCATGTGATTGGATGATTATATATTTTGTGTTAACAAGTAGTAACAGGTGAACCTAATAAAGTGGCCATTGAGTGTATAAAGGTCACATTAACAGTCTCACGAAAAATACACATTGAGAAGAAAATCTGATTTGGCCCACATTCATATACGGCTTGATCATAGCCTCAATTTCACACAGATACGCATTTTCTGGTGCCATTTTAAATTGCTAAACCATTTGAAACTCTTTCCACACAAAGAACACGAATAGTGTCTCAAATCTGTGTGACTTTTCAGGTGTATCTGTAAGTGTAATGGCAAAATATTTTTTTTATTAAACTGATCACAATTCAATGTCTTTCCTCCAGAGGGAATTTGCAAATGACGTTTCATGTCTCTTTGATTTGTGAAACTTTTCTCACGCTGAAGACATGTGAAAGGCCTCTTTCCATTGTGAAGTCTCATATGAGTTTTAAGCCTTCCTTTATTTGTAAAACTCTTTCCACAGTGATCGCATATGAAAGGCTTTTCTCCAGAGTGAGTTATTGCTTGATTCTTAAAGCGATTAATGTCTCTGAAACTACTTCCGCACTGATGATATGTAAAACATTCCTTTCTTGAGTGAATCCTCATGTGCTTATTAAGGTTTTGTCTTCCTACGAAACTTTTCCCACACTGAACACATGTGAACGGCTTCTCTCCAGTGTGAACTCTCATGTGGTCCTCAAGTGTCTCTTTACGTGCAAAACTCTTTCCACACCTACAACATTTGAATGGCTTTTCTCCAGTGTGAATTTGCATGTGATACCTAAGGCCTAGTTCCCGTGTGAAGCTCTTCCCGCAGAGTCTGCAGGTATAAGGCTTTTCTCCGGTGTGAATTCTCATGTGCTTTTTAAGGTTTCCATTTTGAGTGAAACTCCTTCCACACTGTTGGCAGGTGAATGAGATCTCTCTAGTGTGGATTCTCATGTGAACTTTAAGGTTTCCCTTTTCACTAAAACTCCTTCCACACTGTTGGCAGTTGAAAAGGCTCTCTCCAGTGTGAATTCTCAAGTGGTTTGTAAAGTTTCCTTTTTGAGTGAAACTCTTTCCACATTGTTGGCAGGTGTAAGGCTTTTCTCCAGTGTGAATTCTCATGTGAACATTAAGGTTTCCTTTTTCATTGAAACTCTTTTTACAATGTTTGCAGGTGAAAGGTTTCTCTCCAGTGTGAATTCTCATGTGGACTCTAAGGTTTCCACATTGATCAAAACTCTTTCCACACTGTTTGCAGGTGAAATTATTTTTAATTCCTGTCTTTTTAGCTCTTTTCCGTGAGGTCTTTTCAATCTGTGTAGTTTTTTTTTCAGTCATAAAATCATGTTTCTCATACTTATATTTCTCTTCCATTTCCTTGGAACTCTCCTCTTTCAGCGCCATCAGGTCTAAGATGAAAAAAGACAAAAACAAGTTGACACCAGTTCAATGGCCCAAAACTAAAGACATCAAAATATTTAGCATCAAAACTAACAACATTTAGGCTATATACCCCATCTTATCCAGAGTTTTCGTTGGTCAAAATGGTCTTCGGTGGTGAAGGACAAACACAGTCATCACACACAGTACAAAGTACCCTACCCAAGTAAACTGCAAGCCCAGTACTGACAATAAATCCAAAATAAATGCATAGTAACAGTTTGTAATATTACCTTATCCTATTTACACACAAAATAAAAAAAAGTCAGTACAGATCATAAAGCAAAGTGCTTAGAACTATTTTGTATTTAAAAAAAAAGATGTATATTTATATGTAAAAAGTCAGTGAGTTAATGATTTGTAAGTTAGGAATAAAATTAACAACAAAGTAACATTACATAGAAAATAGGGATGCATCGAAATTCAGTTCAGCATGTTCAGTTGCTCACGGCCCAAATGCATGTACCGGTCACGCTGACTCACCGGAAAGGCAAAGTCAGCTAAAAAACGTGCCGACATGAAATTTATCTGGACTGGTTTCTGTTTGCAATAGCCCTACTGTGCGGTCACAAGGTGTGAATAGCCGTACTGGGCAACACTGTTCAAATGACGCCACCCTCTTGTTCACTGATCCTCTCCCTGCTATCTGCTCACATGCTCTGATAATAATAGCTTTTTTGAACTACTTTATTTTGATAATAGGTAAAAAAAAAAAAATCTGTTAAATCTAATTCTGCTGCATAGAACTGCATAAAGAATAATATATTGATATACCCTATTGATATCATTATAATTATATTTTACATTATTTAATATAGGCGTATTTTCTGTCCAATTTTTGTGTTACTTAAAATAAAAGTGTCGTTATTTTATTTTATTGGCTTGATTTTGTTTTTATTCAGATTCATGAAATGATTGACTTTAATAAGAAAACATTTATACACACACACACACAAAATAAAAAAAATTGTTTTCGATTTTCTGCCAAGTGCATCCAGAATTTTTAGTTTGAGCCCAGAATTTTCATTTCGGTGCATCCCTAATAGAAAAATCCCTTAGAAAAAATTATGCATTAGGGATTTTTTATGTGGTAGCAAGCTATAATGCAAGCTATAATGCAATTAAGTGTTTTTTTGCACGTTTATTAGAGCCAAACCAACCATACTACTTCTGAATCAGATGTCTACTTAATAAATTGCATGAAAATTATGGAAATATTTGGCTCAGATCACTCAAATCATATGAAAATGGAGGAACCCTTATATGGTCAGTAATGCGCTTGGATGTCATCTAGTGAAAAAGTTTGGTACTGTGTCCTAACAAAGTCTTACTGAAAGCTCATATTTGAGATATCAACCTAAAATTTGGAACACAATTTGAGATTTTTGGCTTTGATTTTCTTGCAGTTTTAGAGTAAAACATGTTTTGAAAAATATATATTATTAATTATATTGGTATTTTGTACATTTTCAAAAACTCAAACCTCTATAACTTTTTTTCTGTGTCACTTTCATAATTTACCTTAACCTAACTTCTACTATAATCTGCCAAATGTCTTCTTTAAAACAAGACCAACCATAGGTCTATATTCCAAAGCATTCTTGAATTATAACCATTTAAGTTGGCTAGTGATTTTCATGTCGATGCAGGAAAAAAAAAGGGGGGGGGGGGGTAGTTAAGGGCTTAAAGTCCCCCTGTAGTCAATATTTTGAACATTTAAAAACATTTTAAAAAATGTTTTCCTTTGAAAGAAAACTTCATGCCTTACAATCATGCTCTAAGAGTTTAAAGACATTTATTTTAACTACACCCTTGCTTCTTTTGGCATACGCTGACCCATTAATATGTAAATCAGCCCCCCCTGCACTCACTCACACCCGCTCCGAATACCTGATCTACTCAATTTTACTGTAGTAAACGCTGCACAATGACAAGTGGAAATACTGATCTACAAAGTCAATGTATCAGAATGGTAATGTGTTTTATGTATCGCTCTTTACAACGTTGGACACATAACGGTAATTAGTTAGATTAGCAGCACATTATTAGCTGTTTGATGAAAGTCAAGATAAAGGCTAACGTT
Source organism: Meda fulgida (assembly GCA_030578275.1). Lineage (NCBI taxonomy): Eukaryota > Metazoa > Chordata > Actinopteri > Cypriniformes > Leuciscidae > Meda > Meda fulgida. Next base: position 21,884,864 of record CM060619.1, read on the forward strand.
ACACACTCCAAGCTCCCAATAGCAATCTAAGAGTCAGACAGCAGCCTCCTAAAAATCAACAACCGCTGAAAAGCTTTAAACAACATACACATCATATACATAATTCACCCGCTATATTGCTAAACGTACCTGATTTTTCATATCAACAGAAACGTATAACGGGATGACTTGGCTTCTCCTGAGACTCCCCTGCTTCAGAGAATATTTAATATGCTAAAGCCTCCCCATTCGTGACGTGATTGGTTACAAGGTAGAGTGTGACATCAGAAACACCAGCAATTTTAAACCGCGTTTTTGAGACGGTCTTTGGTTTACTGGAGTTTTAAGTAGAAAATACAGGTCCTTCTCAAAAAATTTGCATATTGTGATAAAGTTCATTATTTTCCATAATGTAATAATAAAAATTAAACTTTAATATGTTTTAGATTCATTGCACACCAACTGAAATATTTCAGGCGTCTTATTGTTTTAATACTGATGATTTTGGCATACAGCTCATGAAAACCCAAAATTCCTTTCTCAAAAAATTAGCATATCATGAAAAGGTTCTCTAAACGAGCTATTAACCTAATCATCTGAATCAACTAATGAACTCTAAACACCTGCAAAAGATTCCTGAGGCTTTTAAAAACTTCCAGCCTGTTTCATTACTCAAAACCGCAATCATGGGTAAGACTGCCGACCTGACTGCTGTCCAGAAGGCCATCATTGACACCCTCAAGCAAGAGGGTAAGACACAGAAAGAAATTTCTGAACAAATAGGCTGTTCCCAGAGTGCTGTATCAAGGCACCTCAGTGGGAAGTCTGTGGGAAGGAAAAAGTGTGGCAAAAAACGCTGCACAACGAGAAGAGGTGACCGGACCCTGAGGAAGATTGTGGAGAAGGACCGATTCCAGACCTTGGGGGACCTGCGGAAGCAGTGGACTGAGTCTGGAGTAGAAACATCCAGAGCCACCGTGCACAGGCGTGTGCAGGAAATGGGCTACAGGTGCCGCATTCCCCAGGTCAAGCCACTTTTGAACCAGAAACAGCGGCAGAAGCGCCTGACCTGGGCTACAGAGAAGCAGGCCCGGTTCTACGGGGGTGCTTGAGGGTGCTAAGCACCCTCAAACAAAAGTGAAAGCACCCTCAGATGAAATTATTAATAGCACACGTGTAAACGAGATTTCGACGAAAATAGAATCACAGACGGATTTCACACACATACAAAATAAATCCATTAACACGATTTTTCAAATCAGAATTTAATTATGCTTTCATGTTTAATGCATGTGATTGGTTGTGTCCTTTTGCGATCGTGATACGCATAGGTGAAGCTGTCTCTTAAATTGCCCACTTTGCTTGCGTGTGTGCGTCCCGCTCAGGAAATTAGTTCGCTGACTTTCTTAGACGGGGCTTTAGGTAGCCTAAAAATATAAATTGTCCATTTTTCATCATGGACATAAGATATTGGCTCAAGAAAGCTCAAACCTCTAGTACATCACAAGATGAAATGACACCGCCTGCCGATGACAGCAGCGAACCCCGCCCTACAACCTCACTCTTATGACAAGTATTTTGTGCCAAATCATGGATTACCAGGAGAAGGAGAAGTCTACCCTGCCGTCGCCGCCAGAACGTGTGGATTTTTGAATGGGATTGATTGGGACTGCCGACGGGAGACCAGCGGCGACTTGGCGGCGACGTCACAGGAGGAACGTCTTCCGGTGGCGACGTCACGGTGACGTATATTAGAATTCCAGTAAAAAATAACGCCTACTTACAACGTCTGAACTAGGTACGTCGCCTCAAAGCCGTGTGACACACAAGTCGTCACTAAGTACGTCGCCACCAGTACCCATTGTCAGTGTAACTTTATTTTAACTTTATTGAGTGAATTCAAGCCATGTCTTGTACAGCCTGTTATAAATGCTTTTATTCCTCTGGCGACTGGGAACTCTGGAGTAGCAGTTCATAACACAGTTCATGTGTTGTGCTTTATTGTTTGGATTCACTGTGCCAACAGAAGATAATGCTTTCACTTCCCCACAATGTGAAAATGGTTGTATAAGGTCTACAGTTACTTATAAAATTAATCAAAAAAGTATTAGAGCTGTTTCATTCAATTTCTGTTGTTACCTGTAGGCTATTTGTTATAGGCATTTGCTTTTGGTTATTTTATTGGCAACAAAGTATTTTACATGCATATTTCCGCATAATGATTTGGATTATTTTGATCATGCAAATGCGTTACTAATCAATGTAATCCTAAAGGAGTTATAAGATATATGTTGCTTTATGTCTGCACTTTTTCAGCAATTACATTGTTCCTGAAGTACAAGACATCTTAAGACCCTCAGTGAAGTTCTTCATTTTCCATCGGGATGCTACACTTAGAGAAACCAGCATACTATTATACTAGAGAAACCAGCATACTATTATACAATGATACAAACGTAATTTCCGACTCACTTAATGCTCATAATATAAAGCTCCCATGATTCTATACCTAGAAGAACACCATTTAATGTTCAACTGTAGACAAACATACAGGCAGTGTTGGGGATTAGGCTAACTACATACATGCAATTTAGTCAAAAAAATTAATTACAACATACTGTAAATGTAAGTGATATCTGTTACAGTTAGGCCTACTGGTAAAATATGTAATTCAATCACAATTTCTTATGAAAATGTTTAAGATGCCATATGAATATTTTCTTTAATAAGCTTGGCTATATATTGAATAATATTCTTTTTGTTGCATTATGTATATTTCATATGCACATTGTCTTCCTTTGCCATTTCCAGCCACAGCTGTTTAGTAAAATTTGTTGCTGTTCTGGTGCTTTTGATTGGTTCTCATGTTTGAATTTGCAGCACTCAATTAAACTGTCTCTCAAGCTGTGTTTTTAAAATGGTTAACCATTGAAAAACAAAACATTTATGGCAGCATCAAATATGCTAGTTTGCCAACCGACAATAAAAATGAAGAAGAAGTCGAAGTTAAAAAAAAAAAAATCAAGGCTGACGGCGATGGGCTTATCGACGACGTTGTGCACTGACGGAGTACCCTATCCACATCCACACACGTAGCTGTCACACGACAGTCTCTTTTGTTAGAATATCTGTGGCACTATCCACTCGCCATACACTCTCACCGCTTGACACCCCTGCAAACACCGGCGACAAACCTAGTGTCGCGGCCGAGTGACCTTAATCTTTAAATCAGCTGTTTCGTTCAAAAGGACTGATTCATTGTCGTCAGAAACTAAATGTTTAAAATGTAAGTTACTTATATTAACTTCATCAACTCGTACAGGGCATTCCCCCCTATTTTGAATTTTGACCATTCTAACTGCATTTAAACCATGCAGTAAATCACTGTAAATGCATCCCGAGTCTCCCTACTATTTTCAGACTGATGACGATTGGAAGCCATTTCCTATGTTTATGTAAGCAGTAAGCACCCTCACTATTTTCAGAAGCACCCTCAGTGATTTGGTTCTAGAACCGGGCCTGCAGAGAAGCAGCACTGGACTGTTGCTGAGTGGTTGCATGTCATTCGGAAATCAAGGTGCCAAAGAGTCTGGAGGAAGACTGGGGAGAAGGAAATGCCAAAATGCCTTAAGTCCAGTGTCAAGTACCCACAGTCAGTGATGGTCTGGGATGCCATGTCAGCTGCTGGTGTTGGTCCACTGAGTTTTATCAAGGGCAGGGTCAATGCAGCTAGCTATCAGGAGAATTTGGAGCACTTCATGCTTCCACCTGCTGAAAAGCTTTATGGAGATGAAGATTTCATTTTTCAGCACGACCTGGCACCTGCTCACAGTGCCAAAACCACTGGTAAATGGTTTACTGACCATGGCATTACTGTGCTCAATTGGCCTGCCAACTCTCCTGACCTGAACCCCATAGAGAATCTGTGGGATATTGTGAAGAGAAAGTTGAGAGACGCAAGACCCAACACTCTAGATGAGCTTAAGGCCGCTATCGAAGCATCCTGGGCCTCCATAACACCTCAGCAGTGCCACAGGCTGATTGCCTCCATGCCACGCCGCATTGAAGCAGCCATTTCTGCTTTGATTCCCGACAAAGTATTGAGTGCATAACTGAACATAATTATTTGAAGGTTGACTCTTTTTTTTTGTATTAAAAACACTTCTTTTATTGGTTGGATGAAATATGCTAATTTTTTGAGACAGGAATTTTGGGTTTTCATGAGCTGTATGCCAAAATCATCAGTATTAAAACAATAAAAGACCTGAAATATTTCAGTTGTGTGCAATGAATCTAAAATATATGAACGTTTAAAATTTATCATTACATTATGGAAAATAATGAACTTTATCAAAATATGCTAATTTTTTGAGAAGGACCTGTACTCAGCAATAGTATTGACTCACAAATTTTCTCATGGTTTGTGTAAACAAAAATAAAAAAACATTAAGGCCTTGTTTCATAGACATGACTTGGGGCGTTTTCACACCTACAGATCATTTGTTTTATTCCAAAATGGGGTTAGGGTAACTTAGGGAACTTAATTTGTTAAAATGTTGCATTTTCTTCTTGGATCATTTTGCTTTCACAAGGCAACCTTTCAAAGCGTATCAAAATGTGTTAATGCAAGTGACCAATAATAGTATAGTTTTACTCTCATGTCAGTGTTTCCTCTGCGTCATCCATCAAGATGATTGGCAATTTCACTCCATGATTTTATTGTGGCTATATTTGTAACTGTCGAAACTCATGAAAATACTATACGAAAGTAGTGGTCATTCCCGCTGTTAAATTATATAATACATTCATATTAATTCTGCAGCAAATTCAAACGTGCTCTCTCTGGATCTCCCAGCACTGTCTAGAGGTAATCAGTGTCAAGACACATTCAAACACTTTACGTATGTTAAAATGGAACTAGAGCAGGAATCATCAGGACAGTACGTGCAATAACAAAACATTTTAAGCACCTATAGATTAAGCCGGTTTAGACCTTTGTTTAATTAAGCCATTCAATTCGCTTTTACAAACATGCCTTAGAAAAAAACAATACTGGTGTGCATCTTGAGACAAAACAATGACACCGACACATTTGAAGATATGTCAGTGCAAGTTGCTTTCAGTTACAACAGCTCAAACATACATTTCAGTCTGGGAATGGGCTTAAGCCTTGTCTTTACAAACCAGGGGTAAAAGTGTTTTCCTCCAATTTATGAACTACCATAATTGGCACATAATATATTTATGAATAGACTTACCTGCTTCTGTTTAAATAAAATAATGATTCCATGGGACATGATTCGGAAAGGCACACACCTGTCTATATAAGGTCCCACAGTAAACACTGCATGTCAGAGCACAAACCAAGCCTTTAAGTCCAAGGAATTGTCTGTAGGGATTGTATCAAGGCACAGATCTGGGGAAGGGTACTGAAAAAATGAAGAAGCATTGAAGGTCCCAATGAGCACAGTGGCCTCCATCATCCGTAAATGGAAGTTTGGAACCACCAGGATTCTGCGATCTGACTGAGCGATCGGGGAACTGAGCGATTGCGGGAGAAGGGCCTAAGTCAGAGAGGTGACCAAGAACCCGATTGTCACTCTGACAGAGCTCCAGCGTTTCTCTGTGGAGAGAGTAGAACCTTCCAGAAGAACAACCATCTCTGCAGCACTCCACCAATCAGGCCTGTAAGGTAGAGTGGCCAGGCAGAAGCCACGCCTCAGTAAAAGGCACACGACAGCCAGTCTAAAGTTTACCAAAAGGCACCTGAAAGACTCTCAGACCATGAGAAACTAAATTCTCTGGTCTGATGAAACCAAGATTGAATTCTTTGGACTGAATGACAAGCGTCATGTCTGGAGGAAACCAGGCATCGCTCTTCATGCTGTGGGGATGTTTTTCAGCAGCAGGAACTGGGAGACTAGTCAGGATCAAAGGAAAGATGAATGCAGCAATGTACAGAGACATCCTTGATGAAAACCTGCTCCACAGCGCTCTGGACCTCAGACTGGGGCGACGGTTCATCTTCCAACAGGACAACGACCCTAAGCACACAGCCAAGATAACAAAGGAGTGTCTATGGGACAACTCTGTGAATGTCCTTGTGGAGCTTGACAGGTTCTGTAAAGAAGAATGGAAGAAACTGACCAAAAATAGGTGTACCAAGCATGTAGCATCATACTTAAAAAAAGACCTGAGGCTGTAATTGGTGCCAAAGATGCTTCAATAAAGTATAGAGCAAAGCTTGTGAATAACTTATGTACATGTGATTTTTTATCAATTTCCAAAGATTAAAAACAAACTTCTTTCACATTGTAATTAGGCGGTATTGTTTGCAGGATTTTAAGCAAAATAATGAATTTAATGAATTTTGGAATAAGGCTGTAACATAAATTGTGCTGTGAAAACGTTCCGGAAGTGTTCGGTTTCTGCCGAACCTTAGATTTTTTCTTTCATCGAACCGAACCCTAGGCTTGCACTATGTGCGCGCCGTTGATTACGGGAAGGTGTTTGAAGGCTTGTTCGACTTGAACCGGCGCTGCACAGACCGATCGGTTTATGACATCAAAGTAACCGCGAGAGCGATTAGAGAGCAGACGGCTCCTTATGCTTTTGAATCGCTCTCGCGGTACTTTGATGTCATAAACCGAACGGTCTGTGCAGCGCCGGTTCAAGTCGAACAAGCCAGTAGTGTAACACGTTGTGCCAGGGAGAAAAATAGGGATAGCTCACAGCTAAAGTTATTGCAGAGGCCAGAAAGACTCACGGAGGCGATTGGCATCTCACAACTCGCACTTTATTCCCCAATCGAACTTGTGTAACTGTCTGTCACACGTTCTACCATTCACAGCGTTACTTAATAAACAAAATAAGATAAAAATGAGCATCAAACAGAAACAACCCGCATACATGGGGAGTTCGAGGTTGCACGGCACATACATTACAGACAATATATATATATATATATATATATATATATATATATATATATATACACTCACCTAAAGGATTATTAGAAACAACTGTTCAATTTCTCATTAATGCAATTATCTAATCAACCAATCACATGGCAGTTGCTTCAATGCATTTAGGGGTGTGGTCCTGGTCAAGACAATATCCTTAACTCCAAACTGAATGTCAGAATGGGAAAGAAAGGTGATTTAAGCAATTTTGAGCGTGGCATGGTTGTTGGTGCCAGACGGGCCGGTCTGAGTATTTCACAATCTGCTCAGTTACTGGGATTTTCACGCACAGCCATTTCTAGGGTTTACAAAGAATGTAATGAAAAGGGAAAAACATCCAGTATGCGGCAGTCCTGTGGGCGAAAATGCCTTGTTGATGATAGAGGTCAGAGGAGAATGGACCGACTGATTCAAGCTGATAGAAATAACCACTCGTTACAACCGAGGTATGCAGCAAAGCATTTGTAAAGCCACAACACGCACAACCTTGAGGCGGATGGGCTACAACAGCAGAAGATCCCACCGGGTACCACTCATCTCCACTACAAATAGGAAAAAGAGGCTACAATTTGCAAGAGCTCACCAAAATTGGACAGTTAAAGACTGGAAAAATGTTGCCTGGTCTGATGAGTCTCGATTTCTGTTGAGACATTCAGATGGTAGAGTCAGAATTTGGAGTAAACAGAATGAGAACATGGATCCATCATGCCTTGTTACCACTGTCCAGGCTGGTGGTGGTGGTGTAATGGTGTGGGGGATGTTTTCTTGGCACACTTCAGGCCCCTTAGTGCCAATTGGGCATCGTTTAAATGCCACGGCCTACCTGAGCTTTGTTTCAGACCATGTCCATCCCTTTATGGCCACCATGTACCCATCCTCTGATGGCTACTTCCAGCAGGATAATGCACCACATCACAAAGCTTGAATAATTTCAAATTGGTTTCTTGAACATGACAATGAGTTCACTGTACTAAAATGGCCCCCACAGTCACCAGATCTCAACCCAATACAGCATCTTTGGGATGTGGTGGAACGGAAGCTTCGTCCCCTGGATGTGCATCCCACAAATCTCCATCAATTGCAAGATGCTATCCTATCAATATGGGCCAACATTTCTAAAGAATGCTTTGAGCACCTTGTTGAATCAATGCCACGTAGAATTAAGGCAGTTCTGAAGGCGAAAGGGGGTCAAACACAGTATTAGTATGGTGTTCCTAATAAACCTTTAGGTGAGTGTGTGTGTATATATATATATATATATATATATATAAAATGCTGATCACAATTATATTTCCTCCTCCAGAAGGAATTTGCAAATGACGTTTCATGTCTCTTTGATATGTGAAACTTTTCTCACACTGAAGACATGTGAAAGGCCCCTTTCCAGTGTGAAGTTTCATGTGAGTTTTAAGTTTTCCTTTGTAAAAACTTTCAACATGAAAGGCTTCTCTCCAGTGCGAGTAATTACATGATTATTAAAGCAATTTATGCATCTGAAACTACTTCTGCACTGATGACATAAAACAGTTCTATCTTTAGTGAATCCTCATGTGCTGATTAACATTTTATTTACACCTGAAACTTTTTCCACACTGACCACACATGAATAACTTCTCTCCAGTGTGAATTCTAATGTGGGTCTCAAGGGTCTCTTTACGTGTGAAACTCTTTCCACACTGACCACATGTGAATGCCTTTTTTCCCAGTGTGAATGTGCATGTGATACCTAAGGCCTAGTTCCCGTGTGAAGCTCTTCCCGCAGAGTCTGCAAGTATAATTCTTCCAGTGTAAATTCTCATGTGTTTTGTAAAGTTTCCTTTTTGAGTGAAACTCTTGCCACATTGTTGACAGGTGTAAGGCTTCTCTCCACTGTGAAGTCTCATGTGAACATTAAGGTTTCCTGTTTCATTGAAACTATTCCCACATTGTTTGCAGGTGTAAGGTGTCGTGGAAATTAATAGATAAGATTAATTATGTTACCAACCATAAAACTCTGATTTTATATTTCTATCTTATGGTAAACTTTTATCATACTTCCCATTTTCATGTCTGATGGTGACTAACTTTCCATTCTAGATCCAACAATACATCTTACTTGCTTTTATTTAGGATGTAGCCATCAGACGAACTTTTGATATGATCTAACAAACTTTTGACTCAATGTAACCTTGGTCAATGGAACTTTGAAAATGGACTAAACGTTCTGTTCTTTGACTGTATTGAGAAATGATTGACTAAAATATTAACCCCTTACAATGTTTTTTGAGGATACAGGATATTTTTTGATGTTGTCACTAACAAAGGGTAATGAAGGGTGGGGGCTTGCTTTAAACAATGTAACCAATCATATTGATAGAGCGTGACATGTTAGTCATGATGATTCTATTTTGATGTGTCTATTCTTCTTTGGGGTTGGGATTCTAAATGGAAATTGACAGATCCGCCGGCCTTGTTTCTTCTTGGGAGATTCTCTGAGAACTGCTCAAGAACTCCCGGCCGTAATAAAGTGCATTTAGAGGACAATTGCTGAAGTCTGTCTGTCATTTAAGCAGCGCAGCAAAACAAGTAAGTTAGAATTATTAGACTCGGCTGCAGTTGACAGAGAATTATTAGACTCGGCTGTAGTCGACAGAGAAGACTCGATGGAGTATAGGATTAGACTGATACTGAAGTCGACTGTAGACTCGTTGAAGTATAGAAAGGGACCTGATACTGAAGTCAACTGTAGACTCTTAGAGGTGTGAACTTAGCTAACGTCAATATAATAGACGCGCTAGAGTATAAGTATTATTGGTAGAGTAGTTAGGTTTAGGGAAAATATTCGTTCACTTTTAATCCCTGTATTCACATCCTTTACTATAGCAAAGGAGAAAAACGCTATCTCGTTAGTTTCAATCTTTATCTCACGTTCAATAAAATTTGTACAGTTTGTGCTTGTTGGACAGGGAATAAGGCAGGTTGTTTATTTGTATATCAGTTTTGTTTTGTTCGGCAGTGCAGCATCAGCTAGCTATTCATATCTTGCTTGTGTGGAAGCTAAAATTCGCTATTCTGACCTTTTACGATCAGTGTGCATTGATTGGAAGAAAAGGCAAAGATATTAGACAAGAGGGTGGTTTTGTTCTACTCGTGTCCCACAGTCCTATAAAAGCGCAGAGCGTGATATATGACAAAACATTTGTCTTTGTGGGGAAATATTATTCAACTTGGCTTACTTCCAAAATTTCATGCAATTTCTATTGCTTTCCATGTTCATGACTTTGCCCATTGTTTTTTGTTATTTTAATGCACTTTTAATGTTTGAATTAAAAGATTAATTTCAGCAGTACTGTTGATGGTTGGCCCTTTAACACTGTTTCGAATATTTCTTTTATTTTTTAACCACCGCAATACAAAACAAAAATTTCTTAAAGTATTAGTTCAAAGCAATACCATTTCTAACTTTAAAAACAGTTTCATGATGACTTGTTCCATTTTATGAAATGTAGACTTTATAAGAATTTGTGTAAGGCTACCAACCAACATGTTTCAATATTGTATCATTTAATATGCTTTAATTAAAATTGTAAGTTTGAGGCCGTTTTGTCTCATGAATTTCCTTAGGGGTGCCCCAAAGTGATGCACCCTACACAAAAGGGGGCCACACACGGAAAAAGTTTGAGAACCATTGATCTATTGAATCTATGTCAGTGATGCGCGGGTTGATCCAAAATGAGCGGGTGCCTGCGGTCACCCGCGGTTACCCGCAGTTACGAGTCATCCAAAAATAGTTTTAATGATATTCGGGTCGGGGTCGGTCGGGTCGTTTGAAATAAAGATGCCAATTAAACCTTTGTATATAGTACTAGACACAGTTTTCTATGTAATACAAAGGCCTACACTTTATTGGCTGAATAACTGGCACGAAGATAACGCACGAGCTCAGTCTCGGTTCTGTACTGGTGGGATCCGAGAACTGTACCTGTGCGTTCGGAAGCACGCGGATGCGCAGTATCAGCTGCTCGTGCTCATCACTTCTCTCAGCAGTGGCACCAACATGTCTCAGTTTAGTGAACTGTTGGAGTTACTGGACTAAAATATACTCCGGGATATTGGTTTATTTCGATTCGGAGGTACTGTCAGGCATGTCTGAAAGTGAGTAACTTTAGTAACTTGTGGATGAAGCACTGACGCAAGACACGAACTGTTTCGAACGATTCAGTCCGGTTCCACCGGTTCACTAAAAAGAACCGGTTCAAAAGAACGATTCGTTCATGAACCGGCCATCACTACAGTCTGCAGGAGAGATGGAGGCGGCAAGAGAAAAGGTGAAGACTGAGGAGTGGAAGCTCCGCAAATAGCTACACACATAGAAAGAGGAAAGTGTGGGAGACATTTGCCGAAATAATGAAAGATGATGACCAAAGTGCTGGCTTTGTCATGTGTACTTCTTGCGATGCTATTTACACATTTGTGTTAGACGTCTATGGCCCAATGACGCTACGATGAGCATTTACTACTTTTAAAAAAATGCGGATCAGGAAGCGGGTCGGGTACAATATTTTCTTTCTTTTTTTTTTGCGGTCCGAGTTGCGGGCGGGTTAGTTGAAAACGTCAGTCGGGTGCGGGTTGTTTATACATTGACCCGCGCATCACTGATCTACAGTCGTGCTCAGAATTAATGGTACCCCTGGTAAATATGATATAAAAAAATGGCTGGAAAAAATAAATCTGCATCATTTATCCTTTTGATCTTTCATTCAAAATATTGGCAAAATCTAAACTTTCATTGAAGTAAAAGAATAGAAAGTGGGGGGGAAATCACATTATGAAATAAATGTTTATCTCCAAAACACGTTGGCCACAATTATTGGTACCCTTTTATTAAATACTTTTTGCAATCTCCTTTTGCCAAGATAACAGCTCTGAGTTTTATCCTATGATGCCTGATGAGTTCGGAGAACACCTGACAAGAGATCAGAGACCATTCTTACAGAATCTCTCCAGATCCTTCAGATTCCCAGATCCATGTTGGTGCTTCTTCTCTTCAGTTCACTCCACTCATCAGGTCTGGGACGGTCATGGCAGAAGCTTCATTTTGTGCTACTTAACACCTTTTTGTGTTGATTTTGATGTTTGTTTTGGATCGTTGTCCTGATGGAAGATCCAACCACGGCCCATTATACGATTTCTAGCAGAGGCTGTCAGGTTTAGATTTTTTATCTGTTGGTATTTGATAGAATCCACGATGCCATGCATGTATCTGAACAAGAAGTCCAGGACCTCCAGCAGAAAAATATGACCACAACATTAAAGATGGTATATTAAATTGTAGACATGGGTACTTTTTATCCTTGTGTGCACCAAACCCATCTTGCATGTTTGCTGCCAAAAAGCTATTTGTTAGTTTCATCTGACCACAGAACCCTGTGCTGTTTGAAGGTCCAGTCATGTCTGACAACTGAATTTGCTGGGGTTTGTTTTTGGATGAGCAAGGAGGATTTTTCTTGAAAACCTCCCAAACAACATGTTGTGATGTAGGGGTTGTTCAATTTTTTTTGAATAGGCTTTCTGAACCCAAGACTCAACTATCTCTGCAATTCTCCATCTGTGATCTTTGGAGAGTCTTTGGCCACTCAAACTTTCCGCCTCACCATGCATTAAGACAATATAGACACACGTCCACTTCCTGGCAGATTTGTAACATCTTTAGTTGATTGGAGGTGCTTAATTATTGCCCTGATGGTCAAAATGGGGATTTTCAATGCTTTAGCTATTTTCTTACAGCCACTTTCTATTTTGTGATGCTCAACAATCGTTTGATGCACATCAGAACTATATTCTTTGGTTTTACTCATTGTAATGGATGATTAAGGGAATTTGGCCTTTGTGTTTCCTCATATTTAAACTCTTGTAAAACAAGAAGTCATGGCTGGACAATTTCATTTTCCTAGTCACCCTGGTGTGCAAAAAAAAGGTAAATATGAATGGGAATATACTTAAGAGATATTTTACTCGTAAACAATTCTAGGGGTACCAATAATTGTGGCCAACTTGTTTTGGAGAAAAACATTTATTTCATAATGTGATTTCCCCTCCACTGTCAATTATTTTACTTCAATGAAAGGTTCGATTTTTGCCAATTTTTTGAATGAAATATCAAAAGGATAAACGATGCAGAATTATTTTTTACAGCCATTTTTCATCATATTTACCAGGGGTACCATTAATTCTGAGCACGACTGTATGTGAACACAAACCACAGCACAAGTGAGTGAATTCAACTAAAGAAAATCAAACATTACAGATGATTTTGCACTCCTGACATTATATATATATATATATATATATATTTATTTATATATATATATATATTAATGCTGTCAATCTATTAAAACATTTTAACTCGATTAATCACATTTTTTCTGATTAAATCACATTTAAAAACTCTTAGGTTTTTATTGAAAAAGTCACACTCGGGGTCTATTGGACCTCAGACAATAAGATTTAATTTTGTAACAGAACAAGATATATATTTTTAACTAATATAATTTTACTCTGTTTATTAATTTTTTTACTCAACATTTGTGCAGTTTTTGGAGGATTTATGATTTTTTTTATTTTATTTCTATAAATAAATAAATAAATATTTAAATAGGATTTTTACAAAAAAAACAACAACAGCATTTTATGTTAAATAAACTATAAAAGACCCAGATTTCTAACTTTCATTCCTGGGGACACCATGGATAATTTTACAAGGCTTAATGTAAGATTTTTGCCCATTTTTTGGAAAACACAGGTTAAAATTTGTATTAAATCACGTTAACTACTAGATGGCTATATAGAGCTCCACTAGGCCTATATACTATTTGAATTACTGAAAGATATAGTTTCTAAAGTTGGATTCAGTTGGATTCATATCTAAATATTATAAAATCACAATTATAACAAAAATAAAAAACTTTGTCAAAGTTTAGCATTTTTTTGTACCGGAAAAACAAGAGTTTTTCAATAATGTTACATTATGATTAGAATCAAACCTGAACAACATGTTACAAAGAGAAATGTTGGAGTCTTAAGATTTGATAATTTATTTCAACTGAACAGCAATAAATTAAATAAAGCAGTCAAAATAAAGTATTTGTAAAAAAAAAAAGTAAATGGGAAAGAAAAATCGAACAACTAGGAACAATAGTTTGGAACAATAGGACAATAGTTGGCCTCATCTCAGTCTCGTTTACAGTGCACTGCAGGTTTTTATGCATCAGTGCACTGCAGGCAAAGGTAAACTGACTTCCGCAGACCGGGTTTGAACAGGCATATGGCACTTATGTAATGTTTTCCGATCCTTTTCACGGGAACAGAGGAAGCACCTCACCTTTTTCCTGGGGGTTGCTTGGTTGATGTGAGCTGGAAGCTTTATTTAGGGTGACCATATTTTTATTACCGAAAACCAGGACACTCGGCCCGGCAATGAGATACTCAAATGATACTCGTAGTTTACTTAAAGATGCCTTATTAACTTCAATACATTTAAAGTAGGCTATGCCTCCTCTATATGGATAGATAATTGTTACATTACAAAATACTATCTATAATAACCAAAGAAACATTCAGATAGTCTTCTCAGAGGTTACTCAAAATGTTTTGTTATGATTTAAAAATAATGATAGAAATAATGTCTCTTCTGTATTAGAAAAATAAATAACTAAAAAAATACCTCCAAATTGAACCAAAATAGCTCTCACAAACTTACAAAAACAAACTAACTAAAGATATTTATATCTTTATTAGTTTTCTTCTTCCTCTTTATCCTGTCTTTCTTTCTTAATGGCCCAATAAAAAAAAAAAAAAGAAAACCAGGACATTTTCATCACTTTATAAAAAACAGCCAGGATGGCCAGGACAGGACGTGAAAACAGGACATGTCACCATAGCTTTATTTTCCACCTCCAGAGATCTTTTAGCTTTTTTTTTTTAGGAAGCAGAGAGAGGCTGGGGTGCGTGGAAAGTGCTGACGTTTCTCCATTAGGGGAGCCACCAGAGCTTTTCCAAGCTCCTCCAGGAATAGCCTTCTCCTGCAGCTTTTTCCTGCGTGCCATTCTGGATAGATTTTGGACCAAAGCACGTGGGCATTTACTCCAGAGACGTCAAGCATGTTGTGTAACAGCACCAGTGGCCAACGAGCTGTCTTCCTTTTGCATGTGTAAGTGGCTACCATCTGCAATTTTACAAACACAGGCAAACACACACACACACACTCAGTTCAACTGCTGTTTGATTGCTAAATAAATATGCCACTCACTTTATAACTACTATTCACATTTCAATAAAAATAGAAAATAAAAATAAAATACCTTATCCAGGTTGTCCACTCCTCCTTTGGATTTGTTGTAATCCAGGATGATCTGTGGCTTTTTGTCGTCTCTGCTGTTCACTGAGGTGTCCCTGTGCAGTGTGCTCAGCAAAAGCACATTTTTTTCTTTTTTTAGGACAGTACGACACAAGGGACTGTGTCTCAGTGAAGGCAAACATGGACGAAAAGCGAGCTCTGTCCTTGGTTGCAAGCCGGGCAGGTGGGAGCTCCGGCTTATTTCTTTGAATTGTCCCGACCATTGTAATTTTTCTTTTCAGCAGCTCCTGGGATAGGGCATGAGAAGTAAAAAAAATTGTCACAGAATATTGTGTGACCCGACAGGCCTTTGGTGACATCAAGGACAACTCTAATCCCCTGGTTCTTTTCCGGCTGTCCACTCACAGACTTTCCCGTGTAGACTTGCATTTGACAGGTGTAGCTTGTTTGAGAATCGCATGCTGCCCACATTTTTATGCCGTATTTTGCTGGCTTACTGGGTATGTACTTCTTGAATTGACAGCGCCCTCTAAATGGCACCAGGCACTCATCCACTGTGACATTTGGGCCAGGATTGAACATCATTGGCAGCTGTTCAACCCTTTTGTTCCACATCACCCTGATTGCTGCTAATTTGTCATTAGCACGTCGAGCAATTCTTGTTTGTTTGTCATCAAACCTGATGACCCTTGAGATTTTCCGGAAGGTTTTCAAAGGCATGACTTCACCAAAAATTGCCCGTCCAGAATCTGGATGCCATAAACTTTCCATGTTTTCATTGTTAGACCGGTAAACCCAAGCAAGAAAGACCACACCGATATAGGCCTGGATGTCTGCCAAATCCAGATCCATCCACTCGTTAGCATAAACTCGTCTCGCCTCCACATTTGTCATCCTAAGCACAATCTCTTGAATTTCCTCTATCAAAAATAACTGAAAGGTGGATTTGATGTCCTCAGCATGAGAAAATGCATACCTTGGTATTCCTGGTCTCATCTGCAGTGCTGTCTTTGAATATTTTGCAGGGGGTGGTGATGATGTCCAGCTAATGCTTCCATTTTTCGAGAGGTAAGTGTCTGGCTCCTCATCAGCATCCTCTTCATCTGAAGTTTCGTCATCTGTTCCAATGGGATCTTGGTCCTACTCTGGGTTGTCTCCTGTTTCAGGAGCTTCATCTGTTTCAGAAGGGTCCTCTGATGCAGTATCTTGCACATCTTCATCGCTAGAGTCGAAAACATAATCCAGGGTCTCCTGCAGACTGAACCGCCATGTTGTAACAGAATGAACTGTGAGCTGCATGCAAGTCACAGTTATGTGACTTTGTTTTCAAAACAAATGTCCAGAGCCAGACAAAATAGTCTGATAGCAGAAAAGGTCATCTGCCTCAAACTCTTTGATCCTGGTATCTGAACTGTGTGTGTGTGCATAGAGTTACCAATTTATTTTTGCGGTGGTTAGATTATTTTATTTTACAAATGATAAGAACAGTTTTTATAGTCTGCATGTATTCCTGTATATTGTATTCCTCTATATGTGTGTGTTTGTGTGTGCGCATGTGTGAGCAAGATAATTTTGGATTGTGGATGTTTTTTGCATTGTTGGAAGTGTGCCACTTTATTTCTGTCATTTCTGTCTATGTGTTCTGCGTTATTTTGATGATGAATTTTGTCTATTTTGAGTCCAATGATAAATAAATATGTATTTATTGATATTTAAAATGTATCATAAATCCTCAAAAAACTGCACAAATGTTGAGTAAAAACATTAATAAACAGAGTAAAATTATATTTGTAAAAGAAAAAATATATATATTGTTCTGTTACAAAATTTAATTTTATTCGGACCCCAGACCCCCGAAGACCACGAGTGTGACTATTTTTGTCACGCCTACATAAAAACAGATAACATTACATTTAAATTTTTTTTTTGTAGATCTAGAAATTGTTGAGAGCCGTAGGAAGTTTCATACCATTTGGAAAAAGAGAATTTTTTTAAAAATTCAAGCAAAAGTCATTTGGAGTCCAGTGGACCCCAAAGACCATCAGAGGGTTATATTAAGTTTACATTAATTTGGAGAATAGAGAGAGAGACTACAAAGACAGCATATTTTAAATATTTAATGGCATCTTTTTATGAATGAAGCCCAGTATAAGTGATACTAATACAGCTACTGATGTCTCAATGAAATTGATTTTCCCACCCAATTTAAATTAATTATAGCCATTCAATATTTACAGTGTATTGAAAGCTATCACTTTTTTTTTATTTTTTACATTTATTAGGCTTCAAAAAAGAACTTATAATTTAAATGACCAATTTATAATTGCCCATTCTCGGGATATTTGCTTTGTACTAATTGCAAGGGCTGTTAAAGTAGATATAAATACAGAACAGAGTTAGGGAAAAGACAGGACAAGCAGTCACGCGGTGAGAACAACAAGAGCGCGTAA
Source organism: Meda fulgida (assembly GCA_030578275.1). Classification (NCBI taxonomy): domain Eukaryota; kingdom Metazoa; phylum Chordata; class Actinopteri; order Cypriniformes; family Leuciscidae; genus Meda; species Meda fulgida. The sequence continues at coordinate 21,902,590 of CM060619.1, forward strand.
GTTGTTTTTTCTTAATATCTAGTTCTCCTGTTGTTCTGTTTACTATTTGTCAAGTAGGTAGGGCTATTTTCGATTCTTTGCTTATTTATAATTTTTATCTTCACAAAATATCTGTATTTTAATTAGACTTTAATTAAGTAGCGCTGTTCAACAGCTAGTTTCGGTTTCGCCCATTCTCGGGATATTTGATTTGGCTGTGCTAATTGCAAGGGTGGCCACAGCGGTCTTCACTCAGGCGATTGAAAGCTTTATATCTATGTAGTGTGCGTGCTGTCGCGGAAGCGTCAGCGGAAGCGTTTAGCTCTCGTGTTCAGCCTCCTCGTGTGAAGACCGACTCGGGTAAAGACCTGCGACTCTACCTGCGCGACTCTACCGAGCAAGGACACCTTTCCTTTCCCACCTTTTCTTATTTCCCTTAATCAACATGTGCTTTCAATACATTCCTGTTGTCTCTCGACAATGCTCTCTCATCATGCGCAGAAGGCAGCGCAATACTGCTAATCTGCGCCCTATTCTCTCATCCTCACTCGCGCCCTATTCTCTCATCCTCACTCTCACCTCTCACTCTTTCTATGGGTCTATGGAATTGTCAATCAGCAGTCAATAAAGCTGACTTCATTCCAGCCTTTGCATCTCATTCTACTCTTAATATCTTGGGCTTGACTGAGACCTGGATCGGTCCAGAAGACTCAGCAACCCCTGCTGCTCTCTCCAACAACTTCTCTTTCTCTCACACTCCTCGCCAGTCGGGGAGGGGTGGGGGTACTGGTCTTCTCATTTCTAACAACTGGAAATACTCAACTCTCTCTTCTCTATGCAATAACTACTCATTCGAATATCATGCTTTTACACTTACAACTCCCATTAAGATCCATATTGTAGTCATATATCGCCCCCCAGGTCAACTGGGAAGCTTTGTAGAGGAGCTGGATGTGCTGTTTTCCTCTTTCCCTGAGGATGGCATGCCACTTTTAGTCTGTGGCGACTTCAACATTCATCTAGAGAAGCCGTATGCAACAGACTTCATCTCTCTCCTAGCCTCCTTGGATCTCCAACGGCTTATCATCACAGGCACTCACAAGTCAGGCAACCAACTGGACCTGGTTTACACACGCAACTGCATCACAGACTATATTTTGGTGAAACCTCTCAATGTTTCATACCATTTCCTCATTACTTTCAATCTACAACTCACTACCCATGCACTACCAACTCCCCTACCAGTTACTTTCAGACGAAACCTACTCACTTTCTTTCCTCTACTGTGTCATCTTCTCTTCCTTCACCCTCGCATTTCTCATCTCTGGATGTGAATGCTGCAACGGACACTTTATGCTCCACTCTAACCTCTTCTTTAGACAACATCTGCCCTCTCTCCTCCAGGCCAGCATGTGCTTCTCCCTCCAACCCCTGGTTATCTGAGGTTCTTCGTGAACACCGGACCGAATTCAAGCCAGCGGAGAGGAAATGGCGCAAATCAAAAGACACATCCGACCTGAGTAAGTATCAATCTCTGCTCTCTGCCTTTTCTGCTGATGTTCACACCGTAAAATCTTCATATTTCCACAACAAGATCAACAGCGCCTCTAACACACGTTCACTGTTCAAGACATTCAATTCTCTCCTCAGTCCACCTCAACCACCACCCACCTCCTCGCTAACTGCTGATGATTTTGCTAACTTCTTCACCAACAAAACTACAACTATCAGCAGTCAGTTCTCAGCTTCACACACACAGGAACACAGACTAACCTCTCCCACAGCCAACAACCCTCTCTCCTCCTTCACTCCACTAACCGAGGATGAAGTATCTAAACTTCTCCTCTCTAGTCATCCTACCACCTGCCCTCTGGACCCCATCCCCTCACACCTTCTACAAGCAATCTCTCCCACACTTCTTCCAGCTCTCACACACATCATCAACTCATCCCTCCACACTGGCATTTTCCCTACAGCATTCAAGCAGGCTCGGGTAACGCCACTGCTTAAAAAACTAACGTTAAACATCACTTTTAGTGAATTACAGACCTGTCTCTCTCCTACCATTCATTGCGAAAACACTTGAACGAGTTGCTTTCAACCAAGTATCATCTTTCCTGTCTCTGAACAACCAGCTGGATGTCAACCAATCTGGCTTCAAGAAAGGACATTTAACCAAGACTGCATTGCTGTCGGTCACCGAAGCCCTGAGGATCGCAAAAGCTGCTTCCAAATCATCAGTTCTCATCCTCCTGGATCTGTCTGCTGCCTTCGACACTGTGAACCATCAGATCCTTCTGTCCACCCTCTCATCACTGGGCATCACAGGTACTCCTCTCCACTGGTTTGAGTCCTATCTCACAGGTAGGTCCTTCAGGGTCACATGGAGAGGAGAGGTATCCAAAGCACATCAACTGACCACAGGGGTTCCCCAGGGTTCAGTTCTTGGACCGCTCCTCTTCTCCATTTACGATAAAATGCCCAACTTTACAGCCGAAAAAAATATGTTTACAGCCTGGAGCCTTAAGTTTTTTTGGTCTATACAGCTAATTTGGCCCTTATTTTTTTAAATAAAATTTTTTTATTTTTTTTAAATATTTTTTTTAATTATTTTTTTTAATAACTCATCCGTTTAAATTATATTAAGCCTTACATTTCTGCATAATTAAGGGCGTGGCCACTTGAGTGACAGGTGGATTGAGGCTGCTGTCAACGCTAGCCGTTTGTCTGCTGTGTGTTACCATCACCCTCAGCTAATTCCAGCCGCTGCTGTACTTGGCATCTCTGCCGTGTGAGTGTTTTTCTGGATTATTTCATACAATTTAATACACGCATTATACCTTCACCCATGCCGTTGTATTCCGTCAGTGTCGAGTGAACAACCAGCGCTGTATGTCCAGTTTTTTTGCACTAATGGATGTCTGACAATTTCGTTGCTTTTTGGAGTTTAGATTTAAAAACGTCTAAAGTTATAGATATAAAGACACTCGTTATGCGGCACTGATGCTCTGACGGAAGATATGCTTATTTAACTTTTTAGTGTTAAATAAAAAGTACAGTCAGATGAAATCCTGGAAGTGACAGTGCTTTCTCTCCGTCCATGCAATAGATGCACACCCTTGAATGAGTGCGGATTTATAGAGCATTTACTTGAACTTCTGAGGAAATTTCTTTGGTTTAATCCATTTGAGAAATTGAGAGGCGGACAAAATCAGATTTCAAAATGGACTGAATATGTGAATAAAGCTCTTTACGAACTTGACGTGCGATGTCGCGCTGACTGACAAGTATGCGCATGAATAACTTGCTCAAGCTCAGAGCAATATTGTTAAAGTGACTGCATGATAATACATTTTTAACTACCAGAATAATAATGCATCACGATACACAGTCTCACTTTTAGTTACGTCTTTTAACTATTATAGTATTTCAAAGGGCAAAAACATGAACTTTAACTATTGTCGTTACTTCAGTCAGCTGTCACTTTAGTGCGAGGCCAGTAGCATATAGTATTAGCACCTCAGCTCCACCCACGTCTCGCCTCTTTGCCCATTTTCGGTTATCCGGGAGTGACGCGCTGCCAAGATGGCGACGATCGGCTACGCCCACTTTAGGCTTAAAAAACGGTCTTCAGAAACCCACGGGTGACGTAACGCACACTATGTCCATTCTTTTTACAGTCTATGATCTGAACTTTGTATTTTGAGCACTTCTTGCGTTGTTTTTGTCTCTTCACGATGACTCGCTTGGTTTAGTCCTCAGTTGTAAGTCGCTTTGGATAAAAGCGTCTGCTAAATGACTAAATGTAAATGTAAGCAAACTTCAAGCAAATCCTCACATAAACCCACAAAACATAAAATAAAAAGTCTTGTTTAGCTGTGCCCTTCCTACCTGTCTAACAGGTAGGAAATATACAGAAATTGAATAGTTATCAAACAGTCTGCACTGCATAAATAAATATAGATGAATCCATATTAAAGCTACAAAAGTTCTTTAGTCAATAGCAGCGTGTCATTTTCTCTGTCACCTTTGTTCTTTGATTAAAATGAATGACTGACAGCTTCAGTGGCTGCTGTCACTTTAAGACCTGCCGCACATGATACAGATCTCACACGCATCTCATACTGTTAGCTGAAATTTATTACACAATTTGATTCAAACTTTAAATTAAATTTTAAAAATTAACTTGTCACTAAAATTATGTACAAATAATTGATATAATTTTTTTGTTTTACAAATAAATTAAGATTTAAAGTCACTAACCTAACTAATAATGAAAAAAATATGTAGATCAAGAATCGTTTTGGAATCGGATCGTGACTCACTGAATCGAATCGGATCGTGAGGTTACTAAAGATTCACCTAATGTCACAGACAGAAAAGAAGAAATCGTGTATAGAAAAAAAAACTTCTGAATCGAATCCTGAGGTGCCAAGAGATTCCCACTACACGTCAAATAAAACTGCTTTAAATAGGACATTCTTTGAAAAATATCATTCATTTCTGTAGAAATCGACATTTTAAATTACAGAGTTCAGTTTTGAAACCAACCTATTTGTTCCTCAGTATCTTCTTGTTTCAAACTGAACACTTCTTCAATCTTCATTTCTTCACTCTCCTCTTTAATCAACGCCATCTCGTGTCACGTGGATCTCAGTTGCTTCACCGGGAGTTTTTCTGTGTGTTTGGACACTCTGTCCTGTTTAAGATAAAAGAATAATTAACACAGAAAAATAAATCCAAAGTAAATCTCTTGGTGCGTCTCAATCAGCTCTAGTTCAATGCACTGGTAAGGGAGTGTCAGAGTTGGAGTTAAAGTGAGACAGGGTGGGAAATTAGCACCAGCCAAAGTGGAGGGTGACTTTGACTTGTATACCACTTGGATTGTAGACACCAACACATTTTGCAGCAAGTGCGATGTCTGCCTCTGCTTTTCAGAGGACAAGAACTGCCTTTGGGCAGTCAATAATTGGGCTATCATCATTTAACTTAGCAATGAACAGAGCTAAATCATGGACATGAATGCCAAAGTTTTCATTCAGTTCATTTGGTTTTGTAAATAAAATCTGAACATATTTTTGTAATATGATTTTGATAAAATTATCACATAAGCAGCAGAGCACACCCTGCAAATGGACCCTTAAATTTCTTCAGACAGTGAGTGAAATCACAAAAATTCTTCAACCAACCAGGCCCAACGTTGCAATATTACATTTCACTAAAAATTTACTGAAATGGAAAAGCCCATTTATTTCTGCATTAGAGGCCTCCTACAACATGTGTATATATATAAAAAATAAATCTATATTTATGTCTGAGGATTAAGGTCGTCTCGAGACGCTTTGTAGACTCTGCTGTGTGCGTTCATGTGTTTTGAAGGAGGCGTGGCTTTGGAGACGCTCTGAAGGGAAGGTGGAATCAAATGCATTCAAAGCTAGCCTGCTATTGCTAGCATCTCTGAAATTGTCTACTCTGCCTTTAATAGCCTTAAATTACCCGATTAGCCAACAGAAAATAACTAACACTAGAACACTATACAAATTTAGGGCTGGGTATCGATACAGGTGTCCCAATTCAATTAGACACAATTCTCGATTTGACTCAATTCAATTATTACTTTTTTTCTGGCTCCACCACAAAAAAGTAATAAATGAATAAATAGTTATTGTTTTTGTAGTTTTTAACCCATGTATCCTTGTATTGTAATAAGGTTATGACACCCAAAATTTTAGATACCAGTAAAATTGAACAAATCTCGATTCCAATTTCGATACCACAGCTTAAACTACTAATATAGCCTAAATTTGATTAGAATCCTAAGATTATTAAAGATAAGTTAACAGTCATTAATAAAAAAGAACAAATAATTTGATACATCATCTTTCTCTACAGTGGAGGAGAGTGAACAAGCAAGAGGGAGATTTGAAGAAAGAATGTAGAAATAGAGATGAGAATGCGTTAATATTAGAAAAGCTTTCCAGCACTAGAGAGAAGCGGGAAGGCCTGAAAACAGACGCGGAGGCTGCTTTGATTTGCTCCACATGGGAGTAACACAGGGTTTGAGTGTCATTGATTGTCTGGAGCTTCTCTTGTTTGCATTTACTCTATATGTACATTTTTTGTGCTTCCTTGACATTCGTTCATCATCTGCGCTTCATTTTTCGTGAAGCATTATTTTGTTGCGCTTCGGCTATGATAAACAAACTTCCTCTCCTGGATTGCGTGCGTAACGGAGGCCAGTTATGCAGAGTGGCCTCGGCGACCGCTAGTGAATGCGGTGTTTAGTGTCATTGCTAGCCCACTCGACCCGCTTGGAGCTAGAATATCTAAGCACACCATAACCCTGCCCACAACTCTATCCCTCCACCCCCTTAGAGCTCCAGCAAGGAGGAGCTGGTCCTCATTGACTGTGCAGTGAGTACCGCTTGCTGATAGGAGCGCCTGCATCCCACATGTTCAGCACTGAATGAGTGACGGGGTCCTCGCTGTCCCACAAGGTGAGAGGTTGACATCTAGTGTAGAACGCTAGTAAATGAGATTACCGTCAATCAGATATTACGTTTAGTGTTTGCGGAAATAAATACACACAAAAAGATTGATTCGTGGTTTTTGAGAATTGATGTCGAATTGACCACATTTTAAAAAAAGATTAATTGGAAAATCATCTGGGGGGAATTTTGAACAGCTCCATTTCTCCCATTGCAAATTGTCAGTACCTGAAAATTTAACTAACTTCGTTAAACTTGACAAAGTAGTATCAATATTTCAAACAGTTCAATATTACCTCACATTTCATTGTTACCCACTTTAATGTGCAACATTATGTGTGATAATGTTCCAGCGTTGCTGGTGTTTTCACAGTCCTGAGATAAATGAAGATCTGCACGCTAGATCTGCAAGTTATTGTTTTTATTGTTGTGGCATATTTATTATGATTTATCGCCAATCTTGTCTAAAATATAATCATATCCAGTCAAAGTCAGGGATGGGGCACATTTAAGAGGATCAAACTAGTTATTTTTGAGGAATCTGGGCTGGAAATATCCACATATTTAAACAACTTTAATATGTTCTTATTCTTGATAGTATCATAAAGTGAAATAAGTGCATGAAAAATGTGCACATTATTAATTTAAAATTTGTTATCTTTATAATAAATATTTTATGGGATATATAACCTCATCTAATTCAAATGCTCTTTAATGTGATGTTTGTATGAATACGAACATTCATTTCTTGCTTTCTTTAATAAAAAGGTGATCAGACTCTGAAGTGTTGCACATACAGTAGGCTTGTGTGCTCCACTTTAAACCATGAAATATGCGAAAAATAAAGACACCATTTCTCTTAGTTTTTATCGTTTCTTTGTAAACCGCGGTTGATGGTTTTAGATAATGGGGGCAAAACTCAGTAACTAAAGGGCCATAGATTCAATTTATATTACTAATATCTATAATTAGCACATAAAAAAAATGCAATCCTTTTCCTTTAAATCCCTGCTTCTCTGGCTTATGTTACTCCGAGCAATGTCTGAACTTTGTATTTTGAGCACTTCTTGCGTTGTTTTTGTCTCTTCACGATGACTCGCTTGGTTTTTGGCTATTTTGCTTTTCGGTATTTCAAAGTGAACGAGCAGTTTGTGACCCGGATGTGCGAAATAAAAAGCTAAAATTTTTGAATAGAGAAAATGTGATTCCCACGACGAAAAACTTTATGCATTCAATGTAAATGTGAATTAAATTATATTGCATTGGGGACGTCTCCACCGTTATTAACCAAGAAAACGAGACGCATCTTTTCTATTTACCCAAAAAAAAGAAAAGAAAAAGACTAATACATGTTTGATACAGCATTACGATGTCACGTTGAAAAATAATCCATTCATTCTACAGCGATTGCAAAAATTATAACATTGAATGAACGTTTTTTTTTTTCACTTTAAACGCTTAAAATGCTTAAAATGCTTAAAATGCTTAAGAACACAAACCTTTCTTCAGTCGAATCAGCTCAGATATGAAACGGCGGCGCAGCCTTATGACGTATTCTTCTTCTTCTGTGCATTTACTGGCGAGTTGCAAACCGACTAAAAATGAGCATAGGCGCCACCTAATGTGCTGGAGGGAGAAAAGAGGAAGATTTTCTGTTTCAAACCCATCGTTTCTTGACCTGTGAAATTAACCAAGAATTTAAATAAGATATCTTAGAATTTGCCCACTATGTTACAGGGATTGATTACACTGATTCCTAACCCGGTTGAAGAGAATTGGAGGCCTATAACTTTAGTCAATAATGGCTCTAATTAATATATCTTTGCAAATCGACTAAAGTTAAGTCATTTTTTAATGAAATCAGCACACGCACGTCGCGCAGACATCTGTGTGATGTCGTCGTTATCATCTGGAAGACGTAATTCTAAGGGCGTTTACTCATCTGGAATATGTCGCATAGACATCCTTGTCAGATGTTCAAATGATCCTCACGTTTATTGATAAAAACTACAGCTACACGAATGATGTATGTGTGTACACATGATAAACTAAACCCAAGTATTTTACACTCGGAATGAAAGCACTCAACAGTTATCTATGATTTGAATGTTTTTATTAGTGTATGATAATAACCTTTAATTTCTTATTATTATTTAAAATTCTCGAACAAACAATGGATAAAAAAGAACACAATGTCTTTAAGAGGGCTCTGCTTTCAGCCTCTGCTTCTGTACCGGATTCTTCATCGCTGCTCCTGTGTGTTAAAAAAGGTAAAAAAATAAATAATTTAACAAATAAAACTTTATTTTTTTACTTACAGTTAATCCATAAAATAGGTTTTATTCAACTGGATTCTTATTAGTTTTGGCAAGGGTAGAAAAAAGCAATGCATAAAATATGTTTACAACACACTGAGGTTCAAAAGAAAAATATTTTTTTTATGTTTTTAAAATAAGTTTCTTCTGCTCACGAAGGCTGCATTTATTTGGTTAAAAATAAATAATCTAGTAATATTGTGAAATATTATGACAATATAAAATAACTGTTTTCTGTTTGAATAGGCTATATTTAAAATGTAGTTTATTCCTGTGATGACAAAGTTGAGTTTTCAGCATAATTTACTTTAGTCTTTAGTGCCACATGATCCTGCAGAAATCCCTCTATGCTCAAGAAATACTATTATTATTATTATTATTATTATTATTATTATTGTTGAAAACAGTTTTGTAAAAATGTTTTCAGGATTTTTTGATAAATAGAAAGTACAAAAGAACAGCAATATCTGAAAAGGAAAGCTTTTGTAACATTATGCACTACGTTTAAAAAGTTTGGGGTGCAAGTAATTTATTTTTTATTTTTTTAAAGAAACTAAAAAAAATGTTTTATTGAGCAAGTATGCATTAAATTGATCAAAAGTGGCAGGAAAAACATTCTTAATTATACATAATACTCTAACTATATTGAATCTAGGAGTGGTCCCAAAAGGTATTTTAACAGAACTATTGCAATTATCATCCACATATAAAGCCAAATTGACAATCATCTTTGATTTCATTAAAAAATGACTTAACTTTAGTCGATTTGCAAAGATATATTAATTAGAGCCATTATTGACTAAAGTTATAGGCCTCCAATTCTCTTCAACCGGGTTAGGAATCAGTGTAATCAATCCCTGTAACATAGTGGGCAAATTCTAAGATATCTTATTTAAATTCTTGGTTAATTTCACAGGTCAAGAAACGATGGGTTGAAACAGAAAATCTTCCTCTTTTCTCCCTCCAGCACATTAGGTGGCGCCTATGCTCATTTTTAGTCGGTTTGCAACTCGCCAGTAAATGCACAGAAGAAGAAGAATACGTCATAAGGCTGCGCCGCCGTTTCATATCTGAGCTGATTCGACTGAAGAAAGGTTTGTGTTCTTAAGCATTTTAAGCGTTTAAAGTGAAAACAACAACAACAAAAAAAGTTCATTCACTGTTATAGTTTTTGCAAACGCTTTAGAATAAATGTATTATTTTCAACGTGACATCGTAATGCTGTATCAAACATGTATTAGTCTTTTTCTTTTCTTTTTTTTGGGTAAATAGAAAAGATGCGTCTCGTTTTCTTGGTTAATAACGGTGGAGACGTCCCCAATGCAATATAATTTAATTCACATTTACATTGAATGCATAAAGTTTTTCGTCGTGGGAATCACATTTTCTCTATTCAAAAATTTTAGCTTTTTATTTCGCACATCCGGGTCACAAACTGCTCGTTCACTTTGAAATACCGAAAAGCAAAATAGCCAAAAACCAAGCGAGTCATCGTGAAGAGACAAAAACAACGCAAGAAGTGCTCAAAATACAAAGTTCAGACATTGCTCGGAGTAGCATAAGCCAGAGAAGCAGGGATTTAAAGGAAAAGGATTGCATTTTTTTATGTTAATTATAGATATTAGTAATATAAATTGAATCTATGGCCCTTTAGTTACTGAGTTTTGCCCCCATTATCTAAAACCATCAACCGCGGTTTACAAAGAAACGATAAAAACTAAGAGAAATGGTGTCTTTATTTTTCGCATATTTCATGATTTAAAGTGGAGCACACAAGCCTACTGTATGTGCAACACTTCAGAGTCTGATCACCTTTTTATTAAAGAAAGCAAGAAATGAATGTTCGTATTCATACAAACATCACATTAAAGAGCATTTGAATTAGATGAGGTTATATATCCCATAAAATATTTATTATAAAGATAACAAATTTTAAATTAATAATGTGCACATTTTTCATGCACTTATTTCACTTTATGATACTATCAAGAATAAGAACATATTAAAGTTGTTTAAATATGTGGATATTTCCAGCCCAGATTCCTCAAAAATAACTAGTTTGATCATCTTAAATGTGCCCCATCCCTGACTTTGACTGGATATGATTATATTTTAGACAAGATTGGCGATAAATCATAATAAATATGCCACAACAATAAAAACAATAACTTGCAGATCTAGCGTGCAGATCTTCATTTATCTCAGGACTGTGAAAACACCAGCAACGCTGGAACATTATCACACATAATGTTGCACATTAAAGTGGGTAACAATGAAATGTGAGGTAATATTGAACTGTTTGAAATATTGATACTACTTTGTCAAGTTTAACGAAGTTAGTTAAATTTTCAGGTACTGACAATTTGCAATGGGAGAAATGGAGCTGTTCAAAATTCCCCCCAGATGATTTTCCAATTAATCTTTTTTTAAAATGTGGTCAATTCGACATCAATTCTCAAAAACCACGAATCAATCTTTTTGTGTGTATTTATTTCCGCAAACACTAAACGTAATATCTGATTGACGGTAATCTCATTTACTAGCGTTCTACACTAGATGTCAACCTCTCACCTTGTGGGACAGCGAGGACCCCGTCACTCATTCAGTGCTGAACATGTGGGATGCAGGCGCTCCTATCAGCAAGCGGTACTCACTGCACAGTCAATGAGGACCAGCTCCTCCTTGCTGGAGCTCTAAGGGGGTGGAGGGATAGAGTTGTGGGCAGGGTTATGGTGTGCTTAGATATTCTAGCTCCAAGCGGGTCGAGTGGGCTAGCAATGACACTAAACACCGCATTCACTAGCGGTCGCCGAGGCCACTCTGCATAACTGGCCTCCGTTACGCACGCAATCCAGGAGAGGAAGTTTGTTTATCATAGCCGAAGCGCAACAAAATAATGCTTCACGAAAAATGAAGCGCAGATGATGAACGAATGTCAAGGAAGCACAAAAAATGTACATATAGAGTAAATGCAAACAAGAGAAGCTCCAGACAATCAATGACACTCAAACCCTGTGTTACTCCCATGTGGAGCAAATCAAAGCAGCCTCCGCGTCTGTTTTCAGGCCTTCCCGCTTCTCTCTAGTGCTGGAAAGCTTTTCTAATATTAACGCATTCTCATCTCTATTTCTACATTCTTTCTTCAAATCTCCCTCTTGCTTGTTCACTCTCCTCCACTGTAGAGAAAGATGATGTATCAAATTATTTGTTCTTTTTTATTAATGACTGTTAACTTATCTTTAATAATCTTAGGATTCTAATCAAATTTAGGCTATATTAGTAGTTTAAGCTGTGGTATCGAAATTGGAATCGAGAATTGTTCAATTTTACTGGTATCTAAAATTTTGGGTGTCATAACCTTATTACAATACAAGGATACATGGGTTAAAAACTACAAAAACAATAACTATTTATTCATTTATTACTTTTTTGTGGTGGAGCCAGAAAAAAAGTAATAATTGAATTGAGTCAAATCGAGAATTGTGTCTAATTGAATTGGGACACCTGTATCGATACCCAGCCCTAAATTTGTATAGTGTTCTAGTGTTAGTTATTTTCTGTTGGCTAATCGGGTAATTTAAGGCTATTAAAGGCAGAGTAGACAATTTCAGAGATGCTAGCAATAGCAGGCTAGCTTTGAAAGCATTTGATTCCACCTTCCCTTCAGAGCGTCTCCAAAGCCACGCCTCCTTCAAAACACATGAACGCACACAGCAGAGTCTACAAAGCGTCTCGAGACGACCTTAATCCTCAGACATAAATATAGATTTATTTTTTATATATATACACATGTTGTAGGAGGCCTCTAATGCAGAAATAAATGGGCTTTTCCATTTTAGTAAATTTTTAGTGAAATGTAATATTGCAACGTTGGGCCTGGTTGGTTGAAGAATTTTTGTGATTTCACTCACTGTCTGAACAAATTTAAGGGTCCATTTGCAGGGTGTGCTCTGCTGCTTATGTGATATTTTTTATCAAAAATGTATTACAAAAATATGTTCAGATTTTATTTACAAAACCAAATGAACTGAATGAAAACTTTTGCATTCATGTCCATGATTTAGCTCTGTTCATTGCTAAGTTAAATGATGATAGCCCAATTATTGACTGCCCAAAGGCCGTTCTTGTCCTCTGAAAAGCAGAGGCAGACATCGCACTTGCTGCAAAATGTGTTGGTGTCTACAATCCAAGTGGTATACAAGTCAAAGTCACCCTCCACTTTGGCTGGTGCTAATTTCCCACCCTGTCTCACTCCAACTCTGACACTCCCTTACCAGCGCATTGAACTAGAGCTGATTGAGACGCACCAAGAGATTTACTTTGGATTTATTTGTGTTAATTATTCTTTTATCTTAAACAGGACAGAGTGTCCAAACACACAGAAAAACTCCCGGTGAAGCAACTGAGATCCACGTGACACGAGATGGCGTTGATTAAAGAGGAGAGTGAAGAAATGAAGATTGAAGAAGTGTTCAGTTTGAAACAAGAAGATACTGAGGAACAAATAGGTTGGTTTCAAAACTGAACTCTGTAATTTAAAATGTCGATTTCTACAGAAATGAATGATATTTTTCAAAGAATGTCCTATTTAAAGCAGTTTTATTTGACGTGTAGTGGGAATCTCTTGGCACCTCAGGATTCGATTCAGAAGTTTTTTTTTTTCTTTAAAGATTTCTTCTTTTCTGTCTGTGACATTAGGTGAATCTTTAGTAACCTCACGATCCGATTCGATTCAGTGAGTCACGATCCGATTCCAAAACGATTTTTGATCTACATATTTTTTCATTATTAATTAGGTTACTGACTTTAAATCTAAATTTATTTGTAATTTTTTTTATAACAATTATTTGTACATAATTTTAAATTAATGTAATTTTACATTTGACTTTAAGCATGCTGTAGTGACACCCCTGAAAAAGAAACCTGGTTTAGATCCTACTGTGCTGAATAATTTTAGGCCAATATCAAGCTCCCATTTGTATCTAAAATCTTGGAGAAAATTGTGTATTTACAACTAAAGTCTTTTCTTGATGAGCAGGGTTTATCAGAAATTTTTCAATCTGGATTTAAAACCCAACACAGCACGGAGTCAGCACTGTTGAAGGTCTGCAATGACATCCTCTTGGCGTGCGACTCCAGAAATAACGTAATCCTGGTCCTGTTGGACCTTACCGCTGCCTTTGATACTGTTCACCACAGCATTTTAATCTCAAGGTTACAGCACCAAGTAGGCCTCTGTGGCACTGTCCTGGAGTGGTTTAGATCCTACCTGTCTGACAGAACATTTCATGTTCAAATGGCTGAGTTTGAATCCCGTGCTGCTCCGCTGTCATGTGGCGTCCCTCAGGGTTCAATCTTAGGTCCTTTGCTTTTTTCATTGTATCTGCTTCCTTTTGGGTCTATTCTTTGAAAACATGATATTTCTTTCCATTGTTATGCAGACGACTGTCAGATTTATGTACCCTGAAAGCGACATGACACCTGTTCTATTACACCTCTTTTAGCATGTCTGGAGGATATTATTGATTAAGCATGGATGGTCTTAAACGTTTTAAATTTTAATGAAAAGAAAACAGAGGTGATAATGTTTGGACCTGGTGGCTCATATGAGACCCCCCCTGCTGAGCTGGGTCCTCTAGCCTCGTATCTTAAACCGACAGTTTTAAATCTTGGTTTTAGACTGGACAGTGATTTTAAACTGGATAGCAAAATCAATGCCACAGTCAAATTAAGTTTTTTTCATCTAAGGAAGCTGGCAAAGGTGAAAGCCTGTCCTGGCTTCACTTCACTGGCTGCCTGTGCATTTTAGAGTCCATTTTAAAATCCTCTTGTTTACTTTTAAAGTTTTAAATGGTCTTGCCCCGTCTTATTTAACTCAGCTACTCAACCGCTACACTCCCTCCCGGTCACTCCGGTCGGCTGACCAGTTGCTCCTGGTCGTCCCCGGATCCAAGCGGAAGCTCAGAGGAGACAGGGCCTTCTCTGTTTGTGCTCCTAAATTATGGAATGCCTTACCTTTGACCATTCGTCAGGCTTCCTCAATACCGATTTTTAAAACTCACTTCTACACTTTGGCCTTCAAACCAAACTGAGACTTGATCCTATCTGCTAGTATTTGCTTTTAATTGTTTTATTTTGATATAGTTTTATTGGGTAGATTTTCAACCCCAGTTTATTATTTTATGATATTGTGAGTGTTATTTTTGTTTTGGTTGATGTTTTGCTGTCTTTATGTACAGCACTTTGTTCAGCAGCTGCTGATGTGAAAGTGCTTTATAAATAGTGATGATGATGATAATTTTAGTGACAAGTTAATTACTTTTTAAAATTTAATTTAAAGTTTTAATCAAATTGTGTAATAATTTTCAGCTAACAGAATGAGATGCGTGTGAGATCTGTATCATGTGCGGCAGGTCTTAAAGTGACAGCAGCCACTGAAGCTGTCAGTCATTCATTTTAATCAAAGAACAAAGGTGCTATTGACTAAAGAACTTTTGTAGCTTTAATACGGATTCATCTATATTTATTTATGCAGTGCAGACTGTTTGATAACTATTCAATTTCTGTATATTTCCTACCTGTTAGGCAGGGTAAATAAGACTTTTTTATTTTATGTTTTGTGGGTTTTATGTGAGGATTTGCTTGAAGTTTACTTAAATGTAAATTTTTTTGAAGCTTAATAAATGTATATATAAAAAAAAGCTTTCAATACACTGTAAATATTGAATGGCTATAATTAAAATTTAAATTGGGTGGGAAAATCATCAATTTCATTGAGACATCAGTAACTGTATTAGTATCACTTATACTGGCCTTCATTCATAAAAAGATGCCATTAAATATTTAAAATATGCTGTCTTTGTAGTCTCTATATATTTTATAATGTAATAATTTTACATTTAATCTCCAAATTAATGTAAACTTAATATAAACCAATAAAAACCTAAGAGTTTTTTTTAAACCTAAGAGTCTTCATTTTTTTAAATATATATATATATATATATTAGTGCTGTCAAACGATTAAAATATTTAATCGCATTAATGTCATAGTTAACTCGCAATTAATCGCACATTTTTATCTATTCTAAATATCTCTTGATTTCTTTTTATCCCATTATTTTTTTTTTCTCATTTGATGCGCTTATCAACATGGAAAAGTGGATCGGCTTGCTTTGTTTTTTTTTATTGAAAACAACATTGGCATATACTGTGTTCAATTTCACACTAACATTTTTACTTGGAGCAAATAATCTCTCACACAATGTAACGCTGTCCATCAATAAAAGGGTGAAAGAAATACTGACGAGGTCCTGATAGTGAAGAGGGGGCAGAGAATTCGCGTCAGCTGTGTGTGTGTGTGTGTGCTTGCTTGTGTGTGTGTGTGCTTGCTTGTGTGTGTGTGTGTGTGTGTGTGTGTGTGTGTGTGTGTGTGTGTGTGTGTGTGTGTGTGTGCTTGTGTGTGTGGCCATCAAGCGGTATTTCAGACTGGACGTGCTGCGATGATAGCTCAGTTCACAACGACAAAACACAGATCACTTTGGTCTTGTCAATGGAACCATTTGGCAACTTTTTAAAAGTAAACTTTCCATTCAGAATCTTATTGGCATCCATTTCGGCGTCTCGCGCTCGTCATCCACTAAAAACATAACATTAACCCAGCCTACTTGCAAGCCCAAACAAGTGTGTGCGGCGTGCCTGTTGTTTTCGGTCTAGCTAGATCCGTTGTGGTGTCGTAGTTTTACTTTCAGACAGGAGGCAGAATTCAAAGCGCTGGGTAATCGTCACAGAACGCAGCGACAAAAGTTGAACTATTTTGAACTTTGACCGCGGCGTGCGCGCCACTGCACTTGCGCTTTGGTCGACAAAGCCATAGACATAATAAATACATAGACGCCCTATTGGCCGCTGGAGGGTACGTCAACGGCGCCGCCATATTGGGGATGGCAACTTTCCCATCCTCTCATACCGTGAATTGAGAAAAATGGCTGTTTCGTGTGCTGCCTGCGGCTGTAGGCCTACAAATCGCCACACAATTGAAAACAGCTTTCGAGGAATTACCTTTCCCAAGCAAGAACAAACGTTTGTTTTTGGTTCTATTTGGTCATGATTTAATTAGTAATAGTAACATTCAGAGGATACATTTAAAAATACTACTGTTATTGTGTCACGAAATGTAGTTTTAATAGTTTTTCAGTCGACTGTGGTTTTTTAAAGCTCAAATATGTGGTTTGTTTATAAAGATAGCGCCTATTTAAAAATTTGATCTGACGTTTTCGGAGTTGTAAGATGCGATCACCGGGCGCTCAGAGCTCGTCTACACCGCCTGGAACTGCCGTACCTCGGCCAGTGCTTCTGACGTTTGCCTCCGGCTCGGATGTCTCTGGTCTAGTGGTTAAACATGAGATATAATTTTTCTTGTGTATATCTAACGGGCAATCTTTGGTCTCATTAATCTATAAATGGTTCCCTGGTAAATCGTTTTGGCTGAGGGCAAAGTGAAGAAAGTGAAGTTTCATAACTTTATATTTAGGCTATTTTAACGTTGTATCCTGCTGTATGTTTGACTGAAGCTACTTCTGTTATAATGGCTATTATTGATCAATAAAACTGACATTTAACAAAGAGTTAAATAATAAATATAAGTCACTATTTAAATTCTTTTTTTATTGTGTATATTCTGTAATTTATATTTCTTATTCTATTGCTATTATTATAGTATTATTAATAAACTATATGCTATTATCAATATTTTATGATTGTATTATTGTACTTATGATATTATAATTATACTATTCATTACTATTTTATTTGCTGTATACTATTAGTTTATTTTTTGACTAAACTATTTACTATTACTTCTCACTTTGTTATATTTACTATTTGTACCATAACATTATGTATTATCATAAAGGATCCATCAGTTATCTTTGTTATTGCTAAAATCAGGTCAATCACAGAAAATGCTTTTCTCCACAATGAGAAAACTTAAATTATATCTCAGTATTGGGATCTTCCTCATTCTTATCCAAGAATAAAGAGCCAGATAGGCCTACATGACAAGCCTGAGCTTTGACCATTATTTAAAAAAAATATATTTTACAAGCCTAACTATCGAGATTTTAAACAACTAGAGATGGAACTTTTTGTACACCACATACAAACCACTGTAATCGGTTGATAAATGTAAAAACAGTTTTTGTTTTTATCCAGAAAAAAATGCATCTCACCCGTTTACTTGCATTTGATTACAGTGCAGTCTTTTTCAGTGTGTGGCCCCCTTTTGTGTAGGGTGCATCACTTTGGGGCACCCCTAAGGAAATTCATGAGACAAAACAGCCTCAAACTTACAATTTTAATTAAAGCATATTAAACGATACAATATTGAAACATGTTGGTTGGTAGCCTTACACAAATTCTTGTAAATTCTATATTTCATAAAATGGAACAAATCATCATGAAACTGTTTTTAAAGTCAGAAATGGTATTGCTTTGAACTGATACTTTGAAGAATTTTTTTTGTATTGTGGTGGTTAAAAAATAAAATAAATATTCGAAAGCGTGTTAAAGGGCCAACCACCAACAGTACTGCTGAAATTAATCTTTTAATTCAAACAAAGTCATGAACATGGAAAGCAATAGAAATTGCATGACATTTTGTAAGTAAGCCAAGTTTAATTATATTTTCCCACAAAGACAAATGTTTTGTCATATATCACGCTCTGCGCTTTTATAGGACTGTGGGACACGAGTAGAACAAAACCACCCTCTTGTCTAATATCTTTGCGTTTTCTTCCAATGTTCCAAAGCAATGCACACTGATCGTAAAAGGTCAGAATAGCGAATTTTAGCTTCCACACAAGCAAGATATGAATAGCTATCTGATGCTGCACTGCCGAACAAAACAAAACTGATGTGCAAATAAATGACCTGCCTTATACCCTGTCCAACAAGCACAAACTGTACAAATTTTATTGAACGTGAGATAAAGATTGAAACTAACGAGATAGCGTTTTTCTCCTTTGCTGTAGTAAAGGATGTGAATACAGGGATTAAAAGTGAACAAAAGAAAGTATCCCTCCGAAAGGAAAGGTGAGTGAAGATTTGGGAAAAAGACACTAGAGATTCCATGTCCAGAGGAACAGGCTAATTCATGGAATAGGTTGTTTAATTTGTGGAAAATCACAAAACGGAATAACCCGACATATGGCTTTACTATAGTTTATGGGTTCTTGTGTACCTCTCTCATTTGGTACGTAACCAAATGCCTCTCAAAATCTGACTGCACTGCTTGGATGTTTTAAATACGACCACCCTATTTTGAAAAATTAACTTTGAAAGTGGGATATGAAAATCAGCATCCTTCAGATCCACTGAGAGAAACAATCCCCCGGGCGAATTTGCGCAAGGATATGTTTGGTTGTTAATATTCTGAATGAGCGATTCATCATCGCTTTGTTCAAATGTCTGAGATCTAGGAAGACCGTCATCCTTTTTCGGAATGAGAAAATAACAGCTGTAGAATCCCGCCTCGCTTTGTGAGGGGAGAACTATTTCGACAGTATCTCTCTTTAATAATTTGAGCACCTCGTGCGTAGAACATGTGAAACATCTTTTCTCACTTTCGTCTCAACCACGGTTGAAAAGCGTGCCGATCTGCGAGCGAACTGTAGCGAGTAACCGTGTTTCATTGTGTTCAACCCCCATTTTGGTATGTAGGGGATAGCTTCCCAGGCTTCTGCCATAACGGTTGAATAGAGGCTGGGTGCGGGTCGCTGTGAGATAGGGACCTGACCGTCGAACTCCCTTGTGTTAATGACGCTGAGTAAACAGCCTCCTGGTTATCTTTGCATGATCTGGCATGATCATGTGGAGTTTGAGCATGCAATCTATTTTTATTGTCTCTCTCACACCAGTCGAGGAGAAAGCGTTGGGTTGATAACCTCTGAGTGTAGGGGTGCGTGTTGCAATACAGGAACGTGCGCTACCTTTAAAAAACTCCCAGCGCGAGCGTCAGTGTTTATGACTGACGGGACAGTGCTTATGTGCAGGAGTGCGGTCATGACAGTAGGCACGCGCGCTGCATTTATGAAGCTTCCAGCATGAGCTGGGGGTAAATTTACATATTAATGGATCTGCGTTTACCAAATGAAGCAAGGATGTAGTTACAATCATGTTCTGAAAGAAAACTTCATGACTTAAAATGAGTGAAAGGAATAATCTTTTAAATATGTAATTATGATCAAAGCTGAGTTTTAAGGGATAAAATTGACTACAGGGGGATTTTAATCCCTTAATTGTTAACTTTAACCCCTTAAAGCCAGTTGTCCTTTTTTTTTTAGACGAGTTCTGTAACCTCCGGGCTGGTTGCGAGCGCCGCCATGTTGAATGGACAACACGTGAGGTGAGGGGGAACAAAAGCAAGGAGCCGGGGGTGAGCACAGCACAGTGAAGGCAAACAAGCAAAGTGGCGAAATCAGAATTAAATATAACCAATAAATCGATATATACGATGTCAAAATCCATATCGTGTTTAAAAAATATCTTGATATATTTTAAATATCGAGATATCGCCCACTCCTAGCGCCTTCCGCGTCTAGTTATACGCTTGAACACTTTGAATCCAAGAGCGAAGTTGACGCGCGTAAAAAGCAAAAGTTTGAAGCGAAATTGACGCGCGTCCCGCTTCTAGTGGGAGGGGCAAGTGCTAGGCGGTTGTCTGTTTACAAGATGGCTGATGTTGATCGAGCATTAGCATTAATCGAGAGAGTCATCGCTCGTATTTGCTCTGGGGAGCAGAACAGCGGCGTAGGGGTCATCGTCGCCGTACTTGGGTCCACCAGACCCTCCGGAGGGTTTTACGAGTTTCATGATTTGCTCCATGAGCTGTGTCTGGATGACGGCCGCGTTCAGCGGTACTTTCCGCCTGTCCCGCTCTGTTTAATGACCTGTTGTCCCGCATCGGAGCGAGGATCACCCTTGCCCACCTAATCTGTCATTTATTTTTGTTTTGATGATAAATGGAGCCAGCCTCAAAGTAATTAACCTGTCCTGTGATTTTTCTCTCTCTCACAACTCTCTCCAGACATGAACTATGTTCTTATGCACTATAGTATATTGGTTGTCTTTACATTAAAATAATATTTAATATAATCTAGATATGGAATAAATAGCATTCAATACTAAATTAATGTCTCATATATTGAAATCAAGTTTTATGTGATAAAATATTTGCTTTTGATGTGCATTAACCACACCAGGCATTTAGTCATATTACAAAATAATTCGTCCAGATAGTTCACCATGTGACCGCAGCAAGCAGCT
Organism: Meda fulgida; assembly: GCA_030578275.1. Lineage (NCBI taxonomy): Eukaryota > Metazoa > Chordata > Actinopteri > Cypriniformes > Leuciscidae > Meda > Meda fulgida. The sequence continues at coordinate 21,923,693 of CM060619.1, forward strand.
AGGCTCCTGATTGGTTAACACGGCGCGAATTAACAGCAAAGTTCAGATTTTTCAACTTCGTGCGGCAGACGCGAATTCAGTCTGAGCAGAGCGCGTAACACACACACACGGAGGTTGCAGCGGAGCATTGAGCAGAACGCGCTGTGAACAAAGAGGAGAGCACAGCGTGTACACACACAGAACACGGTTCGAAGTTGTGCAACTTTCGGAAGCGTAGCCGCTCGCAAAGTCACAAAACATGCTGAGCCAGAGTGAAACCTGATAGCTGAACACGGAGGGGCGGGGTGGCATATTTTCTCTTTCGGCCAAAAGATTCATAATTTAATTAAACCGATCATTTTCGGCAGCCGAAATTTCGGTGCATCCCTATTTTCTATGTAATGTTACTTTGTTGTTCATTTTATTCCTAATTTATAAATCATTCACATATTTTTAAATACAAAATAATTCTAAGCACTTTGTTTTATGATCTGTACTGACAATTATTATTTTTTATTTTGTGTATAAATAGGATAAGGTAATATTACAAACTGTTACTATGCATTTATTTTGGATTTATTGTCAGTACTGGGCCTGCAGTTTACTTGCATAGGGTACTTTGTACCGTGTTTGTCCTCCCCTACCGAAGACAATTTTGACCAACGAAAAACCCTGGATAAGATGGGGGTATATAGCCTAAATATTGTTGGTTTTGATGCTTAAAATGTTTTTGTTAAATATTTTGATGTATTTTGCTTTGCGCCATTAAACTGGTGTTAACTTGTATTTGTCGTTTTTCCTCTTAGACCTGATGGCGCTGAAAGAGGAGAGTTCCAAGGAAATGGAAGAGAAAGATCATGATTTCATGACTGGAAAAAAATCTACACAGATTGAAAAGACCTCACAGAAAAGAGCTAAAAAATTCACCTGCCAACAGTGCGGAAAGAGTTTTGATCACCGTGGAGCCCTTAGAATCCACATTAGAATTCACACTGGAGAGAAACCTTTCACCTGCAAACAATGTAAAAAGAGTTTCACTGAATCAGGAAACCTTAAAATTCACATGAGACTTCACACTGGAGAAAAGCCTTACACCTGCCAACAATGTGGAAAGAGTTTCACTCAAAAAGGAAACTTTACAAACCACATGAGAATTCACACCGTAGACGACCTTTTCAAATGCCAACAGTGTGGAAAGAGGTTCAGTGAAAAGGGAAGCCTTAAAATTCACATGAGGATTCACACTAGAGAGATCTCATTCACCTGCCAACAGTGTGGAAGGAGTTTCACTCAAAAAGGAAACCTTAAAAAGCACATGAGAATTCACACCGGAGAAAAGCCTTATACCTGTAGACTCTGCGGGAAGAGCTTCACACGGGAACTAGGCCTTAGGTATCACATGCAAATTCACACTGGAGAAAAGCCGTTCAAATGTTGTAGGTGTGAAAAGAGTTTCACACGTAAAGAGACACTTGAGGACCACATGAGAAGTCACACTGGAGAGAAGCCGTTCACATGTGTTCAGTGTGGGAAAAGTTTCGTAGGAAGACAAAACCTTAATAAGCACATGAGGATTCACTCAAGAGAGAACTATTTTAAATGTCATCAGTGCGGAAGTAGTTTCGGAGACATGAAACGCCTTAAGAATCATGTAATAACTCACTCTGGAGAAAAGCCTTTCATGTGCACTCACTGTGGAAAGAGTTTTAAAAATAAAGGAAGGCTTAAAACTCATATGAGACTTCACAATGGAAAGAGGCCTTTCACATGTCTTCAGCGTGAGAAAAGTTTCACAAATCTAAGAGACATGAAACGTCATTTGCAAATTCCCTCTGGAGGAAAGAAATTGGATTGTGCAAAGTGTAATAAAAAAAATGTTTTGCCATTACACTTACAGATACACCTGAAAAGTCACACAGATATTAGACCGTATTTGTGTTCTTTGTGTGGAAAGAGTTTCAAATGGTTTAGCAATTTAAAATGGCACCAGAAAATGTGTATCTGTGTGAAATTGAGGCTACGTTTAAGCCGTAGATGAATGTGGGCCAAATCAGATTTTCTTCTCAATGTTTATTTGGCATGGGACTGTTTAAATGACCTTTATACACTCACTGGCCACTTTATTAGGTTCACCTGTTACTACTTGTTAACACAAATATTTAAACAATCACATGGCAGCAACTCCATGCATTTAGGCATGTATGCCAGAGCTGTGTCCCAATGTGAAGGCTACATCCTTCGAAGGCAGGTTGTTTTTTTCCTAATTTCCTAATTACGCAACCCGGTGTTCCCGATTATCGCTTCTGGCGCCAAGCAACTGTACGAGAGTATAGGTGCCATCCTGATAATTCATTTGATATAATTGAGTAAACAGCTATGGAGCCAGAATTGTCTATTGTCATTTTTTGTTTTATATTTTACTGGAGGACATGGTAAGGATGTTTTAGCCCCTGCGCTGCCCGGTCATTTTCGGTTTAGCCAAGACCATGGCCATGTAAATTAAGCTGGTTTGCTGCGTCTTAATTCAGAGGCTGCGTCCTGAATGGCCGGATTACACTTTAAACTGTTCAAGTATTACTTTAATGAAACAAACAGGTAATCCAGGGCAAACAACAGAACGTGGAACTCAGGACAGGAACAAGGAACTGGAAACAGCTACAAGCTACAACTACAAAGGACTACAAAACATGGCACAGAACAGGAAATAACAAAAGTCCACATAAGACAAAGAGACCACAAGACAGGAATCATGACAAGACTGGTCCGAGCTCTTCAGATGCGCCCTTTGATATGGGACGCAGCTGTAGTTAGCAACAATTTGTTAATATTGTGACAATAGTCCTACATTTTGTTACTTTAATTTTCAAAATAACCAGTGGTGGAATGTAAGGATGGAACTACATAGGCTACTATGGTTATAGGTTATTTTACAATATGATGCATTGTTTTACATGAAACTACACAAAAGTATATAGCTTAAATGTATCAACCTTGAAATACAAGTAATGCCGTAGTAATATAAATGCAAAACCATCAAAAAAACCCTGACAAGGAGTTTTTTTTCCTGCAGAATACATACCTATACTTTTACTCTTGATACCTTAAGTACATTAGAGTATGCAAGATAATTTTTGCTTAACTAAGGTTTGAAATATATGACTAGTTTTTCCCCCATTCAGTATTAGTGGTTATTAAAAGTACTTTAGCGTAATAAAGTATCTTAATTTTTATTCCATGAATCAGCCCTGCAAACCTGTTAGTAGACAACTTAGTGGATCGTAGAAATATCCACTCAAACACTCTGGAGCCCATCCCAGATGAAACCACCAGCAAGAGGCCTTACCAGGGTCTCTATTGTGGAGCCCATCCCGGTCCAGCACTACCAGGGTCTCCCTGCTCAGCTGAATAAAAGTCTACATCATTTTTTCTTATTTTATGTACTGTAAATTTAAAATTGTATGTGGTTTTTGGAATGTTTAAAGTATGTTGTAAATAATTGGAAAAAGTAATTTTATGTAGCCTAAAACAAATTATTTTCATTTACCAATTTTAATTGAAAAAGAAAAAGGTATAGAAGAATGTTTGTATGTAGAAATCATGACTGTCATTACAAAAATAAACAATGTCCAGAGCAATGAATTCTCTTTAATTTACACATTTAAAGTTACATAAAAATAAATAATGGACAGAAATTATTTTTTATTCCTTAAAAGTTAAACAAGAATGGTTGACGAAGGAGTTAAGATGAAGTTTATAAGAAAGAAAAAAATGTGGCTTTTAACTCTGGTTTCGCTAGCTATTTAAGTAAAAGAAAACATTATACTTACAATTTAAAGCAATCCAGTTGTTATCAACACTATTAAATGTATGTACCTCAAGAGGAAACTGAGAACAAATATTAGAAAGTAAGGAACGAAAGGATGATACCTCTATATGTAACCAGGGTGGGCGAGAAGCACAACGGGCTTGAAAGCCAGCCCAGTAAAGTAATTTATTAATATTACATGCCCAGAAGTAGCATCGAAAGTTTGGAAGTGCTAACCCCCCTTCAGATTTGGGAAGCTGGAGAACTGATTTTCTAGTACGAGCTGGCTTGTTACTCCAATGAAACCCATTCATTTGCTGATCTAAATCAGTAAAAAAAAAAGATGTATTAATTGAGAATGGGACATGTTGAAAATAAATACAAGTATTTTGGCAGGATAACCATTTTAATAAGATTCGCAGAACCCATTAAAAATAGGGAAAAGGGAACTCCACCTTGCAAAATCTAATTTACATTTGTCCAAAAGTGGTTTAAAGGTCTTTAAACGAATTGGTAAAAATATGCTCAGATATTTGGACCCATCCAAGGTTAACTTAAAGGGGAATGAAGAGAGAGGAAGAGATTTAGCCATTTGATTAATAATAAATAACTCACTTTTTTGAAAATGTATCTTATACCCTGATAGACATCCAAACTGGTCCAGAATAGATAGTATAGGGAGCAGAAAAGCTATAAAGTCGGAGAAGTACAATATTAAATCATCCTCATAGAGGGAAAGTTTATGGACCTGGGCATGGCAAACAATGCCTTTAAATGCATCATGACTACGAAGCCAGATGGCTAAAGGTTTGCTATATTAAATAACAGGGACGAGAGTGGACAACCCTGACATGTCCCCCGTTGGAGCAAAAAGGGTGGTGAACGAACACCATTGGTATGCATTGATGCAGACGGGAAGGCATAGAAAAGTCGAATCCAAGTTATGAATTTAGGGTCGAATCTGAATTTACCTAAAGCAAAGAAGGTCTCAGGTTACGACTGTAACCCTAGTTCCTTGAGAAGGGAACGAGACAATGCGTCGATGACGCTTTGGGAAAGCTTCCGCGTGATTACGTCTGAAGCACGTATGTCAACTAGTCCAATGGAAAGAATGAGCGTCACGGGCAGGTGACGTCATGACCAGGAAGAGATAAAAGCACATCCGGTGCAACTCGCGTTAGTTTCACGGGTGACAAAAACGCTTAGCGAGTGGAACCCCCTTGATGAGTCACGAGTTTCCCGAGGGAACTATTTGTGTGTTTACACAGGCTGTTTGCTTCATAAGCCATGGATAAAAGGGCTATTCGGAGAGCGTCTGTGGTCGTGGTTTGTGGTCGCTGGTCCGTTGTTGGTCCCGTGCTGGTCTCGTGCTTTTCTGTGGTTCTGGGTTCTCGGAGCAGTGGTGGTCGCAAGCTTATTCTGGGAAACTGTCTGGGTGTGGAAGCCGCCCATTGAAGCTGCTGGATCAGAGTGATCGTCTGTGGGAAATCTGCTGGACTGAGTTATTGATCGAATCTGCACTTAGAGGAGAGAGAGAAAGATAAGTGAATTGATTTCATCTTGCGAACATTTAAACAGTTTGAAGAGGATGCAGTGAGTGTGGAACTGATTGTTGGAGAAGCTATGTGTTTCAGAGTGGGTTGAGGAGGAACTGAATATTTAATATCTCCCACGTGAGTGTAACAAATGGAGTGAGGCCTCTGAACAGCCCTACTGTGTGAGTGAATTGCAGTACTATTGCTTTATGGTTACACATTGATTTATGGCTGTGGAATTGAAATGAACAGGAGTGTGGTGTGCTTTTGCTGAGAAGTGGCCCCAACCCATGCTTGCACGTTTGTGGAACGTTGTTACTATATCTGTTCTCCATCAGAAGCCTAGAGTTATACAGCTGAGCTGAAAAGCAGCCTGTACTGTGAAGATCCTTACCTGTTCTCCTCACTTTCTCAGTCCGGAAGTATACAGCATCACCGATGAAGTAAGCTTTTAAACCACTGTCTTACTATCCTGAACCGAAGAAAGTACTTTGTATTGTGAAGATCCTTACCTGTTCTCCTTACTGTCTGAGTCTGGAAGTATACAGCATCACCGATGAAGTAAGCTTTTAAACCACTGTCTCACTATCCTGAACCGAAGAAAGTACTTTGTACTGTGAAGATCCTTACTTGTTCTCCTTACTATCTGAGTCTGGAAGTATGCAGCATCACCGACGAAGTAAGCTTTTAAACCACTGTCTCACTATCGTGAACCGAAGAAAGTACTTTGTACTGTGAAGATCCTTACCTGTCTACTTACCTTCTGAGCCCCGAAGTGTGCAGCTATCGCTGGAAAAGGAGTGCTTACCTGGTTACTTACCTTCTGAGCCCCGAAGTGTGCAGCTATCGCTGGAAAAGGAGTGCTTACCTGGTTACTTACCTTCTGAGCCCTGAAGTGTGCAGCTATCACTGGAAAAGGAGTGCTTACCTGGTTACTTACCTTCCGAGCCCCAAGGTGTGCAGCTATTGCTGGAAGAAGAGTGCTTAACTGTCTACTTACCTCCTGAGTTCCGAAGTGTGCAGTTATCGCTGGAAGAAGAGTGCTTACCTGTCTCTCTACCGTCGGGGCCGTGGAGTGTGTAACGTCCCGGGGAAGGAGCCCTCGATCTGCCCAGCTTTTTCGGGGAGAAGGCCCAGCAACCGTTATCATCCTTTTCTTTACTTCCATAAATACAGCGCTTAATAAAGATTGTTATTCCTTGAAATTTACCTTTGCCTCTGTCTGGTCCATTCCGTTGCGTGGTGTCGGCTCCTCGCGGTGGTGTCTGGAGTCAGGGGCGATTGTTCATACGAGTCCGCCCCGGCCTGCACCGGTGACATTAGCTTCTAGAGCCGAAGCAAAGCCGATCAAAGGGATGCAGGAAGTATGCCAGGGCGACGCATCGTCTCGTTCCCTTCTCAGGGAACTAGGTTTACAGTCGTAACTTGAGACGTTCCCTTTCGAGGGAACTCGCGATGTGTTGATGACGCTTGGGGAACGAGAATACCCAATACGCCATACTTACAAGATGCCATATGACAAAACTGTCTGTAAACTAAGTAGGTGTTGCAGGCCTCAGCCTCAAGGTGCCATGAAGGAAACATATAATCAGGGGGTCTCGACCTAAAGATGTACTACCCACCGGGGCGTGAGAAGCCGCAATGGCCGCCACGTAGACCTTTAAAGTAGATGGACATGAACCTGATGAAAAGCAATACTGGAGAAACTGAAGTACTGTATTAACTGAATAGTTGACTGGATCCCGCTGATGGTGATGACACCAAGATGTGAAAACTCTCCACTTAAGTGCATATCATTTCCTCGTTGCTGGAGCTCTGGAGCTAAGAATGGTCTCAACAACCTCAGTTGAGAGACCACTCTCTATAAGTTGTGCCCCCTCAGAGGGCAAACCCATAGTTTCCAAATCTCTGGCTGGGGGTGAAATGTTGTTCCCCCTGCAGGACGCAACCCCCCCCCCCCCCATCCTTTTTTGGAACAATAAAATAGCGGCTGTAAAACCCCCGATTCTCTGTTGGGCGAGTACACCTGCTCTATAGCTCCTTTCGCTAAGAGAGATTCTACTTCTTGCTCCATTACCAGAGCCTGCTCGGGATGTACTAACGTGAGTAACACCCCGTTGTAACGAGGTGGAGGAGAACCAAACTGGATTCTGTAACCTTTCTCTATTATCTGCAGGACCCATGGAGATATATTCGTCAGATTCTTCCAGTCATTCAGAAAATCTACTAAGGGTACCAGTCTCTCGAGACTGGCCTCTAGTGTTAAAGGGACAGGCACTTCGGCGACCTGAAGCATACTGGCAGGAAACAACTGAACTGACTGTTTTTGAACCACCTTCAGAGGGCGCGAGTCTGACGCAATGTCGAGTTGACACTGAGCCAACCCCAAAGTGGAACGGGCACCGTATAATGAGGTGAACACCGCTCCACCCCGGCTGGGGCTGTTCTCAACGGTCTGACGTACGTAGCATCACTACCTTTTTTGAGCCAAAGCCTTCTTTGCCATAAGAACAGTCCTCAGATCCAGCTTTGACTTAGAGGACTTCGGCTGAGTGTTGGCTCGGCCCCCATGATTTAGTAGGAGGAGCACGAGACGCAACACTCATTTTCTGTTGCACACGGTGCAAGGACCTTGGCTGGGGATGCTCACGCCCAGCATCCCCAGGGGGATGGACTTGGTGAGGGAGGAATTTTTTAAAAGCCTCTGATTGTTTCTTCGTTTCTTGAAACCTATCGACAACTTTGTTCACCGAGTCACCGAAAAGACCATAGGAAGAATTAGGGGCATCCAAGAGAAAAGCCAGATCTTTTTCTTTTATTTCAGCTAAGTTAAGCCACATGTGTCACTCAGTAGCTACGAGGGCTGCCATAGACCGCCCAATAGCACGAGCGGTCTCCTTCGTAGCCCTGAGAGAAAGATCAGTGGCCCGATGAAGTTCTCGAATTTCGTCGGGACTAACTCCCTCACTCCTATCGATATACCCCAACAGGTCTGCCTGGTAGGCTTGGAGCACTGCCATCATGTGCAGACAGGCTCCAGCTTGACCTGCTGCCGTATAAGCCTTGCCCACTAAATTAGATGTTGTCTTTAGGGGATTTATTGGGCAACACGGGAGCATTCAGGGACGATGCAGAGATCCATTGGCGAACCCCAGGTGAGCCTTCTCCGAGCTGCCTCAGCAGCAGCGGGTCCAGCACCCTGAGGTTCGCGAGCCTGTCCATCATCCTCACATGTGGACAGGCGGGAGCGGAGCATGTGTAGCGGGAGACGCTCGCGATGCTGACAGTCAGCCCCCTCAAAGGCTGACATAGCATGCTCCACTCCCAGACGGCCTACACAAAGCTCATGTGTATCCCCACCCATAAGGTAACGAGGGCAGGGAGAAGCACAAGCCTTGAATGGTTGTTTCGCCATGATAATATGTATAGAGAGACAGACAACAATAAATATTCACAGACAGTGAATTTTGACACAGAGTGCTTTGCTGAGGCACAAAAGCTAATGCGAAGTGCACCAGATGTGGTTTTATCTCTTCCTGGTCATGACGTCCGTGACGCTCATTCTTTCCATTGGACTAGTTGACATACATGCTTCAGACGTATTAAAGCGGAGGCGTTCCCAAACCGTCATCGACGCATCGCGAGTTCCCTCGAAAGGGAACGGGTATTCCCACTCCACCGTGTTGAACGCCTTCTCCGGATCCAGTGAAACTATAACATCAGGGTTAGTGGATGAAGGAGAGGAAATAATGTTCTAGTATTAAAGAAAGAATGCCTCCCCAATGTAAAGCCTGTTTGATCTAAAGAAAATATGGATGGCATGACATCTTGGAGGGAAAGAGCGAGAACTTTGGCTAGAATCTTACAATCTACATTTAGCAGAGAAATCGGAAGATAGTTACCTCAGGAAGTAGGATCCCTGTCATTCTTCAAAAGCAAGGATATGGAGGCCATGTACAGAGTAGCTGACCTTTTTGAAAGGAATCATTATACACATCCTCACCAGAATTGGGACTAGTAAATTAGAGTATGCCTTGTAAAATTCAACTGTAAATCTGTCAGGGCCTAGGGATCTCTCATTCTCTATTAATCTAATAGTTTCTTGGACCTCTTGGGGGGAAATGGGGCTATCTAATTCCTTAGCCGTGTCTTCATCAATTTTAGGGTAATTTAATGAGTCTAAGGGGTTGGGGATCTTTTTTTTGGACCTGAACAGTGCTCGGAGGTATAAAGGTTAATGTATAAATCTAAAAAAAAAAAACGTTGTTGATCTCAGCCGGCTCTACAGCAAGATTGCTACTAGGGGAAATAGTTATTGGAATTAGCCTAGAGACACTGGCTACACAAGCCTGTTGAGGCTAAGAGTGCACCCGCCTTATTGCCATGCTCAAAAAACGCTGCTTGTTTTGTCATCTCTCTATAACGTGTCATCCAACAGTCATATTCCGATTATAATACAAGTCGTTTTTTGTGAAGGGTGGGGGAGGGAGAGACAGCATATGTTTCATCAAGTTTAAGGAGTCTAGAATGCCCTGCCTTTTAACCCTTTACGCAGATGGGAAGTGAAAGAAACAATCTGACCTCGAACAAAATTTTTAAGAGCTTCCCATAAAAATCCAATATTAACCTCAGGGTTAAGATTGAATTCAATATTATTACTAATTTGAATGGCAATGAAGTTCTTAAACCCGTGGTTCGCTAATAAATGAGAACTAAATTTCCATAAAGGTGGGGAGGTAATACTATGTGGGAGGTTAATATCAAGTGATGTGGGGGCATGATCTGAAATAAATACTGGGTGATAACCACTATCAGTGACAAGATGCAGCAATTGATTGTCAATAAAAAAAAAGTAATTCCTGGAAAAGCTTTGGTGTGGGGAAGAAAAAAGGAAGTTACTGTGGGGGGTTTTAAACCTCCAGGGGTCTAAAATTTCTAATGAGATCAGTAATTAAGCACAACTTTAGCAGAATTTGATAAATTAATTTGCTTAGATGACGACCTATTGAGACTTGCGTCTTGCAACAAGTTAAAATCACCTCCTATAAGTATGTGGTGATTGTCGCTGCTTGGAATCTTAGCAAAGAAGTTAATGAAGAAATACTCATCGTCCCAATTAGAAGCAAATATAGAGACTAGGACTGCTGGAAGGTTCTGTAACAAGCCCGATACCATGAAATAACGGCAACTGACCTCTTTTTTATAATTTGTGCTGGCTCAAACTGTATATTCTTACTAATGATAATAGCAGCCCCTCTGGCCTTAGCAGAAAATTTGGAATGAAACACTTGACTCAACCAAGCCCTTTTGATATGTTGGACGTCTGATGTTTTAAGATGCGTTTCCTGTAAAAAATATAATATCCCCTTTCAAATGTTGCAGCTGCATCATTACCTTACCAATTTTAACAGCCTTGTTCATTCCTTTAGTATTCCATGAAATCAGGCGCACACCTTCCCCCATATTTGAAGCATCAGCAGCCATCTAGAACGATGTATAGGGTTGAGGTGGTTTGAAACCATATGGCCTTCTGCAACAGGAAAAGAGGAGAAAGGATACCGAAAACAGGAGGGATAGAGAAGAAGAAAAAGAAGATAAGAAAAAAACCCAATTGTGGCCTTTAAAAACATCCCCCAAAGTACAAACATTATCCGAGCAACACAGCTCAACGCTTCAAAGACGTCCAACGTCTCACTCCTAACACCTACATTAAGGTCAACCCCCTTTTTGTAATGTAAATAATAGTTAGACAAAGAACAACAAAAAAGACACGCACAAAAAAAAAAATGGTTGTACACAGTGGTAGGGAAAGAAGTAAGTCACCAACCAAACCAGCCACAAGCTACTGCATCAGTCGTTTTGAGTTTAGTCCTCAACAGAATGTAAAGATGCAATGTAGTCCTTTGCTTCAGCGACCGATGCAAGTCTTCTCCTGTTTCCCCCTTGGCACGATAGTGAGCTTGGTCGGAAACAACAGCGCTGGTTTTTGGCCCAGTTTGTAAAGTTCAGACAGCACCTCTCTGTGCTTGGAATGTTGTTCGAGCACCTCCGAAGCATAATCCTCGTATATAACGATTGGCGATAGTTAAGCTTTCCCCTTTTTGCTCTGCCCTTGTGGATAATCTTTTCCTTCTGCCGAAACTTGTGAATCCAGACGATAACAGGCCTAGGCCTCGGTTTGTCAAGCAGATTCTGGCGGAGATTCCAAGACTCCATCCCCAAACACTTACTGCGAGTAGCTCTGAAGAAGGCAGAGGTCCTTCAATGGATTCAGATAGTCCAATAATTTTTATATTATTCCGCCGGCTACGGGACTCGAGATCCACAACTTTGGCCAAAAGTTTAGCGTTGCTCTCTGTTAACAGCACATGTAGTTTCTAAGGCGTGAGTGTGCTCATCCTGTGAATTTGCGTGGGTCTCGAGCGAAACAATCTTCGAGACGCGTTCCATCACGGTTGTGACCGACGATAGGAATCTCGTTAGAGAGGCCAATCTACTTCGAGTGAAACTAAACAAGCCAATGCACATTGGCTTGCAATCATTTGCATCAGCTGCACGGGTATAAAACGAGCAGCCGGTGTGATTGCACTTCAGCTTTTTGCTTCGGAGCCAAGCACTTCGATGCTCTCTACAAACTCTCAGGAGATTGTGAAACATCAAAACCAGCCTTTTCTCAGACCTCTCCACCCTGGTGCGGGCGTGATGGCACAGCAGCACAAGCTGTCTTTTCTTCTTTCTCTCCCTTTTTTGTTTTTGAACAATTGAGTAAGACAAAAAAGCTGTTATCACAGCTGGTAAGGTGCGCAGTGAGAGCCCTCAACAGCCATTTTCATGGCTGATAAGACCAGCGAGAGAGACAGCGCACAGACAGGTGTGCGCTTCAGCACTAGCGAGAGAAGTCCCTAAAAGAGCTTACACAGGTAGTTCGCGTCTTTTTCAAGATGACGTTCTATCTGTGTTTCTGGATGTGGTCGTTACCTGGGGTCACGGGATGGTCACTATTGCTACCCCGTGTCTCTGGGCCTCAAACACGCTGAGGCAGCGTTCGTGGATGAGTCATGTACCTGTAAGGGTGGATTTCCTGCAGGGGTTCAATCTGCAAGACTGCCGAATGACTAAAGAAACGTTATTAGCAAGATGGTAGAAAACTGTAAATTTCTTGTCTATTCGACCCACTGCCACTTATACCAATGACGGAAATAAGCGCAGTTACAACAGCTTAATATGTGGGAGAGCGTTGCTATAGACTCTATAGATATATAGAGTGTGACAATATTGTATTTCAATTTGTAGCACTTCAAAGTCAATAACAAATCAAAACTAGTTAGCACATTAGTTGTAATTGAAAAGGTTTAATGACAAAATAATGGTTAAGGTTACACTTAAAATAGATGAATGAGATGATAATAACTTATACCAATAATCTTACCCAGCATGAAAAATGTTACCAGAGAGAGAGAGGGAGAGAGAGAGAGAGAGAGGGGGAGGAAGTAAAGAAAGAGAGCCCTAAGAAAGGGACCCAGAGAAGAAGAGAGCCACAGCATCCAAAGAGGAGAGCATAAAAAGAGACAGAGCAACAGTTTCAATCTTCTTTTATCCTTTCCGTGACCATGTGACTAAAACCCAAATGTGAGACATTCAAACCAATCAGATAATTACAACTTCCCCAATTGTTCTAAAGGTGTGACAATTCATCGACCCCCAAAGTACAAACATGCACAGGCCTAGATCACTATCAGAAACCTCTGTGCCTTTAGGAACTCCAAATGGTCCTGGTGGTAGAAAGAGGGGGTGGAAAACAGTAAAGCAAATGTCTTGCCAAGCAAATGTTCATTTCAAATTTCTTGGATTATTTTCAATCCTACAATTCTAAGAAAAGGGTATCTTCCACGGCCATAGAAAAATAATTATTTCTTAGCATGTACAGCGCTTTGAGCATGTAACAAGATCAAGATCGTAAAAGAAACTTTGTTTGCAAGCAGTGAATCAGAACCAAATATATATTGTGCACAAGTTTTATTAACTATGTCACAAACATAACTAAACTAAACAAACATACATACATACATACACATATACATATATAGGTAACAGGGTGAGTGATAGAGCGAAACTGGAAACCGGAAATGGAACAATGGGAAGATCCATTTAAACTATGAAAAGAACCATCAGCATTTCATTTAAATTGATACCTTGCATTTTTGTAGTGGGAACGATTCTTGAAGTTGTTGAAAATTGAAGTCGTTGATGATTCTGTGAGTGTCAAATGTGGAAGCGCATGGCTGGTTGTGAGCCGAGGCCTTGCCAGCCCTGGGCCAGAGAGGCCACGCAGAGCACCCAGGAGAAGGAAGTAGGAAGAGTTGATGGTTGGAGTCGTTGTGTCAAACTCCTGAGATTGTCCTTGGTTCTAAGCCAAAATATTTTTAGTCTGTGAAACAACCGTTTTTCCATCTTCATTTTTTTATCTTGTTTTGAAACTGATACCTTTTGTCTTCATTCACTTCCATCAGGACTTATCAGGACAGGACGTATCTGGTTGAGTCTCCATGACTGGTTGTGAGTCAAGACCTGCGGCCTTGGGGCCTGCTGAGGCCATGCAGGACAGCACAGCACCCGGAACAAACAGAGAAGGCCTAAAAGAGTTGATGGTAAGAGTTTCGATTGACTTCTTTTGCGTTGACTTCAAGAAATTGTGCTAAACTCCTGATGTTGTCCTTGATTCTGTTGTGGTTGAGAGAGTCCTCTCTCTCCTGAATGAGCACATAGCAGGCTGTGGGCCGTTTGGGGGAGGGGGTCCCAAAGACACCCACCCGAAGTAAGCAGCCGTGAGGTCCAGCAGAAACGGGAGAGAAGGGCTTGTGTAGATGCAATTTAAAGCCTGAGAAATGTCCCACCTCTCAGGTTTGGCTTGACCAATAAGAAAGGTGGCATTTCTAAGCGGGAGAATTTGATTTATGGATCTTTGTTTCAAGCGTGCTCATTTGCATGTGCAACTGGATTGGTTGCTGATGAAGAAACTATGAAAGATTCTTGTAATACTAATATGTTGCACAGCTATCAACATATCATATTCATAACGTTTGAAACATTACCCATTAGAGTTTACAAGAAAACATAGGCCAAACCACATAAAAGGAAAATAATTAGATGGGAAAAGTAGATACATGTTTATACAATTCTCAAGTGGATATAGAATATATACAGGTCCTTCTCAAAAAATTAGAGTAGAAACATCCAGAGCCACCGTGCACAGGCGTGTGCAGGAAATGGGCTACAGGTGCCGCATTCCCCAGGTCAAGCCACTTTTGAACCAGAAACAGCGGCAGAAGCGCCTGACCTGGGCTACAGAGAAGCAGCACTGGACTGTTGCTCAGTAGTTGCATGTCATTCGGAAATCAAGGTGCCAGAGTCTGGAGGAAGACTGGGGAGAAGGAAATGCCAAAATGCCCGAAGTCCAGTGTCAAGAACCCACAGTAAGTGATGGTCTGGGGTGCCATGTCAGCTGCTGGTGTTGGTCCACTGTGTTTTATCAAGGGCAGGGTCAATGCAGCTAGCTCTCAGGAGATTTTGGAGCACTTCATGCTTCCACCTGCTGAAAAGCTTTATGGAGATGAAGATTTCATTTTTCAGCACGACCTGGCACCTGCTCACAGTGCCAAAACCACTGGTAAATGGTTTACTGACTATGGTATTACTGTGCTCAATTGGCCTGCCAACTCTCCTGACCTGAACCCCATAGAGAATCTGTGAGATATTGTGAAGACAAAGTTGAGAGACGCAAGACCCAACACTCTGGATGAGCTTAAGGCCGCTATCGAAGCATCCTGGGCCTCCATAACACCTCAGCAGTGCCACAGGCTGATTGCCTCCATGCCACGCCGCATTGAAGCAGTTATTTCTGCAAAAGGATTCCCGACCAAGTATTGAGTGCATAACTGAACATAATTATTTGAAGGTTGACTTTTTTTTTGTATTAAAAACAGTTCTTTTATTGGTCGGATGAAATATGCTAATTTTTTGAGATAGGAATTTTGGGTTTTCATGAGCTGTATGCCAAAATCATCAGTATTAAAACAATAAAAGACCTGAAATATTTCAGTTGGTGTGCAATGAATCTAAAATATATGAAAGTTTAATTTTTATCATTACATTATGGAAAATAATAAACTTGATCACAATATGTTATTTTTTTTTAGAAGGACCTGTATATAGGATTAACAGGGTTCATTTCTCCTCCTCAGTTAGAGTTAAGAGAGAGTCACCACTCTCTGAACATTCCTTTTGAGGTTGTAAAAGTCTCCTTATCAGTCTACAGTGTCCTGTAACAAGACACCAGGTTCTGCCAGTGTGTTCGTTTCATTTGGGATGTTAGTTTCGGGGGAGTTTCATAGACCTTTGTTGGGAGCGGGAGTTTACTGGATTGTTCATTAACAATAATGAATAATTAGTGGGTGTCTGATTGGTGCCATATAGCACTTTATTGCTTCAACGAAAATGGTGCTCAACAGTATCCAAAAGTGGTTCTTTGGCTTTTAAAATTATAATAATTAAATTTGAGTTGTTTTCAGAAAAAGTTGCTTTCTCAAAGCGGTTTACAGGCAAACATAACAGAGAAAACAACACACTTTAAATACAAAAATAAACAAATAAAATGAATAATCAAGTAAAAGCGATCCTAAAATAGAATGTTTTGAGAAGGGATTTAAAAGTCACCAATGTATTTGCTTCCCTGATGTCAGCCGGGAGAGAATTCCAAAGCTTAGGAGCATAGGAAGAAAATGCTCTATCACCCCTAGAACGAAGCTGTGTCTTGGGAACAACCAAGAGACCACTCTGAGAGGAACGTGGATTACGACATGGTGTGTAAGGCATTGATAGTTAATTCAAGTACTGAGGAGTCAAATTATGCAACGCCTTATATGCTAACATAAGGATTTTAAAATCAATACGGTACCTGACAGGGAGCCAGTGCAAAGAATCCAAGACAGGGGTAATATGATCACTAGCCCTGACCCCAGACAAAACTCTAGCAGCCGAATTTTGTAAATATTGAATTTTGTCAATTGAAGATTTAGATACCCCAGCTAGAAGACCATTATAGTAGTCAACACGTGAAAAGACGAAAGAGTTTATCAACCTCTTAGCAACTGAGAAGGACAAATATAGGACGTAAACGTGCTATATTTCTGAGGTGAAAAAAGGGTCATAGGGGATCCTCTCTTGGTATGACACCTATTCTTAAAGAAGCTTTATAGCACATTTTGTTAAATAGTGCTAAATAGAACCATTAGACGTGTCATATATTGTTTTTTTAGGGCAATTATCATGCCAGATACTACCATAGATGAGTCAATATAGTTTCTAAATTACACTTTTACTTAACCCTTGTGCATTGTTCAAATTCACTACCCTTTCGTTATGTTCGTGGCTGAAAACAGCCACTACTTTAAACTGCTGTAAAAATGTATCAGATAAATATTTTTTTCTATTTTTTTTTTGCATAAATCTATTAATCAATCTCAGTCCTGTTCAAAACTACTAAATGTTTTTAAAAAATTCCGGATTTTAACTCTTTAATTGCCAAATTCATAAATGATGTCACTGATTTGGGGAAAAAACACACAAAATGACTTATTTTCAATATAAAATGTGATTGTGGACAGGATTTTTTTTTTTTTTTTACCTTTTATCACAGTCTTGGACATGTCAAAGATTAAAAATTTTTTTTTTTGATGCATTGTTAGTTTTTGTGCAGCATCAGATTTTAACCTTTTCTCCCTCATTTACTGTTCGTGGCTGTTTTTGCCCCATTGACTTCCATTATAACCACATTTTTTTGATTGCAAAGCCATGACACCATATAATCGTGCATTTTTGATTGTTGTTGGTTTTCCCTGTTGAGAAGAGGTACAATTTTTAATTTTTACTGTTGATAACCACGTGGCACCATTAACCCTTTAGATAAGCCTGTGCAAAAAAAAAGGCTTAGTTTCTGCCTTTTACATGGAGTTATATGGAGTATAATGGCATATAATTGTGTGTGTGTGAGAGAGAGAGAGAGAGAGAGAGAGAGAACTCACCTTGTTGCGTCTGAGACAATCAAAACATGCACCTCAGCTCTCAGAACTACATGGAGTAAACAAAAACAAAGTGCCTTTTGATGGTGAGAAATGCAGACTAAACAAAAACAAAGCTAGTGGATTTAAACACTTGCATGCAAGCCTGCTGGTCATTTGATGGTGATAAGAGCAGCAAGCAACCTGAGAAAGAGCTTTACTTGTAGTGAAGTTTTACAGATGATTATGCAGTCTGACCCCTCCAGCGAGCTGCAGGATGTATTGTCTTCTCCCTCTGACACCATAGACTCAGCAGAGTCAGATCCTAATTTGGATGTGGCACCCTCATCATCCTCTCTAGCTTCCACTGAAGGTGAGGAGGATTCGGAGGATCCTGGATCTGGGTGGATTGGAAGAAATGGCGAAGTGTGGTTTTCCACTACCGGAGAGACAACTCCCTTTCTTCAGCCTGCCAGAGGCGTGACTCCAGGGCCGACGCGCTATGCCATCGCAAGGGTCCAGAACATGGATTCTGTGTTTAATCTGTTTTTCACGGAGGAGATGATTGACCTCATTGTCAGCATGACCAACCTCCATGGGCGCCGCACAATGAGAAACTGGACCGGGGTGGACTCCACAGATCTCCGTGCCTACATGGGGCTGCTGATTTTGGCCGGCGTCTACAGGTCCAGAGGGGAGTCCACACGTTGCCTGTGGGATGATCGCAGTGGTCGTGCGATTTTTAGAGCCACCATGTCCCTCTCAAGATTCCATGAAATCAGCAGAGCTCTGCGTTTTGACGACAAGCTACAGAGACCAGCTCGCCGTAGAGAGGACAAGCTTGCCCCGATCAGATCCCTGTGGGAAATGTGGACGCATCGCCTTCCCCTCCTATTCAACCCTGGCAAAGATGTCACAGTGGATGAGCAGCTTGTGCCATTCAAAGGGAGATGTAGCTTTCGGCAGTACATGCCAAAAAAAACAGCCAAATATGGACTAAAAATTTGGGTGACTGCTGATGTTGCGACATCCTATGCCTGGAGGTGTGACATTTACCTGGGTAAGACAGGTAATGCTGCAGAGGTGGGTCAGGGAAAGCGTGTTGTCATGGAGATGACAGAAGGACTCCAGGGCGTCACTGTCACTTGTGACAACTTTTTTACCTCCTACTCACTTGCTCAGGAGCTTCTGCAGAAAAAAATAGCCTTGGTCGGGACGATCAGGAAAAATAAACCAGAGCTGCCACCCAACCTGGTGCAGGCTAAAGGACGACCTGCCCTCTCCACCGTCTTCGCCTTCAAAAAGAACACCACGGCTGTGAGTTACGTTCCGAAACGGGGGAGGAATGTGATCCTCATCAGTACAAGGCACCGCGAAGCAGTGGTGACAGAGGGACCAAAAAAGAAGCCAGAGATAATCGCAGATTACAACCGCTGCAAGGGAGGCCAACCTAGACAAGGTATGTGCCATTACACATTTGTTACTACATGCATCCTATTCCTGTTAATTTTTACTTGAATGCATGTGCTTGTTAGAGATAAATTTAGGAGATACTGTTTGTGTTTTGACAATGTTTGCATGATTATTCTCATTGTCATGTGCAGCTTCAAAAATACTTATTATGAAATCTGTATGTAGCAATGTTCAGGGAAGAAGGAGGCGGGAACCGGCGAACAATTAAAATATAGTTTATTTAAAATAAAACAAACAAACGAAAATACCGCCAGCAGCCCCTCGCGGACGACTGCTGGCTACCGAAAATAAATATAACTGCCAGCAGCCCCTCGCGGACGACTGCTGGCTAAAGTAAAATACAAAAACAAAACACAACTAAAATACAGGCCTGTTCCTCTCTCGATCATCAACGTCGTCGCTCCTCCTTTATGCTTCCGCTCCTCCGTGAGAGATGCGAGACCGGTGTGCCTCACAGGTGTTGCTCATTAGCAATCGCCCCACCGGCCTCGCGCCGTTCTCTCACGTCCCTCGGCCGTCCTGTTCGCCACATACCCCCATCGCCCCTCACAGGCCGGGGGGTACCCACGAGCCTGTGCCTACTCCCCCCCTGGCGGCGGCGATCCCTGGGGAGTATGGACAGACAAACCGAGGGAAACGGAGACGGAAGCATGAGGAGCGACAGATCGAGAGAGGGGAGAGAGGAAAAAAAAAAAAAAAAACTTGGTCCGGTTCCCACAACGCGCTGCCATCTGGTCCCCCACCAGCTGTGCGCTCTCCTCCGCGGTGCCTGGCGGTGACGCTGGGTAGCCCTCGGTGGACGGCTCGACGCTCCTCCGCCGCCCGGTGGACGGCGACGGCTCCTCGGGTGCCTTGGGCAGACGGCAGGAGTCCCCCGCTCCCTGCTCCTCCCCTTCACTGGTGGACGCCAGCAGGCTCCGGCCCACGGCGAGCGGCGGCGACTCCTCCTCTCCCTCCCGGATGGCAGCCGCGCCTCCAATACCCAGGCGGCCGGCAGCGAGCTCGACCGTCCCACCGGCAACTCACTCCAGCGCACCGCCTCGAGCGTCCGTGGCCGCGAGTCCCCCGCTCCCTGCTCCTCCCCTCGCTCGGCGGATGGCAGCAGGCTCCGGCCCACGGCGAGCGGCGGCGACTCGCGCACCATGTTCAGGGAAGAAGGAGGCGGGAACCGGCGAACAATTAAAATATAGTTTATTTAAAATAAAACAAACAACCAAAATACCACCAGCAGCCCCTCGCGGACGACTGCTGGCTACCGAAAATAAACATAAGGAACTGCCAGCAGCCCCTCGCGGACGACTGCTGGCTAAAATAAAATACAAAAACAAAACACAACTAAAATACAGGCCTGTTCCTCTCTCGATCATCAACGTCGTCGCTCCTCCTTTATGCTTCCGCTCCTCCGTGAGAGATGCGAGACCGGTGTGCCTCACAGGTGTTGCTCATTAGCAATCGCCACACCGGCCTCGCGCCGTTCTCTTACGTCCCTCGGCCGTCCTGTTCGCCACACTGTACTTATTCTTTTCTTGTTCTTTTATTTTTGTAGGTTGTCGGCACCTACAGCTGCAGAAGGAGGACCAATCGGTGGCCACAGATGTTATTTTTTAATATTATGGACGTCTCGGCATATAATGCATATGTCATCTTCACAGCTGTGGATCCCTCCTGGAACCAGGCAAAGCGGTTTCGGAGAAGGCTTTTCCTAGAAGAGCTGGGAAATTCTCTGGTCCCTGCAGCAATATTGAGGAGAGAGCACCTCCCTCGCGCACCAGTTGCTGCTGCACTGGTGAGAGAGATTCAGTCTCCTGCAGCTGTCCCTCCAGACACATATCCACAGACACCAGCAGGCACCAGCAGCTCAGAAGAGAAGAGGGGAACATGCAAGTGCTGCACAGGACAAAAAAAAAGAACAGCCAGCACTTGCATCCGTTGTGGTGGACACACTTGCAAAGAGCACCAAGTGATATGCTGCAAGTCCTGCTGGAAAGACTGAAAACACACACACACAGAGTTTGTGGTTCAATTAATTGTTTAGTTCTTCATCCATCCTCAACTCTTGAACCATTGTTCAGTTTATTTGAAGTTGTTGTTGCATTTTGGTTCATAATAGATTGTTCATAAATCTGATGCAGATACTGAGTAGATTTTTTTTTACAGAAAAAATAGATTTTTTTTGCACAGGCCTATCTAAAAGGTTAAAGGTGCCACGTGGTTATCGACAGTAAAAATTACAAATTTTACCTCTTCCCAAAAGGGAAAACCACCAACAATAAAAAATGCATGATTATATGGTGTCATGGCTTTGCAATCAAAAAATGTGGTTATAATGGAAGTCAATGGGGCAAAAACAGCCACGAACAGTAAATGAGGGAGAAAAAGTTAAAATCTGATGCTGCACAAAAACTAACAATGCATTAAAAAAAAACATTTTTTCTAATCTTTGACATGTCCAAGACTGTGATAAAAGGTAAAAAAAAAAAAATCCTGTCCACAATCACATTTTATATTGAAAATAAGTCATTTTGTGTGTGTTTTTTTCCCCAAATCAGTGACATCATTTATGAATTTGGCAATTAAAGAGTTAAAATCCTGATTTTTTTTAAAACATTTAGTAGTTTTGAACAGGACTGAGGTTGATTAATAGATTTAGGCAAAAAATGTATCTGATAAATTTTTACAGCAGTTTAAAGTAGTGGCTGTTTTTAGCCATGAACATAACGAAAGGGTAGTGAAAATTTTCAAAGCATTTTCCCAAAATATGTGTAAAAATAAGATTTGTCACCAAAAATCATTCCATTTGCTGAAACACGGAGAAAGTTATGGCCAAATTAAGACTCAAAAATACCCTGTAGTGGCTGAAAACGTCCCCAACAGCACACAAGGGTTAAAAGATGAATGATAATTAACAATTTCTTACTAAATCGTGTCTTTAAAGATTCAAAGTCCTGTACTAAATGAATACTGAGAAACAAAATACATTACACTTTCAAAACCTTTTAATTTCTATCTTTCAGCAGCTAATAAAAGTCAGTGCTGACAAGTCAGGGAATATAGATGTACAGTATCACAATATACTCCCCTTTTATACACAACAAGCTTGAAATATGTACATTTTTGAAGAAGACAGAGTCCTGTAATCGGGTCTCTTTTTGGCTTATGGTCTTTAGGCCTACATCAGGTTCTTTACTTTATTTTGAAAATCGATAGTCTTTTTAACATTAGATTAGTGAGTGAGTGAAATTACTGAAAATTGCTAATACACAACCACTTGCAAACTGAGTTGTATACTCTGAAGTCCTGCAGTATATTTCACTGTCAACAGCACACTAACATTTTTTAACATTCTAACAAGTCCTTCAGGATTTCAAAAACAATAGAAACAAACTACAACTGGAAGAGGCCCGGAAAGAGAATATTGACTCCTAAAGTCTACTCACAGATTAAGTTGTACACCATTATTTACAGTGACAGGAAGTCCAACCGCGTCCTTCAATTTCAAAACAACACACCCCAAAAAGGTCAGTGTCTTTTCAGTCCCTTAGGATACTGGATTCCAAACACCAAATATACACACAGGAGGAGACCCAGTGTCATTGAGATGTTCTTTCTTCTCCGCTGTGATTAACGGGCCTTCCAGCGTGAGCACAATGTGGTCATACTGTATGGGATGACCTTTCCTGCAGCCTTTAAGCATCATCTTAGGTGTTGGGATGTCAGGAGGGCAGGTCTGAGGATGGCCCTGGGGGAGAGGGAATAATAGCATTAACCATCTTCTCATATGTATTTGAAAGGCAAACCTTGGAGTTAAATTAGTTTGAACTACTGTCATACAACTGCTCAAATATTTTTTCGATTCAACCCCCGGTCCTCCTTGAACAGTGCAGGCAAGAGCAGAATAGCTGGTTCTGCCCATTCAAAAAACCCATAGACTTTAGGGCGAGGGAACCGGAAGTGCTAAAATGCTAACTCACTTACGCGTTTTAGCCTACAAAGTGACGACATAACTTTGGCTCTCTATTATAACAAATGCCTGCAGAGGGTGCCAAGAGCCTGGTGTTAGTTGTTGTTACACAACGGCATGATCAAATCCTTGTTTAATATTGGCTACCCAACATTTCATTCAAATGTCCACTTAATATTTAATATTTGGTCACTTCTGTATGATAGAAATGCAACAGTCACTGTAATTTCTTGAACAAGAACATGTGCACATCAAAACATGCAAACTCGGTGTGAGGGTTTAAACTTGTATTTCCCAGATGAACGTTATAAGCAACCCAAACTCAAAGCATGCAGAGATGCAGTTTGAGAAACCTGAGATGCAGTCCACACTTATAAATGATGAACAGTGCAACTATGAAACACAAACCGCGTCCGACTTTTTTGCGTTCCCAAATGCACATTATTGGAAATCTAAAGAAACAGCACATGCAGAGACTGAGTTTGCGTGGAGCAGCGATTACTGTGAACGGATCTATGGTACTTTTAACACGGAATCTGCACGCATGTAAATAATTAAAGCGTAATGATTCTCTGTGGGGAAAAGACAGCGCATAAATGTATTTAACTGAATCAAAGCCTTTGTGATTTCACACTAGCATGCTATATTATGGTTGTAAATGGTTTTATATAATTCGCATAGCCCTAGTATATTATATATACTAAGCCAAGCCTTAGTATATTATATATACTAAGTCTGTATATAAGTCTGTTCCTGAGCCTGTTTGAGTCTATGAATCTGTTCCTGAGCCTAGGTCTGTTCCTAAGCCAGTCCTAGTCTGCAGATCTGTTCCTGAGTCTGAGTTTGTTCTTGAGCCTAGGTCTGTTCCTGAGCCAGTCCTAGTCTGCCGATCTGTTCCTGAGTCCGAGTTTGTTCCTGAGCCAGTCCTAGTATGCAGACCTGTCAATGAACCTGTTCGAGTCTACGGATCACTTCCTGTTTTTGAGTATGTTCCAGTATGTTTTGCACTACGAACCTGATGCCAAGCCTAATCCTGAGGCCAGTTCAGATCTTGTATTTCCCTTTTAATACTGCCTTGTCTACGCTGGTTAACTCTGCTACTCCAGTCAGTAATGTGTCAAGTCTGTATGCTTTATCAGTTTTGAGAAGTCTGGTTCACTGCTGATCTGCCTTGGGAGTTTCTGGTCCCATCTGCCTGGCTCTGGTGGTCGTCAGCTCCACCCTGGAAACCTCTGTCCACTCAGATCCGCCTCCCATCCACCTCCCACCGTTGTTGGAGCGCTGGTTCAAAACGGTGGTTCAAAATTGGTTCAACTTGCGAACCTTCTCAGAACCTGTTTGTTTTTCCACTGACTAGAGAGCCCAGCAAACGACGTTGTTACGTCACTGTGTACGTTGCCATACGTCTTAGCTTTCGCTAACTTCAAGCATAACAATTACAATGTCGGACTACATCGTCTTTCTTCAAATGTTTCTCCTGGCTTTGCGATCCTATATTGGGGTCAAAAGAAGATGTTTAGAACACATTTGTGCTGCTCGTCTGGATTACTATAGTAAAGACGGAGGTTACGTTCGAGAAGAAGTTTGACAATAACCCCGCCCCCAGCCCCCGACGTAAGCATGACATGATAAAAGAACGGTGCTAGTCCAGCTAAGAGTTGGTGCCGCTTTGGAACCAATTTTCCTGGCCGAGAACCGGTTCTTTGGCTGTCGAAACACAAAGAACTGGTTCGCGAGTAGGCACCGGCTCCGAACCGGCACCAGCGCTGCCTTGGTGAAAAAGGGGTAACTGTGTACCCAGTAAATGAATTTAGTTAGACTATCACTGATTCAGAGCCACGAACCTCATCACTTGCCTCATACTGTTATGATCATCTACTCCTTACTCATTAACATAAACTCTCTCAGGTTTGCCCTCATTGCCTAAAGTTTTTGTGGTGCCTAAGTTTCCTTGCAAAGCAGAATTTGATCTTAACATAAAGATTACAGAGTTTGAGTTCCATCTTTTATCTTTAGCTGATCACATGATCACATTCCGTATAGATTAATCTGCGTATGCACAGATCAGCCACAGCATTGTATTGTGTAGAGCCCCCTTTGTGCTGCCAAAACTGCCAGCCAGCATCTCAGAACAGAGATGCTCTGATATCTCTGCACGCTGAAGAGAGACACCGCTGTACTGTGCTAAAATTATGTGCAAATGTTGGTACGGGTGATTAGAAATCACTTCTCTATTAGAGTAAGAGACACTGGCTTAGACTCCGAAGAACAAAGCTGGTGTGCTTGTGCAAGCTGTCTTGCCTTATATACCTAGATGTCCGGGGTATTGCCTGGCATGCAAATTTAGAAAGGGGGGAAAAAAATTCATAGGACCTGAGCTAACATGAACTAACAATGAACATGGTCAAAAAGGGTCAAGTTCACCTAAAGTTTAAAGTAGGGCTTGACCAAAGTGATTTGTGTTTTGTCCAGGCCATTGAGGATGCAGAAAATCAAATTTCAAACACAATCATGGTGATTTTCACAATCCGAAGAGGAGATTCTACTGGAACAGAAGATTTAGGAGTTGTGATCCAGGGGATTAAGGATGATCTTGGCATTCATCATGCTGTTCTGTCTCATTTATGCACTTGATCTAAGCTTTCCTGACAACCTCAAGTACAGTTTGTCTAGAAAATCTAAATGAACTTGGATGGACTTAAGCTGAATGCAAAGACCCAGTAACTTAAAATCAAGCTGTTTGCATAAGATGTGCTCTTTTTAGGGGACACATACTTTGATGCAAATTGAGAAATGATAAGGATATTGAGTTGTTTACATACTACCACACACAAAGTGGAAAAATAAGTAAACCGATACATGTATTTCTAATTAGTAGTTCTAGTCTTTTTCGGTTAGACATTAAGCCATTTATGTAAATTATTCTTTAGTTTATTTTACAGTCAAGTTTATTTTGACTCATATTAATAGTCAAGATTTTGACTTGGGATTCCCAAAGACAAATTTCCAGACTGGGTAAAATAAGGGTTTAAAAATAGTTAATTTAACTGTCACAACTAGCTTGTTTGGATAAATAATTTTCACTGTAAATATCTATTGCATTCCTGTTTTTACGCATTTTAAATAAACACATCTCAATCAAGATTTGTCTCTTGTCTCTATGGGGTACAACAGAAGGATTTCTACCTAATCATTTATTTTCCAATTAAATGTTTTACTTTTAGTTAGACAAGCAAACAAATATTAGTTTTATAAAGGTATCAAATTAATTTAAAGTGTATTTGATCAAATTGAGTTGGACCAATTACATTTTATTGCATGGATTTGTTTTTTTTTTAGTTGGGGCGACACATATTTAATGGATGGAAACCCTGCCCTCTATTAAATTGAGTTTGTCCAGTGAGATATTTTTTTGAGTGTATAAACAATGTGAAAGGACACATGGGTCTGCCTGAAGCAACACTAGTCCAGATTCTAGAAAGAGCTAAATCAAAGAGGGCACACACACACACACACACACACACACACACACACACACACACACACACACACACACACACACACACACACACACACACACACACACACACACACACACACACACACACACACGCACACACGCACACACACACACACGCACACACACACACATAATCACAATTAATCTTACACAATAATAACAATTTGTAAATATTAGAACATTTCTTTGTTCTTAAAGTAGTCAGTGGCATGCCCTAAAGATTCAAAGGTTTACAACCCTTTATTGTGTAAAAGTAAAATAATAGATTTTGTTGTGGCTCTTTTGAAAAATTCAACAATCTTTAAAATGGCTTGTTATTGAAAAAAGGATCCCAACCCAAATGGTTTGCACTCAAACATGACTGTTTTGTCTTTTAGACAGAATTTCATGTTAGATGTGTTGCAAGAGTTGGCTACACTTTCTCTGGTATTTTCATAACATCCTTGGACAACATGTATTTAAAAAGAAAAGAAAAAAAGAACTTTGAATACCTCTGACAATTGTCGTTTCCTACATTTCTATGCACTAAAGGTATCTATGAACTATACAGGACTTTTATTTTGGTTGATGATGTGAGGTCATAGGTCTGCGCCGCGCTCCTGCATCTGGGAATCGGCTTAAGGAAGGTTTGTGATATTAAGAATTTAAAGTTTTTTAATCGATATAAATTGTTCATGCAATTGTTTAGTTTTGTAAAATGAATTACTTTTTAGTGAATCCTGGCAATGCTTTATCTAATATTTACGAACGCTATTTGTATGAGTAAAGGTCACAACAGAAAAGCTGCTTTTACACTGATGCACAGATCTAATATTTTGACCATAGCCTATTATTATTTTTGTCCCGCCTGTTCACATTCACATTAGACTAGATTGCTATCCGATATTTGTGTTTAACATTCGTGTTTGTGTTTACTATGCCACATTGTTGACCCTCGGGTTGTGAATGGCCGTATTAACATTATTTTATCATTCACTTCGGGTGGTCATGATTATTTGCCAGCATGGATAAGTTAAAAGGTGTCATTGCTTGCGGCGCAAACTCGGACAGAACGGATAAAGACCCATAAGTGCATTTTCTTTTGTTGTTTTAGTAGCGCGGATTATTAATTTATTATTTATTTGAATGAATTCAAAGGAATGAGAGCGAGAGAGAGAGATTATGAGTGTGAATTACCTGCCTGCGCCTGTAATAATGAAGCTTGTTAGTTTATTTACAAAAACAACAAAGTTGCCTCATTGCTGAGAAATAGCCTACAATAATGTGACCAGATTACTTTTTAAAAATTCGAATGTTTTGTTACGTTTGTGCTTAAAAATGGCTCTTACTCTCCTTAATTGGGCTTGTTATTTTTTCATTTTAGGCTTATTTTAAATGTGTATTCTGCAAAAGTATTGGTTGCGCATGTAATCACAGGGCTAGAATTTCACTTTTTTTGCTTGGTAGCACTGGTTCTCCCAACTTCAAAAAATTAGGACCGCCACAACTAAAATGTTTAATGCATCAGGGCTTAAAATTAAGCCTTGGCATGT
The DNA here is from genome assembly GCA_030578275.1 of Meda fulgida. Lineage (NCBI taxonomy): Eukaryota > Metazoa > Chordata > Actinopteri > Cypriniformes > Leuciscidae > Meda > Meda fulgida. The sequence continues at coordinate 21,951,554 of CM060619.1, forward strand.
GTACATTTTCTTGTCTGGATAATTTATTCTGAAGCAATATTCTCATCAGTGTTCCATCAGCTTTGACATATTTAAATCTGCATGTTTGTGGTATTTAACCCAGTGTGTTTTTTTAAACCTTTTATAAAGGGCAATTTTTCCTAATCTTATATGTGTCATCTTTCATTTTAAATTCTTAAATTTGATCAATAAATTCAATTAGAATAATAAGACATCTATATGGCTGTTACCAATCAAATTAAAACATTTACACTGAAAAATTACAACTGTCTAAAAATTGTTTTAAATATATTTTGAATGTACAAATAAGAAATATTGGAAAGTATGATACTTTTAGGCTACATTCAAACTGTCAGTCCAAAACCGATTTTTGTGCACATCCGATTGAAATCTGATCAGAATTAGCTAATGTGAACAGCAAAAAATCACATGAAATGCAATTTTTACAAATCGGGTGTTTTATGTGACTTTCTCACAGCATGTAAAACAAAAACGTCAGACGTTGTTATAGGAAACATCCTGAAAGGTGCTGCCGAAACAATGCTGTGTTTTTACAAAGTGCCGGACAAGCAGGAAATGACAATATAACGGATATTTTAAAACGGAGACAACAGCGCGGAAAAAAGCTGTGCATACCAGCCTCCGGTTCTGCCGCTGCCTCAGAAGACGCAGTCCAGCGCGACAGCTACACATAATTTAAATAAGACAACATCTCTATTGCAAACCCCTCCATGTTGCGGTTGTTGTTGTGTTTTTACATGCCTACCAACGAAACATCATTGCCATAGAAATCAATGCAGATATTCCGGAAAACAAAAGAGTTGCATGGACACACAAATTGGATCTGAACAGTTGCGATACACAGTGTGGACATCAATCATTATAGATTAGATTCCAATCGGATACACAAATAATCGGATTTGGACTAACAGTGAGAACGTAGCCATAAACGTGAAACTAAACCACCAATAGGTGGCAGCAACTGACCGTCTTAACGAGCGAGTAATTCATTCAAATAACTGATTAATTTGAGAATGATGCAGTTGAATGGGTCGTTGAATCTTTGACTCAACCGATTCAAAGCGCTGAATCATTCAGTAATGGAAACACGTTTGTGTTGCTGTGAGTTGCGCTAGGTTTCTGCTGTGATCTTTGGAACTGTTTTTGCTGCTGAAACAGAACAAAAACAGTCAATACTGTAACTGACTTCATTTTAACTGTTGTATGAAATCAATGTCACATTTTCAATCGTGATGGTTTTCAGGAAAACAACACTTATGGTCGAATCATGTTGCTTAATTTAAATATAATAGGCTAATAAAATATTGGCTATAAAAACTCCATTTTGTATTTTTATTGCAGTATGTTTACTGAGTTTCTTTGTGTGCTGCGCTCATTTGATTCGAATCGTCCTTGAGGCCGCGTGAGCCTCAACAGAGCAAATTTGTTTCTGTCAGTACGTTAAATATTAAAATCCACCATCAATCGCCTCGTACACGAAATGAAATAAAATCTGTATAATTTTCGCGTTTTTGTGATTCCCTATTTATTTGTTGTTATTGACGTTTTAATCAGGCTACTTGTCTGTTCGGGCAAGTTAAATTCTCTTTCACTTGCCCCTTCAAAAAATTGTCTTTTCTTTCTGTTAATTATTTTCATCTTAAACATGACAGAGTGTTCGGACATACAGAAAAACTCATGGTGAAGCAGCTGAGATCCATGTGACACACTATTATAAAGATGGCGTTTATTAAAGAGGAGAGTGAAGACGTGAAGATTGAAGAAACATTCAGAATGAAACAAGAAGATACTGAGGAACAAACAGGTTGGTTTCATTCTTAAAGCTGACCTCTAATTTCATCCTTATTAAAATCTCCAGCTCTGCAGAAATTAATATTTTTGAAGAATGTCATATGAGTGTCCTGTTTGTGGGTTGTATTTGATATGGAGCATCTGGACAGTCATAATCAGCCAAATACTAATGCTGCCTTCAATAGGGTCTCTGGAGTTCCTTAAAGTGCCCCTATTATGCTATTTTAAAGGTAACTAATTGTTTTGGAGGTGTACTACAACAGGTTTACATGTATCAAAGGTAAAAAACACTTACATTTTCTCATAATATGCATTGTACATCACCAAATTGTTCAATGATTCTCAAACGACTCGATGGATGAATCAGCCTCTCTAAATACTTCCTTTCCGTGAGCCTGCTCTGCTCTGATTGGCCAGATTGCCTAGTCTGTTGTAATTGATCTACTTCTCACAGCGCGTGTCGGAAGCTACACGCCCATTACCATAACTGAACTTCAGCTCCGGAGGCTTCCTCAGTCCTCAACGATTGTACACACTGTGAAGACAGTAACAATGGCGTCGATTTTACCATATCAATCTGAGTGCAAGTCCAATGATGAAACATTGGAAGACCTAGCTATTCAACCCGAACCTCCATCGCAAAGACAACTTGAGAAGGACGTTTCTCAGTGATTAGCTACTCATTTTGAGGGACATTATGAGAACTTGGAACTGTAATTCCTCACTATCAGCATTAACAAGAGTATGTTCATGTTTGTATGTTTCAAATTTTTTGCGGTGCACATGTAGGAACTGTAACAATAACAGCGCATTAGCCGAGCACCAACGTGAATGACTAATGTAACATTGTAAAACAAAACTTGCTCCATTCTTTATCTTTACTCATAGTAGTAAGAACGACAGACAATCTGCATTTATAGACCCAGTTTTTGGAAATAGTGGCCCACAGCTGTTTAGCAGTAGTATTTCAGTAAGACAGTAATAACAGTTAGCCGGTTAGCCGGGGACCTACACAATATAAAACACAAAACGACATATTTTGAACACTTGGTAGAAAATATATATTTCAACAATTAATCGTACTTGTAGGTTGTGATTTTGAGGAACAAGCTGGTCCAAATAAACTGTTCTGTACCATCTTTCAAGAGTAAGCCTTTTTGGGAATCCCACGTTGAACTCCAAGATTTGAGGAACAGTCGTCAGTAAAATTATGTGTTGAGGGCTGGTCAAGTTGTTTGTGGGCGTACAACACAGGCGGGCGTTATGCAAATTTATTTTTCTAGTGACGTAGAACCGTAAAGCAGTATGATTCGTAACACAAACAAACTCGTATAAGAGGTTCAGCTCGACGAGGTATCAACTCGACGGAGGAAATGTGGGTAATTAGGTTAAATTGGAACTTGGTGTATAATTGTGTGAAATGTATGATGAAAATTGGCAAGCAATTTCGCCAAGTAAATACCAAGAAATAGGCTGCAGCAGTTTGTCTTTCGACTACACTTGAAAAATCCGCGACGGGACTGACTGACTTTTTATAGTACTAAATCACTGTCAATCAAAAGACCCTCCTATCATCACACGGAAGCCCGGAGCCAGCACACTCCTCATTCACCCCCAGAGACGCTGAGCGGGACATAACCGCAGCATTTATCCAATGACCGTCTAGTTTCGAAGCACTGAAAAAAACTGTTCAAAGCCCCACTGAAGTCAATGGACGCTCGGCTTCAACAGGGAGATGCACTGTGACGCAACACGGGAATGCATGAGAAGGAGATCGAGTCAGCCGACCTGATAGCTGATTCTGAACGAACTCGTCTTTGAAATTAACGTGTTCTAACGCATTTTTAGTCAATAAAATGTTAACACAATAGTACACATTTGACCATTAATTTTTTTGACATTATAGGGGAAGCCGAGCTTCGCTTGCAGTCTTAAAGAAATCGCCACTGGTATGTGCGTACATATGATAGTATTTTTACAAGCTGAGAACTCGTGAAGAGCCTGCTGTATGTAGATTTCACCTTAAATGAAATGGCTAAAAACCTGTCAATGTATAGGGACTATGATATCCAGTCACACTCTTGACTGCTGCTTCTCAGAAACCTTGCAGGGAAAAGCTATACTCAAATACCTATGACTGGTAGTAAAAAAAAAATGTTGCTTCTTTTTTCACATGGTCAGGCTACTGTGGAGCGAGAATTTTCTGTGAATGCAGCCGTGAGCACTGAAAACAAAAAGGATATCAGCTATGCATCATAGAGACTTGTTTATGATTATGTTTCAAGTGTTGGAGGAGTTAAGAGCGTTCAGATCACTCCCAAAATGCTTGCCAGCTGTAAAGCAGCTTGTCTACGAAATGAGGGTTCTCTCATCAAGCAAAGAAAAAAGAGAGCTTTGAAAACCAAATGCAGAGACCAAGAGGAGGAATGAAGAGAAAAAGAGGCGGCTTGAATCTGACATTGCCCGCTTGGAACAAGAAAGAGAAAAGGCAGCCACTGAAGCTGAGACCTTCCAAACCAAGAGTATTCATAATTAGATTTAATAGTTTTAGAAAGTCCCTGAAAGACAAAAAAATATTAACTTAAACAGATTTGTTAAATCTGCCTCAACTTGCACCATTTTGACAGGGCTTCTAAACAAAACAAAGAAATACCAGTACAAATAAAATAATTACAACTGTAAGACAAAACACTGTTAAATATGTATAAAATTACTACTGTTTAATTGGGAGAAAGTTAAATGTTTTCTTGTTATTGCATCTTAGATTAAGAATTGAATAAGTAGTTTGACTGAAAGTTCATAGACTTTGTTAATGTTCTCATATTTAAAGTTGCCACAGCCGTTGAATACTTTTAACTTGCTGTACTTAATTTTTACCATTTTGTTTTATTAGTTTTTAATTGATCTATTTTTCCTTTTTTAGAATTGAAAGTAAATATAGAATTTGTTTGATTAATGAAATCTCTGATTGTAGTCCTTAACATAAAAAAAGTCCTTATAGTCCTGGAATTTCATTATGCAGTATCTGTATTAACCCTGCTAATAACCGAATTTTCCTTTTGGGTGAAATAACCCTTTAAGACCCTCAATTTAAATGTGAGGAAAATACACTTGAAGGATCTTTTAAAACAGGGATTTTTACAGAGAGACTGAGACTAGTTTGTATATGATTCTGCAAGTTATATGTTTGTTAATTATATCTAAAAATTACTGTCATAATGCCAAATACATAATTTAATGAAAATAATATATATGCTGTTTAATGGCTGGTAAGAGATATTTTGGCACATACATTTTCTCAGTTCACTTACCGATTACAGGTGTTTTTGTACCCTGACTGCCCTCCTGCTGGTTTTATTACTTTCTTTTTTTGAAAGCTATGATTTCAGCTTCATATTTGTAGCATAATTTAAAAATTAGCCACTGAGAAAGTTGCCAATCACAGGTCGTGTTTACACTGCACCGCTGAAATTGTTTTCTTTATTTGAATTTAACAATAAGAAGATTAGGAAACCTAGAGACTATTTTATTACTACAAGTAGCATGTTAAGCCACGTTTCCACCAAAATTGTACCCGGAACAATTTGTCCCAGTAATTTTTTACCCCAGACCTGTTGCTTTCTGCGTTTCCACCGTGGTCTTAAGTACCATGAAGATTAGGCAAATTAGTTCGGGAATGTAGGACTGCACGCACCGAAACAGATTTTTAAAAATGGTGGTTGAAATGAAACGCTGCGTGGAGTCAACCAATCAAAATGCGGCATGAACTCAACCAATCAGCGCCCAAGTCCCACCCCCAAAAATTCCTGAACTTTGAAAAAGTACTACCTTGCAAGCAGGGTTGTACACCCACTTTCTGAGGGGAATTTTTTTTTACCCGCAACTTAATTTAGACCCTGGTTCCTGCAGTTGAAACACAGAATACCACCCCAAAGTTCCTACAGTGGAAAACGCTGTTTGTATATTAAATATTATGTCCTAGCAACTGCTCTGAACACTTGTCTGATGCCCCTGTGAGTAGACCATGTAGATTCTTTTGGAGAAGCACTGATTTAAACCAGTGTTTCCCAAGGTCCTGGCCTTTTTTCACTCAACTTTTCACATAAACTTGCGAACCTTCAATAAGGACTTTCTCTTAGAGGAATCCCCCTTGCAATTTTGGATAGTCGCTCATGAGTCCCTTGTTTGTCCTGACAATTTAAACTGCCCACTGTTCTACAGAAAATGATCAAGGTCTTGCACAATCTTTGGTCTCTATAATAAGCCAGTTTTGGTTCATTGATAAAGGGTTAGATAACTGCCAAATTTTTTGGACGTGTCCTAAAGAAAGAAAATAGTTTACAGTATTGAGAAGAGGTTTTGAGATATCAGGTAACACCTCTTTCGGTAGCTTAGTACATATATGATCTAGCATGTGTGTAGTTGAGTAGTTATTACCGGACACCATGTGTCAAAATGATTGATGACTTCCAGTTGACCTTTGACCTTTTCCGGTCCCGCCCTTTTCCTGGTGTGCATCCGTTATCTATAGATAAGGATTGACCTATTGACCCCACCCATCCAATCGATGTGTTTTGAGAGATTGTGCATCCGGCGTCTATTGTTAAGGGTCAAGCAGTTGACCCCGCCTATCCGATCAATGAAATGTTTTGACCATCTGCCCTCTATTGATAAGGGTTGTGGTGTTGAGCTATCTGATCAATCAACTGTTTTGGCATTCCAGAGGCCATAGTGGTTTCAATGTGATGTGGGTAATGTGAGAGGAAAAAAGTCAGTGTCACCGGGGGTCCCTCCGTATGTGTGTCACAGACGCTCCCCCTACCTCTGCTCTGGCCTCTATTGATAAGGGTTGTGGTGTTGAGCTATCTGATCAATCAACTGTTTTGGCATTCCAGAGGCCATTGTGTTTTGCTGTGTAATGTGAGAGGAAAAAAGTCAGTGTCACAGGCTGTCCCTCACCTCCCCTCTCTATGTGTGTCACAGACGCTCCCCCTACCTCTGCAAGTGTGGCATTCCAGAGGCCATTGTGGTTTCCTGTGTAATGTGAGAGGAAAAAAGTCAGTGTCACCGGGTGTCCCTCTCCATGTGTGTCACTGACGCTCCCCCTACCTCTGCAAGTGTGTCACGGGGGTTCTTGCCTACCCCTCCATGTCTGCTCTGATATCTGAAACAATGTTACATAAACAGGGTTTATCGTTTAAAATATTATTCAAATGAAAGCAGAGTTGAAAAACATACTGGTCTTTATAAATGTTTATAAAATAATTTAACTACAATTGAAAACGTATAGTTTAAATGATGTAAATGAAATGGTTATAAAATAATTTAACTAAGGTTGAAACATACTATTCTTTATAAATGTATAAATGAAATGTTTATAAAATAATTTTACTATAGTTGAAAACAGTTTAAATGATGTAAACGAAATGGTTATAAAATAATTTAACTAAGGTTGAAACATACTATTCTTTATAAATGTATAAATGAAATGGTTATAAAATGGTGTAAATGAAATGGTTATAAAATAATTTAACTAAGGTTGATCGTTTAAAATATTATTCAAATGAAACTAGAGTTGAAAAACATACTGGTCTTTATAATTGTATAAATGAAATGTTTATAAAATAATTTTACTATAGTTGAAAACATAGCTAAAATGGTGTAAATGAAATGGTTATAAAATAATTTAACTAAGGTTGAAACATACTATTGTTTATAAATGTATAAATGAAATGGTTATAAAATAATTTAACTATAGTTGAAAACATATAGTTAAAATGGTGTAAATGACTGTGTGTGTGTGTGTGTGTGTGTGTGTGTGTGTGTGTCATGGTGTCAAAGCACTAAACAATCTATCTCTGATACACACGGATGAATAGGTATTTGTTTAAAAACACTGATCCGATACATTTTGTTGACCGTTTGAATTAAATTAAAAAGTACTTATACATATACATATATTATACTCATATACATCCTCATTGTAATTTATTTATCCAATTTCAAAGACTTTTTCAGTATGCGCTCATTAAAAACCTCTCAAACATTTTTAAGTTTTACTATTGTAAATCAGAAACACCTGTCATTTTGACTACCCTTATTTATTGTATCTTAAAGAGGTCATCTCTTTTGGGGTTGAATATTGAGAAAATTGTAATGATCTTTTGAAATAATAGTTCAATGTTTTTTAATGGATAAGCTGCAAACACATTTCATTTTGTAAGTGTAAGTTCTAGATGTGTGTTGCACCTTCCACTCTGCATATCAGAGGGGATGATAATCATTAACTGGTATTTTGGTCAGTTTCTCACACAAAGCTACTGTATGGTTTTGAAGATTTTGATATTATGGTACTTTTCATATGATAGCCTACTTTTATGGGGCTTTTTTTATTGTGGAGCTTGACAGGTCTCGTTCCTTTCACTTTCATTATAATGAAAAGAGGTGTGCAGGATATCTTTTTTAGAAATTCACCTTTTGTGTTTTACTGAAGAAAGAAAGTTATACAGGCTTAGAACTAGGTTTTCACAGTACCAACATTACAGTAGTCGGTACCAATATACCAGTCTCAATACCAGTTCTCACTACCAGTTTTGGTACCATAGCAAAAACGATTTAAACTATTTTGTTTAATAAAAAAAAAAAAAAAAAAAATATGAATGGCTTATATAGAAAACGAGCAAAGAATGCTCCTTTTAATAAATATGCCTGGGAGCCAGGGTTGCCAGGTTTTTGCTACAAAACTAGCCGAATGGTCAAAGTCAAAGTTTATTCATATAGCACAATTTATACAGCGACAGATGACCAATGTGCTTTACACTACATCATAAAACATAAAACAAAACAAAGGAAAAGGATAAAAAAAAAACATCATATATGAAAGGAATGTGAGTATATATCAGCATTTAATGATCATTAAATGCCAGAGAGAATAAATAGGTTTTTAACAAAGACTTAAAAAGAGGAAGGGATGGCGCGGATCTAATCTGGATAGACAAGCTGTTCCAAAGTTTAGGGTCCACAACAGAAAATGCACAATGTCCCCTTTGCTGTAATCTGAATCTAGGGACAACTACGTTTTTTTTTTTGGTCCCAGATCTGAAAGGGACTAATAGATTAGAGATGTAGGATGGCGCCGGATTATTCAAACATTTACAAACAAACAAAAGGATTTTAAAATCAACTTTAAAACGAACCAATGAAGTCATGATAAAATTTCAGTGATCATCATGTTTTTGCATAGACATGGTTATAAAATAATTTAACTAAGGTTGAAACATACTATTCTTTATAAATGTATAAATGAAATGGTTATAAAATAATTTAACTATAGTTGAAAACATATAGTTAAAATGGTGTAAATGAAATGGTTATAAAATAATTTAACTAAGGTTGAAACATACTATTCTTTATAAATGTATAAATGAAATGTTTATAAAATAATTTAACAATAGTTGAGGTCACCAGCATCAGTTGTCAATGTTAAATAAATATAATTGAGATTTGGTACTGTGGAGTGCTCTGAAGCCAGACTGAAGTCTCAAATAGAGATAGTATTTAGGTTAAGATAAGAATCAAGTCGACGTAACAACTTTTTCGAGACCTTTGAAGATGAAAGGTAAATTAGAAATGGGGCTATAGTTTTCAATGAAGTTGCTACTTTTTATACTCATTTGTATAATTATTGACCAAATATATGTTCAGCTGTGGCATTTCCACCAGCAGAGAAGCACTTCCACTCACCTGGAAAGTAATTAGAAATATTAATATTTCCTTTGACTGTTGAATTTAATATGACAGGTGCTGAAACATTGCTTCCATTTTGGGCAGAGATATTGATTTTAGAGACTCCATAAGGCTCCACGGTTTCCCCCCTTTTTCTTCTGATAGTGAGGAAAGACACATAATTAATGATATTTTTTTAACCATAGTTTGTACGCAGGGCCTATAACAGAAATCAGCCCTGATCTGACTGGTGTGTTTCATAGGGCTGTGTACATTACCATAATACGACGTGTCCATCTGATGTTTTCAGTGCACTCCTCTAATCTGAAATGACCAGCTCAACCTGAGAAAAAAAGGCAAATATTATGTAGGGGTGAAGTTTGGTTAATTGTGACACTTTTTGCCACTGAGCTAACTGGGAAAAAACTATTATGCAATTGTTCACTCATAAGTGACGATTTTTCTTTTTTTTTTTTTTCCTTTTCTTTTTTTTTTAACGTAATTAGCAATATACTAGGTAGCCTAGAAATTGCATTGATTTATCTCCAAATAAGTTTACTACCATTTATTGATTAAGTGTGTCAGATACCAATCATAATAATTTATTTATTACTTACCTCCTTCCCAAATGTATAATTAGAATAAAATTCAGACAGTTATTTTTATGGCAGTAAAACGATGCTAACCTGTCACTAGCAAGCACTATTATAAACAATGGCTGAAAGAATCTGAAAGCTTCTTAAAAACGATACTATGTTAAAATTTTATTAGGATAACATTATTGTTTATATTTGAACAACTAGTTGCCCATGGTTAAATTAAGGACTAGGCTACATCTTTTGTTACAACAAGAACGGGTTGGAGTAGCCTATTAAAGAGGACATGTGTTCTTAACAGTATGTTGTCATATTTCTAACAACAGCAAGCATTTGATGAATTGAAGAGATACATTCGACTGCGCAGGCGCACATAAATAATGCGTCACGCTGAACGTCAATTCACGTCACGCCCTTTATTTTTTTTTAATGCAACAAAAAATATACAAAGATTAGCATACATGCGTACACCTCACAACAAGTAGAAAACATACATAAGGATATGTAAAATAAATTAGGGGTAAAATTACAATAATTTAAAATAACAAAAAGCTTCATAGGTCTTCCTTGCTTTTTTGTTAAATTTGATCTAATGTAGTACCATTTTTTATTACTTGCGTGATGACTTCATAAAGTAGGCTAGGCTATACTGCGTGGTCATCCTTATGCTTCCATCTATCCATCACTCAATCATAGCAACTAGTTAAGTTTCGGTTTTTCATATGTTGTGCAAATGTATATTATTAGGCTAAATATTATTTTAAATAACTTATTTATGGTAAAAACCGAGTCTCAAGTAGTCTATCACTTACAACTGACGAAGATTTCTAATTACATAGTTACATTTATAGCGCTTTTTACAATAGGCTACAGATTGTTTCAAAGCAGCTTTACAGTGATAACGGGAAATAAGGCAACAACGTTTGTTTTGGCTGTTCAGCAGCTCTAGAAGAAAACTGTCATCCAGCTCGAGTAAGTTTGATTCAATTCCGTTGTAAATCGGAATGTCATCGGCCAGCTCAGTTCAGTTATCAGTGTCAGATCAATAATATTGTTGATTATTAAGATATATGTAGATAATCTTCTAAACGTAATAAAATTAGGCTTCGTCTTGTGATTGTAACAATAGTTTAATAGATTCAAGGAAATACTGTGATTCGGTGATCTTATTATTACTTTTTTTAATTATTATTAATAAAGTCAAGAAGATGATAAACCCCATAATTACCTGTCGCTTGTACATCGCTGTGTATCCTGCGTGCTTGAGCAGGTAGTGATGCCTGAGAGGAAAAAAACTTTCACGTTTAATTTGACAATGAGACCAGTCAAAGTGCACTACATACATTTTTTTTATCACTGTGAAACCATCCATCCTGTACACTCAACTCTTTAGAAAGCAATCTTTTTCCCCAGAAATGTGTCACTTTGGTTTTCAGTGGCATTGCATAGGCTATAATTTTTGCATTATAGGTGCTGATATAATTGATCTTTGTTTTTATTTTTTAAATGTTTCAACAGGGGTTTAGATTTTTTTTTATTATTATTATTATTATACATTTTATTTATAGGCGCCTTTCTTGACACTCAAGGTCACCTTACAACATCATCAACAATAACAAATTTAAAAAGCAATGAGACACAAGACATATATAAAAAACAAAACAAAAAAAAAAACAAAGTGCAGTTATGGTCAAAGGGAATAAGCTATTCTAAACAGATAAGTTTTGAGTTTGGATTTGAAAAGTGAAAGAGAGTCAATTTTACGGAGGTCTGGTGGAAGCGAATTCCAGAGCTGAGGAGCAGAGAAACTGAAAGCTCTACTCCCCATAGTAACAAGGCGGACACGGGGAACAGTAAAATGAATAAAAGAAGTGGATCTTAGAGTACGCGTGTGTGTGGGTATATGGAGGAGATCAGAAAGATATGAAGGGGCTAGATTATGAATGGCTTTAAAAGTAAGAAGAAGTATTTTGTAGTTGATACGATAAATAATAGGGAGCCAATGCAGCTGTTGTAGGATAGGAGTGATGTGATAAATAGGAGGGGTGCGAGTAATGATACGAGCTGCCGAGTTTTGGACCAGTTGAAGTTTATGAAGAGTTTTATGTGGGAGGCCAAACAAAAGGGAATTACAATAATCTAAACGGGAGGTGACTAAGCTGTGAACAAGAATGGCAGTCGAGTGCGGCGTGAGGAAAGGACGCAAACGGTTGATATTACGAAGATGATAATAAGTAGACCGGTAACGTTGTTAACATGAGATGTAAAGGAGAGGGTGCTATCAAAGATGACACCCAAACTCTTAACCTGAGGGGATGGGGGAAATGAAGGAGCTATCAATAAGAATAGAGAAATTATGGATTTTGTTTAATGTTGATTTTGTACCTATAAGAAGCAATTCTGTTTTATTACTATTTAATTTAAGGAAATTTGATGTGAACCAGGATTTTATGTCAAGAAGGCAGTTAGTAAGGGAAGATGGTGGAAGTGTGGAATTAGGTTTAGTTGAAAGATAGAGCTGGGTGTCATCTGCGTAGCAATGGAAATTAATATGATGTTTACGGAAGATGTAACCAAGGGGAAGAAGATAAATAATAAAAAGTAAGGGCCCCAGAACAGAGCCCTGCGGCACGCCTGTTATGACAGGGACAGAATAAGAGATGAATGATTTTAACTGAATAAACTGAGTGCGGCCAGAGAGATATGAATTAAACCAGTTAAGAGGTATATTAGTAATTACAATAGAGGAGAGTCTGTCAAGAAGTATGGTGTGTGAAATAGTATCGAAGGCCGCACTCAGATCAAGCAGAAGAAGAATGGAAAGTAAACCAGAATCAGCCGCTAGAAGAAGGTTGTTAGTGGTTTCAAGTAATGCTGTTTCCGTACTATGATGCGGACGGATTTAGGACACCAGTAGGTCACCTGATGGAGTTTTAGGACACCAGTAGGTCACCTGATGGAGTTTTAGGACACCAGTGGGTCACCTGATGGAGTTTTAGGACACCAGTGGGTCACCTGATGGAGTTTTTCGGTTCCTTGCCACTGTTGCCTTTGGCTTGCTCAGTTGGGGATATTCAAATTAATTAACCAAGCATTAATACCATTGATCAGCCCTACCAAACGTGGATGTTTTTTCACTAAGAAACAAACATTGTTATGTTATTTGATTGATATTGTGAAAAGCGCTATATAAATACACTTGACTTGACTTGACTTGACGGAAACCTGACTGGAATTGCTCATATAGATTATTGTAAGAAAGATGAGTATGGAGTTGAACAGCCACTATTTTTTCCAAAATTTTGGAGATGAATGGAAGATTTGAAATAGGTCGGAAATTATTATATTCACTGTAGTGGAATGCTACTTTCAAAATATTTACATTAATGTAAATATTTGACATGACAGTATTGCTTTAGTCTCTGATGAGACTTTGACTCACATTGATAAAACATTTGTGCTGAACATGCTGATCAGATCAATCAAAAATACATTTTTTTTCCTCTGTCTTGTATAACCAGGGTACCCCCAGGATCCTCCAACTTAAATTCAAGGCTTTTTAAGACCTTTTTAATACCATTACAAATGAAATTCAATGCCAACTTCGTACCCATTCCGACAGAAGTATGAGGGGAAAATGTCAAATCTGTATACATTTTAAACCCTAGAAAATAATTATGTACAAGGAGGTTACTTGAATTAAATATATATTGAATTATATATCAGTCATATTTAATACATTCGCAACAGCATTGTAGCGCGCACGTGTGTGTAGGCCAGTGTTAATTTTGGCAGCCATTTTTGATTTAGTCTTAGTCTTCAGACGAAAATGCTTATTGGTCTTAATCACATTTGAGTCATCCTGTTTTTTATAGTTGTAGTTGACGAAAAGTCTTTGCATTTTTTGTCAACTTTTAGTCAAACTGCAGTTACTTTACTTTTGGTAAAAACTAAATAAGACCTTTGTAACGAAATCCAAGACTTTGTATACTAAATTCAAGGCTTTTAAGGCCTTAATTTGAGATGATCAAATTCAAGACTTTTTCAAGGCTTTTAAGACCCGCGGGTACCCTGATAACTTTTCACCAATCTTAGGGATACAGTGAGACAAAACAGGCTACAGAAGTGGGGAAAAAAAATGTATTTTTGATTGATCTGATCAGCATGTTCAGCACAAATGTTTTATCAATGTGAGTCAAAGTCTCATCAGAGACTAAAGCAATACTGTCATGTCAAATATTTACATTAATGTAAATATTTTGAAAGTAGCATTCCACTACAGTGAATATAATAATTTCCGACCTATTTCAAATCTTCCATTCATCTCCAAAATTTTGGAAAAAATAGTGGCTGTTCAACTCCATACTCATCTTTCTTACAATAATCTATATGAGCAATTCCAGTCAGGTTTCCGTCAAGTCAAGTCAAGTCAAGTGTATTTATATAGCGCTTTTCACAATATCAATCAAATAACATAACAATGTTTGTTTCTTAGTGAAAAAACATCCACGTTTGGTAGGGCTGATCAATGGTATTAATGCTTGGTTAATTAATTTGAATATCCCCAACTGAGCAAGCCAAAGGCAACAGTGGCAAGGAACCGAAAAACTCCATCAGGTGACCCACTGGTGTCCTAAAACTCCATCAGGTGACCCACTGGTGTCCTAAAACTCCATCAGGTGACCCACTGGTGTCCTAAAACTCCATCAGGTGACCTACTGGTGTCCTAAATCCGTCCGCATCATAGTACGGAAACAGCATTACTTGAAACCACTAACAACCTTCTTCTAGCGGCTGATTCTGGTTTACTTTCCATTCTTCTTCTGCTTGATCTGAGTGCGGCCTTCGATACTATTTCACACACCATACTTCTTGACAGACTCTCCTCTATTGTAATTACTAATATACCTCTTAACTGGTTTAATTCATATCTCTCTGGCCGCACTCAGTTTATTCAGTTAAAATCATTCATCTCTTATGCTGTCCCTGTCATAACAGGCGTGCCGCAGGGCTCTGTTCTGGGGCCCTTACTTTTTATTATTTATCTTCTTCCCCTTGGTTACATCTTCCGTAAACATCATATTAATTTCCATTGCTACGCAGATGACACCCAGCTCTATCTTTCAACTAAACCTAATTCCACACTTCCACCATCTTCCCTTACTAACTGCCTTCTTGACATAAAATCCTGGTTCACATCAAATTTCCTTAAATTAAATAGTAATAAAACAGAATTGCTTCTTATAGGTACAAAATCAACATTAAACAAAATCCATAATTTCTCTATTCTTATTGATAGCTCCTTCATTTCCCCCATCCCCTCAGGTTAAGAGTTTGGGTGTCATCTTTGATAGCACCCTCTCCTTTACATCTCATGTTAACAACGTTACCGGTCTACTTATTATCATCTTCGTAATATCAACCGTTTGCGTCCTTTCCTCACGCCGCACTCGACTGCCATTCTTGTTCACAGCTTAGTCACCTCCCGTTTAGATTATTGTAATTCCCTTTTGTTTGGCCTCCCACATAAAACTCTTCATAAACTTCAACTGGTCCAAAACTCGGCAGCTCGTATCATTACTCGCACCCCTCCTATTTATCACATCACTCCTATCCTACAACAGCTGCATTGGCTCCCTATTATTTATCGTATCAACTACAAAATACTTCTTCTTACTTTTAAAGCCATTCATAATCTAGCCCCTTCATATCTTTCTGATCTCCTCCATATACCCACACACACGCGTACTCTAAGATCCACTTCTTTTATTCATTTTACTGTTCCCCGTGTCCGCCTTGTTACTATGGGGAGTAGAGCTTTCAGTTTCTCTGCTCCTCAGCTCTGGAATTCGCTTCCACCAGACCTCCGTAAAATTGACTCTCTTTCACTTTTCAAATCCAAACTCAAAACTTATCTGTTTAGAATAGCTTATTCCCTTTGACCATAACTGCACTTTGTTTTTTTTTTGTTTTGTTTTTTATATATGTCTTGTGTCTCATTGCTTTTTAAATTTGTTATTGTTGATGATGTTGTAAGGTGACCTTGAGTGTCAAGAAAGGCGCCTATAAATAAAATGTATAATAATAATAATAATAAAAAAAAATCTAAACCCCTGTTGAAACATTTAAAAAATAAAAACAAAGATCAATTATATCAGCACCTATAATGCAAAAATTATAGCCTATGCAATGCCACTGAAAACCAAAGTGACACATTTCTGGGGAAAAAGATTGCTTTCTAAAGAGTTGAGTGTACAGGATGGATGGTTTCACAGTGATAAAAAAAATGTATGTAGTGCACTTTGACTGGTCTCATTGTCAAATTAAACGTGAAAGTTTTTTTCCTCTCAGGCATCACTACCTGCTCAAGCACGCAGGATACACAGCGATGTACAAGCGACAGGTAATTATGGGGTTTATCATCTTCTTGACTTTATTAATAATAATTAAAAAAAGTAATAATAAGATCACCGAATCACAGCATTTCCTTGAATCTATTAAACTATTGTTACAATCACAAGACGAAGCCTAATTTTATTACGTTTAGAAGATTATCTACATATATCTTAATAATCAACAATATTATTGATCTGACACTGATAACTGAACTGAGCTGGCCGATGACATTCCGATTTACAACGGAATTGAATCAAACTTACTCGAGCTGGATGACAGTTTTCTTCTAGAGCTGCTGAACAGCCAAAACAAACGTTGTTGCCTTATTTCCCGTTATCACTGTAAAGCTGCTTTGAAACAATCTGTAGCCTATTGTAAAAAGCGCTATAAATGTAACTATGTAATTAGAAATCTTCGTCAGTTGTAAGTGATAGACTACTTGAGACTCGGTTTTTACCATAAATAAGTTATTTAAAATAATATTTAGCCTAATAATATACATTTGCACAACATATGAAAAACCGAAACTTAACTAGTTGCTATGATTGAGTGATGGATAGATGGAAGCATAAGGATGACCACGCAGTATAGCCTAGCCTACTTTATGAAGTCATCACGCAAGTAATAAAAAATGGTACTACATTAGATCAAATTTAACAAAAAAGCAAGGAAGACCTATGAAGCTTTTTGTTATTTTAAATTATTGTAATTTTACCCCTAATTTATTTTACATATCCTTATGTATGTTTTCTACTTGTTGTGAGGTGTACGCATGTATGCTAATCTTTGTATATTTTTTGTTGCATTAAAAAAAAATAAAGGGCGTGACGTGAATTGACGTTCAGCGTGACGCATTATTTATGTGCGCCTGCGCAGTCGAATGTATCTCTTCAATTCATCAAATGCTTGCTGTTGTTAGAAATATGACAACATACTGTTAAGAACACATGTCCTCTTTAATAGGCTACTCCAACCCGTTCTTGTTGTAACAAAAGATGTAGCCTGTCCTTAATTTAACCATGGGCAACTAGTTGTTCAAATATAAACAATAATGTTATCCTAATAAAATTTTAACATAGTATCGTTTTTAAGAAGCTTTCAGATTCTTTCAGCCATTGTTTATAATAGTGCTTGCTAGTGACAGGTTAGCATCGTTTTACTGCCATAAAAATAACTGTCTGAATTTTATTCTAATTATACATTTGGGAAGGAGGTAAGTAATAAATAAATTATTATGATTGGTATCTGACACACTTAATCAATAAATGGTAGTAAACTTATTTGGAGATAAATCAATGCAATTTCTAGGCTACCTAGTATATTGCTAATTACGTAAAAAAAAAAGAAAAGGAAAAAAAAAAAAAAGAAAAATCGTCACTTATGAGTGAACAATTGCATAATAGTTTTTTCCCAGTTAGCTCAGTGGCAAAAAGTGTCACAATTAACCAAACTTCACCCCTACATAATATTTGCCTTTTTTTCTCAGGTTGAGCTGGTCATTTCAGATTAGAGGAGTGCACTGAAAACATCAGATGGACACGTCGTATTATGGTAATGTACACAGCCCTATGAAACACACCAGTCAGATCAGGGCTGATTTCTGTTATAGGCCCTGCGTACAAACTATGGTTAAAAAAATATCATTAATTATGTGTCTTTCCTCACTATCAGAAGAAAAAGGGGGGAAACCGTGGAGCCTTATGGAGTCTCTAAAATCAATATCTCTGCCCAAAATGGAAGCAATGTTTCAGCACCTGTCATATTAAATTCAACAGTCAAAGGAAATATTAATATTTCTAATTACTTTCCAGGTGAGTGGAAGTGCTTCTCTGCTGGTGGAAATGCCACAGCTGAACATATATTTGGTCAATAATTATACAAATGAGTATAAAAAGTAGCAACTTCATTGAAAACTATAGCCCCATTTCTAATTTACCTTTCATCTTCAAAGGTCTCGAAAAAGTTGTTACGTCGACTTGATTCTTATCTTAACCTAAATACTATCTCTATTTGAGACTTCAGTCTGGCTTCAGAGCACTCCACAGTACCAAATCCCAATTATATTTATTTAACATTGACAACTGATGCTGGTGACCTCAACTATTGTTAAATTATTTTATAAACATTTCATTTATACATTTATAAAGAATAGTATGTTTCAACCTTAGTTAAATTATTTTATAACCATTTCATTTACACCATTTTAACTATATGTTTTCAACTATAGTTAAATTATTTTATAACCATTTCATTTATACATTTATAAAGAATAGTATGTTTCAACCTTAGTTAAATTATTTTATAACCATGTCTATGCAAAAACATGATGATCACTGAAATTTTATCATGACTTCATTGGTTCGTTTTAAAGTTGATTTTAAAATCCTTTTGTTTGTTTGTAAATGTTTGAATAATCCGGCGCCATCCTACATCTCTAATCTATTAGTCCCTTTCAGATCTGGGACCAAAAAAAAAAACGTAGTTGTCCCTAGATTCAGATTACAGCAAAGGGGACATTGTGCATTTTCTGTTGTGGACCCTAAACTTTGGAACAGCTTGTCTATCCAGATTAGATCCGCGCCATCCCTTCCTCTTTTTAAGTCTTTGTTAAAAACCTATTTATTCTCTCTGGCATTTAATGATCATTAAATGCTGATATATACTCACATTCCTTTCATATATGATGTTTTTTTTTTATCCTTTTCCTTTGTTTTGTTTTATGTTTTATGATGTAGTGTAAAGCACATTGGTCATCTGTCGCTGTATAAATTGTGCTATATGAATAAACTTTGACTTTGACCATTCGGCTAGTTTTGTAGCAAAAACCTGGCAACCCTGGCTCCCAGGCATATTTATTAAAAGGAGCATTCTTTGCTCGTTTTCTATATAAGCCATTCATATTTTTTTTTTTTTTTTTTTTATTAAACAAAATAGTTTAAATCGTTTTTGCTATGGTACCAAAACTGGTAGTGAGAACTGGTATTGAGACTGGTATATTGGTACCGACTACTGTAATGTTGGTACTGTGAAAACCTAGTTCTAAGCCTGTATAACTTTCTTTCTTCAGTAAAACACAAAAGGTGAATTTCTAAAAAAGATATCCTGCACACCTCTTTTCATTATAATGAAAGTGAAAGGAACGAGACCTGTCAAGCTCCACAATAAAAAAAGCCCCATAAAAGTAGGCTATCATATGAAAAGTACCATAATATCAAAATCTTCAAAACCATACAGTAGCTTTGTGTGAGAAACTGACCAAAATACCAGTTAATGATTATCATCCCCTCTGATATGCAGAGTGGAAGGTGCAACACACATCTAGAACTTACACTTACAAAATGAAATGTGTTTGCAGCTTATCCATTAAAAACATTGAACTATTATTTCAAAAGATCATTACAATTTTCTCAATATTCAACCCCAAAAGAGATGACCTCTTTAAGATACAATAAATAAGGGTAGTCAAAATGACAGGTGTTTCTGATTTACAATAGTAAAACTTAAAAATGTTTGAGAGGTTTTTAATGAGCGCATACTGAAAAAGTCTTTGAAATTGGATAAATAAATTACAATGAGGATGTATATGAGTATAATATATGTATATGTATAAGTACTTTTTAATTTAATTCAAACGGTCAACAAAATGTATCGGATCAGTGTTTTTAAACAAATACCTATTCATCCGTGTGTATCAGAGATAGATTGTTTAGTGCTTTGACACCATGACACACACACACACACACACACACACACACACACACACACACACACACACACACAGTCATTTACACCATTTTAACTATATGTTTTCAACTATTGTTAAATTATTTTATAACCATTTCATTTATACATTTATAAAGAATAGTATGTTTCAACATTAGTTAAATTATTTTATAACCATTTCATTTACACCATTTTAGCTATGTTTTCAACTATAGTAAAATTATTTTATAAACATTTCATTTATACAATTATAAAGACCAGTATGTTTTTCAACTCTAGTTTCATTTGAATAATATTTTAAACGATCAACCTTAGTTAAATTATTTTATAACCATTTCATTTACACCATTTTATAACCATTTCATTTATACATTTATAAAGAATAGTATGTTTCAACCTTAGTTAAATTATTTTATAACCATTTCGTTTACATCATTTAAACTATACGTTTTCAATTGTAGTTAAATTATTTTATAAACATTTATAAAGACCAGTATGTTTTTCAACTCTGCTTTCATTTGAATAATATTTTAAACGATAAACCCTGTTTATGTAACATTGTTTCAGATATCAGAGCAGACATGGAGGGGTAGGCAAGAACCCCCGTGACACACTTGCAGAGGTAGGGGGAGCGTCAGTGACACACATGGAGAGGGACACCCGGTGACACTGACTTTTTTCCTCTCACATTACACAGGAAACCACAATGGCCTCTGGAATGCCACACTTGCAGAGGTAGGGGGAGCGTCTGTGACACACATAGAGAGGGGAGGTGAGGGACAGCCTGTGACACTGACTTTTTTCCTCTCACATTACACAGCAAAACACAATGGCCTCTGGAATGCCAAAACAGTTGATTGATCAGATAGCTCAACACCACAACCCTTATCAATAGAGGCCAGAGCAGAGGTAGGGGGAGCGTCTGTGACACACATACGGAGGGACCCCCGGTGACACTGACTTTTTTCCTCTCACATTACCCACATCACATTGAAACCACTATGGCCTCTGGAATGCCAAAACAGTTGATTGATCAGATAGCTCAACACCACAACCCTTATCAATAGAGGGCAGATGGTCAAAACATTTCATTGATCGGATAGGCGGGGTCAACTGCTTGACCCTTAACAATAGACGCCGGATGCACAATCTCTCAAAACACATCGATTGGATGGGTGGGGTCAATAGGTCAATCCTTATCTATAGATAACGGATGCACACCAGGAAAAGGGCGGGACCGGAAAAGGTCAAAGGTCAACCGGAAGTCATCAATCATTTTGACACATGGTGTCCGGTAATAACTACTTAGTTGGTTGTGATACTTTTTACTGGTTTTGATTATTTAATGATTTTATGTTGGTTTTGATGTCGGTTGCTTTGTGCCTTTAAACTGGGGTTAACTTTTATCTGTATTTTTCTTTTTTCACTTTAGACCTGATGGCACTGAAAGAGGAGAGTCAAGAATTTGAAGTGGAAGAAAAAAAGCAGTATGAGGAACATCATGATTTCATAATTGGAGATAAGTCTCAGTGCTCACAGAATGAAAAGACTGCCTTGCAAAAAAGAGCGCGAAAGACCGGAACTAAAAGTGATTTCTCCTGCTTTCACTGTGGGAAAAGTTTCACTCAAAAAGGAAACCTAAATGTCCACATGAGAATTCACACCAGAGAGAAGCCTTTCACATGCCTTCAGTGCGGGAAGAGTTTCACACTTAAAGGAAACCTTAAAACCCACATGAGAAGCCACAGTGGCGAGAGCCCTTACACCTGCAAACTGTGTGGTAACAACTTTTCACGAAAAGAAAGTCTTAAGACTCACATGAGAAGTCACACTGGAGAGAAGCCATACGCATGCCTTCAGTGTGGAAAAAATTTTACACGTAAAGGAACCCTTAATACCCACATGAGAAGCCACACTGGAGAGACCCCTTTCATCTGTAAAATGTGTGGAAGGAGCTTCACACGAAAAGAAAGTCTTAAGTCTCACATGAGAAGTCACACCAAAGAGAAGCCTTACACATGTGATCAGTGTGGAAAGAGTTTTACACGTAAAGGAACCCTTAATTCTCACATGAGAAGTCACACTGGGGAAAGCCCTAATACCTTCAAACTGAATGGCAAGAGATTCTCACATAAAGAAAGTCTTAAGACTCCTGTCAGAATTTACACTGAAGAGAATCGGTTCATATGTGGCCAATGTGGAAAGAGTTTTAAATGTAAAGAAAATCTTGATCAGCACATGAAGATTCACACAAGAGATTACCGTTTTCCATGTCATCAGTGTGGAAGGAGTTTCACAAACAGGAATCACCTTAAGAATCATGTAATAACTCACACTGGAAAGAAGCCTTTCATGTGCCATCACTGTGGAAAGAGTTTCACTCTTAAGGGAAACTTCAAGGTTCACATGAGAATTCACACTGGAGAGAAGCCTTTCACATGTGATCAGTGTGGAAAAAATTTCAGACATAAAGTTACCTTTAATTATCACATGAGGATTCACTCAAGAGAGAACTATTTTCTCTGTCATCAGTGCGGAAATAGTTTCACAAACAGTACAGAACTTGAGAATCATGTAATAACTCACATTAGAGAGAAGGCTTTCATGTGCCATCACTGTGGAAAGACGTGCATAAACAAAGCAAACCTTGATATTCACATTAGGGTTCACACTGGAGAGAAGCCTTTCATCTGCCTTCAATGTGGAAAGAGTTTCACACGTAAAGGAAACCTTGAAGTTCACACGAGAGTTCACACTGGAGAGAAGCCTTTTACGTGTCTTCAGTGCAAGAAAAGTTTCACATATCGAAGAGACCTGAATCGTCATTTGCAAACTCATTCTGGAAAGAAATTGAAGTGTTCCAAGTGTGGTAAGAGATTTTGTAAAAGGAGCAATTTCAAAAATCATCTGCGCATTCACTCTGGAGGAAGGAGATTTCATTGTGATCAGTGTAATAAAAAATTTCTTTTGCCATCACACTTACAGATACACCTGAAAAGTCACGCATATGTGAGACCCTATTTGTGTTCCTTGTGTGGAAGGAGATTTAAATGGCTTGGAAGTTTAAAATGGCACCAGAAAATATGTATAGTATGAAATTCATTTCAATTTTAATGCACTCTTGCTTATTTATTTGATGCAGTTAAACACCTCGGAAACAAATATCAGAAATAAAGAGACAAACTGAAAAAGGTAATGAACATTGCACTGCATTATCTGATTCAACTTTAATGCGTGAATCCACAGGTAAATATTAAAGGGGTGGGGGTAAAAATCAATAATGCATAGTATTTCAATATTTTGTGAGGATATTGTATCAATACACGGGTGCCAAGTATCGATCTTTTCAGTGCCTTAATTTCAGCTCGGGATTTGAAGTATTGTGCATAATTTTAATTTAGTCAGTTATTTTTTGCATTATAAGCGCATAGATTAATTTCACAAACAGCAAAAATAAATCAGCACACTAGCATCTCTCTTTTTCTCTCTTGGACACAGAGTGAGCTGTTTGTAAAGGAATTCTCTCTTGGACAAACAGAGTGAGCTGTTTGTAAAGGAAGTGAATTTTCACATTTTATGAAAATTGAAGTGCAGCTATTGCCAAATACTGAGAAACGTAATTATTAATTTAGAGTCAGAGTCATTACTTGTCACGTGACAGCCACATAAGCTTAGGCCAGGGGTAGGCAAATTTGGTCCTAGAGAGCTGCTGTCCTGCACAGCTCAAAGATCAAACACACCTGAACAAGCTAATCAGTGCCTTCAGGATTCCTAATGCTGCGTTCACACCGAGCGCAAATGAAGCGTCAAATTGCTAGGCGGTTATCTGTTTGCAAGATGGCTGATGTTCATCGAGAGAGTCACCTTCTAAGATGTTCATGTCTTTCTTTCCTTAGTGGAAAAGAAATTACGTTTTGGACTGATCATGCCCAAAAATGCAAATTACATTCATAATCGGCCTTACAGTCTTTAAGTGTGTCCCCGGCTTTAATGTCTCAAAAAGAACATAATCATTACAGCAGGAAACAGAAATTAGTTCACCTTTGGTTTGAATTGCTTTCGTTCAGTTGTCATGTGACCACTACTCATCTCTGTATGTAATGTTGCATTTATTTAGGTATTATATAATTATAAAAATATATATGTAATAAACCTTTTTTTGTGAGGAATTTTGAATTTATGTATCCAATACAGCAGTGGTTCTTAACTGGTTTTGCTATGGATGCACATTTTCCCATGGTCATTGTGGTGAACAGCAATTTAAGGGCCCAGTTTATGGCTGGGCCCCTCTCTGTCTGTAAAAGTGGACAAAGGTTTGATACATTTTGATTGGATCTTGGTTGACTAACACAAACAAACTGTCCAATGCTATCAGATAAAGATGCTAGGACAACAGCCAGACTCCTCTTAGAGGGCAAGAAGAAGACCTCTGGTACCAAGCCTGGGAAGGACAGGACTTCTCATTGGTCCACATTCAATTTCTGCCCTTCACCCATCTAGAAACTAATTCCTAAGATTTTAAGCTTTTGGGGTTTGGCGATCAAACTACATTTAGCCAATATCGGCCGATCATGATCGGCGGCCGATCAGTCGGAGCATCACTAATCCAAATCCTTAAAACTGATGCAAACACACAAAATCATCTGTTCATGTACACATGAATAAATGCATGACAGTTTTTCCATATTGTTTGGACTGTTTGTTTGCAAAATAAGGCCAAAGGTATTCTGGTGGAGTAAAAAAAAAATCTGGTTTCCAAGGTACGAAAGTCAATCACAGCACTGGAATGGAGAAGCGCCAGATTGCAACCTCATCGGAAAGGGATAAATGTACCCTTTTAACAGACACTTGTTCTGAGTCTCTGGCCTGCAAAAACAGATCAACCAAGGTCTCCCATTGGGCGAGACATAACAGATACACCCTTCTGGGTCTTAGTCCTATAAGGGAGTAGACTTCAACAGATACACCGCAACATTCTGAGTCTGGTTCGTCCAGAGAGAGAACAACAGATTCCATGATCTGAGTCTACAGCTTGTGAGGCAGCAACAGATTAACAAACACTACGATCAGAGTCTTCATCCAGTGAGAGAGTAAAAACTATAGCACATCCCAAGTCTCTATGCCAGAGAGGCAAAAGCGGATTGACCAAAGCCCAATTTATAATTCTACGTCAAACTCCCGCCGTAGCTCCCGTGGCGTAGGCTGTGTAGCATGTGTACCCAGACGTACACCTCTTCAAAAATGAAACAACGCGTCAATTCTACGTGGACGCAAGCGCTGTGATTAGTCTGCTAGAACCCCTCTCTCCTGTTTCACATGCTCCCTCTGAATGTGTAATTGCGTGTCAACGCGGACAACGACGCAAAAGTATAAATGAAAACCAATCCGTTGCTTACAGCATAGAGGCTCAGGCGTAGGTCAGACGCAGAAGTATAAATCAGCCTTAAGTCTGTACTCAGACACATTTGCAAAAAAAGTTAAGCTCAGGAGAGCAAACCTTCACTTCAAGTTACATTGGTCTGCATGTTCAGAGTGGTTAAGGACCTTCTGTACCTACTTCAGGGCCTCATCTGCGTGTTCCAGATTTTAGGACCTTTTTTAGGACCCTAGGAGATCAGCATCCCACAGAACTTTGTGTTGAAGGCTGTTGAAATGCATTCCGGCCGCTTTCCATTACATTCCTAACATTGTCACCCAGAACAAAACCAGTGGAAGACATCAATGCCATGAATATCACTTAACCAAACATCTTTCCAGAGACCTTGGCATTGTTGTCAATTGCCAGTATATGCCTTTCTAATTTACAATAGAGGCAATATAGCTGATGATATTTAATAAATACATTTTTTTTTTAACTTTGTTTGATGCACAATAAGTTTCTTCACCTTATTAGTTTAGAGAAACAAGTGTATCTTTCCATAAGATAACGTAACTCTTCCGTAGCCACACTCAACTTAATCACTTGTATTTTAAGCAGTGTATGCACTTTTTTAATTTATCATTCATGGAATTCATTTAGTAGTTGTGTTAGTTATTCTTTTTTATATTATCAGCACAGGGATACATTTAATTAAGAGCAGATAAACAAGGTTCTATAAGTTAACAATCTCACCAATCTTTCAGATAAATCAGCTGACTCCCTCCAGTTGACATTAGGTCTAAATGATTGAACTGCCCCCTGTTGGGAGTGTTCTCATATTGGCAAGGCAAATTACCATGACTGGTACCCCAAACTAGAGAGGGGGGAAGTGGTCATCTGATGTACTCATAACCACACCTTAAGTGAGTATATACTTGTGCCCTGTGGCCAGCGGGAATGTCTACTTTATCACTTCACACTTTTCTTGGCCGCATACTGTCCGCGTACCACAACAGGTAGTCTGCAACCATATTATGTCGTCCTGGTCTGTGGACGATCTTGAACTTATAAGGTTGGAGGCTTAGGTACCATCTCATTACTCTAGAGTTGTGGTCATTCATTGTCTGGATCCACGTTAGTGCTCGGTGGTCTGTCTCCAAATGAAACTCCCTCCCCAGGAGTTAATATCTTAAACTTTCAAGGGACTACTTAATGGCGAGATACTGCTCCACAGTTGAGTACCTAGTCACCCTTGGCAACAGCTTCCTGCTGATGTAGACCACTGGATTTTCAGCTCCCACGTCCCTCTAGGCCAGGAAAGCCCCAGCTTCTGTGGCTGAGGCATCTACCTGGACCAAGAATCTTCCTTGCAGTACAATACTTTGTCTGTATTGCACAGTACATATTTGGGAAAACATGTGAACGCTTATGTTAAGTACGTGTACGTATTTAGAGTATTGCAATAGGGAGATGTGGGTAGTTTGTTGTTGTTGTGTGTGTGTTTCAGATGTTCATTGGATCAATCTACAGCCTGTCAGTCTTCCTGAGGGATGATGACGTCCCGATTCACCCATCCAATCACATTACACCACTTTCCTCAAATACCCGTATCTCTTCCACGTCCCCAGCTTTTTGCTCACTTTGGCATTTGTCTTTGTTTGGCTTGCTGTCGCTGATTTCTGTGTCTATCGTGTGAGTTAATCAATTGTCGTATAGTGGTTGTGAAGTGTTTTTGTTTGTTATACTGTTCATCCTTGTTCAGTCATCATGGTGCGTGTGAGGCTGGGAAGGTAGGAGCAGGTTAGTAAGTCGCGCGACATACATTACGCACCACATAGGACATTTTGAATTGTATTAGACACACTAGGTTTAGGAGAGTGCCACACCCTGTCATTTTTGTTATAGTGTAGTTAGTGTTGAAAACCTTTTTTCTTCTCAAGTGTAGGAAAACTCAGAAGCGCAGACCAGGAGACGTTGGCATATCTTTCAGCAAGATTCTTTATTGAGAAACGAGCTGTAGGCAGCTGTAGTCCCAAACTAGTCTAACTAAGGCAAAATACAGTCTGTATTTTATACCTTTAAAGGGGGAGGAGTTACATAGAGGTAGAGACAATCTAAACAAAGCATGTAAATGAAGTACAGGAGTCAACTCTTCCTGATCTCATCAGCATAACAGTGTGAGATGGTAATCCACTCAGCCTGATTGTATACCTCAACATTATCATAGGGACAGAAGCTAAGGTCAGACACCTGAATTGGTTGACTTAATCTTGTAAACACTGTGTGCACTTAAAAAATTTGTAATCCTTCAGTAGTTTGGTTAGGGCGTCTTGACGGCGAAGACTTCTAAATTTTTCGTTTAGTAGTTAGTTTTATAGCTAGATTTAATTAATTAAGAATTAATCTTATAGCTAGATTATTTTGCATCTCTCGAGCTCGCCTTCTCACCTTGGTTTGTTTTTGTTTAGTATTGTTATTTGTCTTGATGTTCTCATTGTTTGTAAATATTATTTTCTCTTCATTCTTTCATTTTTGGCACTGTAAAATTAAATCCTTTTGAGCTGAGTTTTTGAATTGATCTTTTTCTTTTTATTGCCGTCCTTTATATTGAGTTACACACACATCTTTATTTAAATGTTATATTCCCTTACCCCTATTCAACTCTAAAAGGGACGTAACACCTTACAAAAAAGAAGTATAATTCATGTTCATTTTACAATTTTTCTCAATTGCTAACACACTATAACTGGTTCAGTAGGCCCAATTTCCAAAACCATTACTTTGTTCTTGAAACAAAGACATGTTTCCCAAAACGTTTAAAGCCCGGAACACACCAAGCCGACGCCGACGAACTAGTGGCAACGAAAGCAGACTGCAGGGTCGGCTCACGGCGGCAGCGTCTGGTTCCAAAGTTGCCCTGACACACCAAGCCGATTCTCAACACACCTGTTTTCACACACATTCCATATTTCCTGTTTTCTGCAAAACTGTACACAAAATACACTAATTTTCCACCGGTTTAACCATGTTAACATTCAGAAAGCACAAGCATAATATAATTACCTCAAGTGTCATACTGTGAACTCAATTAGCACACATTAAATATAAACATTAAGTAGCAAAACTGATTACACCGCAATTCTGGTCTGGGGCTGGATCCATCACTGGACTCTGGTCTGGGGCTGGAGCCGACACTGGATTCTGGTCTGGAGCCAACTGGACTCTGGTCTAGGTCTGATACGGGATCACCGGCTGAAAAGCAATATGTTTTGGCCGTGAGGGCCGGTGTTGTCATGGCACTGGGTTGAAATATGGATGCTGTCCCTAGGCTGCCGTCACTCACAGCAGCCCCACTCTTTTTATTTATTATTTTACTGCAGCCCCACTCTTTTTTATTTCAGATTTTCTGGCAGCCCCATTCTTTTTTATTTCAGATTTTCTCGCAGTCCCACTCTCAGAGTGCAGCCTGCAGGTTAATGATGACGTAATTATCTTTTGACTCCCTGGCCCCACCCCCGAAACGCCACCTTGCATGTTACTCAAAATAAAAATGTAGATAAAATAGATAACAGGAAGTGCAAAGGCGGAGGTGAAAAGGCCAGAATAAAAAAGAAGAAAGCTCTGGAAACTGAATGTTCGAAGCTGAGCACATTTTTCCTCGAAACAAATGAAAATGACGAGACGGCCGGTAAGCTAACGTTAAGGTAGTTAGGAGCAGTGCAAGATGCTAGCGGCCATGCAAAACAACATTGTCTGCAAACCACCGTTCATGTATTAAACTTTTTCTTGTAGCTCTTCAGCAGCAGCCACCTCTAGTCCGGTTTGCTGCTAACAGTGAAGAGCCAGGCCCAGTAACGTTACCAAGCTCCAGTCATGAGCCCAACACACCAGAGTGGGCAGGTAGTGTTGTCATTCAGAAGAACTAATAGTAATGAAGAGCCCTGCTCAATGAAAAATGCCCTGAGACAATTAATGATACCTGATGATTCAGCAATACATTAATGAAACTGACTTGACTTGAAAGCTTTGTAAAAAGGGGATAATTGTGGTGAGAAATAAATGTTTAAAATTTTATTTAGTGTCAGAAACAGAGCCAGGACCCAGTTTTATCATGCAAGAGACCAATGCTCTTATGGTGAAAGACACAAGTAAGCTGTTGTACTGCACAGTGTGTGAATAAGCAAACATGATCACTGCAAAAAAAAATAAATGCTTTTGATAAATACAATGAATTACAAGGCTGTAGAGAACAGTGTGCTATTGCAGACTTATATTCTGAGGTTTTAATTACATTATTTTAATATAGACAGTCGTGAACTAAAGTGGGCCGGTCTAAGGCATGAAACTCCAGGGCTGAAAATGAGTCCCAATCCGGCACTGTGTGTGGCCCAAACACACACCATAGCCATCGCCGTAACAGGGAGTACAGCTGACAGCGGAACCACCTCTGAAACTCCCAATCTTGACATTACTGCAAAGACCATGTAAATCTACTTCAGGTATGTTTTTGAAGTGGAAAATAAATTTCCATTAACCCTCTGGTGTCTGAGGTGTTTTCTGGGTCCTGGAGGTGTTCTGACATGCTGACATTTGTGCTTATTTCTGATACTTGTGACATTTTCATGGCTAAAGTCTGATTACACTGTATTCAGCACAAACTCTGCTACAACAATATGTCAGCAGCATGTATGTAAAAGTTTGTAGTTTTGAAATAATGAAGTTTATGCGTGGTTTGTGAAAAAAACTAAAAAAAATGTCACTGAAATAAGGTCATGAAACCCACACTGATTATTTCTTACAATTAGAAAATTGAAAACTCATTCAGATAAAACAATATATTGATTTAAAATTAGTAAGACATGTTTTGTGTAAGTCAAGTCATCTTCATTTATATGGTGCTTTTAACAATGTAGATTGTTCCAAAGCGGCTTTACAGTGATAATAGGAAATTATTCTTATTATCAGTAACAGAGGTTGTTTAGGCTTTATAGCCGCTCTAGAATAAGGTAATTTTCCGGCTAAAGTTAAGAAAGCTTTATGCGAGGAGAGCGTGAATCATCATGAATATTGATGTGTTTCACACCTGAGAAAGACAAAGACCATCCCGTAATGGCCCTATCAGGTGCACAAAAAACGAGGAGAGATTTAAAAAAGAATGGCTTTTTGATTGTTTGGATTTATTTACAACACAACATAATCCAAAGATACACAACAAATGACAAAAAAGCACATTACTGAACACACTGATCTAAAGACAGAGACTTTAGTCACACACATTTGTGTCATTCCTGAAACATAGTACATACCTGTCATTTCCAAGGTGTTTGATTTTTCATTTTACCATTTCTGCTGAAAAAAAACAGCTTAAACCAGCTTAAGATGGTTGCTGGTTTTAGCTGGTTGTAACTGGTTTTGAGCTGTTTATGCTGGTTTATTGGATTGATAAAGCTGGTAATAGGCTGGTGCAGCTGGTTAGCCATCCTTACTGAACTGGTTACCCAGCTGGGCCATGGTTCAGGCTGGTCTGCCAGCTGGGTCAAGCTGGTGTAACTGCTAGGCCAGCTTGGCCAAGCTTGTGTCAGGCAGGTTAAGTTCACTGAAGTACTCAGCGCACTCAAATACAATTTCAATATTAAACTGGCAACTCTGTATATGTACAATATTTACAAAAACCTATATGCCAACATCTGGTTTTCAGTTACTATGTATTACTGGTTTATTTTATTTTTTTATTCAGTCCTTAGTTACTGGTCAAGAAGGTTGCAGGTTGAAAGCATTGCTTGGTTCCAAGATTGACTCAAACAACCCAAACAAGATGTGTTAAGAGCTTTTCCTTGCCTTTGTGTGGCCCACACAAATTTCAGAGAAGGACCCTCTTTGAACTTAGCCATGCATGTGACCCATGACCCATGTTATGTCTCTAGCTGAATTTATAAAACAGTCATCACAGAAATACCTTAAAAGGGAAGATAATATGCCTGATTTTCCTATAATTTTAATTACACAAAGATACAACCTTCCTTACACTGGAACACTAGACAAAAGGTCACATCTGATGGCAAAATAAGCATTTACTTAAACCTAACCCTAAAGGGGAAAAGATAATGAGGAAAAAAGAATATTGTGTACTGAGCTTCCAGATTTTTTCTCTCTTATTTTCTGTGCAACAATGTGACCTTACTGAAACAACACTCCTGTCTCTACAAGAATGTATTTTATTTACATTAATAAAATTAAAGACGCTAGAACTCACAACTTAAAGACGCTAGAACTCACAAATCTCTGGAAAAAGTAATGAACTTGAATGCAAAAAATAAATGCTGGCCAAAGGTAAGTACTTACACATGCTTTGCATTGTTTTACCCATATTAAAGCTAGGGTATACGATTTCAAAGATTGTTCATTATTAATATCCTCGTTTAGATGCTGGTTATGGTTATATAGTACAATCCTAACAATAGGAATAGAAAAAAGAATGAAAAAATTCCATTCACTCTATTGGCTGTACAGCCGCAGAGAAGTTGACCAATGTAAGCTGTCCGGCCGGACAGCTTACATTGGTCAACTGCTCTCATCCAATCACCAGCTCCACTTGAAACTCCGCCTGGCGCTCGCGTCTCCACCCCACCGCACCTGACCCCGCCCCCCTCCTGCAACATGAAATTGCGCGAAAAAGCAGCTGACAGTCTATGGTATAGCTAGCTAAGTAGCATCAGATTAAAAATGGATCAAATATAAAAGACAGCAGCAAGCGGCCCCTGCTTGCCCCTAGTGTAAAGTTTGGAAGAAAGAGAAAGTCTGAAGTGGAAAGAGCAGAGATAAAAAAAATGTGAAGAACGCCGGACTCAAAGTAGAATAAATATAGGGTCCACCATTGATCGTTGGAGGAAGCTTAGGGGAGATCTTGGACTAAAAACCGACGCTGACACGGCTGACTTTTTGTTGAGCAGGTAACGTTAAAAATGTATTTATACTTTTATGGTGTGACGTGTTACATAAATAGCTTTTTAACAATTACTGAAAACCTTAGCAATACTAGTAGTAGTATACTAATGTTGGTGGGGAGTTTAGAATATTTCATGTGTTGCTAGTCTTGCGTTGGCGTGAACAGCGGGGAGGGGTGTGTGTGTGGAGGGGCGGGATGAGTTTTTTAAAAATTCAGGCTATCTCGACCGATTTTCAAAATCGTATACCATAGCTTTAAATGCATAATAATGGTTTTGGTGACAATACTATCCCTGTAATAATGCATAACAGCACTACAATTTGTTTAGAAGAATTTAAAATAAAAAATTCCGTTATTTTTATTTAGGTATAAAATCTTATTTTCCAGTAATGTCTGATGAGGATATTGGCATACTGTTATTAAAAGTAAAATACAAACGAGGCTTTGTGGATATCATAAACATGCAAACGTTGAGAATATTTATGCAAGCCTTTATTGACATCATTCACAAGTCAACACAGACAGAATGTTTTTGCTCAGTCAGTTTTTTTTTTACCAAAAATGTTGTAACTTTAAAAAAAAAAGATTAAATAAAAGATAATGAACACAAAAATGTATTTGTATCCATAATGAAATTTTAGAATCAAATGTCATTTACTATTTAAATACTCAAATGGGCCGATATTAGTTTTCCCCTCTTTCTATCATCTATTTCAATGCAATTCAACAATATGCTTGCATTACTTAAAGAAAAGACACACACGATATATGTCAAAAACATTATTTTACAGGTAATATTCTGTAATTTTTTTACATAATTTTCCCCTTTTTTCATTTAACAGCAAAATGCTGTTGTTTTAGATACTTGCTGTAATTTAAAGTTTCACCATTAAAATTACAGTATTTCATTGTAATTAGCAATTACATCAAAATTATGTTTTTTAAAGGCAATTCATACTATTTTTACAGATTAAAAAAATGTATTTTTACATAAAATGACTGTAAATGTTTGTGATTTTTTTTCTTGATTATGACAGAAATGAATGTAAAATTACATAAATCAGTCAATTTAAAGTGTTTTAAATGTATCCCCTTCAGAACGTTTCCTCCCAGGAATTACTCTCCAGGGTGCAATGTCTGTTTATATTCGACCAGTGATTAAGCACATTATAACAAAATTCAAATGCTGTTGCGCTGCTTGCAACATTTTTTTTTTAATATAAATTATCATTACAAATTAAAATGTGGTTTGCCTAAAAAATAAAATGTCTCCTGGATCAAAGTTCAGAGCTTAACTTTTTGTGGTCCATGGTTCCTTCAATGATTTATTATAAATCTTACAATATCAAATTTTCAGAAATTAGGCAAATCCATATTTCTGACACATTTTATTCAAACGAAATATTGTATTATGCCAGCGTCAATCATAATTGGACATATCATCTCTTGTTCACTGTGCTAACATGTAAATGTTGAATTCTAAAAGCAATAAACTGAATAATAAAATGAACTTGAACATTACAACCTGATTTAGGAAGAGAAGCTTAGATAGAGATAAGGAAAAAATGTGTTAACCAACCAGGATGAAGAACCGATGTGGACTGCCAGTGGACTTTTTAGGTGTCCGTGAGGCTTTCGATTCCAGAGGTTTTCTCTGAAACTGCCGCTCCCATGCACATAATCCTCGGTCTCTAGAGAACATTACGACTTGTGAGACAAACAAAAATAAACAAAAATAAAAAAACAAACAAAAATAACGACTTTATTTCAATTATTCATTTCCTTCTCGTGGGCCTCTAGTCAGTTAAACTAGTATGTTTGCGTAGAGCTGCGTCACACGTTGGCTCACTATTGGCCGACGCTGGTCATGTGTGTGATGCGTGTGACCTACAACAACAGAAGCTTACGCTGTTACACTAGTTTAACTAACTCAGAAGGAAATGAATAGTTGAAATAAAGTCATTATTTTTGTTTGTTTTTGCGCACAAAAAGTTTTCTCGTCGCTTGACAAACTTAAGATTGAGCCACTGTAGTCACTTGGATAATATCTTAATTCGTGTTCCGAAGATGAACGAAGGTCTTACGGGGTTGGAACAACATGAGGGTGAGTAAACACTGACAGAATTTTCCTTTTTGGGTGAACTATCCCTTTAAGCAAATACCCGCATATGTCTGCACTAAAACAGAAGCATTGCACAACACTGTTGCAGCCCAAAACCTGACATTTACTTGCACTAAACTAACCCGCATCAGGTCAATATAAGACAAGAATCAGAGCAGAGTGGTGTTCGTTGATGTTCCAAAACAAGTAGCGTAGCGAAATACAGTTTCTGTCGAGTTTTATTGCACGAGTTATTGCAATGAGTCCTCCAACAGAAATCATGCGATTTTACAAAATGCCAAATAAAACACGACAGAAATGTATTTCGCTACACTACTTGTTTTGAAACATCAACGAACACCACTAACCACTCGGTGAGTTGCATGGTGAGTTGCTCTAGTTCATCCAAAACAAACTAGAAAATAGACTCAAAGTGCTAAAAACCGGTAGCCTGGCAAGCCAGACCTACATCAAGATGTTAGGTCTGGGAACTCACAATTGGCATACCTCAATCCGAGGGGCGGGATAAATGGTTGTCTTTCAATATCCCTAGCTAGCGCTACAACCAACCAGAGCAACGAATGGCTGTGGCTGAGTGAGTCCCATGTTTTTTTCCACCAGCGGAGCTAGTTGATATATTAAACTTTTGCCATATCTGGTCGTCAAAACTCGTCAAAAAAACGTCCTTTTTTAAGAATGACTTAAGTGACGTTCTCTTAACTCCGAGTCCTCCAGAGTCGCGGTCAAAGCCGATTCAAATGACCGCTGTTCGCCAGCAGCATCTTCTTTGTTTTCAAGTAGCAGGGAAATCACCTATGAAAATCACGCGGTACCGTCACAACTCTGCCGTCATTACGTTAAGCCCGCCCACCAACTCTATACACGATGTGATTGGCCTGACCAGAGTTTGGTTTTTCTAGCTCGAAAGCCAACGGAGAGTTGCTAGACCACACTGGCTGCAAAATATTTTTTACTGCAGCTAGGGTGCGTCTAGATTTCTTGGCCAAAATACCGGAATTATTCTTTAAGAGTCACCTTTTCTGTTCACCTAACAAATGTAAGTCCATTATTGTCAGTATTTAAGCTCTTACCTATTCACCCAGCAACCTTTTGAAAAAGGCTCCAGTGCATAAAGCCCTTAGTGCATAAACCTATTTCTTCAGTTCAAGCTTTGGTTGCGGATTAATTTGTTGTGATAAATCACTCAGGAATAATGTGTAAAAATATTACTTCTTCAGATCCACATTGGAAAAGACATCTGGCTGCGTGAGGAGGTGTAGAGAAAAATCCACTGTACAACAAAGGACTCACTCTTTGTAAAAGAGTTGGCTGTAGCTGTAATGATAGGCATACTATTGAGTAACCACAAGGTGGCAGTATAGCCTTTTCTGTTGTGTAGTGAAGAAAGTGAAGAAACAGAACAACGTAAATAAAGAGAGCCTGCTAACACACAGAAGTTAGCAGCACAAATGTTTATGAGTGATTTCTTGAATAACAGAAAGCTGAACATTACATGGTACCAGGAGTGGAGCCAAGAAAAGAACTGATGCAAGATGGACGCAGTAAAACCACCAACTCCGCTGAAAATGACGGGGAGTGTGGACGCAAGCTGGCGAACCTTCAAGCAACAATTTCAGCTCTACATTGCCGCGGTAGGAGTTGATCGTCGGGAGGAAGAAAGAAAAATAGCCCTTTTGCTAACCATTGCCGGAGCGGAAGCTATTGAGGTATTCAACACCTTTGTATTTGATGAACCTGGCCATAAAGACAAGTTTGACGAGGTCCTAAAAAAATTTGATGAACACTGTCTTTCGAAGAAAAATTAAACTTACGAGAGATACGCATTTCGTTCTCGTCTCCAACAGCCTGGTGAGTCGTTTGATAATTATCTCACCGATCTCAAAATAAAAGCTCAGTCCTGCAACTTTGGTGATCTGCAAAAACTCAATGATAAGGGATCAGGTTGTGTTTGGGACAAATGAGAAGAATCTAAGAGAAAAGCTGTTGAGGGAAGCAGAACTCACACTTGAAAGTGCAATAAAAATATGTCAAGCTAATGAGCTGGCAAAGCAACATGCTCTTACTTTTTCAAGCGGCCCCATATAACCAAGAAAGCGAATCCATGAACGTAGTGAAAATGAAAGGAAAATCACGGTTCAAGTTCAAACAAAAAGACAAAAACAGAGACGATGATCAAACACAGTTTGACTGTAAGATGTATGGTGAAATGCACGGACCGAGACAATGCCCTGCATTTGGGAAAACGTGCAAAGTATAAAAAGCAAAATTACTATGTGAGAATGTGTCATACCAGAAAAAAATACACGCAGTCCAGGAAGACCCAGATGACAGTGAAGATTTGAGCGAGACATTTTCATCAAAATGTTGTCGTGTGAGAAAAAGAAAAACTACGTGCAGTCTCAAGATGCAAGTGACACAGAGCTTGCAATTCATGCAGTATAAGATGACAAATTGACTGCACCTCTGTTAGTCAGTGGGACACTAGTAACCTTCAAAATTGACACCGGGGCCAAAGCCTACTTGATCAATGAAAATGATCTGAAAGCTCTTGCAAAGAAACCTAAAAGAGTTGCGGACAAGGAAATATCATTAAAAGCATACAACAACTAGCCAATAAAAACTATGAGTGGTTGTAGGCTCAAAGTGACTGCAAAAGGCAGACAACACAACTTGATGTTTACTATAGTGCCAATTGGACACGAGTCGATCCTTGGAGACAAAGCATCTGAAGATCTTGGACTAGTCAAGAGGACCTACCAGATCAACAGCGACAACATAAAAATAGACAATCAAACTAAAAGGCAGTCACAAAGAGAAGGTAGTAAAAGTATTGTGAACAAATACTCGTCTGTCTTTAAAGGACATGGTACACTACCTTACACGTACAAAATACAGCTCAAGGAAGATGCTAAACCTGTAGTGCATGCCCCAAGGAGAGTGCCAGCCCCTCTTAAAGCAGAACTTAAAAAGGAACTGAACAGAATGACACAGATGGGAGTCACCGAGCGAGTGGAAGAGCCCACAAACTGGGTTAATTCCATCACATGTGTTAAAAAAATAAACTCATGAGTTACGTGTCTGCCTAGATCCTAAAGATTTGAATGAAAATATTAAAAGAGAACATTATCAAATCCCCAAGCGAGAAGAAATCCTGAGTGACATGGCACAGTGCAAAGTACTTCAGCAAATTAGACGCCTCTCATGGATTTTGGCAGCTGAAACTGGACCCAGAAAGCAGCAGGTACACCACCTTTAACACACCGTTTGGGCATTACTGTTTTCTGTGGCTTCCATTTGGCAAGTCAGCGCCAGAGATTTTTCACACAGATATGGAGTCAATAATAGAGGGTCTGGAAGGAACACGAGTGTGCATTGATGACTTAGTTGTCTGGGGAAACACAAAACAACAACATGATGAGAGACTTGAGAAGCTGTTACAGAGAGTGAAAAAGTACGGATTAAAACTAAAAAGAGAGAAATGTCTTGTTGGAGTGACAGAAATGACATTCTTAGGAGACTAGAACAGAACTCACAGAAAACGGCTTGCTCCCAGACAAAACAAAAGTGCAAGCTATACTGAATATGCCGGCTCCAACTGATAAAAAAGGAGTTTTGCGAGCTATGGGGATGGTTAACTTTCTGGTAAATTCATTCCCAACCTCTCCTCAAAAACTAAATACCTCAGAGAACTGCTGCATCACTATGTTGCATTTGAGTGGACAAGAAAACATGAAAAAGAATGGAAAGAACTGAAGAGAACTGTGACTGCTGAGCCAGTTTTAACCTACTTTGATCCAACAAAACCAATTAAAATCTCCACTGATGCTTCAAAAGACGGACTAGGAGCCGTATTGCTACAATTGAACGAAGAAAAATGGCAACCTGTAGCATATGCATCGAGATCAATGACTGAGACTGAAAAACGCTATGCTCAGATTGAGAAGGAGACGTTGGGCCTACTGTTTGGGTGTGGGAAATTTCATACTTATGTGTATGGACTGCCCACATTCACTGCAGAAACTGATCATAAACCACTCATATCAATCCGTAAAAAGAATCTCAATGACATGTCGCCCAGAATGATGATGACATTGCAGTGCTATGATTTTGACCTAATATACACGCCAGGTAAATACATAGTGCTTGCTGACACGCTTTCTAGAGCACCAGAACTCAACAGTGGCACAGCTGAGAACACCGCAGCAGAAGAAATTGAAACACACATCTACATGGTCACTGCCTCACTACCTGCATCAGACTGTTAAAGAGACAACAGAAGACTCTATGGTGCTCAAAGTGGCTCACTGTGTAATCAACGGCTGGTCTAAAGGAGTGTGCCCACAGTTTTTCCCGGTGCGGGCAGAGCTGTGTATGTCAAAAGGACTCCTGCTGAGAAAGAACAGGATTGTTATCCCACAGACCATGCACTACTACCCTGAGATTGCGCAACTCTCCAGCACCACCGCACAGTCTGTTATAGGTGCACATGAAAGGGTTATTTGCCAGACACAGAATCCCACAATGTGTTGTGAGTGACAACGGTCCGCAGTATGATTTTAAATCATAAAATTTTAGATCATGATTTTAGGAGACTTTAAAGAATTTGCGAAGCACTACGGATTCAACGATGTTACCTCAAGCCCGTTGTACCCACAAGCCAATGGTCAGGCTGAAAAAGGAGTACAAATTGTTAAGAGGCTACTGAAGAAAGCCAAGGACGTCAAGGCTGATCCTCACCTTGCTACTGAGCTGCACCTCTGGTGTGTGGAGCGTCCCCTGCTGAGCTACTTATGAATCGCAAGCTCCGCACCACACTACCACAATTGCATCAAGGACGAGACAATAACAACTGGAGTAACAGCAAAAAGAGACTCAAAATCAGACAACAAATAGCCTATGACAGAGCTACAAAAAGTCACC
The DNA here is from genome assembly GCA_030578275.1 of Meda fulgida. Classification (NCBI taxonomy): domain Eukaryota; kingdom Metazoa; phylum Chordata; class Actinopteri; order Cypriniformes; family Leuciscidae; genus Meda; species Meda fulgida. Next base: position 21,991,153 of record CM060619.1, read on the forward strand.
TCTTTGTGAAAAGGACACTGAGAATCGAGGGACAAAAACTGCTTCACATGCTGTAAGCCCAAACACGTGATAACATAATTGTGACCGTCATAGAGGAACCGGGAACGACCGCATCCAGAAACGCACGGGTGGAATGACATCTTGAAAAAGATGCAAACGCACCCGTGTTGCTCCTTCAGGAAATAGGACCCATCACCATTGCCGGAACACACAGGGGAATGACCACGGCAACACTGAACAGAGAACTGAAACAGTGAAGCACTCACTTTTAAGCGCTCTAACCAGGCGTCAACAAACACAAACAAACAGAAATTTGTTGCTGTTAAAACAGCAGTTGAGAGCTCAAAAGCTCGCGCTCTCCGTTGCACTCGTGCTGTAGATACCACCAGCACTGGGAGAGTCTTCCAGACGAACACGACACACTTTCTCGTTGCTCTACAGCAATCTTCAGAGACATCAAACGATCGGCTCCGAAGCGAAAGGCAACTGGTGCATGCATCCACTTCCGTATTTATACCCGCGCTGCGGGGGCGGAGTGTGTGATGCGAGTCACGCACACCAATTCCATTGGCTCGTTCAATAGTTTTCAAAGACGATTGGCTCCCTAGCGGGATCCCCATTTCAGTCGACGTCGACAACGTCTGACGTTCCTGACTGAAAGGGAACTACAGTCATTCAGCAAAATAACATTTTTCCCAAAAAAATTTATTTACATTTTGTTTGAAAAGAAAAAAAAACATCTTTGCAGAGCTCAGAATGATTAATTAAACAGCCTGACAAATCAGCAACCTAGCTCCTAGAAATGTTTTTTATTTTTACAATGTAGGCAAAAAAAAGTGTAACACTTGAATTATAGTACAGTTAAACAAAGCACAATAAACTATGTAAAGAAAACAGAACAATTAGGTTCCTCCAGTTTGTATCATTGCTAAGAGTCTAAATGTAGTTTTCCTGCCAGTGAACCCTGGCCTGCAGGTGTAACAAAGTAGCTCTTCAATTAGTCTCTAATTTGTTTGGCAGCCATAGAGCTGTTACAAGGTTTTCCTGGTTGAAGTGGGAGTCCCAGACCATCCTTTCTCCAGGTACCCTCTACGAGTCTGTGGTCTGTATCTTCTGTATCTGCTAGGGCTGGGGGTGTGTAGGAGTCAGACCGAACTTCACACAAATAGTTGTGGAGACACACACAAGATAAGACAATCTTCTGCACCTTGTCTGGGTTGATCATAATTGTGCTGCGGAACACTTTCCACCTGTTGGCAAGTATACCAAACCCATTTTCCACCACTCTGCGTCCTCAAGAAAGTCTGTAGTTAAACACTCTGCTGATGATCCAACTGGCGAAAGGGGTATGGCTTCATGAGGTCAGTGCGCAAAGGATATGCATCATCTCCAAGCAACATAAAGGGGACTTCTATGTTAGAGCCTGGCAGATGTTTGGCTTCAGGGATATTAAGGAGGCCCCTGTCAAGAGCTTGCTTGAAGTCTGACTCAGAGAAAACTCCAGCATCTGATGCTCTGCCCTGTAGTCCTACATTGATATACCCAGACTGGTACTTGGCATCAACAACTGCCACCATCAGCACAGAGAATCGTCCTTTGTAATTGTGGAAGGTGCTTCCAGTATGTGCTGGTGGCTGAATGTTTATATGTTTCCCATCAATTGCACCAATCCAGTGGGGAAACTGCCACTTTATATGGAAGTCTTCTACAATTTCCAGCTATTCCTCTTCTGTACTGGGAGTCTGAAATAATAGTCAAGTCAAGTCATCTTCATTTATATAGCGCTTTTAACAATGTAGAGGGTAAAGGGATTCTCCTTAGGGAGAGTCTTGTTGACTTCAGCACTGCATTGTCATCGGGTCCAGGCGAAGGTCCTTCGTCAGATCTGGATACGGCCTGAATCCGGCAGGCTGCAGGCAGCAAATTAGCGTAGATGCCATTCTTCTTATGATGTAACGAGTACATCAGGATTTAAGGGAAGTGTTCCCAGTTCCGGCTGACCTAATCTATGCAGCCTAACATTGAGTTATAGAAGTCGATAATGTATTATGTGAATGCTAGGTCAAAGAGATGTGTTTTTAATCTAGCTTTGAACTGACAGAGTGTGTCTGCTTCCCGGACAATGTTAGGAAAATAGTGAAATAACAACGAAAACATAAAATAAAACAGTTTTCAGATTCCAGACCACTGCATCACCAAAAGTAATGAATGAAAGATAAAGTAAATATTAGTTATTTACCTAGAAAAAAAGACTGTACATGCTCATGTACTCAACAGTCACTTCCATCCAAGTAATTATATTGGACAATCAGCATTTCATTGTAAATACATCAGCACTCCCTTAGGGTATAGTTCACCCAAAAATGAAAATTCTGTCATTATTTACTCTACCTTTTGTTGTTCCAAACCTGCATGAGTTTCTTTCTTCTGCTGATGACAGAGGACGATAGCCATGGACTTCCACAGTAGGATAAAAATACTATGGAAGTCAATGGCTACTGTCCTCTGTCTGGTTATCAACAATCTTTAAAATATTGACTTCTGTGTACAGCAGAAGAAAGAAACTCATACAGGTTTGGAACAACATAGTGGCAAGTAAATGATGAAAGAAAAATGTTTTTTGGTGACCGTGAACTATCCCTTTGAATATTATGAATATTAAGAACTATTTTGTTATACTGTAGTTGTATTGGTGTCATGCAGACTTTTAGACATTAAATAAGCTTACCTTCAGATATTCATTGGCAAGAGTGTGGTGCAGGGCTTCACATGTTTCACTCACAATCTTGGAAATTGTGGACTCTCCAACCCTGAACTGGTAACTTAAGGATGCAAATGATTCTCCTAAAGGAAAAAAAGGAAAAATGACAAGTAAACGTGATATACACAGCAGCCTTTATTTAATATGAACAACACGCCTGCTGCCAAAAATCTGAGTGTTACTGCCAATCTCCATTTGGTGTCATGTTTGGTTATTAGAGGGGCCACTTTATTGAAAATAAATTCAAACTCATTCATTCGAAGAAGCGCCCTGAAACCCGCTCTGTCATCTACCTGTCAAAATAATCACACAAATGAAGTCAAAGGAATTATAGACAAGTACCCTAATTATATGTATCAATGGTTCACTGATTTGTTATGCTCAGGCTACGGTATCAACAGTTGTATGTATATCTTCAAACATTCTCTAATTACATCACCTAGTCATGAACTGTAAGAAAATTAAAATATAGAAACAATTATTTAAACTGTATTTAATTAGCCAATTTATTTTCCAAGAGCGACCTGAGAACAACAATTATAAAAAACATAGCTGTGTGATTTTGTGACCATTGCTTACCTCTAGCTCGCTCTGTAACTTGTGCAAACCATGTTCCCGCCGTCTCCACAACTTCACCCAAACCCTTTTCTTTATTTTCAGTGAATTTTCTGTGAAAATAATTCCAAACACTAACATCGCAATTACTTCCTGCATATCGTCTTGTGAGATTTCCTGTGTTCACAGTCGAGAAATCTGTTCATGTGAGGTGTGCTGTCTTTGTCACATCATGGCACACCACACACTATGGAGCAAAACGGTTAAATCTAGGATTTTTTCTCCTCATGTTTGTGGTCTATCACATTTTGAAAATCTTATAAGATGTAAAAAATCCTTTGGTGGGTACCCAGCATAACCGGCTAACTCACGTTAATGTTACATCAGTCATTCGACTAACGTATGCACTATTATTAATACAGTTAATGATACAGCTCACATGTGCACCACAATAAATTAGAAATATTATCGATTTGTTGATGGACAACAATGGAGGGATGTGGGAGGGAATGTCATTCTCGCTTGTCTTCAAAACTTGAGAACATCTTGAATTTCAAGTCTGTTGGTGATCAAACAATGTATTTCTTCTAAAAAAAGAGTTTTTTTTACAGCCAGTTGTTTAACTGCTGTATAGGATAATAAAAACTGTTATAAATTAAAAGCAATGCAAAATGACTTAATGCAAGGTTTTCTTCGAGTTATAGCTGTAGAAAAAAGTACCAGCATTGTAATTCACACAATTCACCACATAAGAGTGTTCAGAGTCAAAATTTCATACCTCTCTTATAATATATAACAGTAGGGTACATTGCCAGATGTATTGCTGCTCATTTCATAGCAGATTCGTGTGCTTGATGAGTGTTCTAATTGAATGGACACATAATCAATTATTGCAGCAGAGAGGCATTAACCCTTTAAACCTGAACGTTAAAAAAGTCAATTAAGGTCATTACTACCATATTTCCTTTATGTGTTTTTGTATGTCAAATAAGAAAAATATGTAAAATTAATATATATATATGAGAATATCCAAATGTAATGATTTTCCCCCCTTAAAGTTAAAAAGTTTCCTATCAAACGAAACAACTTTTTTTACTCTCATTGCTATAGTTTTGGAGTCTTTACTATTGTGTATGTCAGTCAGAAAGAAAAAAAACTCTAAAAATGCTTCCAGGGCTTAAAGGGTTAACTCTATACTTCATGAATGTAAAGTTTCAACTGTACATTGACACAATATTAGATCAACAATAAACAAACCTTTCATTAACACTAACAATCTTTCTTAAACATTGACATGTCTGTCTCTATTGTATAGATAATAAATTCGGTTTGAAATTTTAAAAACCAAAACCAAACCCTGATTTTTCGGAGCTCCTCACATGACATGCAGGAAAATAATAGTGGGCTAAATCGTCAGCAAGATTTACTACTTCGTTCCCTTGATTGGCTATATTGTATGCACAATTTATAAATCGAGGGAACAAATTAATAAATCGTCTGCACGATTTAGCAAATCGAAGGAACGAAATAGTACACTTTTTGTACTACTTTTGGATTTACTTTTTTTCTTGCATGTCATGTGCGGGGCTCCGTAGATTTCTTTGCCCTTTGACAGTATTTTTATCCTCAAAGGGATCAACGTTTTTTCTTTAGCCTTTCATTTAGCGATGAGTTTAGTTTGGAGCCATTTAGCCAAGAATAGCCATTCATTCTTTCATTTTGCAGTTAATAATAACACATAGCAACATGTTAGGCTACCTATTGTTGCATATTTTTTTGTTTTGAATAATCTGGCTCATGTTTAATCCTTGCTCATTTTATAAAAGTAAAATAATATTTTTTGTTGTGGCACTAAAAAAAGCATCAAACAAAAATGAAAAAAAAAAATGGCTTGTTATAGAAAAACGTTCCCGACCGCTCACCCCTGACTTTGATGTTTTAATATATGAATAGCACTTTTATTTTGCCATGTTGATATGACGTCATAAGGCGGCGCCGCGCTCCTCCTGCTGCAATTCGCAGGAGAAAGGTTTGTGTTTTTAACTGTTTAAAATTATGTTTAAGCCATTCGCTATATATATATATATATATATATATATATATATATATATATATATATATATATATATATATATATATATACAAACGATGAAAATTAATTGTTTGCTTTATCTAACATGAATGAACGTCATTTCTGTGAGCAAAGCCTCACAACAATAGTAAAAGAAAAGATGCGTCTCATTTTACGAATTCCTGCACTAGCAAGTGATGAGAGCTTTCTAGCGTGGAAGAAAAACAATTGAATTCTGGTGAAAGTGGAAATGTTCCTTTATAATTTACTATGATATATTCAGTTTCTATTATATAAAATGAATATTGCACTTAGTTCATTCAAGTCAAATCTTTTTTTTTTCGCAAAAAACACATAGTTTCAAAGTAGCCTTACAGAAAATCATATTATGTTTATAATGACTTAACTCTAACATCGAGCAGATTTAGGGCAGGATGAAATAACGATGATGTTTACCATTTGAGAAGATTTAGCTATACTATTTTACAGTGTTTCCCACGTGACTTTGGCTTATCATGATAATTAGAGACCGTTAACTCTCTAATGACTACTGAACAATGAAGCTTATTGAGACGCACCCAGAGATTTAGTTTGGATTTATTTATTTTTCTGTACATTTTTCTTTTCTTGTACATGACAGAGTGTCCAAACACAGAAAGACTTCTGAGATCCACATTACAAAGATGGCGTTTATTAAAGAAGAGAGTGAAGACATGAAGATTGAAGAAATACTCATAGTGAAACTTGAAGATACTGAGGAACAAACAGGTTGGTTGGCCATTCATAAAATACTTTCCACCACAGACACCAATGTTAAGATACAAAAAAAAAAGAAGATATTTATATGAAAAACAATACTTTTAAATATGAAACTACAACCACTGGTAGGTGGCAGCGAGTTATTGTCTTAATGAGTGAGTCATCAAATCATTGATTCAACTTATTATTTCAAAATAGCTGATATATTCAGGGAAAAAACAAATGACTGTCTATGAATTGGGCATTAAAGGGAAAGTTCACCCAAAAATGTAAATTCTGCATTAATGCCAGTTCTGATGCCGCTCCTGTGTCACCTCTGGACTGTAAAGATGGATTTTGATTAAATGATTTAATTTGACTGGTAACAGTGGTATTGTGTTAATTTAATTTGAACGTTAGAATTTGACATAAAAGGTGATGAATTCATCTACAAATGTCCATATATAGGTGAAAAAGCCCCTGGAAATCAATTTAAGGTGGCAAATATTACCCCTTAATAAAAAAATTAATTTCTGTCAATGCTGTATAGAATATGAAAAATATGAATATCTTCGTGAGTCAGCTGTCAACAACAGGCCTAAACCAGCCACAATCAGTAATTTTATTAGGGGCCAAGCACCTATTGTATAGGCACCTATTGTATCCGTTGGCGTTCTCAAAATTATTCTTCCTTTTTCCAACTGGGTGTCAATGGCAGCCCATAGAACCGATTGCGGGAAAGTTAGGAAATTTGGTTGATAGAGGACAGTCCAAACTGTCACCATAGCAAATTTGGCGTCTCAAAACCAATCCCTCCAGCGCCACCAACTGTCAAAAGTTTTACTCATGTTTATGCCAATAACTTTAGAACCATAAAGGGATAGAAACAAAATTATTTTTTCCTCTGATTCCTTAGCTTAAGACGATTAAATTGCACCCTATGTCGTCATTTTCCATCATGAAAATTTGTCCGCCATTTTGAATTGTCCAAAAAAACTACTTTTTCGAACTCGTCCTAGACGGTTGCTCTAATTTTCACCAGATCATCTCCAGACAATGCTGGCAAAAAGTTATGGAATTCATTTTGATTCGTCAAACCGTTTTCAATAAATGCGCAAAATAATTTTTCGTAGCGCTTGCGAAAACAGATGTAAGGCTGTGTCTCCGCAACTTGGTACATGTCATCACAAGCATGACCTGAGGCGACATGCAGCGTTTCTAATATCCAATTTTTCCATATCGACCATTTTAGGCATCAGCCATTTTGAATTTTGAACCAAAATGCTGTATTTTCTGAATGTATCGTTATGAAACTCGGTATGGGTCATCAGTACAATGCCCTGAAGGAGCCTGAGAAGTTTCGACCAGTGCCAGAACAGCGCCACCTAGTGGTAAAATTAAACGTTCAAATGCTTATAACTCTGGTTGTGGTCAAGTGATTTCCACGGGAGTCCACGGGGACCTTGCCGAGTCCAACGATGCCACCCATGCAAGGTTTCGCCTTATGGTTTGTGTAGCGTTGTGATTTAGCGCGTAAAATCCAATCAAAGTCAGGTATCGAATCGTATCATCTCTAGACTGTAACGACTAAAATTTATGGATTTCGTGTCGATAGACGAAATCATTTTCATATGCCGCAGCAGCAAAGTTGAGGCATGATGCAAAAATGACTATTCAGGCTTTATCTCTGCAATGCCTTGACATATTGACACCAAACTTTGTATGTCTCATTGTCACTTCACTCTGACCAGATCACATCGATTTCGTAACTGCGCCACCTATTGGTCGAAAGTGATAAACCATTTAATGATATTTTTAATTACTTTTTATATGATTTTTCAGCCGTTTCGCCTAAAATCCTCTTCAAATGTCTTTAATTGCTCCTTGATCCAGTTGGTCACATTCAGCCAAGTTAGCATGTCCTGTCATCTTCTTGCGCTTGGCCCCGCTAGTTGCTGCTTGCAGCTATATTTGTAACTGTTATTGCTTTCTAGGGGGTTCACTTTTATTTATTTTTGTTTTTTTTTTCACTTTAGACCTGATGTCACTAAAAGAAGAGAGTGAAGAACTGAATGAAATGGAAGAGAAAAATCAGAATGAGAAACATCATGATTTCATGACTGGAGAAAAATCCACAAAGATTGAAAAGACATCCTCACGAAAAAGAGCTCAGAAGCACCAACCTAACAGTTACTTTACCTGCTTCCAGTGTGGAAGGAGTTTAAATTCAAAACAAAACCTTGAAATCCACATGAGAGTTCACACTGGAGAGAAGCCTTACACATGCCTTCAGTGTGGAAAGAGTTTCACTCAAAACCAAAACCTTAAAGCCCACATGAGAGTTCACACTGGAGAGAAGCCTTACAATTGCACTCAATGTGGACAGTTTTTTACACATAAAGGAAACCTAAATGCCCACATGAGAATTCATACAGGAGAAAACGCATTCATCTGCCCTCATTGTGGAAAGAGTTTCACACTTAAAGGAAATCTTCAGACTCACATGAGGCTTCACACTGGAGAGAAGCCTTTCAAATGTCTAAAGTGCGAGAAGAGTTTCACATATAAAAGAGACCTGAAAAGTCATTTGCACTCACGAAATTGTGGAATGCTGAATGTTATGAGGCTTTGAGACTTTTCTTCTTCTTCATATATAGATAACACTACTGACACCCTCTAATTTCGATTGTATGAAGGATTGTATTTGTCCCTTTTGCTCTCACTGTTGATCGGCAAGTCCTGCAGACTGGGGTGATTTTCTCTAAATCCAAAAAACTCCCATACTGGCGAGTTTACTTATTTTTGAGTGTGGGTAGAGACCTCCTCTGTCTTATCGGACGACATGATTTTGCACGGCAGTAGTAGCTGTGCGCTGCGTCTTCTGCTTATTAACATATGGCAGTGTTAAGGTGCAAAACCAGCACCTATAATACTTTTTCAACCGGGTACTGGTGCTGATTATTTTTGTCATATTATCATAGGAGTACTTTTCATTTAAAATATTATGGTTGTCGCCAATACCAGTATATTGTCACACCCCTAATGCAAATGAAAGATTATTAATAAACGGACATAATCTGTACATAAATACTGAACATTGCACTACTTTAGTAAGAGATGAAAATTAATATTCAACAATATTTTTGATCTGACTGTACTGACGCTGTTGTATTAGAACTGGATGATGATATAATTTTTTGCAGCACTGCCTTCACCCCCGTTCACACCGCCAGCGACAAAGCGACATGATCCCATTAATTTCAATGGAGCGCTGGCGACTTCCGGCGACACGAGCGACAGTGACCATTGGTGACAGAATGTGGGTGTGTCAAGAGACAAGCGACAAAAGTTGAGAAATTTCAACTTTATGCAAATGAGAAGCAATTTTCGAGTGACAACCAATAGGAAAGAAGCCTTTCTGTTCCCATCACTGTCTCGAGTGCCGTGCAGGCAAGACCGAAGAGTTCGAGGGCGATTTCACTGTTGTATATGATTTGACTGTAAAAACCAGTGTAGGGCAAGTTACTTTTAAAAAGTAATTACAGTTACTAGTTACTTCTTCCAAAAAGTAACTAAATTAGTTACTCGGTTACAAATTTTAGTTCTTAAGTAACTAGTTACTTAAGAAAGTAACTTTTGCCTTACTTTCAAGTAAAATTTAATTTTAAAAGCTCAAATGTGACCCCACCTCTACCACTCTTTAACGTAAGTTAAAATACATGTGCATGTTCAATTGTTTATGATAAATCTGAATATTATAATGAAATGGACATTTAATACAATACATTATTAACAGAAACATGAAACATTGTACACACATCTAAAAAAAAAAAAAAGTTGCTGTGGGACAAAGTGAGACTAGCCTCCAATCAAATGCCATGTATGTAGATATTATGTTTATATAGTGGATCAATGCAAATAACACAATAGATGTTTTGGAACTCTTGATATTTATTGCCCCATAACAGGCCACAACTGGGCAAAATTAAATTAAGCTTGTTAAGCAATATAGCAAAAAGAAATAACAAATATATACACACTTTGTAGTGCAAATAAAACAAAAAACAATTACTGAAACAATGCTGTACTTCAAGTAGAACAGTGTAACAATATTAGGTGCTTTCAATGTAACTGGAAAGTGCAATGTATAGCAAAACAAAGGATATACATATACAGGTAGGTAATACATAAAAAATAAAATACATCTCCATAAAAATAAATCTCGTACTCTGGCAATTGACAATCTTACTTCAAGAGACTGCAGCCAGCCAACAAATACATCTAAATTAAATTATGCTCTTTAAGCAATGTACCAAAAATGTATAAAACAAAAAAAAACTCTTTTTAGTGCAAAACTGCAAATGTAAAAAGATGCAACACAACTTTAGACATACTGTATCCAACTTTAGCTCCTGAACATTCATTCATTCATCTATACATCCATGCATTCATTATTCTATCCATTCATCTATCCATCCATCATTCTATTCTCCCCATCCATCATTCTATTCTCTCCATCCATCCATGCATCCATCCATCCATCCATTCATCCATCCATCATTCTATTCGACCCATTCATCCAAGGTACCCTATCTAGCTATCCATCCACCCATTCTTGTCATTGAACCAGTGGTTGAAGCTTCTCAATCTTCTGGTCAGAGAGGCTGTTCCTCAGTGGAGTCAAGACTAGCTTCCCCAGGCTAAAAAGTCTCTCTACTGGGGCACTGGATGGAATGGCTGCATTATAACGGAGTGCAATTTTCTTTATCAGTGCAAAACCATTAAGAGAGTATCCCTTGTTCTCCTGATTTTAAATAGTCTGCAACTTGACTTTCAGCAGTAGCAGAGGTGTCATCCTCAAAGGAAAAGAACTCATCCTCTATGGCAAAGTCAGTGCTGTGCTGAGGTGGCGTGTTGGTGGGTTGGTACCTGCTTGCTGGTCTTCTTGGACAATTTTCCGACACTCTTCCAGCAGACTTGCCTTGGCCTTGTCCTTCCTGTCCTGTGTCCGCAGCCTGCGCAGTTTGAACTTGTGCAAAGTCACAGCAGCCAAGACAGTACACTCGCTCTCCAGCACCTCTGAAAATCTTGTCTTGATTGCCTAAAATGATACATAAGAATGCAATTATATTATATTATTATAAATATTATAATAATCATATTATCTGAGAGAGAGAGCGCATTATAGACCATTATGAACATATTTATAGATGTTTAATTTTACGTTAGCCTATATTTATTTCCCTATATGCCTATGCATTCATTACTTTACAACAAGGCTTTAAAGGTCCATCATCATCTGTAGTCATAATGTATCATAACTGTAAAGGCTAGGCTAGAATAGATTTTCTTTTTCCATTCATATACTAAAATGAACTTATTGGGTAATGTGTTGAAGATCTAAAATAAATTAAAGTTTTTACTGTGACAATTGCCTCTGGAAGGTCAATAAGGATGTGCAGGCCACTCTTCAGTTGCAGGGTCTTGAATATCAATGTCTCCAGCGTGGGTAGGAGTGTGCCATGGAAACAATGAACTTCTCCCTGAAGAATGTCTAAAGCAACTGTAAGTGGCTTCATGACCGTACAGTATTCCCTAATGAACTGGTGTTCTCGTTCTGTGATGGTTGTCAATCCAAACTTGGATGAGATAGTGTTCAGCTCAACTATAGGAATCCCAGATATATGAGCCAGGGCATCATAAAATGAGTTCCATCTTGCAGTGCATGGGACTAACAGCTTCTTAGAAATGACATCATGCACAGTCTCTGCAGCTATCGTTGACCTACTAGCCTTATTCCACAACCATGTGCATTTTGTGGTGGCACTTCTGTAAACAGGTTTTGTTCCGGGTGTTGATAGTAACCACTTGTCAATATCAGTTCATGATACCAGGTTTAGGGTGTGTGACGCACATCTCTGATGTGGCGGCAATGTGATCACAGTATCATCTTTATCACCACCATCATCATCAAAAACAACACGGGTCTGCAAGGCCTCACTGATGTCAGTAAACGTCCCCTCATCATCATCCTTATCATCCCGCTCCATCTGATACATTTTGAAGGCCTTTACAAAATTTGAGCCAATATCTGTGACTGTTGTGGTGATTTTGAATGATATTCCATATGAGGAGTAGATATGATCAAGCTCCGTTGCAATTTTGTCGTATGTATGGCGTCTCTTGAACCTCCTGCATGCCAGGGCTGCCTTACCTCGCTCCATGCTTTGCGGATTTATCGAATGCGCCGTTACGCCTAGATAGCTCTTGTTACATGCAGTCCATATGTCTGCTGTGGTAGACACATATTCTGACTTCTCAAACGTTTGTTTGAGCTCCGCATTCATTTGAGAATATTGGGCGTCTATATAGTTTGAAAACGTCTTTCTACACGGTAGGGATACCCCTCCCCTGACCGGTATTTTGGCAACTAGTACCCTGAATGAGTCCGACTCAACCGTAGATAATGGCACCATATCCTCCACTACATACCTGGCTACCAGTTTGTTCAGTTCGGTCTGAGACAAAATGTTTGGTGGGGCCTTAAAATCAAGCTTCAGTTGCTTAGGTTTTGTGGCACTGTCTCCTTCTCCTTCGGTGGTCATGGCCACTAATTTTGTGGAAGCATGCAACGTTGAAAGATGTTTGAGTAAGTTTGAATTACTTGACACTGATGTGGATAGGCACTTTTGCCCTGGGCATAATGTGCATTTCACGATTACATTCGTTCCTTTAATTTCTTGAAGGAAAAAGTAATGTCTATACTTCCATTTAGAGAAGGCTACTTTTGGATCCCAGAGCTTCGCAGTTCGCACACAGATCGCACAAGAACCGTTTTCAGAACCGAAACGTAGGAATTTCGCACGGTTCCGGTATTTTTCAAAAAACAGAATCGGTTCTGCATAAGAACTGGTTTTCGGTTCCACAACCCTACACATCACATCAAGTAGTATAAGCAAAGGTAAGGATTAGTGAATAATGAAACTCTCTCACATCCTAGAGAGCTGGCCCAAAGAGTGGAAGAAGTACTTCACCATTTCCATCTTGCAAAGGGTCCCAACAACATCTTCCTTTTTAAACCCTCAATGTTATAATTGTGGTGGATTCAGCGTATCCACATCCTTAGAGGCTGTCTGAGTGACTCTGAGGTGGAGGAAGGAATCCTCTACAGACATAGTGGAACCCTTCAACTGAATCCCACCAAGCAGCACATCAGAGGGCACTGCAGGACAAAAAGTGCCACATCCTAGAGAGCTGGTCCAAAGAGTGGAAGAAGTACTTCATCTTCATTTTGCAAAGGATCCCAACAACATCTTCCTTTTTAAACCCTCGATGTTAAAATTGTGGTGGATTCAGCGTATCCACATCCTTAGGCTGCCTGAGTGACCCTGGAGTGAAGGAAGGAATCATCTACAGATTGATACCTCGTTTCCACCAAAAAAAAAACTGGTTCGGAAATGGTGCTGGTTCAAAATTGGTTCACTGACTAGAGAGTCTAGCGAACAACGTCGTTACGTCACTGTGTACGTCGCAATACGTCTTAGGTTTCCCAGAAACGCTTGCGCCAACTTCAAGCATAAAAATTACAATGGCGGACTACATCGTCTTTCTGTAAATGTTTCTCCTGGCTTTGCGATCCTATATTGGGTCAGAAGAAGACATTTAGAACATACTATCTTTCTACAAGCGCTGTTTTTAGCAATGGTGGTCACAACCTCTCCCGTCATGTTGTTGGTCACAATAACCCCGCCCCCAGCCCCCGACGTAAGCATGACGTGGTAAAAGAATGGTTCTAGTCCAGCTAAGAGTTGGTGATGCTTTGGAACCAATTTTCTTGGCCGAGAACCGGTTCTTTGGCTGTCAAAACACAAAGAACTGGTTTGCAAGTAGGCACCGGCTCTCTAAATGCTTTGGTAGAAAGGGGGTAATAGTGGAACCCTACTACTGAATCAAGTCAAGGGTGAAGGAGCTGCTGTGCCCATCTGGATCCCTGTCAGAGGCACTTCACTGCAGGAGGAGGTTCATTTCCACCAGGCTCAGTTGGTAACGGGCAATCGCATCCATCTCTCCTGAGCTGTTCAAGGCGCAGGGTATGACTGGTGTGGCACGCTGGAATTATCAGTGGCTGGTGGACCTGAAGCAGCCTGGGCTTGTCTTACCTGGAGTGTTTGACCCTGTTTTGATGGAGTTAAACAGCGCATCTATAAGAGTGACAGGGCAACCCAAATATCCAGCCTTGCACATCTCCAGCAGGGACACGAGAGAGGTTTGGCCTACAATATGTGGAGCCGGGCTGTCGACCTATGCTTCTTGACTTTGACAAACACAAAAGCAGGAAGACAGACCTAGAGATGCAAGAAGAGTCTTCATCTGGCATTGAGTTCTCATTTCCATCTCAGGTAAGCCTTTACACTTCTTTGATAACAAAAAAATACTATATAATTCTTGCTTGCATATTAATCTCATTTTGTTCAATTTCAGAAATACTTGAAGGATTCCTCTTCTGCTGAGACCCCTCTTGCTGCTGAACCAGAGGCCACAGACTGTCATTTTTCACTGTTTTTCTACTCCGAGTACTGTGACAGTGAAAGATGCAGGTAATTATATTATTCATACAGGCGGCAATGTGTGTAATCTGTCTGACTAATCTATGCACACATAACACAAATACTTAATTTAATAATTTTGTGAATCTCTTTTAGAACTACCAAGCACACCACCACTGCCTATAGCTGCTTCTCCCTGTGCTGCTCGGACTGGACCCTTTAAGACAGGTGGTCGAGTCTTTTGTTGGACCATAACAGATGGACAGATCCAATAAGAAATGCCAGCACTGTACAAAAAAACTGTACAAAACTTAAGTTTCCTCTTTTAAATATATATATATATATATATATATATATATATATATATATATATATATATATACAGCATATATATATAAACTATTTCTCCAACATTCGCTCAAGAAGAGCAAACAGGCTGTCTATCTTCTCCCTGCTCTCTCGAGCTCTCCTCTCCTCTGCCTCCCTTTGCAGTGCCATGTCCTCTCTAATGAGGTTCAGCATCTCCTCCTCATAGTCCCGCTTTTTCCGTGGTGGTGGTGCGGGTGCTGCTGGTTCTGCTGGCTCCTCCTCACCGCGGGCACCCACTACTGAACTTGACCCTGGTCTGTCCTCAGGGATTGAGGCGATGAGGATGGGGATTGGTAGAATGCCTCTGTCCCAACACCTCATCCATGAGGACAAACCAGGGCCACGTTTCAGCAGTGGGTTTCCCACTCACTCCATCTCCTGTCCCAGGACACTTGCAATCCTAAGGCAGAGCAAATTAACCATGGCCTATTAAAAACAGCAGCACAATACATTTCAGCAAAGATGTGTGTATTAACATTCTTACTTTATATTTTGTTTTTAAGTTGTCCCGGTAAATAAATGGTCATTTTCAGACCACAATTTAATAAATTGAGCGGTCTGCTCCTTGCGCCCTGAAAATTATTAAAATAATTAGCACAAGATTTGCGTCTAACCACCTGACAAATGAAGCCACCCAATGGTAACAAAGGAGTTAATATGAAGTTTGTAAGAAAGAAGAACTTGTTGCTTTTGACTGTGGTTAACCAGTTTGCAGGAGATCTACACAATATAAAACTCAAAACTAAGTATTTGAACACCATCTTTCAAGAGCAAGCAGTGTGCGAATCCAGCATTGAACTCCGAGATTTGAGAAGTTGTCAGTAAAATAAAAGGGAACACAGCAAAAGTTTAGGATTATACTGCCCTGGTATGTGGTTAAGATGAATTTTAAGTGAAAAAAAAATTGGCTTTACCTTCACATTGTAGAGCACAGCATCTTCTCGACATGATCCTATCCAGTATCCACTGGAATCAGCTGCAGTGTCCGGGTTAAAGTTTTCCCTTGTGCCTGCGCACACAATAATTGGGCGGACAATATGCTAATGTTTCGTCTTGACGTCACAATGAAACGGCTTATGACTCATTTGAAAAATTATTAATTTCATTGACTCAGAGTCGACTCTTACTTTTGAAAGATAAAAACTTTATATACGGTGCACTTTCAGATTTAAAACTTTGCAGGATGTTTTCATTCACTTAGAGCTATGTTACATACTACATGAAAGGTCATTTTCAAAAATCCAAAATAGGGGCACTTTAAGAGCTTCAGAGTAATTTGAAAGTGAAATAGCTTGGATGTATGTTTTGTAAAAAAAACAAAGATTAATGTGAATTTTAGCAAGCAACATGAACAAAATAAATAAGAATGCATAACTGATTATTTTTTTAATGTTATACAACCAAAAATGCAAAAAAGTTGACAAACGTTTCAGCTCTTTGCTTTTGTCAGTTAGGCATCTTAGTGGATCTGTCTGCTGCTATGGGGTGACTGCTAACGGAACACAACACTGGGATTTTATAATCCACCCGACACAACATCTGAAACCCTCTTTCTCTCCATCAAGGACATCTTCTGTCGACTGAACCTTCCTTTGGAAAAACTCCAAGGCTACTGTTTCGAGGGTGCCAGTAACATGTCTGGTCGATTCTCTGGAGTACAAGCACTACTTAAGGAGGTTTGCCCATGTTCATTATTTGTTCACTGCTGAAACCATGCTCTTGACATGCGTCTTGTAGCAGATGTACTCATCTTTCTGCAGAGCGTCGCCACACGCCAAAATGTGTACCAGTCTTTTTTTGGTGAAGAAGTTGTGTGCAACATTATTGGGCTGTGTCCAACACAGTGGTGTGTGAGGACAAAAGCAATATCAAGGATTTGCCATGCCTATGGCCCACTTTTGGGAAACACTATGTGCACTCCAGCAGGATCCAGGTGTTCGTGGTGAGATACGGGCAAAAGTAGCTGGGCTTCTCAAGCAAGCTGCGAAGGGGAGAACTGTTTTTGGGCTTCTCTCTTGTGAGGCAGTCTCCGGGCCTTGTGAGGCCGTTGCAAGAATTCTGCAGAGTGCACAAGCAAGTGTTTCTGGTGCGCTCCAGTGCATACATACACTCAAAGAACGCATATGTGATTTAGAGAGGAGAGAGCTGTGGAGGAGATTTTGGCAAAAACAAAAGCCTGTGCTGTGCATCAGCTAACAACCTGAAGTTACCGCTGGAATCTAGCAGGACGCCAGCGGTGGAGGATGTTGTGTCAGAAAAGGGTGAATCACTGTGGCGACGTGAATATTATGAGGCATTTGATCTAGTGACATCAGAAATCAAACGCAGGTTTGACCAAGCTGGGATGAATATTGCTGCACAGAGGGAGCAAATTCTCATGGATTCCACAAATGGGACAGTGTGCACAGAGGCCGACCTGAGTCCCCTTTTGGCCAAAAGATACACCCCGCACAGTTCAGGAACTTGGACTTTATATGTCAAACCTTCAGTCACAAACAAGAGGATTCTTTAAGGAGGTGGAGAAGCTGCTCCAGTTGTGTTTTTGTTTACCAGTCTCTACCGCTTCCTCCAATAGATCCTTCTCCGCACTTCGCCGTCTGAAAACTTGGCTCCGTAACTCTGTCACTCAGAAGAGATTGACTCATATGGCATTACTAAACGTCCCCAGATACATTTTGGATCATATTAATGTTCAGGACCTCATGAGGGAGTTTATCAATGTCACTCCAGAGCGGAAATCCCCGTTTGGAGTGCCAAAATGTTCATACGGTAAAATGCTGTTTTTCCGCACATACACTACCAGTCAAATGTTTTGGATCGGTAAGATATTTTAATGTTTTTAAAAGAAGCCTCCTCTGCTCACCAAGGCTGCATTTATTTGATTAAAAAAAATGTTTTGGGTTACTTGACTGTAACCCTGTTCCCTGAAAAAGCAGAACGAGATGCTGCGCTGCTTAGCGCATTGGGAACGTCTTTAATCGTGACCTGCTGTGAATATAGTGTGTAAACACGCTGATGGAATCGACCGGAAGTAATATAGCCTCGGTCGGTGACGTCATCGGCGTGCACCCGCGACGCGAGGCTATAAATAGATGAGCCGCAGGTACATCGTCAGGATATTTTGTCTGAAGAGCAGTCCTGAGACATCATCAGCAGGGCAAAGTAGCGCAGCATCTCGTTCCGCTGTTTCAGGGAACAGGGTTACAAGTCAAGTAACCCGAAACGTTCCCTTTCAAAAGCTACAATCGATGCTGCACTCCTTAGCGCATTGGGAACGAGAATACCTACGCCGCCATGCTTGAAGGTGTCTGGACTCCTTACGGTTGTGTAAGTGTGCTCACAAGAACGCAAGAAAGCCCTAGACATTAGCTTGTGATGTCGACTCAAGGACGTGAGAGCCCGGAGTGGCATGAACATCTAAACTATAAAACCTTGTGAATGTGTGCGGAGAGGATCAGCCTGCAGCATCACAAACATGTTGTAAGGGGCACCCCTTGCCAAAGCAGTAGAGGAGGGAGGCGACCCCTCTGGTGGAGTGAGCCCTTTGACCCGTTGGCAAAGCTTGGCCGTGCGCCTCATAGGCAAGAGCAGCATCCCTGACCCAATGTGACATGGTCTGTTTAGTGGCGCAGCACCTCTGTTACTGCCTCATAACAAACAAATAGTTGCTCTGACTTACACCACTGGCTGGTGCGGTGGACGTAGGTCTGAAGAGCACGGACTGGACACAGTCTATGAGATCTCTCCGTTTCCGGCGTTGTGAACGGCGTAGGGCAGAAGGCCTCAAGAGTGACCGGATGAACAGCCGAGAGAGGTAACTTAGGCAGGTAATCAGGATGAGGATGCAAGATCACTTTCACCATTCCCGGGGCAAAGTCTAAGCAGGATGGCGATATTGACAGAGTCTGCATGTCTCCGATTCTTTTTCGCTGACTTCCTCATCTATCGTTGTACCCGCACTCAGGTCCTTCAAGAGGTCAGCCTGGTACGCCTGTAACACAGCCATTGTGTGCAGCGCAGCACTAGCCTGACCTGCAGCTTGGTAAGCTTTACCCACAAGCGAAGATGTTATTCTACACGGCTTTGAGGGGATGGGAGGTTTTCTAAGCGAAGATGCAGACCCAGGCGAGAGATAGCTGGCAGGCGTCTCTTCAACCTGGGGCATCTCCGCATACCCTCGCGCCTTTGCACCCACGTTAGTCGAAAAAGTCGACGTTGAAGGTACAAAGACACGAGAGGTATATGGTTTTCTCCATGATTTAGATAGCTCATCATGGAGGTCCTCGAAGAAGGGGAGAGACTGATGTTGAGGTCCCTCCCCTTTGCCACCGGACAAAAACCTATCCTCAAGCTTACTGCGTTTGGGAGTCTCTTGTTCACGAGGCCAGTCAAGCTGCAATCTGGCCACCGCGCGAGTAACCACCTCGAGTGGTAAATTCCTTGACAGATTTATCGTTTTCGCGCGAGGAACGCTCACAGGTTGGCTGCTCGAAGTCCATAGACCCAAGAGATTCATTATCGTCCCCCGCGTGAGCCGAAGAAGCACCGGGATGCGCTTCGGAATCACGCGAGGGAACGAGTGGATCTGGTGAACAAGCAAGCGAAAGGGAATGACCCGTCTCTTGCTCGTCAGCCAAATCCATTCGGGAGCCCCACGATGATAATGCGGGTGCGGACTGAAAATAGCCAAGACGAGCGCGAAGCATTTTAACAGTGAAAAGCTCACAATGCTCGCACTCTCCTGATTCAAATGCAGCGGCCACATGCTCCTCCCCCAAACACACAAAGCAGTAAGTGTGTGTATCCAGTTCTGACATGGGACAAGAACATGGAGGGACACAGCACTTAGCTTGCTGACTCATTTCTCTTTTTTGCTTTTAACTCTTTAAATGTAACGTTAAGAGATGAGAAAGAGTAAAATTCTACACACTGTCAGGTATAAAGCTAAACTAAAGCTAAAGCTAACTCCTAACAAAGATCTGTAGCAGAGAGAAAATAGATGCTTGCACACCAACACCGTGAGGTCGCTGAAGACAAAAGACCTGACGATGCACCTGCGGCTCATCTATTTATAGCCTCGCGTCGCGGGTGCGCGCCGATGACGTCACCGACCGAGGCTATATTACTTCCGGTCGATTCCATTGACGTGTTTACACACTATATTCACAGCAGGTCACGATTAAAGACGTTCCCAATGCGCTAAGCGCAGCATTGATTGTAGCTTTTGAAAGGGAACAGGCATATTGTTAAATATTATGACAATTTAAAATAACTTTTTTCTGTTTTAATAAATAATAAAATGTCATTTATTCCTGTGATCAAAGCTGAATTTACAGCATCATTACTCCAGTCCTCAGTGTCACATAATTCTGCAGATATGTCTAATATATTGATTTGATGCAAAAAAAACATTTTTTTTTCAGGATTCTTTGATGAATAGAAAGTTAAAAAAAAAACAGAAATAGAAAGCTTTTGTAACATTATACATGTATTTACTGTAACTTTTGAATTAAAGTATTGATTTATTTTATTTTGTTCTCCCAAAAAATAAAATAAAAAAAATCTTACTGACCCCAAACTTTTGAACGGTAGTTCTGTTACAAAAGCTTTCAATTTCATATAAATGCTGTTCTTTTGAACTTTCTATTCATCAAAGAATGCTGAAATAAAAAATGTAAATAATGCTTTTCACCATTGATAATAATCAAAAATGTTTCTTGAGCATCAAATCATTAGAATAATTTCTGAAGAATCATGTGACATTGAAGACTGGAGTAATGACACTGAAAATTCAGCTTTGATCACAGTAATAAATTTCCTTTGCTATATATTCACATTGAAAACAGCGGTTTTAAATTGTCATATTTCACAATATTACTGGATTTTTTTTGTTGCATTTTTAATCAAACAATATATCATTGCTCATTGCCTTGGTGAGCATAAAAGACTTATTTTAAAAACATTAAAAATCGTACCGATCCCAAAAGTTTGACTGGTAGTGTATGACACCGTGTGTGCTTGAGTTAAATCTTTGTCACTGCCATGCAGAATATTTGTATGATATTTGTGACTTAATCTTAAAACCGTGTGGCCCATAGCTTTAATTCTGCTTTTGTGGTTGGCCTAGTTTAGCCTGTCAGCCATGGCTGTGTCACTTGCGTCAAACTATTTGTAGAGTTAAACTTTAGCATTATTGTTGTCCATCTGCTCTCCTCTCTCTCCCTGTTATCTCACTCCTCTCTTGTATGGGGTTAGATTTCAATCACAATTCTGCGTGCGCAAGATCACATTTTGAGTGTGCAAAAGGGCATTTCGCACGCGCGTGAACTGAGTTTTGCAGAGAAATGTTCGTCTCACAGATAAGAAAATATTTAGAGCGAACGAAAATCAATTTTGCATTTAAAATAAGTATTTGGATGTGTGCAGACTTTCTCTTTCGCATGTGCAAAGTTTCACTTTCTTGCTCCTTTCATACCAGCCCTGACCGTCTCTTAGCGCAGACTGCTCGCTTCTTCTTCTTTTTTAATTGGCGGTTAGCAACTCTTTCTTGTGAATTACCGCCACCACTGGACTAGAGTAAGAAACAGGAGTTACTAACTATTCTGTACTGTTTTGAACAAACAAAATAACCAAACAAAACCAAACATATAAAGTTAAGTTTATATCCTTTTAAGAAGGCCTGTACTTTTCAAAAAAGAAATTAAGAAACCAAAAATTTCTCCTGAACTTCTTTTTTAATTAATATTTCATAACCTAATTTAGTAAACAATGTTTTGATGCTTAGAAACATGGTTATGCTTTTCCAATTTGATATTGGATCTATCAGACTGTAAGGCACATTATGTTCATGTCTTCTTGCAACAATGACTAATCAACTCATATTTGCTCTTTATAAATCCTCAGGTCTTTTCCGGGATATTTTAGGCCGAGCATAAAGCGGGGCAAAAAGAGAGCATTAGCTGTCCCTAAGCAGAGTAAATTAAGTAAGGTGATTTCACAAAAATTTTACCTGCTACCAAAAAACACTTTGATTACACCATTGCCAAATGAGGAGCTTGAACTCCTGCAAGCAGGGATGGGAAGACGGACCGTTTCTGAAGACTGACCATACAGAGGTACAGTTTACTAAAATGATTTGAGACATTGTGGGACATTAAATGTAATGCCAAATAAATGACAGCAACCATTAATCAAAATATGAAAAGAAAATGCTGAAAAGCAGAGCGCATGTGGCGGAAGACAAAACTTGTAGTCCATTATAACATCTACAAAGACACCATCCATGCTTTCAATATGGAACTAGGCAAAGCTAGACAGACTTTCTTCTCAAATATTATAAACAGCAATATAAACAACACACGCACTCTTTTTGCTACTGTAGAGAGACTGACAAACCCCCCAAGCCAGATTCCCAATGAACTGCTCTCAGACAGCAAGTGCAGGGAGTTTGCTTCTTTCTTCTCAGGGAAAATCAATAATATCAGAAAGGTGATCAGCACATCATTGAGCCGCACTGCGGTCTGACAGATCAGACAACAACCTGATAAAGTAGTTACTCTGTCTGATTTCAAAGAAATAGATGGCAAAATTTTGGAAGAAATCGTACAGCACCTTAAAACATCAACCTGCGCTCTTGACACACTTCCCACATCTTTCTTCAAAAGTGTGTTAAACAGCTTAGAAGCAGATCTCCTAGAAGTGGTTAATGCCTCACTTCTCAATGGGGATTTTCCAAACTCCCTGAAAACTGCAGTTGTCAAGCCCCTCCTGAAAAAGAGCAATCTGGATAAGACCATATTAAGCAACTATAGACCGATCTCAAATCTTCCTTTCATAGGAAAGATCATTGAAAAAGTTGTCTTCAATCAGCTGAAAAAATTCTTAAGCTCGAATGGATACTTTGACAATTTTCAATCGCATCACAGCACAGAGATAGCGCTCATAAAGATAATAAACGATATTCGCTTAAATACTGATAAAGGCAAATTATCAGTTCTAGTACTACTCGACCTCAGTGCTGCATTTGACACTGTCGATCACGACATACTTCTTAACAGGCTGGAAAACTGGGTGGGGCTTTCTGGGATAGTCCTAAAATGGTTCAGATCATACTTAGAAGGGAGAGGTTATTATGTGAGTATAGGAGAGCATAAGTCTGACTGGACATCCATGACATGCGGAGTTCCTCAAGGCTCAATTCTTGCGCCACTCCTATTCAACCTGTACATGCTCCCAATGAGCCAAATAATGAAAAATAACCAAATTTCTTACCACAGCTATGCAGACGACACACAGATCTACTTAGCCCTATCGCCTAACGATTACAGCCCCATTGACTACCTGTTCAAATGCATTGATGAAGTAAATAGTTGGCTGTGCCAAAACTTTCTTCAGTTAAACAAAGACAAAACTGAAGTCATTGCGTTTGGAAACAAAGATGAAGTTTTCAAGGTGAACGCATGCCTTCACTCTAGGGGTCAAACAACTAAAAATCAAGTCAGGAATCTTGGTGTGTCTCTAGAGTCAGACCTTAGTTTCAGTAGTCATATCAAAGCAATAACTAAATCAGCATACTATCATCTGAAAAATATTGCTAAAATTCGATATTTTGTTTCCAGTCAAGACTTAGAGAAACTTGTGCATGCTTTCATCACCAGCAGGGTGGATTATTGTAATGGACTCCTCACTGGTCTTCCTAAAAAGACCATAAGACAGTTGCAGCTCATACAGAACCAGAACATATGAACACATCACACCAGTCCTCAGGTCTTTACATTGGCTCCTAGTTACATTTAGGATTGATTTTAAAGTATTATTACTGGTACATAAATCATTTAATGGCATAGTACCTCAATACATTGCAGATATGCTCACTGAATATAGACCTAACAGATCACTCAGATCATTAGGATCACATCAGCTAGAAATACCAAGGGTTAACTCTAAGCAAGGAGAATCTGCTTTTAGCTACTATGCCAGCCGTAGCTGGAACCAGCTTCCAGAAGAGATCAGATGTGCTCCTACAGTATCACTTTCAAATCCAGACTCAAAACACATCTGTTTACCTATGCATTTACTGAATGAGCACTGTGCCACTGCTCGTCCAACTGTTTTTACTGTATTTTTTTTATTATTCTAAACTGTTTTAATTCTTATTTCTTTTGATTATTTTAATTTGTTTATTCTAAACTGCTTTAATTATTCTTATTTCTTTTGATTATTCTTATTTCTATGTAAAGCACTTTAGATTACCATTGTGTATGAAATGTGCTATATAAATAAACTTGCCTTGCCTTGCCTTGCCTAATCCTGTTCTATTTCCTTGACCTCTTTTATGCTTTTTGCCATTATTCAGGATCTCAAGAATACTAACTCAAACATATCCAAAGATGGAGGGCCTTTCTGGTGGGTGGCTTTTACACAAGGCAGCAGGTGTGCAGGATTTTAGCTGGTCTAACATGGTATCCTCCTGGCCAGTATGCAATTCTGTTTCTTGTTCATTTTTTCCCAAAAAAGGTGGTTGTGGTAGAAGAAAGCTGGTGATCATTCCTCCAGAGGCAGAGGGATACTCTGCAAAAACATTAAGGTCTGTGTCCTATGGAGGGAAAGCAATATTCTATATTGTGCCACTCCAGGAGTCATTAGACACACCTCCTCTGGCTCCTGACTCGCCTCACTTTTCGAAAATGCCTAAGACGACATGCTATCAATGTAGTGAGGTGATGCCACTGCAAATGTTGGCAGTGCACATAAAATCCTGCATTGTAAAATTGTCCTCCGATGAGAATCAGGTGAGAACAACTAAAGTAACCTCTTTTTTAAGTTGTGTTAGTAGCAATGGATTTTTAGTGTAAGTATTGTCTTTAAACCTGCAGACCTCCAAAGATGTATGGGTAGTTGAGGACGAGAGTAAGGTAAACCCAACACATTGACCTCCAGTTTCACAGACAAGGCTTAAGCTAGTCCCAGACTAAATTTAATGTTTAAGATGTTTTAACTGAAAGCAACTTGCACTGATTTCACGAGTTCACACTTACATAAAATTAAAGGGAATAAAGTATAATGCGTATTTGGCGTGCTGTCCGGGGGGAGGGCTCCGAGCTCGGAATTCGGCCCGAACCCAGAGTACTCCCCCCTGTATGTAAAGTGGTTAGAGAAGAGTGGAGAAGGGGTGGTGGAGGGACGCTGCTAAACTGTCAGAGAAATGAGGTGAGACTGCTGAGTCTATATATACGCGTTTTAATAATGATTGCTAAGTGCTCTCCACCCGTGTTAATTATCTGAACGTGCTTCTCCCGAACTTTGTTAATAAAACATCATATATTTAAAAATATGTCAGTACCATTGTTTTTTCTGAAGATGCACATCAGTAATTTTTACTCACCCTCATGTTGTTCCAAACTTGTATGAATCTCTTTTTTCTGTTGAACACAAAATATGGTATTTTGAAGAATATGGGCAACCACCCAAGGACCTGTTGACTTCCAAAGTATGGGGGAAAAAATACTATGGAAGTCAATCAGGCCCATTAATGGTTTTCTCAAAGAAATTTTTAAAACATAAAATATTTTGTGTTCAACAGAAGAAAGAAACTCATTCAGGTTTGGAATGACAGCATTTATTTTTTCGGTGAACTACCCCATTAAATGTCCTATGAACTAAGGCCTAATTCTGGCTTAATCTAAGCCCTGTCTGTGAAACCTGGTCCAATAGTATTAAAAGTAAAGTTTTTCAATGTGGGTTCGTGTTCTCAAGTCTGTCATTGTTTGTAATACATAGCCATTCAGGTGTCTTATCCAATATGCTACAGAGAATTCCTGAAAGAGGATATTACACTCCATGCAAGTGTCTGTGGAGAGAGGTGATTTGCATTGCAATGTTTTATATAACATGTCTGTATGCATGCCTGAATTTATTTACCAATGTATTCTTGCATTTGGTTTTATGTAGTTTGTGTAAAGTTTTTCCAGTGCACACACCTGCATGTACACCAAAAAGGTAAGAGGTTTTGTAAATTGCCATGTCTTTTCTTTCATTGAAAAAAGTTAAACTATTAATTAAAATGGATTATATACACTAATATAACATGAGTAACCATATCTTAAATAACTCCAGATACACATCAGTTGATTTACATTTAGAAATTTGTAATTGGTCTAATATTATGTCATTCACAGCCTTGAAGAGGTTCTGACATTCCTTAAAGAGCAAGTTGACACAACAACAGAGTTTAAGTTGTGTGTTGACAGAGAATATCTTCCAGAGAGAGGCATTATTCAATGGAAGAGAAAGAAAATGGCATCTCCTGTCAGTCTGCTCAAGGTAGTCTTTATAGGAGAGTCAGGCATTGATACTGGGGCTCTCAGAAAGGAATTTCTGACTGGTGAGTTATTTTTACTTATTTTCTAGATTTATAATCTGATATAACAAAAAAAGAATTGCTCTTTGCTTAAGACATGATTTCAGGGATTGAAACACGGTTCTTTGAGGGAGCTGGGAGCCAGGGGAAAATCCCAAATACTCTTTAACTGACCTTGATTTTGAGAATTTCAGGTGGGTAACAGTCTTTTATCAGAATTAATTTATTATGTTAACGCATTGTAAAGATGAACAGGCTTTTGTAGTTTCATAATTGGTCCTTTTGGTTGTCCTTTTAAAAACAGAATAGTTGGAGAAATATTTGCTGTCAGTTTTGCACAAGGGGGCCCTGCTCCTGCATTCCTGAGGCTACAACTTTCTTTGTGCAGGAGAAGTTAACTTCAGATGTATGAGCAAGGAGGATGTAATGGATCTGGAATCTTCTCTTCTCATCTGTAGGGTAAGTAATCATTTGTTGAGTGTGTGTCAGATTAATATCATATTTATGATCTTTAACCATCTCTTCCACTGTTGAATTTTGCAGTTTGAAGATGCTGCAGATACAGAATCTCTTATGATGTTGGCTGATGAAATTGTTAGTTGAGGGTACACTGGTCAGATCAATCATTAACAGAAAGAAAGCATCATTCGGTGTGATTTTTTTATTTTAATTTTTGTTTGGTCATTTATTTGTATTTTTTAAAACAGTTTGTCTGTTTTTCTTTAAAGGGCGGTCGTCTTACAATCTACAACAAGGCTGATTTCAATTCTCCAGCAGCTTCAGAGTGGCATGCAATTGTATGGCCTGGTGGAGCAATTTGAGAAAAACTCTGAATTATGCAAACCACTGGTTGTTCCGGGAAAGATAACAAAAGTATTTAAAATATTTAATTGTTTCAACTCCAGTACTATTTTCTTTATTTTTAGAAAGGTAATAACCAGTTTTTATTTTTATAGCCTTCGTCATGATGAACTGTCAGCTATTATACAGTGAAAAGGGAACGTCGAAAGAAAGAATCGAGAGGAAGGTGACTAACTTCCTTCAAGACTTCCTGCAAGAGCTTGAAGTGGCAGGTAATTAGTTTTGCTAAAATTACTTTTCTAGCAGAATGACCTTATGTACTGGTTTCTTTATTTAAACCAAGGTTAGAGACTACTTTTTATCAAAGCTGTACTGCTTTGTTCGAAGACCTAAAACAACAAATTTGTTGTTCTATTTTTCTATTTGAAGTTGATGCGTCCATTTTTGATGATGAAGGAAATACAGTTCTGGGTGACACACAACCACTCTCGTTCAAAAAGGTGCTCCAGTGGATTACAGGGCAGTCCCACATTCCTACCCTTCCAGATGAAAAGAGACAGTTCAAAATTGCATGTAATTTTGATCATGATTGCATAGAACGACTTGGAAATCACTCTGTATGTTATCCAGTTGTTAGTGCCTGCACTTGTACAGTAACATTTCCTGTAAAACACATGAGGAAGGCGCTCAATACTAAAATGAAATTAATTTATTGAAATTAGTTTTTAGAGAAGGACTGTTTGAAATTCCTAATGCTAATAATACAAATCTGAATTTGTCAAGGCCACTGATTTCAAGGATGCAAAAAAAATAATAAATATTGCTGATTGTGAACGCTCTTTCCGGAAATAAAGCTTGTCCTTCCTGTTCCACGTGTGGAAAACATGCAGTAGTGAGCAATGTCAACATTTTCCACTCCCTGATCTCCCCTAACCCTACAACACAATAACTATAGTAAGAAAGACTTTTAGGTGCAGTATACAAAAAAAGCCATTAATGCTGGTTTTATTACCATAAAACTATGTAAATCTGTGACTTCAGAATTTATCAATAGTTTATCATTTCAATTATGTTTCTGAACTGAGCAAAATACCTTGATGGCAGGCCATGGAGGTGTACAGATTTCAGGAAAAATGAGAGTGCTGTTGAAGCTTTATTATTAGTAGCAGCGTCCAGGTACATAATCTGCAATTATATAACAAATGAAAAGTGCCAAAGTTACTCAGCCTTGTTTCAAATCTATATGACTTATTTTCCTCTTTGAAACACAATTGAGGTGGATTTCGGGGGCCCTTAATGAAATAATCTAAAAAAAAAACAGTAATGAACTTTAAAATGTAACAATCAAATCAAGAACGATTACCTTCCGTTGTCACGGATTGGCCAGGTTCTTCCACCACAATCATCCATCGATCACAATCCCCTGAGTTCTAACGAGAGACACCTGCACCCCATCAACCACTCTGCTTCATAAGCACACACCACGCACCTCTCATTGTCCGGGCTCGTTCATACGAAGCGGACTCATAATGCTTCTCTCTACGAGTGTCACTAACCAATCTAACCTGTGTTTGCTTACCAATTCTCTGTGCATATCCCAGTCTGTCCAGATCTTCTCCTCAGCGGTGTGCGAGCCGTAAGCCATTCAGTCCAGCCAAGTGGTGCGTGAGTGTGTGCTGTCAGTCTGTCAGCCTCTTCTAACGGAGTGTGTATCTGCTCTGGAAATCTCCTTCTGCCGTTCCTGCAAAGGAAATATCCATTATTCAGTCACTGATTGTACTCAAGTATTATCCGTATCTGAACTCTGATACTCACCTATTTCTGCATGTTGAAGTCTCCTGATACTCTGCTGTTTAATTAAACTTTATCATCACTACTTGTTGTCCGTCTGCTTCCGTAACATCCGTGAGTAGACACCTACTCCACCAAATACAACAATATTGTACCTACATGAAAAGTAAGAATAAATTCATTATTAGGCTAAATTTGAAAGTCCTTTGATTTTTGACTAGACTTTTCTTGACTAGCCTTTAATTTTCCACCACTAGTACAAAACAATATTACACTCAAAGACTTTTATTAGGCCAGAATCAGATGTATTATGCCCTCAACATCTACTTCATAAATTAATTCCAATGTAAACATTATACTGTACCTTAACAGTTTATGATTGGTATCAATATGGACCAAGGAAAGGGGGCCTCGAACAGAATAGCTTCTCCGTACTACACATCTTAGTTGTGTGAGCCGTGAAAAGATGCCCACTGCATCGACTCTATGCATGGATGCCATCATTCTCCACCATTGAACACGGAGTCCCATTGAAACCAGATGTCCCTGAACCATACGGTAACCAGCATTTGGCATCTGAGACTTGATATATGAAATTACATTATATAGCTAGTCTGTGATGGTGTAGTATGTTCCTCTAACAGAAAGATCATATCTCTTCATTCTCCTCTGAACTGTACTTGTAGAAACACCAAGGCAGTTGGCAATGCAAGAAACAGGTAGATGTGTATCCAGTAGGGATGGGGAAATGAAGCCTCGTGAATCAATGAGGCTTTCCCCTGACTGTTCCGGGAAAAGATTCAAAGCTTCGAGAGTGTTGAGGAACAGCGCCATCTGGTGCTAATTTAAAATAAAGATTTATTAAAAATAAATTTATTTTATGGCTTTTATATTCTGATGCAAGTGATGTAATGTTACTGTTTTTACACACTTATCTCATTAAAAGGGGAAAAGTCTGTCCATCTTGATTTCTGGAAACATGTAACATTTGAGACCCCAGCTCGGTCACATTCATATTTCACTAATGTTAATTACATAACTTGCAGTTCAGAAAGAAGTTAGAACTACCACTTGAGGTGTAGGAAACACTGGGACATGCCATTATGTACAGTAATAGTACGATTTGATTTTGATTAAAAATAAGCTACTTACGTGTGGTCTTCGAGTGGTAGACATTTTAACTTAAATTGAAGTGCTAAAAGTTATTAAACAATCTCTTCCAGCATGCATTTTTCCTCTTCCGCAGTCGGTGATGCAGGGAGTCTTGTGATTGGTTGTCAAGCATATTGTAACGCTGGGTTGTGTTGAGCAAGCGAGCAGTCTTTGCTTAGAGAGCGCTCAGGGCTGGTATGAAAGGAAACTTTTCATATGCGAAAGAGTACGTCTGCGCACATCCAAATACTTATTTTAAATGCAAAATTGAATTGAAGAAATATTTTCTTATCTGCGAGACGAACATTTCTCCGCAAAACTCAGTTCACGCACCTGCGAAATGCCCTTTTGCTCACTCAAAATGTGATCTTGTGCGCAGAGTTGTGATTGAAATCTAACCCCATACATCTACCCAATTCCAGATGCCACTTGTATATCCTCCACCCCCCACAGTACAGATACCCCCCTCACAGACACCCCCCCTCTACTCGCATACACACCTAGACAAGCACATCACCACATGTCTCCACCATCTCATTCTTACACATCTACTACACAAGTGCTTCAGAATCAGTACAAGCCTCCTCAAAATAATGATCAAGAGTAACTTTTGGCAAGAAAACAATGGTGATGAATGGGCACAGTAGACTGTGCATAGCACATATATATTTAGATTATCAGCCAGTCTGTTTTCTGGTGGCTTGATTGTCCATATTTAGGTTTAAACTAACCACTGTTGTGGTAGAGAAAAAGGCTCTTAAACGTCTCGGTTACTAACGTAACCTCGGTTCCCTGAGATGAGGGAACAAGTATTGCGTAAGTAGCTTACGTTATGGGAAAACTCCTTTTCTCGAGAATATTGAATATTGAATTTCACATTGAACGCAGTGTAGCTGCACAGCATAGGCAATGAACGAAGGTCGGTCATTGGCTGTGTCTGCTACACTTGCTCGAACCTATGGCGGGGTGGCTCAGACGCGCAGGCCAATCAGCGTGATTCGCGCCCTGATGCGTCAGAGCCCGTCAAGATGGGCGTGGCCAAGGGCTATAAATTCACTAATCCACTGTCATTGGCTTTAGGTTAAATCGACTGAAGCGACCCGAACCAAAGCACAAGCACGGCACCTTACGCAATATTCGTTCCCTCATCTCAGGGAACCGAGGTTACGTTAGTAACTGAGACGTTCCCTTTTGAGAGGTCTCTCCTATTGCGTAAGTAGCTTACGCTATGGGAACACCATTTAAAACACTGTGCGTGCTAAACTTCGCTCTAATATCAGCCTGAGGCAAGGCGCCTGAGCCGACAGAGTAAAGTATGAGTTCCAATAAGCCGGTCAGGGACGGGCTTTATAAGGGAGGACAAGAATGCATATGCTTGTATACATAATATATATAAGATAATTTCAGTATGAAAAACCCCATAGCTGGTGAGAGACGGGCTTCATAAGGGGAGAAAGAGTGGTCTAAGCACCGCTAATGAATATACATGTACAGAGGACATAATCTAATATATGAATCTAGTCCGTGTAAAACACAGGACTGGATACTGCCGGGCCCATATTTACTGATGTATGTTACACGTTACACTGAAAGTACCCTGGAATACAGGATGGGAACTTGCAGGTTATAAAACCTGATAAATGTGGACGGCGAGGCCCAGCCGGCCACCACACAAATATCTTAGATAGGTATCCCACTTGACCAAGCCCAAGACAAGGCCATACCTCTCGTGGAATGGGTTTTGACGCCTAAGGGGCAAAGAAGGCCCTTAGTCTCATAAGCCAGCGCTATAGCGTCAACTATCCAGCGCGATAATCTCTGCTTTGAGACAGCGAAACCTTTGGTACGGCCGCCAAAGCATACAAAAAGCTGACTGTCTGAAAGAGGCAGAACGCTCCAAATAAATTGAGAGCCCTAACTGGGCAGAGTAAATTAGTGTCACGTTCATCCATTGAGGGGGAAAAAGCCGCTAGAGCAATAACCTGTGCTCTGAAGGGAGTGGAGAGCACTTTAGGAATATACCCGTGTTTCGGCCTAAGGACGACTCTGCAGTTGTTAGGTCCAAACTCGAGGCAGGACGCGCTTTAAGACATAGCGTGTAAATCACCCACTCTTTTGACAAAGGCGAGTGCCAATAAAAAAGCGGTTTTGAGTGAGAGCTGCTTCAGGTGTGCAGACTGAAGAGGCTCAAATGGAGCGCCCTTTAGTGCTTCCAGGACCGTGGAAAGGTCCCAGACAGACACGGAAGGGGGGCGCGGGGGGTTCAGCCTTCTAGCCCCTTTCAGGAAGCTGATAATGAAGCTTTTTTTCCCCACCGACTGTCCGGTCACCGGGTCGTGCGTTGCCGTAACGGCCACTACGTATACTTTGAGTGTGGAGGGGGTGCGACCCGCGTCCAAAAGCTCCTGTAAAAAGGCGAGTATACTCGGTATCTCGCACGAGTGTGGGTTCAGGCTTTTCTTTGCACACCAGTCGGAGAACACCTTCCATTTCTGGGTGTAGAGGCGCCTGGTTGAGAGAGCCCTTGCCTCAGTAATGGTGTTTAGAACTCTAGCTGGGAGACACCCGGGTACCCGTTGAGGGGCCATGCATGAAGGGCCCATAAGTCAGGCCGGGGATGCAGTATCGTCCCGTTGGCCTGCCCCAGGAGGTCTGTCCTCAGAGGAATCGGCCATGGGGCCGAATCTAACATTTGCGCCAGCTCGGGGAACCATGTCTGGTTCCTCCAGAGAGGGGCTATCAGAAGTACTGCATTTTTTCTCTCCCTGATTCGCTTGATGACCTGAGGTAGCATAGCGACAGGGCGAAACGCATACAAGGGGCGATTCGGCCATTCGTTGGTGAGCGCGTCCATGTTCTTCAAGAAAAATAATGGGCAGCGAGTAGGTTTGGGAACCGAAAATCATTTCTTATCCATAACCGGTTGTGTTTTTTCAAAAATACTGGAACCGTGCGTAATTCCTGAGTTTCGGTTCCGAAAACGGTTCTGGTGCGATGTGTGGACGAGGTGCTGGGAGCTTTTACTTTAATAGCGATGTCTCACCACATGAATATTAAAATCGTAATGAAAGCACTGTCCCTCGCGCTATTCGTATACGTTTTGCGTCAGATATACGTTCAACGCAGAGAGAGAGAGAGAGAGAGAGAATATAGACAGTAGAGCTGCACCATTAATCTTTAAACGATCTCGATAACAACACCCACGCAATCTTATTCCTAAATGACAAAAACTTCACACCGGAACATTCAAATCTGTTTGCGCTGTCACTGACCCAGAGAGAGCAGTTCTACATGAAACAGCTTTACTTTCAGTCTTTTCAACAACATAAGTAGAGATTTTTCTGTGTTAAAAATATTCAAATGATCACAGAAGTACTGAGATAAAAGTTTATAGTTCGAGAATAAACACTGATGTCTACGGTCGGTAGCAACCAAAACAGAGTTAATCACCTTTTGAAAGTCGCTTCAAATAACGAAAATTCGCTTCAGAATTTACAAAATGTAGCTATATAATGAGCAAGTACATCATGAATGCCTTTTTTGAAACCGTGTTTTTGTCTTATCCTGAATCACTACGGTAAGCCTGTAGCTAATAAGCGTTTAGACTCGGACTAGTTTACACTGGTCGGTTCGGCACTGCTGCGGAGTAGCCCAGTGCCTGCGTGACTCAACCCACGTCATAGACATACACATAGAGAAGTAGCTCCGGCTACAATGTTCTTCCACAAGACTCATGCATTTCTGTTTATTAACTGCTAGAGCAGTTTAATCCAGTAAGGAAACAAGTGAAGTATTTATGAATCAATCATTCAAACCGATTTTGTCTGGATCTTACATGTGTGTTCAAGCTAATTCTACCCCTTCTGAGAGGGTATTCTCCACTGCTGGAGATTAGCTATAGGAGAGTTCCTAAATTATCCTTGAGAATGCAGAAATGTTTATTTTCCTTCAGAAAAATTTATTATTTTTGCAGAAATTGCTAAATAATATGTTGAATTTGTTGACATTGCCAGTCTGTTAAACTCATTTGACAAGTGTCAGAACTAAAACACAAAAAGGATTGCGTTTTTTCCCATTACTACTATTTTTATTAGTTGTTTTAATTATTTTTATTGAATGGGAACTGGAACCGAAACCGGAATTGTTTGGCGGAATCGGAACCGGAAAATTTCTTATGATTCCCAACCCTCGCAACTAGCGTTGTCTTCGGAGGCGAAGAGGTCAACCTCTGCCCTGTCGAATGTGCTCCACAACAACTGAACTGTCAGAGGGTTGAGAGACCATTGTTCTGGAAGAACCTGGATGGCGTATCCGCACCCTGGTTCAGGACGCCTGGTACATGCGCTGCTCTCAAAATATATTATATATTTTTATATATTCTGGATATTCAAAATAATTAACCAAGCATTAATACCATTGATCAGCCCTACCAAACGTGGATGTTTTTTCACTAAGAAACAAACATTGTTATGTTATTTGATTGATATTGTGAAGCTGCTTTGATGCAATTTATATTGTGGAAAGCGCTATATAAATACACTTGACTTGACTTGACTCTCAGCGAGCGCAAGTTGTGCTGAGCCCACAGGATGAGACTCCTGGCCATCGTGTGCGGAAGTCTGATCTGAGGCCGCCCTGACGATTTATGTAAGATACCACCGTCGTATTGTCCGTTCGGACCAGGACGTGTTCGTCTTTCAAGTACGGGAGCAGGGCTCTGAGCGCTAAGGCGACCGCTCTCATCTTGAGACCGTTTATGTGTAGGCGTTTCTCTGGGCTTGACCACAGGCCAGAGGCGGGTCTGCTTTCGCTAAGGGCTCCCCGACCAATTTTAGAGGCGTCCGTCGTGATCATCTTTCTCCTTGAAATTAAAACTTACTCCAGACTGATACCAGTCACTGGATTTCCATGGTTGCAAGGCTTTGATACAGCCGTGGTTCGCCTTGATCAGGAAGTGACCCGAGCGCCACTGGGCTCTTTAGCCAACGTTGGAGAGGGCGCATGTGTGACAGCCCGAGCTGTAGTACTGCTGATGCTGAAGCCATAAGACCCAGCATTCTCTGGAATAGTTTGAGGGGGACGAGAAAGAAACTCTATCGTTTGATAAAGAAACTCATACAGGTTTGGAACAACATAGTGGCAAGTAAAGAGTGAAAGAATCTTTTTTTTTGGGTGAACTATCCCTTTGAATATTATGAATATTATGTACTATTTTGTTGTACTGTAGTTTTATTGGTGTCATGCAGACTTTTAGACATTAAATAAGCTTACCTTCAGATATTCATTGGCAAGAGTGTGGTGCAGGGCTTCACATGTTTCACTCACAATCCTGGAAATTGTGGACTCTACAACCCTGAACTGGTAACTTAAGGATGCAAATGATTCTTGGCCAGGTCTCTCTGGAAGAAGAGATAGTAATATCTCAATGTGATTCTCCTGGTTAAAATAAAGGAAATTAAAAAAAAATTCTCCTAAAGGAGAAAAAGGAAAAATGACAAGTAAACGTGATATACACAGCAGCCTTTAATATGAACAACAAACAATCAAAAATCTGAGTGTTACTGCCAATCTCCATTTGGTGTCATGTTTGGTTATTAGAGGGGCCACTTTATTGAGAATAAATTCGAACTCATTCATTCGAAGAAGCGCCCTGAAACCCGCTCTGTCATCTCCCTGTCAAAATAATCACACAAATGAAGTCAAAGGAATTATAGACAAGTACCCTAATTATATGTATCAATGGTTCACTGATTTGTTATGCTCAGGCTACGGTATCAACAGTTGTATGTATATCTTCAAACATTCTCTAATTACATCACCTAGTCATGAACTGTAAGAAAATTAAAATATAGAAACAATTATTTAAACTGTATTTAATTAGCCAATTTATTTTCCAAGAGCGACCTGAGAACAACAATTATAATAAAAACATAGCTGTGTGATTTTGTGACCATTGCTTACCTCTAGCTCGCTCTGTAACTTGTACAAACCGTGTTCCCGCCGTCTCCACAACTTCACCCAAACCCTTTTCTTTTTTTTCTGTGAATTTTCTGTGAAAATAATTCCAAACACTAACATCGCAATTACTTCCTGCATATCGTCTTGTGAGATTTCCTGTGTTCACAGTCGAGAAATCTGTTCATGTGAGGTGTGCTGTCTTTGTCACATCATGGCACACCACACACTATGGAGCAAAACGGTTAAATCTAGGATTTTTTTCTCCTCATTTTTGTGGTCTATCACATTTTGAAAATCTTATAAGATGTAAAAAATCCTTTGGTGGGTACCCAGCATAACCGGCTAACTCACGTTAATGTTACATCAGTCATTCGACTAACGTATGCACTATTATTAATACAGTTAATGATACAGCTCACATGTGCACCACAATAAATTAGAAATATTATCGATTTGTTGATGGACAACAATGGAGGGATGTGGGAGGGAATGTCATTCTTGCCTGTCTTCAAAACTTGAGAACATCTTGAATTTCAAGTCTGTTGGTGATCAAACAATGTATTTCTTCTAAAAAAAGAGTTTTTTTTACAGCCAGTTGTTTAACTGCTGTATAGGATAATAAAAACTGTTATAAATTAAAAGCAATGCAAAATGACTTAATGCAAGGTTTTCTTCGAGTTATAGATGTAGAAAAAAGTACCAGCATTGTAATTCACACAATTCACCACATAAGAGTGTTCAGAGTCAAAATTTCATACCTCTCTTATAATATATAACAGTAGGGTACATTGCCAGATGTATTGCTGCTCATTTCATAGCAGATTCGTGTGCTTGATGAGTGTTCTAATTGAATGGACACATAATCAATTATTGCAGCAGAGAGGCATTGACCCTTTAAACCTGAACGTTAAAAAAAGCCAATTAAGGTCATTACTACCATATTTCCTTTATGTGTTTTTGTATGTCAAATAAGAAAAATATGTAAAATTAATATATATATATGAGAATATCCAAATGTAATGATTTTCCCCCCTTAAAGTTAAAAAGTTTCCTATCAAACGAAACAACTTTTTTTACTCTCATTGCTATAGTTTTGGAGTCTTTACTATTGTGTATGTCAGTCAGAAAGAAAAAAAACTCTAAAAATGCTTCCAGGGCTTAAAGGGTTAACTCTATACTTCATGAATGTAAAGTTTCAACTGTACATTGACACAATATTAGATCAACAATAAACAAACCTTTCGTTAACACTAACAGTCTTTCTTAAACATTGACATGTCTGTCTCTATTGTATAGTTAATAAATTCGGTTTGAAATTTTAAAAACCAAAACCAAACCCTGATTTTTCGGAGCTCCTCACATGACATGCAGGAAAATAATAGTGGGCTAAATCGTCAGCAAGATTTACTACTTCGTTCCCTTGATTGGCTATATTGTATGCACAATTTATAAATCGAGGGAACAAATTAATAAATCGTCTGCACGATTTAGCAAATCGAAGGAACGAAATAGTACACTTTTTGTACTACTTTTGGATTTACTTTTTTTCTTGCATGTCATGTGCGGGGCTCCGTAGATTTCTTTGCCCTTTGACAGTATTTTTATCCTCAAAGGGATCAACGTTTTTTCTTTAGCCTTTCATTTAGCGATGAGTTTAGTTTGGAGCCATTTAGCCAAGAATAGCCATTCATTCTTTCATTTTGCAGTTAATAATAACACTTTGCAACATGTTAGGCTACCTATTGTTGCATATTTTTTTGTTTTGAATAATTTGGCTCATGTTTAATCCTTGCTCATTTTATAAAAGTAAAATAATATTTTTTTGTTGTGGCATTAAAAAAAACATCAAACAAAAATGAAAAAATGGCTTGTTATAGAAAAACGTTCCCGACCGCTCACCCCTGACTTTGATGTTTTAATATATGAATAGCACTTTTATTTTGCCATGATGATATGACGTCATAAGGCGGCGCCGCGCTCCTCCTGCTGCAATTCGCAGGAGAAAGGTTTGTGTTTTTAACTGTTTAAAATTATGTGTTTAAGCCATTCGCTATATAACAATAATTTTCATCGTTTGTATATATATATATACAAACGATGAAAATTAATTGTTTTGCTTTATCTAACATGAATGAACGTCATTTCTGTGAGCAAAGCCTCACAACAATAGTAAAAGAAAAGATGCGTCTCATTTTACGAATTCCTGCACTAGCAAGTGATGAGAGCTTTCTAGCGTGGAAGAAAAACAATTGAATTCTGGTGAAAGTGGAAATGTTCCTTTATAATTTACTATGATATATTCTGTTTCTATTATATAAAATGAATATTGCACTTAGTTCATTTAAGTCAAATCATTTTTTCTCCCACAAAACGCATAGTTTCAAAGTAGCCTTACAGAAAATCATATTATGTTTATAATGGCTTAGCTCTTTAAGATCTAGCAGATTTAGGGCAGGATGAAATAACGATGATGTTTACCATTTGAGAAGATTTAGCTATACTATTTTACAGTGTTTCCCACGTGACTTTGGCTTATCATGATAATTAGAGACCATTAACTCTCTAATGACTACTGAACAATGAAGCTTATTGAGACGCACCCAGAGATTTAGTTTGGATTTATTTATTTTTCTGTACATTTTTCTTTTCTTGTACGTGACAGAGTGTCCAAACACAGAAAGACTCCTGAGATCCACATTACAAAGATGGCGTTTATTAAAGAAGAGAGTGAAGACATGAAGATTGAAGAAATACTCATAGTGAAACTTGAAGATACTGAGGAACAAACAGGTTGGTTTCATTCTCAAAGCTGAACTCATTCATTTGAACCTTATTAAAGTGGTTCTCAAAGTGGGGTCGGCAGTTTTTAGCTTTAAATGCTTTAAAATAAATGTTGTTAGTAATGAATGCAACTATTTTTTATTTGATAGGCTACTATAAAATAAACATATGGGCAACTAAAATACATGTTTATAATGTTTGTAAATATGTAGTTTTATCTACTGGTATTTTACATTAATTTTGAATATAATAATAAAATGCTACTGTCCTTTAAACTGATTTACTGCAACCTTAAAAATGCCCTTCAAGGTTGACCTAGTGCTGCTGTATTATTAGATGGGGGCCATTTGAGCCAATAAACCAAGCATATTGTGTTCATTACTCCTATCTAACAATAACTTTGGGTTTAATCACCATTATATTTATGAGGCGGTCCTTGGGAAATTTTTCTACCCTATAAGGGGTCCCTGGCCCCAAAACGTTTGTGAACCCCTGATTATGCAACAGTATCAGGTGAGTTTAACTTTACATTTGTTATCTAGAACTTTACTTTTGTATGTCAGCTTAATATTATTAAAACACTGGACAGAAGATTAAAATAACTTTGCAAAATCATTCATTACCATTCATAAAATACTTTCCACCACAGACACCAATGTTAAGATACAAAAAAAAAGAAGATATTTATATGAAAAACAATACTTTTAAATATGAAACTACAACCACTGGTAGGTGGCAGCGAGTTATTGTCTTAATGAGTGAGTCATCAAATCATTGATTCAACTTATTATTTCAAAATAGCTGATATATTCAGGGAAAAAACAAATGACTGTCTATGAATTGGGCATTAAAGGGAAAGTTCACCCAAAAATTTAAATTCTGCATTAATGCATTAAAGGATTAGTTTTAAAAAAACTTTTGCTGATAATTTACTCACCCCCATGTCATCCAAGTTGTCCATGTCTTTCTTTCTTCAGTCGAAAAGAAATTAAGGTTTTTGATGAAAACATTCCAGGTTTTTTCTCCATATAATGGACTTCAATGGACCCCAAGCGGTTCAAGGTCCAAATGACCGTTTCAGTGCAGCTTCAAAGGGCTTTAAACGACA
Source organism: Meda fulgida (assembly GCA_030578275.1). Classification (NCBI taxonomy): domain Eukaryota; kingdom Metazoa; phylum Chordata; class Actinopteri; order Cypriniformes; family Leuciscidae; genus Meda; species Meda fulgida. Next base: position 22,031,143 of record CM060619.1, read on the forward strand.
CCAGACGATGAATAAGGGTTTATGTAGAGAAACGATCTGTCATTTCAAAAATAAATAAAAAAGTTTAAGTTTTATAGGCACAAATGCTCGCCTTGCTCTGTTCTGTGATGCGTGTTCGTGACTCTCCTTTTCGAACTCGTTCATTAAAATGAAAGAATCTTTTTTGAATGTAACGAAATGACTCGAAAAAAGATTCTTTATTCATTGTCTGGTGTCGTTTAAATCCCTTTGAAGCTGCACTGAAACGGTCATTTGGACCTTGAACCATTTGGGGTCCATTGAAGTCCATTATTAACGAAAAAACCTGGAATGTTTTCATCAAAAACCTTCATTTCTTTTCGACTGAAGAAAGAAAGACATGGACATCTTGGATGACATGGGGGTGAGTAAATTATCAGCAAAAGTTTTTTTTTAAAGTGAACTAATGCATTAATGCCAGTTCTGATGCCGCTCCTGTGTCACCTCTGGACTGCAAAGATGAATTTTGATTTAATGATTTAATTTGACTAGTAACAGTGGTATTGTGTTATTGTTCTAATAGAATTTAATTTGAATGTTAGAATTTGACATAAAAGGTGATGAATTCATCTACAAATGTCCATATATAGGTGAAAATGACCCTGGAAATCAATTTAAGGTGGCAAATATTACCCCTTAAAAAAAAAAAAATAATTCTGTCACTGCTGTATAGAATATGAAAAATATGAATATCTTCGTGAATCAGCTGTCAACAACAGGCCTAAACCAGCCACAATCAGTAATTTTATTAGGGGCCAAGCACCTATTGTATAGGCACCTATTGTATCCGTTGGCGTTCTCAAAATTATTCTTCCTTTTTCCAACTGGGTGTCAATGGCAGCCCATTGATCCGCTTGCGGGAAAGTTAGGAAATTTGGCAAACTGATAGAGGACAGTCCAAACTGTCACCATAGCAAATTTGCCGTCTCAAAACCAATCCCTCCAGCGCCACCAACTGTCAAAAGTTTTACTCATATTTATGACAATAACTTTAGAACCACAAGGGAGAACCATATTTATTTTTCCTCTGATTCCTTAGCTTAAGACGATTCGATTGCACCCTATGTCGTCATTTTCCATCATGAAAATTTGTCCGCCATTTTGAATTGTCCAAAAAAACTACTTTTTCGAACTCGTCCTAGACAGTTGCTCCAATTTTCACCAAAATTGAACCAGATCATCTCCAGACAATGCTGACAAAAAGTTATGGAATTCATGTTGATTCGTCAAACCGTTTTCAATAAATGCGCAAACTAATTTTACATAGCGCTTGCGAAAACAGATGTAAGGCTGTGTCTCCGCAACGCTTTATCATATTCAGACCAAACTGGGTACATCACAAACATGACCTGAGGCGACATGCAGCGTTTAGGCGCAGCACCACCTACTGGTCCGGAGATAAGAAAAATTATAAATATAACTTATGAACGGTTGGTCCAAAAATCATAAAGGATTCTCGTTAGATTCAGGGCATCATGCCGAGTCGACTGATATCCAATTTTTCCACATCGGCCATTTTGAATTTTGAACCAAAATGCTGTATTTTCTGAACACATGAATGTATGGTTATGAAACTCGGTATGGGTCATCAGTACGGTGCCCTGAAGGAGCCTGAGAAACACTAATGTCCAAATGTCAAAATATTGATGGTAAGGGGTTGTAAAATCCAATCAAAGTCAGGTGTCAGTCATTTTTTACGTGTTTCTTCGTATAAATGTCTGTAACTCAGATATTTTCACCAAAATTGACACAGATGTATGGGCTCACTCTGAGGACACATAAAAAAATGGTGGGATTAAAAGCCTCTTGGTGGCGCTATAATAGAACAAAACATGAAATTGCCATTGACTTCAATACAGTTCTATACAGTTTAATAAGAGAAAATGCTATACTTAAAAAATGCATTGCTGTAACATTACGAAACTCAGTTTGTGCCATTAGCACCATGCCCTGAGGGTACTTAAAATATTTTGAGACAGTGCCACCTTTTGGTCAAAGGTTATAATAAAATTTCCTAAAATTCTAATAACTTTTAAATAAATCTGCCTATTGTAATGACACTGGTCTTAATAGATTCCTTGGGTTATGACGAGAACATAGATAGCAAGTTTGCCGTATTTGGCCGAACTTCCTGTCCCCCACCTTGGCTTTCATTCAATACCTACTTTTTCCAACTCCTCCAAGACAGTTTGTCCAATTTTCACCAAAATCGAAGCGTATCATCTCCAGACTGTAACGACTAAAAGTTATGGATTTCGTGCCGATAGACAAAACCATTTTCATATGCCGCCGCAGCAAATTTGAGGATGATGCAAAAACGACTATTCAGGCTTTATCTCTGCAATGCCTTGACATATTGACACCAAACTTTGTATGTGTCATTGTCACTTCACTCTGACCAGATCACATCGATTTCGTAACTGCACCACCTATTGGTTGAAAGTGATAAACCATTAAATCATATTTTTTAATTACTTTTTATATGATTTTTTAGCCATTTTGCCTAAAATCCTCTTCAAATGTCTTTAATTGCTCCTTGATCCAGTTGGTCACATTCAGCCAAGTTAGCATGTCCTGTCATCTTCTTGCGCTTGGCCCCGCTAGTTGCTGCTTGCAGCTATATTTGTAACTGTTATTGCTTTCTAGGGGGTTCACTTTTATTTTATTTTTTTCACTTTAGACCTGATGTCACTAAAAGAAGAGAGTGAAGAACTGAATGAAATGGAAGAGAAAAATCAGAATGAGAAACATCATGATTTCATGACTGGAGAAAAATCCACAAAGATTGAAAAGACATCCTCACGAAAAAGAGCTCAGAAGCACCAACCTAACAGTTACTTTACCTGCTTCCAGTGTGGAAGGAGTTTAAATTCAAAACAAAACCTTGAAGTCCACATGAGAGTTCACACTGGAGAGAAGCCTTACACATGCCTTCAGTGTGGAAAGAGTTTCACTCAAAACCAAAACCTTAAAGCCCACATGAGAGTTCACACTGGAGAGAAGCCTTACAATTGCACTCAATGTGGACAGTTTTTTACACATAAAGGAAACCTAAATGCCCACATGAGAATTCATACCGGAGAAAACCCTTTCACCTGCAATGTGTGTTGGAAGAACTTTTCACGAAAAGAAAGTCTTAACACTCACATGAACATTCACACTGGAGAGAAGCCTTGCATATGTGCTCAGTGTGGAAAGAGATTCAGTTGTAAAGAAACCCTTCAATGCCACATGAGGATTCACTCAGGAGAGTATTGTTTTATATGTCCTCAATGTGGAAAGAGTTTCAGTCATAAAAGAAGCCTAAACACTCACATTAAACTTCACACTGGAGAGAAGCCTTTCATCTGCCCTCATTGTGGAAAGAGTTTCACACTTAAAGGAAATCTTCAGACTCACATGAGGCTTCACACTGGAGAGAAGCCTTTCAAATGTCTTCAGTGCGAGAAGAGTTTCACATATCAAAGAGACCTGAAAAGTCATTTGCAAACTCACGAAATTGTGGGATTCTGAATGTTATGAGGCTTTGAGACTTTTCTTCTTCTTCATATATAGATAACACTACTGACACCCTCTAATTTCGATTGTATGAAGGATTGTATTTGTCCCTTTTGCTCTCACTGTTGATCGGCAAGTCCTGCAGACTGGGGTGATTTTCTCTAAATCCAAAAAACTCCCATACTGGCGAGTTTACTTATTTTTGAGTGTGGGTAGAGACCTCCTCTGTCTTATCGGACGACATGATTTTGCACGGCAGTAGTAGCTGTGCGCTGCGTCTTCTGCTTATTAACATATGGCAGTGTTAAGGTGCAAAACCAGCACCTATAATACTTTTTCAACCGGGTACTGGTGCTGATTATTTTTGTCATATTACCATAGGAGTACTTTTCATTTAAAATATTATGGTTGTCGCCAATACCAGTATATTGTCACACCCCTAATGCAAATGAAAGATTATTAATAAACGGACATAATCTGTACATAAATACTGAACATTGCACTACATTATTTTATTAATCTTTAGTAAGAGATGAAAATTAATATTCAACAATATTTTTGATCTGACTGTACTGACGCTGTTGTATTAGAACTGGATGATGATGTAATTTTTTGCAGCACTGCCTTCAGCCCCGTTCACACCGCCAGCGACAAAGCGACATGATCCCATTAATTTCAATGGAGCGCTGGCGACTTCCGGCGACACGAGCGACAGTGACCATTGGTGACAGAATGTGGGTGTGTCAAGAGACAAGCGACAAAAGTTGAGAAATTTCAACTTTATGCAAATGAGAAGTGATTTTCGGGCGACAACCAATAGGAAAGAAGCCTTTCAATTCCCGTCACCTTCTTGAGTGCCGTGCAGGCAAGACCGAAGAGTTCGAGGGCGATTTCACTGTTGTATATGATTTGACTGTAACCACATACATGGATATAATAAAATGATGCATGGAAAAGAAACTGTCGACAGTGTCAGTGAGTTTAATTCATACATTTATAGTTTGAGTGTTGTAATTTTATGATGCAAGTTTAGTACGCAACATAATGCAGTTCCCCTGCATTATGTTGACTATTAGGGACAAGAAAATTAATTATTTGTCAAATTCGAATGACGTTTTAGTAATTTATGACAGTATGAGTGAGTTTAATTTGTTGATTGATCGATCGTTAATCTAGTAAATTATTTAATCCACTGAACACTGCTGTGGTAATATAAAAACACTCCCAACAGCATACTGTTTCTTTTGAGCCTAATTCCTAGTCAAATTAAAATTATATAGTTGTATATATCACTTGTGATAATATTTTGTATAGATATGGCCAGACGTGCAGTCTACCAATAACAGAGCGACAGCACTACGAACGCCCACAAGCGACTTCACAGTACAGAGACTAGCGACATACAGCGACGCTGGCCGTGTGAACGGGGCTTTATAGATGAAATGAACAATTTTAAATTTGATGATCTTTCAACAGAATTAAATCAACACTGAACTGACTTCAGCTGAACAACAGCCAAAATGCATAACTTTTCTGTTATCACTGTAAAGCTGCTTTGAAACCTGTGTTGTATAAAGCGCTATTTAAATAAAGGTATAAATGAATGTACATGTAAACATGCTTTCAATTTGATCTTGAATATGGTTATCTTTGGGGCTAGTTCCAGCTGCGCATTGAGTAAAAGTGTAAAATTCAATCAAAATCATCACTGATTTGAGGTGTTTTTAGTTTGTGTGCGATCAAAACGGTGTGACATGATGTGATCAAAATTTTTCCTAAGTATAAAAAAATCTGTAAACTATAGGAAGCCCTTCCACATTACTATAATATTAAAGGTTACAATTAACAACAGAGCCCAAACTATTAAATCACTGTAAATAAGGGACAAAACATGTTTTAGAAGTTAGTTTTTATTATTTAATAATAAATTATTATAAATTGATATATTTGTAGACAAATGTCTCGGCCAATGAACTATGAAAGGTTTTCTAACCCTAACTATGAAATCAGGTTTATCTGATTTTTTTTTAAATATGTATATTTTATATATATATATATATATATATATGTACATTTACTCACTTCATAACTTAATTTGTGCCAACTCTGTCAGACACATTAAAACGCATGCTATTTTAATTTGATCTACCCAACAATCACCTTAATGGTGTTCAGTAAAGGATATAAGTGATAACATAAATGTTTTGTTCTGTTTTCACACTATTGCACCCAATCCAGTTCCTAAATTCTCTACCATCCTTTTTTGTTTAACATATATTACCAATGTTCTTGGGTATATCAAGACTGTGACTGTCACCATTGTGTTCTGTTTAGTTTTGTTCATGGACATTTTAGTTTGTAATTCTTCAGTTTCCTGCCACCTATCTGCAACCATGGACACTAACTATCAGCTGTTGGTTATTCATCTGTCAGTGAAATGTGACCCAGTTCCGATTTGTTGCTCATATGTGACACAGATCGGATATGTTCTATGACAGTGTAAACAGGAAACGCATACATTCGGATATTTCGAGATCGGTTTCAGGCCTAGTTCATATGTGGAAATAAATCAGATATAACTCAGATATGTGCCAATGCGACTGTAATGTAAACAGGCAGATCGGATTTTCTGAGGCATGAGGCTACGTCTCCGCGGTTTAATGACGAGAGCAACCCGACGCGCATCTGCAAAGGGACGGAGGGTGTCGTCGTGGGAGAGGAATGTGGACAAACGTTGACAACATATCAGAGGTTGGCTAGCTCATCCTAAAATTTCGGACCCACTGCTTCTCGTTAAAGCCCGACACGATGTCATGAAAGTGCGCATCTGTAGCACGAATTTTATTTCTCGTGCCATTTAACGCCAAAAATAGTTTTTGCGTGCATATGATATAAATGAATGAGGCATTTATATAGCGCTTTCAATAATCGATGGTAATTTCAATAACGTGCTCTTTATAGTGTGTAATACGCACGCACTCCACACCCTAATCCTACCCAAGGGGTTTACAGTGCGTATCATGCAAGCAAAAACGTTTTTTGACGTATAAACGGCGATGGCGCGAAATTAGTGGTATAGATAAGCACTTTCATGAGATCGTGTTGTATGTTCCCATCAGTCCCGAGATCTCTCTCGCACACAATAACAGAAGCGTATGCGCTGGCTGCAGTGACGGCCCTTTTCGTCCTCCGCCTCAAAATCATGGTGATGTTTGGTGAACTTCGCATATAAATCGCAGAGCTAGCATAAAGCATATTTTGTGTTTGTCTATGCAAGAACCCCCTTTAAGCATGCTCAATGTTTCAGATAGTATGGCAAGTCTAATACACATGAATCGGATATGGGTCACAATTGAAAGAACACGTAAACGGACGGTCAAAAAAACGGATATAGGCAACAAATCAGAATTGGACGTCAAGACCTGCAGTGTAAACGAGGCCTTGGACTGCTCATAAAAACGGTTTTTTTTTTACGTCATGAAAGGGAGCCGCCGCCCTCGGCTCAGTGCAGAGTAGGTTGGTATTCAGTGAGAGCGGTCGTGAGTCTGTGTTTTTGTATTTTAATTTATCATCGTCATGGTAAATTATTGTGTTTGTGGGGGTTGCAAAAACTCGAGTCCACAGGTTTCCTAACAAGAAAAAGGACGGTGCTATCTTTCGTGCCTGGGTGCGGTTTGTGCAGGTGAAGAGACAGGATTTCTCTTCCGCATCGGCTTCGAAAAACGCGGTCGTGTGTAGTGTTCACTTCAGATCGGAGGATTATCATCCCGGCGATATGATGGAGTTCAACATGGGATGCCGAAGGAAGAACCAAGTGAGACTCAAAGCTGGTGCGGTTCCTTCAGTGCACACCGCATCTTCATCGGGTTCTCCCGCCGGTGTAGCAGTCGATTCTGTTCGCTACAGGAATTTGTGTTCCCCCTAAAAGAGGCATGTCTGCGCATGCGTAGCAAACGCATCAAAGCACAACTGGAAGTACGGAAAGCGAAAAAGGCCAAAAGCATTGGCGCAACATTTAATTGTCAGCATAATAAAATGGTTCTCACACTCCAGTAATATTTCTGTCAGAACAAAACAAACTCAATACCCATACCCCTACATACCCATCCCAACAAAAAACCATTCTGCTTGACTCAATTGTAGAGTCAGATATCAAGAAGAAAAAGTGTTTGGAGACAACAAGGTATTTTTCATGCACCATATGTAGTGTTATTGTGTAATACGGTATGCTTGAAATAACACTATCCTGTTTGTAGAGCCCTGATGATGGCAAAGGGCAATTCGGTTTCAAACTGGGTGTGTGAAACCTTGCCTCGCCCACTTCAGAGGGATGCCATATCATGTTGTGTGTTTGCTTTGAAGGTGTGTGATTATAGTATTGTTGCAAATATTAAGTGTTCATTAAAATGGGATGATGCTTAAGTTCTTATTGCTTGTTACTTCCTCAGTTTGCAGAACACATTCTGCAAAATACCACAATAAACTTCTCCAGTGATCTACAATATTTAACACGATTCAGAATGGAGATTTCTTTAACCCTGCTCCGCCAATCTGGTATGGCTTTATGTGTGTATGTATTTATGTTATTTTTGCCATCCCAATGCAATCACTGGGTCTTACCAGGCCAAACATACATTTAGGATACAAAGTCATGAAAAAAAGAGCAGAGGATACACACAATAATAATTAACCTTGTTTATTGTATAGTTAAATATTTTTATTCTATAAATGCATCATATATATTTTTAAAAGGTCTTTAAAAGATAAAACACTCCCGACCTGGTATAAATGGTTTAAATGGTTTCTGAACCCAAACATGAGGTTTTATTTGATACAGAATCAACATAGCCTAATTATATGTGGTACACATATTTTATTAGTCAACGTGTGACAATAACCTCTGACAATTTATATAAATTGTATGTATTTTCTGTGTATAAATCGATGCATTCTTTTGTGATTTAGGAACAGAACTTTTATTTTGGTCTGGATTAGTGACGTCAGGAGGCTGCGACGCGATCCTGCGTTTGTCATACGGCTAAAGAAAGGTTTGTGTTTTTAAGTCCTTAAATCATGCAATTGTATAGTTTTTTAAGCGATGTAAAATGAATAGTTTATTATTGAATGTAACATTGCAATGGTTATTCTACCATAGCGTTTAAAGCGCATCCACATATGTGTAACAGAAAAGGTGCGTCTCATTTCGCTCCTTAAATCGTGAACCAGTTTACAGTACCATCAATTCGGTCATTTTATCAAGTAGTGATAGGAAAGAGTAAATCAAAGCAATTGTTTCGCACGATTCACTGTTTAGAAGAGCTCGAATCATCGCGCGGGGACGACATCTGCTGGTCAAAACACCGTAAATGCAACGAGAACACAAACAAAAACATGTGTAATGATAACTTTTACTAACTAGTAGCAAATATTTTCATTACAATTTAATCTATTAACTGTAAATGCAAATGGTTAAATACCTAATATAAATCATAAGTAAGTTTTGAGCTAAGTAAGTAATAAGGCTGTCACTCCATTGTGCTGACTACTGAACAGAGCTGATTGAGACACTACACAGATTTAATTTGGATTTATTTTACTTTCTGTTATTTATTCTCATCTTCAATATGGCAGAATATCCAAAAACACAGAAAAACTCCTGGTGATGCAACTGAGATCCACGTGACACTATTATAAAGATGGCGTTTATTAAAGAGGAGAGTGAAGACATCAGGATTGAAGAAGCATTCGGTGTAAAACATGAAGATACTGAGGAACAAACAGGTTGGTTTTCATTCTCAAAACTGAACTCAGTCAATTGGTCCTTAATATGTCAACCTCTACAGCATCAAGTCAAAATTATTTGTATAGCACTTCATAATAGGCCTACACAGTTTACAACATTACACATTAAGGGTGTAGCCATCATTTCAAAAGTGAGGGGGACAGAATGTCAAGTGTTGTTAATGTTCTGACCTTTTGTCTAATTTACGGGTTATATTTTTAATCATATCTTCTTGCTCAATTGGCGTAATATGCTAATAATGTAAGCGGGGTATTAATGTAAGCCCCCCCCCCCATCTAAATGGAGACTTGATGTGGTGGTTGGCATTTGCTAGCTCTACAAACAAACAAATTAATTGAAATGATATCTAGTTGTATGTTAGCGTGGAAAAAAGTCACTAAAATGTGAAGTTGTTTTTTTTATTTATAAAAACTTATTTTAAAAAATATTTTTTAATTTTGTTTATATACAGTATCTCACAAAAGTGAGTACACCCCTCACATTTCAGCAAACATTTCAGTATATCTTCTCAAGCGACAATAGATTTGAAATTAAACTTGGATATTTTAGAGTAGTCATTGTGCTGCTTGTATAGCAGTTAGGGTTGCCACCCGTCCCTTAAAATACGGAATTGTCCCGTATTTGTGAAATAAACACCGCGTCCCATTTTGGATCAATACGGGACGCTGTTTGTCCCATATTTCCGAGTTGTCTTAAACGCATCATCCCATGCAAATCATTCCACCCGCATACTGTGAAGACTCGTTCTATTCTACCCTTGATTGGGTAATACTCGCTGCCATTGTTGGTTTGATTGGTTTGTTTAATACCATCAGGTTCAGGGCCAATCAGAGTCAGAGGAGGGGGGGTCTTTTGGCAGAGAGTTGAGACGAGCCAATGGCGGCAGCAGCTCCTAAGACCCCCCGCGTCCACCTCTGAAACGAAAGCGGATGCAAAAGTACCGACGAGAGTGGGAGGAAACGAATACTTGGCTGGAAAGTGTCAGTGGCAATGAGTATCAAGCCAACTGCACAATTTGTCGGCGAGTGTTCTCTGTGGCGCACGGTGGCTTTAGACGGACAGCATGCCTCGGGAGAGCAACATTCGCGCAATGCTAGAGCTCAGAGAAATAAAGCACCGTCGCAGTTCTTCATACCTCAAACATCTCCCGAAGCAGATCGTGTAATGACAGTTTTTTAATCAGCTCAATAATGTTCTGATTGATTACGTTTTCATATGCTGCCTATGGCATAGTTTATTATTTCATTGTTTATTATGCCGTAATAAACAAATCATACCATAATGTATGGATATATAATTCATTTACATTGTAACATAATGTCTTAACAAATGTTAAGGAATAATGTTACAATGTAAATTGTATCAACAAATTGTATTTAAAAAAAGTATCAACGCATTTGTTTAATTTATAGTGAATAAGTTATGGATCTGTCAATTTAATAGTTAATAAAGTATGGTTAACATCTCACATACATCGACGAAAAGGCAATTTTTTTTGTGGTCTCATTGTCACACTTTGTTAACGTTGTTTGTGATAGAGAGTGATTGCATGTATTCACACTGATTTCAATAGCAGATAGTTTATTATAATGTCCATTGGTACTGATCTTATTACTTTCCTGAAAATATGTTTTGAGTTATGATATACCACCATTGGCATACCGTCGGGCCTGTGGTCATTGTGGCCCCGTGGGCTTTGGCCCCCGCTGCGGCAAGCATCCCTTATTTTTTTGTATTGAAGGTGGCAAGCCTAATAGCAGTATATATTTACTGTCCTCTGAAAATAACTCAACACACAGCCATTATTGTCAAAATAGCTGGCAACAAAAGTGAGTACACCCTAAGTGAACATGTCAAAACTGTGTCCAAAGTAGGGCTGGGCGATATGGCCAAAAAAAAAAATCACAATATTAGTTTAATATCAGTCGATATCGATAATTATCACGATAAATGTCAAATCTTTATTTCTTTCAAGTTTAAAGGCAGATTTTTGCTCCTAAGTGAAAGTTGTAGAAACCAGAGCGTTAATGTGCTCTTTATTGTCAGAACATATCATGACAAACACTTGCCAAACAGGTGAACATTTCACAAATCTGAGGTAGAACATTCAAACATTTGCCATTTTTCCTTAACAAAATAAACATCTTAATAGAAAAAAAATATTTCTTAGTTTCTGCATGTGCTAATTTTTATTTGGTAAAATGTAATATTCTGACTGTTTGAGTTTTATTAAAATGAACCATTGGTCATCCAGCATCATCCATTTAGATCATGATAACCACAGATAAAACCGGGCACAGCCTACAGCACCTCACTATCATGGCAAAATGTAACTTTCTGGTTTTATGGTATTTGTATGAAAAACAGTAGCCTAAATACATTATTAAATAATGTAATTATATTCCGTTAGTCTTTTAATACATTGTCTACATTAATAATATAATATAATACAATTCAATGTGTATATCCCACATTTCATGGTGCAGTTAATATTAGTAGGCTAACGTTACAGTAAATCCGTGGTAAATGATGGGAATTTGTAGACGGAAAACCTTCTGACTGTATCGTTGTGCTCTGTTTCATCTGCCTTTAAACTGGTTTAAATCACTGAGACATTTGTGTTCTTCGCTGAATTCAAGCGCTTCTCACTGGATCTCGTGACGAGGCCGATCAGAGTTAACGCATCTGCTCTAGTGAGCTCGCGCTGCGCTGCCGTTTGGACTTTGAGCCGAGCGGATAAACAGTCTGTGAGGCGCGCGCGGTTCAAATGAGTTTCATTCCGCTTTTGGCGCATAAACATTATCTAACATTTATCGAGCTCTTGATATGGTTTTATCAAGAAAAAATATTTCGCGATAACTATCGTTATCGTTTTATCGCCCAGCCCTAATCCAAAGTGTCAATATTTTGAGTGAGCACCATTGTCATCTAGCACTGCCTTAATCCTCCTGGCCATGGAGTTCACCAGAGCTGCACAGGTTGTTGCTGGGATCTTCTTCCACTCCTCCATAATGACATCACAGAGCTGCTGGATGTTAGACACGTAGTGCTTCTCCACCTTCCGCTTGAGGACGCCCCACAGGTGCTCAATAGGTTTCTAGTCTGGAGACATACTTGGCCACTCAATCACCTTCAGCTTCCTCAGTAAGGCAGTTGTCATCTTGGCAGTGTGTTTGGGGTTGTTATCATGCCGTTCGGCACCGTTTCTGAAGGGAGGGCATCATGCTATGCTTCAGAATGTCACAGTACATGTTGGGATCCATGTTTCCCTCAATGAAGCTCAGCTTCCCAGTACCAGAAGCACTCATGCAGCTCCAGACCATGATGCTACCACCACCATGCTCGACTGTAGGCTAGACACAATTTTCTCTGTACTCCTTACCAGGGCATCGCTACACATGCTGGACACCATCTGAGCCAAACAAGTTTATCTTAGTCCCATCAGACCACAGGACATGGTTACAGTAATTCATGCTCTGGGACAGGTTGCTTTCAACAAACTGTTTGCGGTCTTTCTTGTGAGCCAGCTTCAGAAGAGGCTTCCTTCTGGGATGACTGCCATGGAAACCGACTTGTTGCAGTGTGTGGCGTATGGTCTGAGCACTGACAAGCTGACCTTCCGCTTCTGCAACCTCTAAAGCAACGCTGGCAGCACTCATGCATCTGTTTTTTGAAGCCAGCTTCTGCACCTGACACACAGCAGGAGGACTCAACTTCTTTGATTGACCCTCGCGAGACCTGTTCCGAGTGGAACCCGTCCTGGAAAAACTCTGTATGACCCTGCCTGTACTGTAACTCAGTTTCAGGGTGTTATCAATCTTCTCATAGCCTAGGTCAGTGGTTCTCAAAGTGTGGGCAAGGTTACTGCAAGGGGGGCGCGGGAGATCAGCAGAAAAAGAACAGCCGTTACATAATACTGCATTCAAGTGCGTGAATAGCGGTTAGCGCTCTGCTTTTATAAAGCGGCAACAAATGGCAATTACACTGAATCGTTCTTCTTCAGACCGCTGGAACAAGCCCAACATAGAAGTTGCTCGCCATAGAAAAGCACCTCTTCACCTAATCACAAGCTGCTATTGTGAACGCTTCACTCCGCTGCTGTGCGCGTTCCAGTGACAAGACCAAGAAGCTGAGCTTGTGAGGCACTCTCCAAATCTGTTATATATTGATGCTTTTATATAGTGTTCATCCAAAGCATCACTTAACTATTTAAATGTTTTTGTTTATTTTAATTAAGTTTAATTTCTGGTCTATTATTCTCTCTTACTGATATATGATTCAATGATATATTACAAAGTGAAACTATTCCTGTTTTTCATTGCTTATTTTTCAATGTAAAAAACATTTCTGTTTTCATTTAAATAAAGTTTTATATATATATATATATATATATATATATATATATATATATAGACTTCTATACAGACGCAACCAAAAAAGTTTGAGAACTACTGGACTTTGTCATCTTTGTGGAAATCCTTTGAGAGTTCTTTGCCATGAGGTGCCATGTTGAACATCCACTGGTCAGTATGAGAGAATTGTACTCCAAGCACAAATTTTAACTGCTCTAATACAAGATACACAAATTTGTATGTAAAGCAGACAAAAACATGAACATGATGAATAGGACATATGGCTTTGCATGGTTAAACAACGTACAGCTATTATCACGTAGGGTGTACTTATATATACTGCTATACAAGCAGCACAAACTACTCTAAAATATATCCAAGTTTCATTTCTATAGTATTGTCCCTTGAGAAGATATACTGAAATGTTTGCTGAAATGTGAGGGGTGTACTCACTATCGTGAGATACTGTACATTTAAAAAATACCTCGAATCCTCCAAACAACACACAAATGTAGATAGAGTAAAAACATGAATAAAGTGAGTGATATTACATTTCTTTAAAAAAAAACCATGATGTTACAAATAACATTTTATTATCAACAGCCTGAGTCCATCCCGAACAAATAGCTTAGAAGGGTTAAAGCAATAAAACAGAAAGAAAGAAAGATGTTCTGTACTGCATGTTGTATTCAGTGTTTTGGAAAGTTACTTTGGAAATATAATAAGTTACAGATTACAAGTTGCCCTATTTAAAAAGTATTGTAACTATTTTTATTAAAGTTACTTTAATACACTTACTTTTCTAAATTTCTAACAAATGTTTTCAATAGGGCTGTCAGTTAAACGCGTTATTAACGGCGTTAACGCAAACCCATTTTAACAGCGTCAATTTTTTTATTGCGAGAATAACGTTCTTTTTGTAGTTTATTTCACATGCTTTTGCAACAGGATGCGGCGTGCGCAGCGCTGTGAAACCCATTCAATCATGATTTCAATGGCTGGTGCCGCGCGAGGACGTTTTGTTGCTTTGTTGACCAAAGCGCAAGTGCAGTGGCGCGCACGCCGCGGTCAAGGTTCAAAATAGTTCAACTTTTGTCGCTGCATTCTGTGACGATTACCCAGCGCTGCGCATTCCGCCTCCTGTCTGAAAGTTTTTTTTTTTTATTATTATTGACAACATTTACAAACAAAGTGGCATAGTACCAATCAGTGTATGATTAACACAGGAACAGACATGACAGAAAGTAAATTAAAATATAAAAATAAATAAAGAATAAAACTAGGGGTTTTCTGTAAGATTAAGGTCATCAACTAACTTAGAGAACTTAATAGCATTCTTTTTCTTAATATGTCTAAGGGAAGAGAAGTAAAGACACAGCTCCTTATGAAAAATGTAGAAATTTGGCCTGGATTTCAAGAATTTTGGCCTGGATTTCAAGAATTTGTTTTTATGTATAAAAAACTTCCCAAGAATAATAATTGAATTTATAACCAGGTCATGTGGGAGGTCTTTCAAAATTGTACCAAACATAACATTTTCCTTTGTTAGACTAGAGAAATTTAAAACTTTAGGGAACAACCAATAATGCATATCTTCCCAGAAAGCATTAACAAAAATACAATCATAAAATAAATGCTCAGTGGTTTCAATATGGTCTTCACAGAATGTGCAATTATTGTGATCCAAACCAAAGCGACGTCTCAAAAATTCCGCTGAGGGGTATATACCATTTAGAACCTTAAAATGAACCTCCTTCGCTCTTGGTGCAATGGGAAATTTAATAAATTTAGAACTGAGAGTCTCAGCCTCTTTTTTTTTAGAGAAGATTAAAAAAAAGGAATTTCTGTGGAAAGAAGGCGGATATAATTCTTTAATGAAAGTTTGCCTTATAATAAGGTTTGGTAATTTTATGTTTGTGAAATTGTGATCATTCACCAAAAGCGAAGGGAGATTAGGTGTCATGGTATTTTGACATAAATTATATACAGATGCAATTAAAGTTGGATGACAACCTTGGCATACTGGTCTCTGTCGAAGAGATTAAATTTGGAAGCAAAGTCCTCAAAAGAGAGCATGTTGCCTATACTGTCCAATAAGTCCATCACAGACCATATTCCTTTTTCTTGCCAAAGAGGGAAGAATATGGATTTATTTTTAAGCAACACAAATCTGCAATTCCATAGGGGTGTTGTGAGGAGTAAAGTTGTGTTTGTATATCATTCTCCAGTACAGTAAAACTTGTTGATGAAACGAGGATAACTTGATAGGGAGCTTTTTTAGATCAAAGTCACATCGAAGAAGGAAATCAATGCCTCCTACCTTCATAAAATTTTACTGGGAATATGAAACCAAAATTGTTTTCCGTGAAATAAAAAAGACCTTAACCAGTTTATTTTAATAGTACAGTTAATGCACTCAATGTCAATAGCCTTAAGTCCACCTTCTTCATATTCTTTAACTAAAGTACCTTTCTTAATATAGTGGGTGTTCTAATTCCAGATATAATTGAATATAGCTTGGTCTATGGATTTTATTGCATTTTTAGGAAGCGATAAGGAGTAGGCTAGGTAGATGAATCGGGAAATGCTTTCCATTTTTGTGAGAAAAATTCTGCCTCTAATAGAGATATCTCTTTGAGACCAGGAATTTAAGTATGATTTGCATTTATCCAGATTATTCCAAATATTAAGATTATCAAGCGAGTTCTTATCCTTAGTGATGTGTATCCCTAGGTATTTAACAGCTGATTTAACCGGGATATTATGAACTGATGTAAGGGTAGAATCGTGAATCGGCAAAACCTCACATTTATTAAGGTTTAATTTTAAGCCAGATGCTTTTGAGAAGAAATCAACTATATGAAGAACCTTAGGAATTTGATTACTGTCTTTCATAAATATAGTCGTGTCATCAGCCAGTTGGCTGATGGTTAGTTGATTGTCTAGCACTGTTAATTTTTCGAAATCTGAGTGCTTAATCAGAATGGAGAGCATTTCTGCTGCAGCAATGAAGAGCAGAGGGGAGATGGGGCAGCCTTGTTTAATGCCTTTGTCAATTGAAAACCTTGGAGATACACCTTGTGGTAACAACACAGTGCTGTTAGTGTCAAGTACAAGTCTTATGTTATTATGAATTGAACGTCCTTTTATGAATCCCGATTGTGTGTCTGAAATGA